>OY992881.1:8238180-8394354 GCA_963921405.1 Cepaea hortensis
TTATCTTTGATATAACATTAATTCAGTTACTACAATAATTTAAATAATATATTAAATTAGATACTATACTTTATCTTCGTTACTGCATTAACTTATTTACTACAATAATTTACTTACTACAATAACTTAGTTAATACATTGATTTTGTTACAATATCAACTTTGTAACTACATTTATTTAGTTGCTACATTAACTTAGTTACCGCAATTACTTAGATTCTACACTACTTTATTACTACACTAATTTAGTTAGTTAATTAGTTAGTTAGTCTTTCCTCTTGAGCCTAAGTCGGCGCATAGGGCAGAAGTCATGGCTCTCCATGTCTGGCGGTTCGCTGCTACCTGTTGTAGATCTTGGATGTTTACATGGCCGTTGAATGAGCCTTCTCTGATGATAGTTCTACGCAGGGCCTCTCTTGGTCTTCCCCGTTTTCTTTTCCCTACCGTGGGTCAAAGATCTACCCAGGAGCTTAGAGCTAAGACGGAGCTATACAGAGAACACCAGACAGGAGAGACACATGCACTATATTTAGCTTGACAACAGAACACACTCGTGTCAACTAATAGGTCATTGAGTACTTATGAGCGAGGGTTTCCCAAGAGTATAGGGAACTCGCCTCTCGACGAGTAACTGGAGAATACCAGTTATTTTCGTTAATCGGACCAAGCGTGCTGGGACTCTACGCACGCAAACTCGCCAGCGCACGGAAGACTGAATGTCCGGGGTTCAACGCGCAACCAGAAGCGTGCCTCAGACTGGGACAAAGACTGATAGAGAGCAGACGTGTTCGCTAGGAACCTTATATAGTTTATCAGCAATAGTGTTAGCTAGGCTTTAGATTCCAATTAGTTAATAGTATCATTAGTTTCACCTCGTCAATGCATATGTGAAACATACCATGTTGTTAATTATCCATGAAGTATTCCGCTCGCAGAGCTTGTGTGTAAATAACTCTAAATAAAAATGTATCCTTTTGTAAACCACACCAGTTATTGATTCGTGTTGTGCAAAAGTAGGGAGTCCTGAATTACCTGTCGCAAGTAGGTTGCTGACACAGGGCATCTCTTGGTCTTCCCCGTTTTCTTTTCCCTACTGGTGACCATATGAGGGCTTGGTAGGGGAGTCTTGTCTTGTCCATTCTGAGTACATGGCCGATGTAGTTCCAACGGCGTTTTCTTATAAAATTGGATACAGTATCTTGGTTAGTCTCTTGTCTTATTTAGTTACTACATCAACTTAATTATTACACAAATTTAGTTACTACTTTAACTTATTTACTACATTAATTTAGTTACTACATTAACTTAGTATGACTCCCAGGTCGATCCAACCTAAGATGGTACCAGGAACTGACTTGGGAAGCCAAGTCTGCCGGCGTCATACAGACCACGTGATCCGTCCAGTCCTGACTGGACTATACAAATATGGGTTTACCACCACTTGCCTTATGCACATTAGCGTGTGATGTGGTTCTTTACCTTACTTTACTTTAATTTACTTTACTTTACTTTATTTACTTTACTTTTTTACTTTACTTTACTACTCTGGCCTTGAGTTTCTACCACACTACTCTAACTTCCTGTTCTGTTAGTCTTATGACCTATGTCATTTTAATTGTACAAACATATTCTCAGTTTTTATGTTCTTAAGTTGGCGTGATTTTTATTTTGAATTATTATTTCAGAAACACACCAGTGTTGATGGTAAAGTCTGCATGATATGCAAATCACAGAGTACAATTGCTCCAAACCACAGCCTCGAACATAAACAGTCTCAAGGACATCAGCCGGGTCCCGCGGCATTCTCTATTGCGCGGGATCCAAGAATGGCTGTTCGCTTTTCTGAAATATGGCTCCTGATTGGTGTTGTTTTCATTTTACAGTCGCCAGGTACGTAACTATGTTTTAATGCATCATCATCATCATCATCATCATCATCATCATCATCATCATCATCATCATCATCATCATCATCATCTTCATCATCATCATCATCATCATCATCATCATCATCATCATCATCACCGTCAGCTTGTACTGCCAGTTCATTGGATGCCATTTCCTCCCGTATAGACATCGATACACAACAAGAGAAAACAGAAACTAGTGGTTACCCTCAGAGACAAGAATGTACATATGACAAGCATTTTACAAGTGCTGGGAAAGATCATAATGCACCATGGTATATGTTATACCTCCTTTTAACTACACACGTGCGAAAGTGCACACAATGGATAATGCTACTCGCACTACTCCTATTGAATGCAGAACAAATGACTTCACTGGCAGTTTTATTCACACTTCATCATTGTGCAACACGGATGATATTACTAATGACAAACCAGCTAACTGTGATACTAACATCACTACATGTGAATCAAAATTTATTATTGCCACTGGTAATTACCATGTTAAATCAACTCAAACACATACGCATCCTGAACAATGTAAAGCATCAGTCGGTGGAATTACTGACAAAAATCAGCAACAAAGTAACCTACACATTTTGGAATACATATACAAATTGCATAGCAGTGTATAAACATGTACGATTACATTTCAAGACTATACATGTTATATTATTATTATTATTTGAACTATTATATGTATACACACATGTACGAGTGCAGGTTTGGAGATAGCACTCAAAATGATCTCAACATTAAATTTGTAAATCCCCACCCGTCGGAACATTAATTTTAACCGTAACCCACTTTATATCCTTAGATCGAGTAACTCCAGAATTGCCTTGTCTGCTGTACGACTCCAGCGCTATGATACTAGCACACTCCATTGTATATACCAACATAAAAGTTCCAGCAACGGAAAAACTTTCACCGGCAAGACAGTAAGACTCAACATTTGATTTCAAGCATCTAACAGTGAGTTCTACCCATACTGAGTTTTTTTCAAAGAACAAATCGAGACAAGTGTCTACAGGAACCACATTTTAAAATCGACCAACAACGACAAGAACTTCACAAGTACAGACATCCATTCCCAGTGGCCAGGTGAATAAACCAGAAGCCAACCTACGAACTATGTCAAAAACAGTCACAGACATACACCATGGCCACACTCAAGAGTAAGAATATCAAACTCAAGATACTAAAACGGATGTTACAAATGTGAACTCCAATAGTTTGCCAGAACAGACTTATAAGATTACCCAAACATGGTGTAAATTCATGACACTATCAGACAAAAAAGAACAATAGCGGTATCCAGAAAAAGATCACATCGATTATCCAACATTGAAAGGAATGAAGACCAAACAAGCAAACATCATAATGAACACTGGACACCGGCGATTTAATTACGTGTGCATAATTTTCACAGGACAAGAACATTATCCGTATCACTGCATAAAGGCAGTGACGATGAACATTTTGTTGTAAATATTATTAATTGTATGAAATCGAATGTTTAAATTTAGTATTATAGCAGTGTATATTATTAGGATGTGATAGAGATAAACGTAAGTATAACTGGTAAATGTATAATGTGTAATGCTGAGAATCAACGCCTGGCGATCCCAATACGTGAGTTTTTCTAAATTTACATTCGCGTGTGGTGGAGGGCCCGACGAATGACGCTTAGCAATAGTGTTACAGAACTAATACAACAATATTGTAACATAAATGAACATACCAACAGGGGTATACTGACAAAAGAGATTAACAATGACTCTCCACAACAGTAAACGAGGGGTGCCCATAAAGGGAAACAAGTCAAGGTCTGACAGAAAAAGGTTTTAAGAGGGACTATTACATACATGAAGTATATTCGAACCATGACCACTGTGATGGGTTTGCCTTGGGTATTGAGAGTTAACCAAGCCCAAGGGGTCCGTAGCACTCCCGTGTATTCTAACCCCAGGGGTTGGATGGGTAGATACACTGTTTACCCTGTGGTTGCCCTCAAATGGTATAAATAAGTCTACAAGCCCCTCCAGATTCTAGACCCCCACTCTCTACCTTCTCCCTTGGGACAATGAACCCTGAGGTATCGTCCGTGACCACACTCAATCACTGTACAAAGAATCAGTCAACATCAACAAAGTTTATTCTACCCTAAAGACAATAGGTAGGATATGAACACCCTGATAGTATAAACTATTTACAATAGCAGAAGATAGGTTAGAGACAGAATCAGAGATAGAGATGCTTCGTGTGTCATCACGAGACTGACGTGCAGGTTTGAGACAGATGATCCGTCCAGTCGGTCCGACACTCACCCGGCTCCCTTCCAGACTGATGACTGGAACCTTTGGAGACCACTCCGTCCCCAGAGCTAAGATCAGATGTCAGAGGAACTACCTCTTCGGACCACCGACTGCTGGATGAACTTCTCTGCTCTGTCCCGCTGAATCGCTGTGACCAACTTTCACAGTTATCAAAGTACAGCCTGGTATGGAGACCCTCTTCCTTGAGGCGACCCCAGTTGATCTCTAGGTTTCTCTAAACGTAACACATGACCAACCTAATGGTCCCGTAATAGAATTGTATAACCCTGATTGGGTAAGGAATCAATACTGCAACACGGTCACGAGAAAACACCAATGTTCCTGTAACTGAGTTCAATAGTCACTACACAGTTACATGTTCAGACTCCCTCAGAGTCCTGCACACATCTTGAAACATGGTTGAGCTTGGTAACAAAACACATGGTCTTTATTTCTATGCCTCGGTTGTTCTAATGCTTGAGTAAGAACTATTCCTAATCAGCACACAAGGTTCATAAAGGTCAGGATGAGTTGACCTGTCTACCACCTCGAGTTCGAGTACGACAATACGCAAGCTGGTGTGGGTCTAGTCATGACCGAACACTCGTGCCCACGTAGTTACAGCCCCTTTGGTTTGGGCCAATCTTTGCCTGGTCTGTCCCACGTTTAGGCGGAAACACATTGATTTGGGCTTGATGAGCTCCCAGAGCTGCGCCTACCCCACCTTGGTAAGTCTCTCTGGAGTGAGCCTGCCATCATAGCCCAGTAGTAAATCAACCTTCATTATACACCGGCAAGATTGCTCTGGTAGATGAACTATATTCTGAAATAGTCTTAGTCAGTTCTAATATGGAAAAACAAACCATCTAGTTCCACTAGTGCTGTTGCAGGGTTATAGAATCACGTGGTGAGTATGAGTCATGCATGGTGATTCTCCCTCTTGCATAATGTAGCACAGTCAGGCGTGGTAAAGTAGGTATTGTGACCCTTCGCCATGGATCACGTAGTGGTTTCCGGCAACTTAGTAATAGGCTGGTTCTAACAGGCAACACCTGAAAGTAAGAGCGATCGGTGAAAGTATTCGGCCCAAACATTGGCTCATGTGCATCAACACCATGAAAAATCAACCTTCAGTCTAGCTACCTAGTTATACAACTAAGTAGAGCAACATCTCTAAGTTGATAGTATTAATGCATCAAGCTCATTCCAATGTCAGCTGGCCTTTCAGAGAACAGCCCGTCAAACAGATTGAGAATCAAGATTGCCGAGTCTGCTCTAACGTTTCACCTATCCCTATTCACATAACGGTTGTCGCTAAAGTCATTCAGTAGTTGTTCAAGAGTTAACTGGAACTAAACATCAAGGTAAGGTGTCCCTGGACTCCCCCTTTACAATATACATCTAATCATAACCTAACACTGATCAAGGCACCATCACTTGGGATATAGTAACAATACCAGACCATATAACATATCTACAGGTTCCATTTCGCTAGTGGGACCTCCTGCCCACTCTATAGCGAAACTCTTCTTGTTAGACTCTTCCCTAGAGTCAAGAAGTCTTTCCAGCGAAAACATGCTCCCCGCATGTTCAAGGTTCTCCCCAGTTCTGCCTTTCCAAGAGGATTAGCTCTGGCCGTGGCCGAACTTCACTGGCCTGGTTATACCAGTCTCATACAAGAATAACTCACACGCAACCCTCATATTCCATTCGTCCCCGAATCTCATTCGTCCATTTGTTCCTCCATACTTTTCACACATCAGCACTGACGTACCCACGCAAGTATGGATAGCACAGGACAGGAAAGAATAGCATGAAGAACGCCTGTACATCGCGACGGTAATGCCATGTTATCTCGCGCCGAACCACTTCGGCGGTCGGTACATTATTCATAGAAGTATTACTCAACATGACCTAGTATATACGTAATAACAACATCGTATATCTCTCTAGCACCACTGAAGAACTTACCTTCGTATGAATTCCCAGTTCCTCGAATGTATTCACTATTTAGTTCACACACAAAATAGCTACACCACTTCTTAGAGTTAATCACGTACGTGCTCTATTTCCCTATCACATGAGTGCTTCACTAGCTCCCTCTTCAGCTACCAACTTACCTTGTCTACTTTCAGCGCTCAGCTAACGTAATTACTGACTGGCATCAAATAAGTTCATACTATACAACAGTGTACTGTTCCCTACTACAGTCCAGCAAACATATGCAACTACGAACTATAAACAATCAATAACATTGTAACACAATTTGCCAATTTTAATGGACTTTTCGCTCTAAGCAGTTGACAAAACAGCTGTTCACGACGGCTTGTAAACACCAGTATACACACCGCTATGCACTGCCCTCGTTCTCACTAGGTTATCGATCGATCACGTCATTGCTATGCTAGACGCCCGCATATTTAATTAGCTATGAACGATCACACTTTCTGCTCACTTTACAACGTTAAATTAAGTACTACAATGCATACCTGAATCGGTTGATTGTTTCCAGTCAGCTTCAATGACTATCTTATGCCAGCAGGTCGTGAAATGACAGTCCGCTGTAACTTGGTTGTGTGTGAAGAAGTGGGTTCACTGCTACCCAAAAAGCAGTACCTTCTTACACAAAAGATGAAGAGTGAATGAGCTGTGCTAGCCACAGTTCTCCCTCGTGCGGACGAATGCGCTCGAGAAAGAAGCGCTGCACGAAGTGTGGCAATTCCACGTGAAACTTTTCCACAGTGGAATTCTAGGTTCTAACCGCACGGGAAGTTAGTGTTGTACTGAGCCCTCTTGGACCTCCAAATCAGGTGGTTCTCGAACCTTCCAGATGGAAAATTCCTACTGGGCTATCCCCGATATATTTATAGACGGGAAAGTCCCGGATGACGCCGAACAAAGTGGAAAATCGCTCGACAAGGCACAAATAAATTGCCGTTTTGTCACAACCACAACAGTGACATAGTGTGCTCATAAAGAAAATCGATTAGGGTGCATTAACTATAGACGAGGGAAACCACGTCTGAATAGAGAGAAAATTTAAGAATGCTGTAAGAGGATATTGTAGTCTTATTACAGGCGTGAATCAATGGAGAATCCTTAAGCCAGCATAGCCTCAATAACTATGAGAAGATAATACACAGTGTATCGATTGTGAAATATGAACATAATGTAATGTCACGGAATGGGTATTGAAGAATATAACGAGGTGTGGCAAGTAAACCCAACCAAAACATTTGCCAGACCACGACAAAACGTTGAGAGAAACCTCATTACTGAAAAAGAGAGAACAATAGTTATAGTTAATCTAAGAAAAGACCAGCGTAATAAGGTGCGCATCCGTATACCAAAGATCATACAGTCCCCTGACAAGATTAAAAAGATCTATCAAGAATAACAACAACAGAATGTGTCACATTTCTAAAAGAAAGTGCCACATTGGGTGTGCGGGGGGAGAGTGTCAGGGTCCTGTATGGTAAGCAATAGTGTAAGCAATAGCTGAGGTCAAGGACAGCAGGAGACACCACGATTTGGCTAACGAAAGGTCAGACAAGAAGCCCGTGGACAGACCCACGTGATGTGGGAAGGTCAAGAAGGAGAGAGAGTCAGTGTGTGTGAGACAGCGGATAGAGACGGATGTATTGAGAATAGCGAGAGATAGAACGATCGAACGATAGTGTTGCGACAGATAGATGAGATGGACGTTGTGTATTGATATTCAGGAATGTACTAGCTGTGATATGTGCGGGATGATGTGAGACTGTGATTGCGAATGGTTAGAAGGGCGACAGTGTGTAAATATCGCCCAGGTGGATATGAGTGAGCGTTTGACCGCCTGTGTAGAATGATTGCGTGATCGTAAGCGTAAGTTAACGGTGTAGCGAGACCAGGTATGCTCTGAATGATATTATCTTGTAGTATAATGTAATAAAGGTTGTACCGGAGACAGCTCCTGTGAGTTTCCGATTGCAGTCATTATTATTGGTATATGTGTATTGGATGTTGTAATTTGCCTGTCCAAGTCCAGTGAGCTAAAGTGAAGAGATAGTTAGGACTCTGACAAGGTGCAAGGCCCAGAACATTTCGGATGAAGACACAGTGACAGTGAAAGAGATCAAGGCTGTGCTTTGACGGTTAAAAAAAAACAGCGCTCCATGGCCAGCTGGCATAAGATATGACGACATCAATATGTGTACCGACAACGAGCTAGAGGAAACAGCAGACATGTACAACAACAGTACAGGGAGTGCTAGCATCAAGGAGGAGTGGTTACTAAGCTATCTGATTCCATTACCGAAGCCTGGCAAAGACCACACAAAAATTCAGGGATATCGAGTAATAACCATGCAGAACACATTAGGCAAGCAGCTGGAGAAGTTAATTGCCAGAAAAATATCAAGCCAGCTAGAGAGGCAAGATGTTTTCCCACCCACCCTGGGAGGGTACTGTCCAAAAAACAGAAACCTGGACCAATGCAGCAGTTTTTGTCCATGTCGTCTATGAAGGTTTCCACTCAGGCATTGAAACATTTGCTGCAGCGATTGATCTTAAGGACGCGTAAAACAGAGTACCAGTATATCTCTTAATGCTTCAGCTTCTTGAACTCAAGATAAGTTCTTTCCTCCTTAGCTGGATCGCTGCAGCCCTCTTCCAACGGAAAGTAGTCTTTAGGTGTGGCAGTTGGACTTCAGAACCAACAACAACATATCCTGGCCTACCACAGGGATCACCATTATCTCCAGTGCTGTTCAACGTCTACACTGTGAGAATCACCAGCGAACAAATCATAGGACCGGGGAGGACACTGTCGTATGCAGACGATGTTTTAGTTTATCGTCGGGTAAGGATAGAGATCAGGTTGTTGTAGAACTACAAACCAAACTCAATCACATAAGTACTTGGTGTGTTGAAGCTGGGGCAATGGTCAACCCAACAAAGGCAACAGTGACATGGTTCTCTTTAGATAACCATACTGTCAACGCCAACTGTAAATCTGGATTCATAGACGGTGGAAAGAATGCAGGCAATGAATTACCTGGGGATACGATTTGATCGAAGTCTAGCTTATACTGAGCACGCAGACCAAGTGACAACAAAGGCCAAGTGGGGTTTGGCTGCGATGCAGGTGATGGCGGCGGCAAACTGTGAGCAGCGCCATCTATGTCTTCTTTACGTGGGGCTGGTTCTTTCTGTTCTGGAGTATGCGATGGTGATCCTGACTCTCAGCCATAAGCAGATAGAAAGGATGGAAAGGATACAGAACGAAGCCATGTGCATCATTCTTGGATGTATAAGAAATACAGCATGCAGGGCGATGCGCTACCTTCTTGATTTTCCAACCATGAGAGACAATACAAATGTGCCAAGCACGTGCCTATCTCAGAGTCAATGCAAACACACAACATCCACTGCATAGCGAGATTAAGAAGGTAAAGGGCAGCAGGTTAAAAAGAGGAAAATCGTGGATGGGTCAACCGAAGACATTCTTCAGCAGGTGTATTCACTTGGGGACTTAGAACCTGGTGAGGAGTGGGTACAAATGCCAACAGAGTTCTGTACATCTTTTTCAGTGTGCATCCAACTGGACAGGAAATGCAGACAAGAAAATCCAGCTTCTGTGGAGGCGGAAGTACAGGCTCTGATCTTCGAGAATTCTTTAGAGAATGATGCAGTCATTTACAAGGATGGGTGGGTCGTCCGAGGAGTGAGAAGTTCTTGGGTCTTTACGGCTTAGGCCAGAGGGAAAACTGTGGAGGAAGAGTCTGGCGATTTTGCTTTGACCACATGCAGCCTGATTATGGAAGTCATGACAGTAAGTAAAGCAATAACAGGGCTCGAGACACAGACATTCAATCGGGCTTGTGTCCCTAGTGACTCAATGAGTATGCTCAGGAGGATAGTGATGGTGAAGTAGTAGTAGTAGTAGTAGTAGTAGTAGTAGTAGTAGTAGTAGCAGCAGCAGTAGTAGTAGTAGCAGTTAGTAGTAGTAGTAGTAGTAGTAGTAGTAGTAGCAGCAGCAGCAGCAGCAGCAGCAGCAGAAGCAGTAGTAGTAGTAGTAGTAGTAGTAGTAGTAGTAGTAGTAGTAGTAATAATAGTAGTAGTAGTAGTAGTAGTAGAAGTAGTAGCAGCAGCAGCAGCAGCAGTAGTAGTAGTAGTAGTAGTAGTAGTAGTAGTAGTAGCAGTAGCAGTAGTAGTGGTAGTAGTAGTAGTAGTAGCGGCAGCAGCAGCAGTAGTAGTAGTAGCAGCAGCAGCAGCAGTAGTAGTAGTAGTAGTAGTAGTAGTAGTAGTAGTGGTGGTGGTGGTGGTGGTGGTAGTAGTAGTAGTAGTAGTAGTAGTAGTAGTAGTATTAGTAGTAGTAGTAGTAGTAGTAGTAGTAGTAGTAGTAGTAGTAGTAGTAGTAGTAGTAGTAGTAGTAGTAGTAGTAGTAGTAGTAGAAAACATAGTTTGCAAATCTTGCAGGTACATTCGCGCTTGTCGATAGTAGCTCGCTATTCGACCACTTGGCTTCACCCATACGCTTATTATTAAAGGGGTCTTGGAGTGGGTGTAATTTGAGTAATGGCATTAGACTACAGGAGGAGAGCGATCGAGCTGTGAATCCCGCACGATATACCCAAGAAACCAGCAATTTTCCTGAATGCACAAGAGTTCGTTATGTATATCTGTGTGTGAGACTGAAGACTTGCGGATTTGTACGGAGGGCTACGGTTCTTAGAAACCTCGGGACTACATTAAAACAGAACCCAAAATTTAAAAAAAAAATCTTTAAGGGGGTGATAATTGAAAACAAAAGAAGCCCAGCAACACGTGGTGTGTTGTTGTGGCGGGTTTGACAGGTAGACTGAGCACCTGTAGATTTGTCCTGAGTGCTACAGTGCTGAGAAAATGGGCGGGCAGAAAAAAAAAGAAACTTGTACGCGGCTAAAGAACACAGACACCACATGGTTTTAGCGCTATATACAAATACAAATCATCTTCGTCATAAAACTACCATTTTGTAGTTACCAGCACGCTGGACGTTAGGCAGTCTCTTGACCGCTCAAACCACGACCCTAGCTGCACGATGCGGTTACATTCTCGAAACGCCTGCCTCGCTAACTTGCGAAGGCTGGGAAGATCCCAGTTTTCTGCACCTGACACAGCCATCCGAGACAACGAACGCTAGACGCGGGACTAATCTTACGAACCAGACCAGCCCTCACAAAGAACTAGTGCCTAAAACCAGTGCCTGTCTCTCGGTGGGAAATTGCGCATCTAACAGTCCTCCCCCTGTCATACTTTCGCTGCATACTGGCCACTGCCATTCCTCCAGTCATGCCCACACACAGAACACGTGGGGATTAGGCACTGGTTCTTTGCCTCCTCATTCCGCCGGCAAGCGGGCCGTATCCGAGGACGGCGCTGGTTGTCCGTATACACCTGTTGCATGTCCGAGTTCAGAGTTCACAGCGGGCTTCTAGAAATGATCTGCTACTTGGACAGTTCTCTCTCAGGTCCGTGCGATAATTTATTAGCCTCCTGGGGATGGTAATGAATCAGTGGTCAAGATGTGTCCAGCTCAAGTGATGTTGTCTTAGACTGACCGATCCCTTCATGAAGAAGTAGTCCACGGTGCCATTTGTGGCTTTGCTCCTGAGGAAGGAGTCCATAGTGACTTCGCTCCTAAGGAAGGAGTCTTTGGTGCTAATGTGGCTTTGCTCCTAAGGAAGGAGTCTATGGTGCTAATGTGGCTTTGCTCCTAAGAAAGGAGTCTATGGTGCCATTGGCTTTGCTCTTGCGTAAGGAGTCCATGGTGCCAATGTGGCTTTGCTCTTGAGTAAGGAGTCCATGGTGCCAATGTGGCTTTGCTCCTAAGGAAGGAGTCCATAGTGCCAACGTGGCTTTGCTCCTAAGCCAGGTGGCTTTGCTCCTGAGGAAGGAGTCCATAGTGCCAAGTTAGCTTTACTCCTGAGTACATGGACTACTTCTTCATGAACATTCTCTCTCGAAGTCAATATCAATTGAGGTGGACACTATTGCCCACCTATTTATTGGCAATTTTCACAATTTTCCTGAATACACAAGAGTTCGCTATCTGTCTTGTCTGTCTTTGTGTGCGTGAGACTGAGCACTTGCAGATGGTGTAATGTTGTCTGTTCTCTACCTGGATGGTGTAATGTTGTCGGTTCTCTACCTGGTTGGTGTACTGTAGGTAGATGTACTGTTGTCTGTTCTCTACCTGGACGGTGTACTGTATGAAGATCCCGGACGAGCCCCCATATTTGTCACGAAGTGCCTTGACATGGGCTCATTGATGTATCTAGGGTTTAACATAATATGAATAATACTTGATACCTTGTTTTATAGAAGACCAACACAGGTCAAAGATCTGAATAAGAGTTTAGAGAGTTAAGAATATAAGAAATAGAGCTAAGACAAAGACCATTAGAGAACACCAGACAGGAGAGACACCAGCGCTATAAATAGCTTTACAATGGGACACACTTGTGTCAACCAAGAGGGCATTGAGTGTAAGTGAGCGAGGGTTTCCCAAGACACTAGGAAACTCGCCTCGACGAGTAACCATGGAGTACAGGTTACTCTAGTTTAATTGACCAGCGTGCTGGGACACCACGCACGCAAGACTCGCCAGCGCACGGAGGATTCAACGTCCGTGTTTGAACACGCAACGAGAAGCGTGGCTCAGACTGCGACTGAGACGGCTAGAGAGTAGACGTGTTCCTTATGAATACTGTCACGAATTGGCCGCCTTAACATCCCAGAATATTTTTCTCGGTCTCCAAATTTGAGAGGCCAAATTGAGAAAGAATGAATTAATCATACTACTCCAAAATTATCTAGTCGTGAGGTAAGATTATTCACAAAAAGCCTCTAGCCATGACGTAAGCTTGCAGATGGCAAGTAAAATGGCAACTAGATAATTAGTATACACCTTGGGAAACTGCTGACCCAGACATGCTGAATCAACAATGAAGGGGCCATGGACTGTGTAATTAAAACTGACCAGGCATGACACCTGATAAGCACAGGTAGGAAATCGCCAGGTGTGAACAACATTGACAGAGGGAGAGATAATAGCCCCAGGGCTGTAAACTAAGCCCCGTCCACTCTGACTGGCAGACTCAGGAATGTGTGAAAACAGATCTGATAAGACAATTAACACTGGGCTGTAGACTGTACCAGACAGAGAGGAGCAAGGTGTGATGGCCAGGTTGCGGGGATAATTGCAATTACCGTCAGCGGGAGAATAGAAGAATTTATGACGGGAATGCCAAAGAGATAATAGTGTCTCAGACACTGTCTGCTAGACTAAGCTTAAATAAGGGTCCCTAGCCTGTTTTATGTTAGATTAAGTTTGACTTCAGAACAGGTGAGACAACCAGCTCGTTTTGTATGATTCTTAGGTTGCTAGATTTAACTAGGAGAATTAATTCTTAGTAACTAGTCGAGTTTTAGATGGATGTACTGACTTTCAGTCTATATCTGATCTAGGTTATTGCAAGAACTATCATTGTTGTAGGTTACTTGAGTGTTCTTTCTGAGTTCTGTGTTCAATATCATGGTGCTGTAAGTGCTACTCTTCTGAGAAGTAGAAACTTATTGAAGGCAGGTCTTGTCTAGATATACTTGAGGTGTCGTAGCAGATGCTTGCCATCTCTTTCTAAACTAGACTAGTCTCGTTTTGGTGTGCGCATTTGTTGTACAGAATATAGTCAACTGACTATTTATTTAATTCTTACAACAGCAGGTGATTAAACCGGGCAGCTCAGCAAATATAGCTGGTCTGTGTGGTAACTTCAATTAGACTTGTTGTATATCTCATTTTGTAGCTATACAATATTAGTACTCATTAATAATGCCGTATGCTATTATGTTAAAGTATCATAATATGTCTAGTTTAATCAATATGTTTATGTGTATTGGATGTTTGATAAATTGATTTGTCATATGCAAACCTACCAATATGAAGTGTTATATTATGGTGTGCGCATTGGCACACTAACCATCGATTGCATTTGTAGCAGAGGTGTAATGGTACAGACATTACCCACAAGTGTTATGGGGTATATGGTGCTAAACCTTTTTCATCATATGGTGGAGGGTAATGCATGGAAACCTGGCACAGCTACTGGTCACGGCTTGTAAGCCCGGATGATCAGGCATTATTATAATACCATTACCGACCCTGTGAGCTGCTAAACAAACATTGGACGGAGCGGCTGTACGACACAGAATTTCTGTATTAGCGACATGGACATGGGGCGGCAGAAATGTAATCATTACAGGCGTGTGAGACAATTGAAAAGCCCGTCCCAGACTAAAGACAGTAGGGAGAAGGAGGATGGTGAACACAGTAGAGCTGGAAGATAAACTTGGCCAGACTGGTCATTGTATATGTTTGTGTTATGATATGTTTTAATTAGGATTGCGCTGATGTAGAACTGATATAACACATTCTTGACTTTCTTTCAAGCTCTCACAAGGAGCACCTATGTTATAGATCTCAAGACTAGAGACTACTGACTAGGAGTGTCAGGACTGACAGGATCATCAGAATACCGGCAAGCTGTTTCTTTTGTGTGTGTCTACTGGAGAGTGGGGATCTGGACCACAGTTCCAGATAGATGAAGTAACAAGTAAAGTTACGTAATGTTTCTCATCACAATATGTTATATGATTTTATCATCCTCATATTGACAATCATCCAATGTCTATGATTAGTAAATAAATGTTGTAGTCTTGTAACTCATAGTTCTGTCATTATATTTTTTCCAATTGTGCATACGTGTTGTTGTGTACATTGGTGGGGGTTCACTTACACACCAAGGAAAGGAGCTGTCAGGGAGAAAACCTGTACTGAGATAGTCGTCTATACTAATATATTTAGACTTAAAACATCTATCTTAAGCTAACCTTCTCTTTCCTATACCTTGGCGAATATTCAGCACAGTTCATTTCATTTTGTAACGAGCCACTTAGAGCTGTACGTTGGATATTCAGGGCGTAATCTGTAGTTCAGCCATATAGATTTAGTCCCTAGTCAGTTTCTGACTATCTGGGGTTGCTCGCCAGTGAATAAGATTTTCATCTAGCCGGTGGGGCACCCCGACTTATGACAGATTGGGGCTTCTCGTACGGTATTTGAATTCGGACTTCTCGCTTTCAATAGACTCCGGTACTAGACCCTAGACATACGATTTTAAAAGTTAACTCTTGTAATCTTCAGTCATCAAAATAGACTATCATCAGATGTAGCTAATTTTAGTTGAGGAAGTTACAGAGTATAGATATAACTTTTCAAAAGTGTATAACAGATAAGAACTTATGAGAACTACCTCATCTATCATTTATTGATAAGTATTTTAATTCTTATCATTTAGTGTATCATTCATCATTTAATGATAACTGATCACTTTAATCATATTTACATTGATGTGTTTGATGATTTAACTGCTTGATTGATTTGCCATTTTATGCTACTTATGCCATTTTCATTATGACATGTATGCAGTGCATTTTAATATTTATTTAGGTAAATATTAGTATTGATTACTGTGTAGTATATCTCTCACACTTACTTCACTGCGGTCGCCAGAAACTACTTGAATATTACTTTCAGTTGTCTTTCATTGCTGAGGCTAAACTCTACACATTGGTTTAGGTTCTGCTGTCATTGGTTCACTCTTGTCTTTCTAGCTTAGCTCTGAGTTGATAGATACATAGGAGCTTACCTGAATTTAGCATTAGCAAATATGGACTCACCTTCCCAGGATCTAGATTATCTGAAGGCGCGAACAGATTACTTAGAGTCCACGAGAAGGTTAGGCATAATAGAGGGCTTAACAGGAGAACAACTAGAAATATACATCAGAGATGAGATGAAAGAGTGGGACATGGCGGAGGAACAGATGAATAAAACAATTGATGAGTTATTTGAAGCAAAAGAGCGTAGCAAAACTGAAGAAGCAGAGATTAATATAAAGCATATGGAAGTAGTCAATGCAGAGAAGCTAACCTTTCTAGCGGAACATAAGGTAGGAGATATGGATGCTCACCCAACCAGGAAGGAAGGGACATCTTTGCCAACCACCGCGGAATCAGAGTTAGTGGACCGGGAACTACAGGTTCTCATTCGACCCTGTCCTAAACGGAAAAGAGGGAAGAAAAAACGTGCCAAAGGCACTTCAAACAGTCAAAAACGTGATAACTGTTTGCACCACGGAAATTGTGGTCTCACTGGTTCGCCAGTACAGGACCTTCAGGAAAACCACTTGACTTCTATGAGAAATGAATCTCGAGAGAAAGAGGAACTGAAGACAACCTTTAATGAGGTCGCAGGCGGAGACCTAGCCGATTCTCACATTCCCTTCTGTTCACAGAATCACGAAGTGGAATTACATCTGACTGAAATAGGGAGGATGGAAGTAACTGAATCCCAGGTGAATTTCATTACTGCAATGCGGGAAGAATCACTAATTATAAGTTCAGATAATTTAACTGGTCCGCCAGTACAAGACTCCCAGGAATCTCATTTTACTTCAACGAGAGGTGAAACTCAAGAGGAAGATGACCTGAGGACATCTTTTAAGGAGGTCGGAGATCGAAAGGTAACCGACTTTATTATTCCCTTCAGCTCAGGAGAGGAGGAAGTGGGATTAAATTTGACTGACAGAGGGATGAAGGAAGACCCGGAACCCCTTGTGATCTTTGAGGCTGCAGCTCAGGAAAAGACACTAGACATCAGTTCAAATGATTTACGTAGTGTGATGGATTGTGTAGACACCAGCCCATCACAGGATTTACCTCAACTGGACTTAGCCCATGAAAGCATGACCAGAGAGGAACATCCAGACCAGGAAACATTTCCAGTTGTTATCTCACAGTATACCAGTTCGGAGACTCAGGAAACACCGGGAATTGTCTTGAGCCAGAATATGGACTCTGATATTGTGCAGACATTGTCTGTAGTTGCTAAAGAAGAAAATTCTTTGCACAAGATAGAGGAAGAAACGCCTATCATCTCATTAGCTGAAGTTATCAGGGAATTCCAGCAACAGGGGCCTGAAGTAACAGAAGTCAAGAGTGGTGTGGAACCAACACTCTTAGGACTCAATCTACCC
This sequence comes from Cepaea hortensis, assembly GCA_963921405.1. Lineage (NCBI taxonomy): Eukaryota > Metazoa > Mollusca > Gastropoda > Stylommatophora > Helicidae > Cepaea > Cepaea hortensis. The sequence goes on from OY992881.1 coordinate 8,255,526, forward strand.
TTCAGTCAGGTCGATTTGATAGGAGTAGATCAGCTATTTGTGGATACTTTATTCAAAAGTAACACCACTTTATCGCCCTGGAGTAACTATGTTATTTCTCAAGGCAGGACAACTTGGCACACTAAATTTCCAATTTCTAGCACGGTTTTCACACGAAACTCTAATGCAGAGAAACTCAGCCCATTAACTGATTATCAGGGGAAGAAACCGCGACACCGAGGAGGGACGATTGTTACTCCCGACTTTGAAGGAGGAAAGCGCCAGTTGAATTTACATCATGGGACCATGATGTGTAACATTATTCCTTTCAAAAGGAAGCTATTGATGGATCAGTTAAGAATCTATAATGGATGGAGGAAAATCGCGGAGACAAGCTTTGCTGTGGCCAGCTTATGCAAGACCTCACTACGGGTACATCCTCGGCTGAAAGGAGTAAATCACGTGAGTGAATGGTGTAAAACGATTGCTGCCCAGAGGCGTAGAAGAATCCCGTTGATTGTGATCTTTCCCAGAGGGGTAAAATTACAACCTTCTGACAATTACCGGATTTTACCAAGCTATTGCATGGAATCCCGGCCTAAAACCAGGTACAAGGATCTATCCCGTGTATCTTTGGGTTATGGAAATGGAACGTCTTTATGCAGATGCAGGACAACCCACTGCCACAAAGAATATTGGAAACCTTTAGGCAGATACAGAACGGAGAGTGCTTAGGCATTATTCTGGGATGTACGGCGTGCTTTGACAAAAGATTTCTGGCAGAAACTTTTTTTTTAAGGGGAAAGCTCTGTCACGAATTGGCCGCCTTAACATCCCAGAATATTTTTCTCGGTCTCCAAATTTGAGAGGCCAAATTGAGAAAGAATGAATTAATCACACTACTCCAAAATTATCTAGTCGTGAGGTAAGATTATTCACAAAAAGCCTCTAGCCATGACGTAAGCTTGCAGATGGCAAGTAAAATGGCAACTAGATAATTAGTATACACCTTGGGAAACTGCTGACCCAGACATGCTGAATCAACAATGAAGGGGCCATGGACTGTGTAATTAAAACTGACCAGGCATGACACCTGATAAGCACAGGTAGGAAATCGCCAGGTGTGAACAACATTGACAGAGGGAGAGATAATAGCCCCAGGGCTGTAAACTAAGCCCCGTCCACTCTGACTGGCAGACTCAGGAATGTGTGAAAACAGATCTGATAAGACAATTAACACTGGGCTGTAGACTGTACCAGACAGAGAGGAGCAAGGTGTGATGGCCAGGTTGCGGGGATAATTGCAATTACCGTCAGCGGGAAAATAGAAGAATTTATGACGGGAATGCCAAAGAGATAATAGTGTCTCAGACACTGTCTGCTAGACTAAGCTTAAATAAGGGTCCCTAGCCTGTTTTATGTTAGATTAAGTTTGACTTCAGAACAGGTGAGACAACCAGCTCGTTTTGTATGATTCTTAGGTTGCTAGATTTAACTAGGAGAATTAATTCTTAGTAACTAGTCGAGTTTTAGATGGATGTACTGACTTTCAGTCTATATCTGATCTAGGTTATTGCAAGAACTATCATTGTTGTAGGTTACTTGAGTGTTCTTTCTGAGTTCTGTGTTCAATATCATGGTGCTGTAAGTGCTACTCTTCTGAGAAGTAGAAACTTATTGAAGGCAGGTCTTGTCTAGATATACTTGAGGTGTCGTAGCAGATGCTTGCCATCTCTTTCTAAACTAGACTAGTCTCGTTTTGGTGTGTGCATTTGTTGTACAGAATATAGTCAACTGACTATTTATTTAATTCTTACAACAGCAGGTGATTAAACCGGGCAGCTCAGCAAATATAGCTGGTCTGTGTGGTAACTTCAATTAGACTTGTTGTATATCTCATTTTGTAGCTATACAATATTAGTACTCATTAATAATGCCGTATGCTATTATGTTAAAGTATCATAATATGTCTAGTTTAATCAATATGTTTATGTGTATTGGATGTTTGATAAATTGATTTGTCATATGCAAACCTACCAATATGAAGTGTTATATTATGGTGTGCGCATTGGCACACTAACCATCGATTGCATTTGTAGCAGAGGTGTAATGGTACAGACATTACCCACAAGTGTTATGGGGTATATGGTGCTAAACCTTTTTCATCATATGGTGGAGGGTAATGCATGGAAACCTGGCACAGCTACTGGTCACGGCTTGTAAGCCCGGATGATCAGGCATTATTATAATACCATTACCGACCCTGTGAGCTGCTAAACAAACATTGGACGGAGCGGCTGTACGACACAGAATTTCTGTATTAGCGACATGGACATGGGGCGGCAGAAATGTAATCATTACAGGCGTGTGAGACAATTGAAAAGCCCGTCCCAGACTAAAGACAGTAGGGAGAAGGAGGATGGTGAACACAGTAGAGCTGGAAGATAAACTTGGCCAGACTGGTCATTGTATATGTTTGTGTTATGATATGTTTTAATTAGGATTGCGCTGATGTAGAACTGATATAACACATTCTTGACTTTCTTTCAAGCTCTCACAAGGAGCACCTATGTTATAGATCTCAAGACTAGAGACTACTGACTAGGAGTGTCAGGACTGACAGGATCATCAGAATACCGGCAAGCTGTTTCTTTTGTGTGTGTCTACTGGAGAGTGGGGATCTGGACCACAGTTCCAGATAGATGAAGTAACAAGTAAAGTTACGTAATGTTTCTCATCACAATATGTTATATGATTTTATCATCCTCATATTGACAATCATCCAATGTCTATGATTAGTAAATAAATGTTGTAGTCTTGTAACTCATAGTTCTGTCATTATATTTTTTCCAATTGTGCATACGTGTTGTTGTGTACATTGGTGGGGGTTCACTTACACACCAAGGAAAGGAGCTGTCAGGGAGAAAACCTGTACTGAGATAGTCGTCTATACTAATATATTTAGACTTAAAACATCTATCTTAAGCTAACCTTCTCTTTCCTATACCTTGGCGAATATTCAGCACAGTTCATTTCATTTTGTAACGAGCCACTTAGAGCTGTACGTTGGATATTCAGGGCGTAATCTGTAGTTCAGCCATATAGATTTAGTCCCTAGTCAGTTTCTGACTATCTGGGGTTGCTCGCCAGTGAATAAGATTTTCATCTAGCCGGTGGGGCACCCCGACTTATGACAGATTGGGGCTTCTCGTACGGTATTTGAATTCGGACTTCTCGCTTTCAATAGACTCCGGTACTAGACCCTAGACATACGATTTTAAAAGTTAACTCTTGTAATCTTCAGTCATCAAAATAGACTATCATCAGATGTAGCTAATTTTAGTTGAGGAAGTTACAGAGTATAGATATAACTTTTCAAAAGTGTATAACAGATAAGAACTTATGAGAACTACCTCATCTATCATTTATTGATAAGTATTTTAATTCTTATCATTTAGTGTATCATTCATCATTTAATGATAACTGATCACTTTAATCATATTTACATTGATGTGTTTGATGATTTAACTGCTTGATTGATTTGCCATTTTATGCTACTTATGCCATTTTCATTATGACATGTATGCAGTGCATTTTAATATTTATTTAGGTAAATATTAGTATTGATTACTGTGTAGTATATCTCTCACACTTATTTCACTGCGGTCGCCAGAAACTACTTGAATATTACTTTCAGTTGTCTTTCATTGCTGAGGCTAAACTCTACACATTGGTTTAGGTTCTGCTGTCATTGGTTCACTCTTGTCTTTCTAGCTTAGCTCTGAGTTGATAGATACATAGGAGCTTACCTGAATTTAGCATTAGCAAATATGGACTCACCTTCCCAGGATCTAGATTATCTGAAGGCGCGAACAGATTACTTAGAGTCCACGAGAAGGTTAGGCATAATAGAGGGCTTAACAGGAGAACAACTAGAAATATACATCAGAGATGAGATGAAAGAGTGGGACATGGCGGAGGAACAGATGAATAAAACAATTGATGAGTTATTTGAAGCAAAAGAGCGTAGCAAAACTGAAGAAGCAGAGATTAATATAAAGCATATGGAAGTAGTCAATGCAGAGAAGCTAACCTTTCTAGCGGAACATAAGGTAGGAGATATGGATGCTCACCCAACCAGGAAGGAAGGGACATCTTTGCCAACCACCGCGGAATCAGAGTTAGTGGACCGGGAACTACAGGTTCTCATTCGACCCTGTCCTAAACGGAAAAGAGGGAAGAAAAAACGTGCCAAAGGCACTTCAAACAGTCAAAAACGTGATAACTGTTTGCACCACGGAAATTGTGGTCTCACTGGTTCGCCAGTACAGGACCTTCAGGAAAACCACTTGACTTCTATGAGAAATGAATCTCGAGAGAAAGAGGAACTGAAGACAACCTTTAATGAGGTCGCAGGCGGAGACCTAGCCGATTCTCACATTCCCTTCTGTTCACAGAATCACGAAGTGGAATTACATCTGACTGAAATAGGGAGGATGGAAGTAACTGAATCCCAGGTGAATTTCATTACTGCAATGCGGGAAGAATCACTAATTATAAGTTCAGATAATTTAACTGGTCCGCCAGTACAAGACTCCCAGGAATCTCATTTTACTTCAACGAGAGGTGAAACTCAAGAGGAAGATGACCTGAGGACATCTTTTAAGGAGGTCGGAGATCGAAAGGTAACCGACTTTATTATTCCCTTCAGCTCAGGAGAGGAGGAAGTGGGATTAAATTTGACTGACAGAGGGATGAAGGAAGACCCGGAACCCCTTGTGATCTTTGAGGCTGCAGCTCAGGAAAAGACACTAGACATCAGTTCAAATGATTTACGTAGTGTGATGGATTGTGTAGACACCAGCCCATCACAGGATTTACCTCAACTGGACTTAGCCCATGAAAGCATGACCAGAGAGGAACATCCAGACCAGGAAACATTTCCAGTTGTTATCTCACAGTATACCAGTTCGGAGACTCAGGAAACACCGGGAATTGTCTTGAGCCAGAATATGGACTCTGATATTGTGCAGACATTGTCTGTAGTTGCTAAAGAAGAAAATTCTTTGCACAAGATAGAGGAAGAAACGCCTATCATCTCATTAGCTGAAGTTATCAGGGAATTCCAGCAACAGGGGCCTGAAGTAACAGAAGTCAAGAGTGGTGTGGAACCAACACTCTTAGGACTCAATCTACCCTTCAGTCAGGTCGATTTGATAGGAGTAGATCAGCTATTTGTGGATACTTTATTCAAAAGTAACACCACTTTATCGCCCTGGAGTAACTATGTTATTTCTCAAGGCAGGACAACTTGGCACACTAAATTTCCAATTTCTAGCACGGTTTTCACACGAAACTCTAATGCAGAGAAACTCAGCCCATTAACTGATTATCAGGGGAAGAAACCGCGACACCGAGGAGGGACGATTGTTACTCCCGACTTTGAAGGAGGAAAGCGCCAGTTGAATTTACATCATGGGACCATGATGTGTAACATTATTCCTTTCAAAAGGAAGCTATTGATGGATCAGTTAAGAATCTATAATGGATGGAGGAAAATCGCGGAGACAAGCTTTGCTGTGGCCAGCTTATGCAAGACCTCACTACGGGTACATCCTCGGCTGAAAGGAGTAAATCACGTGAGTGAATGGTGTAAAACGATTGCTGCCCAGAGGCGTAGAAGAATCCCGTTGATTGTGATCTTTCCCAGAGGGGTAAAATTACAACCTTCTGACAATTACCGGATTTTACCAAGCTATTGCATGGAATCCCGGCCTAAAACCAGGTACAAGGATCTATCCCGTGTATCTTTGGGTTATGGAAATGGAACGTCTTTATGCAGATGCAGGACAACCCACTGCCACAAAGAATATTGGAAACCTTTAGGCAGATACAGAACGGAGAGTGCTTAGGCATTATTCTGGGATGTACGGCGTGCTTTGACAAAAGATTTCTGGCAGAAACTTTTTTTTTAAGGGGAAAGCTCTGTCACGAATTGGCCGCCTTAACATCCCAGAATATTTTTCTCGGTCTCCAAATTTGAGAGGCCAAATTGAGAAAGAATGAATTAATCACACTACTCCAAAATTATCTAGTCGTGAGGTAAGATTATTCACAAAAAGCCTCTAGCCATGACGTAAGCTTGCAGATGGCAAGTAAAATGGCAACTAGATAATTAGTATACACCTTGGGAAACTGCTGACCCAGACATGCTGAATCAACAATGAAGGGGCCATGGACTGTGTAATTAAAACTGACCAGGCATGACACCTGATAAGCACAGGTAGGAAATCGCCAGGTGTGAACAACATTGACAGAGGGAGAGATAATAGCCCCAGGGCTGTAAACTAAGCCCCGTCCACTCTGACTGGCAGACTCAGGAATGTGTGAAAACAGATCTGATAAGACAATTAACACTGGGCTGTAGACTGTACCAGACAGAGAGGAGCAAGGTGTGATGGCCAGGTTGCGGGGATAATTGCAATTACCGTCAGCGGGAAAATAGAAGAATTTATGACGGGAATGCCAAAGAGATAATAGTGTCTCAGACACTGTCTGCTAGACTAAGCTTAAATAAGGGTCCCTAGCCTGTTTTATGTTAGATTAAGTTTGACTTCAGAACAGGTGAGACAACCAGCTCGTTTTGTATGATTCTTAGGTTGCTAGATTTAACTAGGAGAATTAATTCTTAGTAACTAGTCGAGTTTTAGATGGATGTACTGACTTTCAGTCTATATCTGATCTAGGTTATTGCAAGAACTATCATTGTTGTAGGTTACTTGAGTGTTCTTTCTGAGTTCTGTGTTCAATATCATGGTGCTGTAAGTGCTACTCTTCTGAGAAGTAGAAACTTATTGAAGGCAGGTCTTGTCTAGATATACTTGAGGTGTCGTAGCAGATGCTTGCCATCTCTTTCTAAACTAGACTAGTCTCGTTTTGGTGTGTGCATTTGTTGTACAGAATATAGTCAACTGACTATTTATTTAATTCTTACAACAGCAGGTGATTAAACCGGGCAGCTCAGCAAATATAGCTGGTCTGTGTGGTAACTTCAATTAGACTTGTTGTATATCTCATTTTGTAGCTATACAATATTAGTACTCATTAATAATGCCGTATGCTATTATGTTAAAGTATCATAATATGTCTAGTTTAATCAATATGTTTATGTGTATTGGATGTTTGATAAATTGATTTGTCATATGCAAACCTACCAATATGAAGTGTTATATTATGGTGTGCGCATTGGCACACTAACCATCGATTGCATTTGTAGCAGAGGTGTAATGGTACAGACATTACCCACAAGTGTTATGGGGTATATGGTGCTAAACCTTTTTCATCATATGGTGGAGGGTAATGCATGGAAACCTGGCACAGCTACTGGTCACGGCTTGTAAGCCCGGATGATCAGGCATTATTATAATACCATTACCGACCCTGTGAGCTGCTAAACAAACATTGGACGGAGCGGCTGTACGACACAGAATTTCTGTATTAGCGACATGGACATGGGGCGGCAGAAATGTAATCATTACAGGCGTGTGAGACAATTGAAAAGCCCGTCCCAGACTAAAGACAGTAGGGAGAAGGAGGATGGTGAACACAGTAGAGCTGGAAGATAAACTTGGCCAGACTGGTCATTGTATATGTTTGTGTTATGATATGTTTTAATTAGGATTGCGCTGATGTAGAACTGATATAACACATTCTTGACTTTCTTTCAAGCTCTCACAAGGAGCACCTATGTTATAGATCTCAAGACTAGAGACTACTGACTAGGAGTGTCAGGACTGACAGGATCATCAGAATACCGGCAAGCTGTTTCTTTTGTGTGTGTCTACTGGAGAGTGGGGATCTGGACCACAGTTCCAGATAGATGAAGTAACAAGTAAAGTTACGTAATGTTTCTCATCACAATATGTTATATGATTTTATCATCCTCATATTGACAATCATCCAATGTCTATGATTAGTAAATAAATGTTGTAGTCTTGTAACTCATAGTTCTGTCATTATATTTTTTCCAATTGTGCATACGTGTTGTTGTGTACATTGGTGGGGGTTCACTTACACACCAAGGAAAGGAGCTGTCAGGGAGAAAACCTGTACTGAGATAGTCGTCTATACTAATATATTTAGACTTAAAACATCTATCTTAAGCTAACCTTCTCTTTCCTATACCTTGGCGAATATTCAGCACAGTTCATTTCATTTTGTAACGAGCCACTTAGAGCTGTACGTTGGATATTCAGGGCGTAATCTGTAGTTCAGCCATATAGATTTAGTCCCTAGTCAGTTTCTGACTATCTGGGGTTGCTCGCCAGTGAATAAGATTTTCATCTAGCCGGTGGGGCACCCCGACTTATGACAGATTGGGGCTTCTCGTACGGTATTTGAATTCGGACTTCTCGCTTTCAATAGACTCCGGTACTAGACCCTAGACATACGATTTTAAAAGTTAACTCTTGTAATCTTCAGTCATCAAAATAGACTATCATCAGATGTAGCTAATTTTAGTTGAGGAAGTTACAGAGTATAGATATAACTTTTCAAAAGTGTATAACAGATAAGAACTTATGAGAACTACCTCATCTATCATTTATTGATAAGTATTTTAATTCTTATCATTTAGTGTATCATTCATCATTTAATGATAACTGATCACTTTAATCATATTTACATTGATGTGTTTGATGATTTAACTGCTTGATTGATTTGCCATTTTATGCTACTTATGCCATTTTCATTATGACATGTATGCAGTGCATTTTAATATTTATTTAGGTAAATATTAGTATTGATTACTGTGTAGTATATCTCTCACACTTATTTCACTGCGGTCGCCAGAAACTACTTGAATATTACTTTCAGTTGTCTTTCATTGCTGAGGCTAAACTCTACACATTGGTTTAGGTTCTGCTGTCATTGGTTCACTCTTGTCTTTCTAGCTTAGCTCTGAGTTGATAGATACATAGGAGCTTACCTGAATTTAGCATTAGCAAATATGGACTCACCTTCCCAGGATCTAGATTATCTGAAGGCGCGAACAGATTACTTAGAGTCCACGAGAAGGTTAGGCATAATAGAGGGCTTAACAGGAGAACAACTAGAAATATACATCAGAGATGAGATGAAAGAGTGGGACATGGCGGAGGAACAGATGAATAAAACAATTGATGAGTTATTTGAAGCAAAAGAGCGTAGCAAAACTGAAGAAGCAGAGATTAATATAAAGCATATGGAAGTAGTCAATGCAGAGAAGCTAACCTTTCTAGCGGAACATAAGGTAGGAGATATGGATGCTCACCCAACCAGGAAGGAAGGGACATCTTTGCCAACCACCGCGGAATCAGAGTTAGTGGACCGGGAACTACAGGTTCTCATTCGACCCTGTCCTAAACGGAAAAGAGGGAAGAAAAAACGTGCCAAAGGCACTTCAAACAGTCAAAAACGTGATAACTGTTTGCACCACGGAAATTGTGGTCTCACTGGTTCGCCAGTACAGGACCTTCAGGAAAACCACTTGACTTCTATGAGAAATGAATCTCGAGAGAAAGAGGAACTGAAGACAACCTTTAATGAGGTCGCAGGCGGAGACCTAGCCGATTCTCACATTCCCTTCTGTTCACAGAATCACGAAGTGGAATTACATCTGACTGAAATAGGGAGGATGGAAGTAACTGAATCCCAGGTGAATTTCATTACTGCAATGCGGGAAGAATCACTAATTATAAGTTCAGATAATTTAACTGGTCCGCCAGTACAAGACTCCCAGGAATCTCATTTTACTTCAACGAGAGGTGAAACTCAAGAGGAAGATGACCTGAGGACATCTTTTAAGGAGGTCGGAGATCGAAAGGTAACCGACTTTATTATTCCCTTCAGCTCAGGAGAGGAGGAAGTGGGATTAAATTTGACTGACAGAGGGATGAAGGAAGACCCGGAACCCCTTGTGATCTTTGAGGCTGCAGCTCAGGAAAAGACACTAGACATCAGTTCAAATGATTTACGTAGTGTGATGGATTGTGTAGACACCAGCCCATCACAGGATTTACCTCAACTGGACTTAGCCCATGAAAGCATGACCAGAGAGGAACATCCAGACCAGGAAACATTTCCAGTTGTTATCTCACAGTATACCAGTTCGGAGACTCAGGAAACACCGGGAATTGTCTTGAGCCAGAATATGGACTCTGATATTGTGCAGACATTGTCTGTAGTTGCTAAAGAAGAAAATTCTTTGCACAAGATAGAGGAAGAAACGCCTATCATCTCATTAGCTGAAGTTATCAGGGAATTCCAGCAACAGGGGCCTGAAGTAACAGAAGTCAAGAGTGGTGTGGAACCAACACTCTTAGGACTCAATCTACCCTTCAGTCAGGTCGATTTGATAGGAGTAGATCAGCTATTTGTGGATACTTTATTCAAAAGTAACACCACTTTATCGCCCTGGAGTAACTATGTTATTTCTCAAGGCAGGACAACTTGGCACACTAAATTTCCAATTTCTAGCACGGTTTTCACACGAAACTCTAATGCAGAGAAACTCAGCCCATTAACTGATTATCAGGGGAAGAAACCGCGACACCGAGGAGGGACGATTGTTACTCCCGACTTTGAAGGAGGAAAGCGCCAGTTGAATTTACATCATGGGACCATGATGTGTAACATTATTCCTTTCAAAAGGAAGCTATTGATGGATCAGTTAAGAATCTATAATGGATGGAGGAAAATCGCGGAGACAAGCTTTGCTGTGGCCAGCTTATGCAAGACCTCACTACGGGTACATCCTCGGCTGAAAGGAGTAAATCACGTGAGTGAATGGTGTAAAACGATTGCTGCCCAGAGGCGTAGAAGAATCCCGTTGATTGTGATCTTTCCCAGAGGGGTAAAATTACAACCTTCTGACAATTACCGGATTTTACCAAGCTATTGCATGGAATCCCGGCCTAAAACCAGGTACAAGGATCTATCCCGTGTATCTTTGGGTTATGGAAATGGAACGTCTTTATGCAGATGCAGGACAACCCACTGCCACAAAGAATATTGGAAACCTTTAGGCAGATACAGAACGGAGAGTGCTTAGGCATTATTCTGGGATGTACGGCGTGCTTTGACAAAAGATTTCTGGCAGAAACTTTTTTTTTAAGGGGAAAGCTCTGTCACGAATTGGCCGCCTTAACATCCCAGAATATTTTTCTCGGTCTCCAAATTTGAGAGGCCAAATTGAGAAAGAATGAATTAATCACACTACTCCAAAATTATCTAGTCGTGAGGTAAGATTATTCACAAAAAGCCTCTAGCCATGACGTAAGCTTGCAGATGGCAAGTAAAATGGCAACTAGATAATTAGTATACACCTTGGGAAACTGCTGACCCAGACATGCTGAATCAACAATGAAGGGGCCATGGACTGTGTAATTAAAACTGACCAGGCATGACACCTGATAAGCACAGGTAGGAAATCGCCAGGTGTGAACAACATTGACAGAGGGAGAGATAATAGCCCCAGGGCTGTAAACTAAGCCCCGTCCACTCTGACTGGCAGACTCAGGAATGTGTGAAAACAGATCTGATAAGACAATTAACACTGGGCTGTAGACTGTACCAGACAGAGAGGAGCAAGGTGTGATGGCCAGGTTGCGGGGATAATTGCAATTACCGTCAGCGGGAGAATAGAAGAATTTATGACGGGAATGCCAAAGAGATAATAGTGTCTCAGACACTATCTGCTAGACTAAGCTTAAATAAGGGTCCCTAGCCTGTTTTATGTTAGATTAAGTTTGACTTCGGAACAGGTGAGACAACCAGCTCGTTTTGTATGATTCTTAGGTTGCTAGATTTAACTAGGAGAATTAATTCTTAGTAACTAGTCGAGTTTTAGATGGATGTACTGACTTTCAGTCTATATCTGATCTAGGTTATTGCAAGAACTATCATTGTTGTAGGTTATTTGAGTGTTCTTTCTGAGTTCTGTGTTCAATATCATGGTGCTGTAAGTGCTACTCTTCTGAGAAGTAGAAACTTATTGAAGGCAGGTCTTGTCTAGATATACTTGAGGTGTCGTAGCAGATGCTTGCCATCTCTTTCTAAACTAGACTAGTCTCGTTTTGGTGTGTGCATTTGTTGTACAGAATATAGTCAACTGACTATTTATTTAATTCTTACAACAGCAGGTGATTAAACCGGGCAGCTCAGCAAATATAGCTGGTCTGTGTGGTAACTTCAATTAGACTTGTTGTATATCTCATTTTGTAGCTATACAATATTAGTACTCATTAATAATGCCGTATGCTATTATGTTAAAGTAGCATAATATGTCTAGTTTAATCAATATGTTTATGTGTATTGGATGTTTGATAAATTGATTTGTCATATGCAAACCTACCAATATGAAGTGTTATATTATGGTGTGCGCATTGGCACACTAACCATCGATTGCATTTGTAGCAGAGGTGTAATGGTACAGACATTACCCACAAGTGTTATGGGGTATATGGTGCTAAACCTTTTTCATCATATGGTGGAGGGTAATGCATGGAAACCTGGCACAGCTACTGGTCACGGCTTGTAAGCCCGGATGATCAGGCATTATTATAATACCATTACCGACCCTGTGAGCTGCTAAACAAACATTGGACGGAGCGGCTGTACGACACAGAATTTCTGTATTAGCGACATGGACATGGGGCGGCAGAAATGTAATCATTACAGGCGTGTGAGACAATTGAAAAGCCCGTCCCAGACTAAAGACAGTAGGGAGAAGGAGGATGGTGAACACAGTAGAGCTGGAAGATAAACTTGGCCAGACTGGTCATTGTATATGTTTGTGTTATGATATGTTTTAATTAGGATTGCGCTGATGTAGAACTGATATAACACATTCTTGACTTTCTTTCAAGCTCTCACAAGGAGCACCTATGTTATAGATCTCAAGACTAGAGACTACTGACTAGGAGTGTCAGGACTGACAGGATCATCAGAATACCGGCAAGCTGTTTCTTTTGTGTGTGTCTACTGGAGAGTGGGGATCTGGACCACAGTTCCAGATAGATGAAGTAACAAGTAAAGTTACGTAATGTTTCTCATCACAATATGTTATATGATTTTATCATCCTCATATTGACAATCATCCAATGTCTATGATTAGTAAATAAATGTTGTAGTCTTGTAACTCATAGTTCTGTCATTATATTTTTTCCAATTGTGCATACGTGTTGTTGTGTACATTGGTGGGGGTTCACTTACACACCAAGGAAAGGAGCTGTCAGGGAGAAAACCTGTACTGAGATAGTCGTCTATACTAATATATTTAGACTTAAAACATCTATCTTAAGCTAACCTTCTCTTTCCTATACCTTGGCGAATATTCAGCACAGTTCATTTCATTTTGTAACGAGCCACTTAGAGCTGTACGTTGGATATTCAGGGCGTAATCTGTAGTTCAGCCATATAGATTTAGTCCCTAGTCAGTTTCTGACTATCTGGGGTTGCTCGCCAGTGAATAAGATTTTCATCTAGCCGGTGGGGCACCCCGACTTATGACAAATACTATAAGTTTATAGACAATAGTGATTGTTAGGCTTTAGATTCCATTCAGTGATTAATAGTATCATTATCACCTCTTCGTTGCATCTGTGTAACGTACCATGATGTTTATTGTCAATGAAGTATTCCGCTCGCAGAGCTTGTTTGTAATCAGCTCTAAATAAATTGTATTCCTTTTGCAAATGACACGAGTTATTATTTCGTGTGGTGCAAAAGTAGGGGAGTCCTGAAATACCTGTCGCAAGTAAGTTGCTGACAGGCAGGACCCCAATTGGTGTCAGAAGTGCCTGAACCAACGTCAACAGGCACCATTTGACATTATTTCTGTGTTAAAAGTATTTAAAATTAACGTGAATTATTCACCATACAATGTCAGAAATAATTTTGTTTTGCGAGTGAACGTTAGTGATCAACACCAGTACTACTTGATATTTACTATGTTACCATTCGTGGAGCTTGAACCACAATGAAGAAAGATTAATTTACAAGTTGAGTTATTCTACGAAAATTAATAGGAAAGTTGTGTTATTCTACGAAAATTAATAGGAAATGTGTATGAATTTGTGGTGAGGAAAATGTATAAAATATGTATTTAAATTGTCAAGCAAACCATAGTGTACATTTCATTTTCTGTGATACAGCCATTAATGTCACCATTCATCACATTCATTTAGATATTTGTGCAAAATAAGTTCTTTTTGCACAAAGAAAGTAAATTAGCTACTGAACGGAAAATATCAGATGTCGATTATGAAATATCGATAAAAGGAAAATTAAAGATATTTCATATGAACATGCTGAAACCATACTTCTCACGACAAGAACTACCGACAGACGAACACGATGCACCCACACCAATTAATCGGACGACAGACGTACACAACACAACTACACTAGGTAGGGCGACACAGGACAACGAAATCACAAACACACTTAGCCAGGTAACAGCACACACAGCTAGTACAACAACAGTACTGAACGAGACAGATGACGACGGAATAGAATTACCAGTCCCTACAGTAGACACGACTGGGACCATCGACAGCATACGGATAGAAACCAAACTTACAGACGAGCAACGACGACAGATGATAGAATTAGTGACGGAGTACAAAGACATTTTCTCCGACATCCCAGGAAAGACAGACATAATAGAACACTCCATTATTCTGACTGATAACACCTCAATCAAGTGTCGACCTTATTCCATCCCACTAAATTATAGGGCAAATCTCGACAAAGAATTACTATCTCTTGAGTCGAGTGGAATAATTCAGAAATCTCAGTCGGAATATTCTTTCCCTATCGTCCTTGTCGCCAAAAAGGACTCAACAATTCGACTCTGCGTCGATTATCGACGTTTAAACAGAGTGACCAAAATTGATGGTGAGCCAATCCCAGCATGCGAGGATTTGATCCTTGATATGTCTACATCTCGCATCTTTTCCAAACTCGACCTCACGAAAGGATATTGACAGGTCCCGATTCATTCAAGAAAATTCAATTCCTCTAACAGCTTTTTCCACACCTTTAGGTCTCTGTGAGTGGCGATTTCTTCCTTTTGGCCTTCGTAATGCTCCAGCGACTTTTGTCCGTCTAACTAGGGATCTTCTCCACGGGGTAAGCAATACATCTACATACATAGATGACATATGTATTCATACTGTAGACTGGACATCACACCTACAGAAACTGCGACATGTCATCGACAGGTTGCGAGTATTCGGTCTCACAGTCAAACCAACTAAAGTAGAGTTGGGCATGGAAGAAATCGACTTCCTAGGCCATACCATCTGCAGGGGCCAACTCAGAACAGATGGAAAAATCGTGACCAAGATTCTCAATTTGACTATGCCAACGACCAAGAAACAGGTCCGAAGTCTACTTGGTCTTGTTAATTATTATAGTAAATTTATTTCCAATCTGGCGGAAATCACCAGTGTTTTTTCCAATATTTTGAAAGCTTCGGCAAAATTAAATGTTCAAGATGCACGGTTAATTAGTGCTCTATCAAAATTGAAGTATTTATTCAGCGTTCCACCTATCCTGCGTTTGCCTAACCAAAATCTTACCTATTTTTTACGTACAGACGCAAGTGCTATCTCCATATCAGGAGTCCTAGGCCAGTTTTATTAAGGGAAGTTCCATCCAATAATGTACGTGAGCCGTAAGATAAGCCCAGCTGAATCGAGATACTCAGCATCTGAATTGGAGGGCCTTAGCTTAATCTATTGTGTTAGAAAACTTCATAGGTTTTTGGCAGGAGCACAGTTTGTGATCGAAACCGACAATTCTCCGCTTTCTGTTATGCAGTCTGGCATCCCCCACAACAATAGGGTCTACAGATGGGCCTTGATACTGCAGAACTATGCTTTTACCATCCAGCACTTGAAGGGGAGTTTGAACTCTTTGGCAGACACTTTGAGTCGACCGTCAAACATTGAAATACCTGAGGTACAGGAAGAGATCGACCAGAGATCACCACAAACAGTGACACTGTAATTGCTATTTAGATCAGAGCCGTATGTGGTGAAAAAGTTACACTGTAGGTGCGTTATAATCGCCAAGTGTTTAAACTGTGTAAGAGTAACATTGCCATTATGAGTGAAACGAACAAACGCATAAGTAGTATGTCTACATCGCTAACACATAAATAAGCCATATTTACATTGAAGTGTTAGATGTGAACCTACATAGACTAGTAGGGAACTATATATATAAACACTATCCAGGAAGGAGAGCATATAAGACTTTGTCTAAATGAACTATGTTATGAAAATAGGCTACAAAGAACAGTGCTCCATCATTACACCTGAAATTAGTACATTAGTTTAGTGTAATTATATATAAAAGTAATTGTGATATGTGTATAATATTGTTTTATAAACAGTACGCATAACTTCATTTGTATTAATAATTGAATTGCAAAATGTTCAAGTACATATATAACTTTATTTATCTTATTTGATAGTTAGAAGTCACTTACATTTAGTTAAGAACCCAATTAAGTTAACACCAATAATAGAAATGCAATTATTAAATATTACGTTACCTTATCACCGCATAAACATAATCATTTATAAATTCATTTAATTAAAATATCATTTCTAAACTAACCCAACCATTTAGGAATTAACATCATTTCATGTACCAATAACACTTGAAGGTAACTAACCCATTTTGATTAAATGTAATTAATTAGTTAGATTATTTCCCTTAGGATAAATTTAGAACAGCACACCAAATTACATCAGTTAGTTAGATTACTTAGTATTACAGGATCGGTAACCAACCATCCTCACAAACTTGTATAGTTTGTATAGGCATGACACGTGCAAACAAACCGCACAGTCATTTGGCGTGAAACCTTGTACAATTCAGCCAATCATTTAGTGTAAATATGTAATGGTAATTTACTTGATATTATGAACCATATTTTAATGACGAATGAATGTTTTAACATAACGATGGTATGAAAGTGAATGAAAGATGTATAAATGAGAGGAGAGAATGTATAAATTAGTAAACATTGAAAGAGAGACAGAGAGAGAGAGAGAGAGAGAGAGAGAGAGAGAGAGAGAGAGAGAGAGAGAGAGAGGGGTAGCGGCAAATTTTTTGTTCACCGCTTAGAACGTCTTGTTGTGACTTGTCTGTGTCAATCTGTGTAACCAATGTGTTGTCAAGTTTTAAGTGTGTTACTGCAATACTTTAGTAGTATTAAATAGAGAAAATACTTTGAGCATCTTGAAACGGAATTGTGGTCATAAATAAGAATAACAGACATTTGTAGCCACAATAAATCGATTTACGGCGCTCGAAGGAATACACACATGTAGAATAGAAACGCATACACATGTTAGCAAATTAAGTGCACTGTAGTTTATTAGAAAACACGCAAACAAACAGGAAAACGAACACATAAAAGTTGCATACACCATTTGCTTCAAAGAACAGTAACTCAAATCAGGGGACACAATAACTTCTTTAAAAAAACCTTAATGTAACATTGAAAATATTTCTTCACAAGCGGAAGCGAGAAGGTGAAGAGTAGAACTTAATGTATACGAGTTGGGGCTGATATTATTGGGAACATGAACATTCGATGCTCATGTGTTGTACTCATAACAGAGTCAACTTGTATTGGGTTGTCATTTTGGGCAATATGAGGACAGGTCAAAAGACATAAGTCAACGGACAGAAGTCAAAAGACATAGGGTCATAAGACGGAAGTCAGGACATAAGTCATAAGACAACGGTTCCGGATCAAAACAATTCCCAAGAAGGTCTATAGCCAACTATACTGATACGATGGGCTACTCAATTAGCCGAGTGAAGAAATAGAACAGTGTGAGTAAGGAAAGGAGAGAGTTTGTTCTATCCCCAAAAGAGAGAATTACAACTTATGAGATCTTTGACAAAATTGGACAGCCAATTTTTCAGTGACCATACAACGTGTTACAAGCATGAGTTAAAAGGTTGTAACACTACACAGAGAGGAGAGGAGCCTGTCAAAGTTCTGAATAAGAGTTTAGAGAGTTAAGAATATAAGAAATAGAGCTAAGACAAAGACCATTAGAGAACACCAGACAGGAGAGACACCAGCGCTATAAATAGCTTTACAACGGGACACACTTGTGTCAACCAAGAGGGCATTGAGTGTAAGTGAGCGAGGGTTTCCCAAGACACTAGGAAACTCGCCTCGACGAGTAACCATGGAGTACAGGTTACTCTAGTTTAACTGACCAGCGTGCTGGGACACCACGCACGCAAGACTCGCCAGCGCACTGAGGATCCAACGTCCGTGTTTGAACACGCAACGAGAAGCGTGGCTCAGACTACGACTGAGACGGCTAGAGAGTAGACGTGTTCCTTATGAATACTATAAGTTTATAGACAATAGTGATTGTTAGGCTTTAGATTCCATTCAGTGATTAATAGTATCATTATCACCTCTTCATTGCATCTGTGTAACGTACCATGATGTTTATTGTCAATGAAGTATTCCGCTCGCAGAGCTTGTTTGTAATCAGCTCTAAATAAATTGTATTCCTTTTGCAAATGACACGAGTTATTATTTCGTGTGGTGCAAAAGTAGGGGAGTCTTGAAATACCTGTCGCAAGTAAGTTGCTGACAGATAGTGTACTGTAAGTAGATGTACCATTATCTGTTCTCTACCTGGATGATGTGCTGTAGGTAGATGCACTGTTGTCTGTTCTCTACCTGGATGGTGTGCCAGTTTCTGTTCTGTACCTGGATGGTGTACTTTAGGTAGATGTACATTGTCTGTTCTCTATCTAGATGGTATACCGTAGGTGGATGCACCATTGTCTGTTCCTACCTGAATAGTGTACTGTAGGTAGATGTACCATTGTCTGTTTTCTACATGGGTGATGTACTGTTGTCTGTTCTCTACCTGGATGGTTTAATGTTGTCTGTTCTCTACCTGGATGGTGTAGTGTTGTCTTTTCTCTACCTGGATGGTGTACTGTAGGTAGATGTATGCCATGAGCCTGACGACGTCATGGCATGGTTCAGTTATAGCCTAGGGCACAGAGTATAGGTTACGACTGTGTTCAGAATTGAACACGAGAACGTGGAAAGCAGGGGCTTTCCACACAACGTGAAAAACTTTGGAACTCACTTCCCAGGTGATAGGAAGTGAGCTCGGGACAATTTAGTTGGCGTTGATCCATCGTCCTGTGTGGACATGGTGAAAAGTATACAGCGTTATGGCTCTACATTGAGCCACGCATTTATATTGTGATGTAGTGTAACGTGATGTGACTGTCGAATAAGTGATGGTACAGTTGATAATGTGATATGTGATTGTGTAGATTATACGTAGGAAACTTATAACAGTCTTTGTGTTCACTCTTGTTCGAGTTAACAGGAGTTCGAGTGGGTGAGGTGTATGGCGTATGATCGAGTAACCATGATATACTCATGTGCTGCGAGACGACCAGGGTGCTGACTGGAGAAGAAGAGAAGAATAGATCATCCCCTGTTGGACACGAAAAGTATGGCTACAACAGTTTATCGATAGTAGCCTATTCAGATAGACCCAGACACAGACCCTGGCACTTGGGAGCTCGTCCGGGATTTGAACCCGGGACTTAACAAGGGGTCATGGAAAGACGACAGATAGTTAAATTAGAATTAGATTTTAGTGTTGGTACATTATAAACGAAATAAGGTGCATTAATATTGCTTACATAACTGAAAATTGGATATTTCAAAAATTGATTCTCAATTTTTGCCCGTGGAAGGGGGGAATGCCATGAGCCTGACGACGTCATGGCATGGTTCAGTTATAGCCTAGGTCACAGAGTATAGGTTACGACTGTGTTCAGAATTGAACACGAGAACGTGGAAAGCAGGGGCTTTCCACACAACGTGAAAAACGTTGGAACTCACTTCCCAGGTGATAGGAAGTGAGCTCGGGACAAGTTAGTCGGCGTTGATCCATCGTCCTGTGTGGACATGGTGAAAAGTATACAGCGTTATGGCTGTACTGTAGGTAGATGTATGCCATGAGCCTGATGACGTCATGGCATGGTTCAGTTATAGCCTAGGTCACAGAGTATAGGTTACGACTGTGTTCAGAATTGAACACGACAGATCATACGCCATCTACCTACAGTACACCATCCAGACCCTGGCAATGTACTATTGTCTGTTCTCTACCTGGATGGTGTAATGTTGTCTGTTCTCTACCTGGATGGTGTAATGTTTTCTGTTCTCTACTTTGATGGTGTAATGTTGTCTGTTCTCTACCTGGATCGTGTAATGTTGTCTGACCTCTCCATGAATAATGTAATGTTGTCTCTTCTCTATATGGATGGTGTAATGTTGTCTGTTCTCTACCTGGATGGTGTACTGTATGTAGATGTACTGTTGTCTGTTATCTACATATCTATATATGCACCAGTCAGGTAATTTATTTGGCCAATGTTGAGATGGGTTTCTCCTTCATTCCTATTGCTTTGTTCACTTTTTCCATGCTCTTAAATTAATTGACAACTTTTATCTTGAATAGAATGGAACAGAAACTAGTGGTCTTGTCTGTTTTCTTTGTTAATCATCATCATCTTCAAGTGCACTGCCAACTGGTATCGGCGATCATGCTTCAGCACAGCTCCCACAAAATGTATCTTGTGCTGATAATATCTCTACCATGATGAAAGACTGGGAAACCTTTATGCCTATGTCCATTAAAGTTACCAACTGTTACAGTGTGATCCAGGCTTTCTCTGGAGAACCTTTATGCCTATGTCCATTAAAGTTACCAACTGTTACAGTGCGATCCAGGCTTTCTCTGGAGAACCTTTATGCCTATGTCCATTAAAGTTACCAACTGTTGCAGTGTGATCCAAGCTTTCTCTGCTCATAATGGGGTCCAACATGTTCCCGGTTTTCTCTGCTCATGTGGTCCAATGGGTTGACTTCCTTCTTATGTTTGTTATAAATTGTCTCTTTCTAACTGTTTAGATTGGTTAATAATACAATGGTGAATTAGAGACTGTGTTGTTGACATACTAAGATAATCCAGTACTGTGATAGTTTTGACCATAGATATTTTCACAGACATGTAGAAAAGACCAGTTGTCTCGTCATTGACATCAAGTGTACCTCACTGTTATTGTTAGAAGGGTATCACTTCTGTTGAGGTCTGATCAGAAACAATTTAATGTGAAATGTCACCCGTGGGTTACACAGAGAGACACATACAACATTTCAACTTGATTCTTTATCAATGAGCAAAAAAGTAAGTAAAACAATGTTTATCTCAGCGCTAAATATTGTCATCTGAACACAAGGTAACACAACTAAACCAGGTGAGAAAGAAATCACGAGTGACCAGGTAAAACAGAGTCACAATAGCACAGCTGATGAACTTACTGCCCTACCTGGTCACCAGTCATTTCTTTCATAAATGGAGGAGTTGTGTTGTTAGTTAGTCGACAGATCATCCTCATTGCACATCGAACCATTCAGTCCATAAGTGCTCGGACCCTCTCAGCAAATTCCGCAGCGTGTAGCGGCTCAAGACACTATTTCTATGTTGGTTTATTACTCTTCCTTGGCTTCCCGCGTACTGTTCTTGTTTGACCACACCTCTTTTAACTTGCTGTTCTCGCAGTCTGACCATGGTTGTAGATTTCTAGTCATAGCTTGGTTTTTGTAAACAACTTACTTCTTGTTGAGCATTCAGAATATCTGCCTGCTCGTCCGCCTTCCACAGTAGCCCTACCTGCAAGCCTGTCAGCCTGCTCATTCCCTTGTACGCCCGCATGCCCTGACTCGAAGATGAAACTAATCATTGCCAGTTGAGACCGCTCCAGAGACAGCAGCCACTCTCTTCGGACCCACCCATCACTATCCTCCTGGCGGCAATGATGACGCCGCGGCACAACCTGTGGCGGCGCAACCTGTAGACTCAACCTGTAGACTCACTCTGCAGACTCTGACATTCTCCCACCGCCCCGTTAATGAAAGGTGTAGCCTTTCATTCATGGATCTGTACATATGGTTATACAAACTTGTCAGAGTCTACCCATGGTTTGTCATCTGACGTGACAATTTGGCTGTATTGAAATAACATGGCAATGGTATGGCATACAGAACATTTCGTACATGCCGCTGTGGAGTAACAATATACAAGTGTAGCCCTCCAGTTGGATTTCCATATCTGTTGTTGTACGTGGACACAGCTAGTAGCTATTCCCGGTGTTTGCAATACGCAAACCATGCAGCCACTTTACGACCAAAAAAAGAAAATAAAAAAATACGGGCCTAGCTGTAAGATATCTCTGTTACGAGGTATCTTTAACATTTGCTAACAACCCTAATTGATTGGATAGACACTTGTTAGTCCCAACTTCAATACTTCTGATCCACGCATGGCTGACCTTGACCTGCAATGTTGTACGTCAGGCTTCATGACGGATCACTCTATGAAATTTCCATTCTACCAAGATTCCAATCACACTACTTATTTCCCTTGAAAGGAAAATGACATAATTATCCATGGGAGATTATTTCCGAACTTTCAAAAAAATAAGTAAATTACACTCAAATCTTTCGTTCTAAGCGTCATAGACTGATGCTTCTTATCAATAGAGACCAAAAGGTGCCATTGCCAGCAGGTTTAATCAAACTATGATTCTTAGATCACAATTAATTGAAATAAATAAGTTAAATATATTTAAATGTAAATTTTAAGACACAAAGTTTAAATAAACGTCACCACTTTGTGAAGATTAATTTATGCTGGAAAATTTGGATAAATTTATGATAATTAAATCACTGACCTCGGAAGTACACGGTCGGTGTGTAAATATTGTCACCGCAGTTCTGATGTTCTAACATGTGACGGATTATATTTCACACAGCTGGTTTTACGGACATATATTTCCGTTTCCGGTAACGAGCGGACGTGTTTTCACATGCTCTCTCGATTTTTGAATATTTTAACAAGTTTTACTTAATTCAATCGCGATGCTGTGTATATCATTGTGTTCATTCTAAAGGTGGATTTACATACTACTCAACACTTCAAGTTTATGTGACCGTTTATTTAGTGAAATGAGGGATTGTTTGTGATGTGTGATGGTAAAAGCACCAATTTTTGAATGTTACCAATTATCGATTCACGTCAACGTGAGAATTAGCCATGCGGGGCTAAAAAGTGATAATCACCACGCACGCCCTACAGAAGGGCCGGAGCTTTCATTTACTCCATTATTGTGCTCGTTTTAAAACTGAAGTTACATACTCTCAACTGTCAAGTTTATGTGACTGTTTATTTACTGAAATGAAGATTTCATTATGACACGCGAGGGTAAGAGCATCCATTTTTGAATTTATACCAATTATCGATTCACGACAACGTGAGACTTAACTATGCGTGACTAGCAAGAGATAAGCGCCACGCACGATCTACAGAAAGGCCTGCATTTTTATTTACTCCTTGCCTTGTCGAGCTGCCTATATTGCCAACATGTCCTCCAACTTACGATCATAAACTATGACAAAGCGATGTGAAAATGTAAACAAAAACAAGACGGGACGAAAGTTAGTTAGCACGCCAGCTCAGCGACTGAATCGATCATCTTCATCGCCAACATCCATCACGTTGTCTAGTGAACAATCAAACACTATTTTCCAGCTGGACAAACAACACAATTCACCAGCTCAATCTTATCAAACTAACACATCACCTTCAAAGACGCTTTCCTCGGCCGAAACACAGAGCCACAATGATTGTCGTGAACTAATTCAGGCTTCGGAGACGAGGTTAAAAGATTTTATTATCAGTAACACCACTAATATTATTGCGGAGTTAAAAAAAGAAATCATTCTTCTGCGAGAGGAAATCCGAATCCTTAAAGAAGAGAAGGAGACTTTCAAAACATCCATACATGCCTTGAAACTAAAGCCTGCACAGTCATTTCATAAAAGTGCACAAACAGAAAGTATCCATGGTGTTGTAGATGCGTGTGTTACCAGTGAATGTTCGTCGCATAATGACATACAGACAGTATCTACAAGCAACAAAACCACCACTAAACCCGTAGAACACACACCATCTATCTACCCCATCGATGCGAATATCAGCAACAGGTTCCAGACCTTAAGTGTAGACTCTCCAGCAGCAGACTTGGAATCACAGAGCTCAGTCGTTACCACTACTGGATGTCAACAACCAACGCAAGCAAGCTATAATAAACAAGAACACAAGAAAGACGACAGTGACCAGTGGCAACAACAGCCTAAGCGGACACGCCAGCAGCGTGAAATAACCATAGATCACAGTGCAACACATGTCGTCATTGGAAACTCCCTGCTGAAGGGAATCTATAGTGATCGCATGTCATCTTCTGACAGTGAATCAACTTCAATCTACCCTGTACCAGGCGCTGACATTGACAGGCTGACCGCTACACTGCGAAGATTCCAAGTGAACGACCGAATTAGGAGAGCAACAGTCCATATTGGTGTTAATAACATAATGGATAATAAAATCATCAGTACCTCACAGCTAGCTACATTGGAGGTGCTGTTGCGCAATAGATTTCCTAAATAATCTTTGTTTATTTCATCTTTCATTCCACCATGTTACGGGTTCCAGCGTCGTAATGCCGATGCTGCTAATCTAACGTTAGATAGATTTTGTAAAAATAATAACATGAATTTCATAAATAACACCCCTTACTTTACGTCACCGTCCGGAGCTCCTAAGAAAAAACTATACAGGGATCAAATACATTGTTCCAAGCTAGGAAGTAGCTTCCTAGCGAAGAACATAAAATATCCCGAACGTGCACAACAAACAGCACCAGTTACAGGAGTAAACCAAACTTCCTCTCCGGCAACAGCACTGTGTTCAGAAAACACTCCTTCTCTTCCCACACCACCCTTGCCTGTACCCCAGGAACACAATGTCGTGAATAGCAACCCAAACTCCAATCCAAATGTTGCTAACTATGATACTTTGTTTCCTGCCTTGCCCGTTAAACAGTCTCCCTCTATGATGTCAAAGGGGACACCGTTAAACAATGGTGCTGTGCCGCTGATGCCTGCTTCCAATGTAGGCACTTCCAGTGACACTCATAGCAGTCCCTCGCTGGACGGTAATCTACAACCCTATGAGTGGAACCGTCAACTTCAGCAGCTAATGCGATACAATCCTGCAGCCCTGCACCAAGCATTCATGATATCACTCCAGCAAAGACATTTTCCTGCCCCCTCTAACAGCTTTAACTATTTCTAAATAAAGTTTCAAAATCCCTGCAATTTGTATACCACAAGCGACATCTTCCTTTTAGTTTGTAATGTTCGACAATCACGATCAGTGGCTCAACAAAAATGGTCTATATATAGGCCATCTCAACATCTTTCATCTGCTCAACAAATTACCTGAGCTCTCGGTAATACTGTCCAAACAGTTCCATGTGTTTGGAATAACAGAAAGTCGTCTTAACGACAAAATAACCGACTCCGAAATCTCACTTAAGGGGTTTAAAGTAATTCGGAAAGATGCAAATCAAAAATTAGAGACAGGTATTGCTGTATACATTTCTAATTCTCTCAACTGTTCCCGTAGAAGTGATCTCGAGACAGTAGGGATAGCATGTGTTTGGTTAGAGGTGAAGCCAGCCAGCTAACAACCGTTTCTCATTGGATACCTATATAGGAATCCTTGTGCCGGGTACAGTTGGTATGACTGCTTCACTACAATGATGGATAGAGTGTTTACAGCAGGTAGAGAAGTTATGATACTAGGTGACTTCAACATAGATATTAGTAAATCCAACCAGACATGGGACGATATCATTCTTTCCTACAATTTCAAACAACTAATAAATCGTCCCACAAGGGTTACTGACACATCCTCAACTATAATTGATCATATATATGTTACTTGTCCAGATAATATTATTGAATGTTCTGTTCCTGTTAGTACAAATAGTGACCACTACCCTGTATGTTGTACATGGTCAAGAATTGGGTTCAAATCTCTTAAACACAAACATGTAAGTATCAAATTTAGAAATTTTAAAGCATTCAACCAAGATTTATTTTTGCAAGACTTAAGAAAAGCAGCCCTTGATCACGTTTACCAACTTCCTGACCCGGACGATGCATTAGCTTTCTGGACGAAGACAGTCTACAATGTGTTCGATAAACACGTGCCAATCAAAGAAGTTCGAGTCAAAAATCAACATAAATTCCCATGGGTCACTAGTGAAGTTCTGGAAATCATGAGAGAGCGAGATACAGCACACAAAAATAAAGACTTCATCACTTACCGCAGACTAAGGAATAAAGATAAATATGAAATTCGTATGATAAAAAAAAATCATTTTAAAAATTTGATTGTAGATAATTCAAACTATACAAATATATGGAAGGCTATTAACTTGCTAACCAATAAGAAACGCCCTACAGAATCAGCAATACCAAATTCTATAACATGCGATGAATTCAGTTGGTTCTTTCAATCAGAAATAGAGAATCTAAAGTCTTCAATACCAGACTCATCGTGTAATTTAAGTTCACTGGCATCATTCTGAGAGGAGAAGTGCACCAGAAATATTCTCGCTGAGATTCCTTTAATGTCTGTTGCAGACGTTTATAAATATCTCTTAAACCTCAAATCAACAAACTCACACGGCCTAGATGGTATCAGTAATAGAATTCTTCGTTGTGCTGCACCAGTCATTAGTGAGTCCTTAACGTTCATATATGACCAGTGCCTGGCCAAAAACTACTTTCCATCTGCATTTAAAATTGCTAAAGTGTTTCCGCTAATTAAAAATGGCTCAATCGATAATAGCGTTTTGGGTAATTTTAGACCTATTTCCTTACTATCGTCGCTATCAAAACCACTAGAAAAACACATTCATAAAATAATGTTACACCATTTAATTAACAACGATCTAATAATTAACAGTCAATCTGGGTTTCGACCTAAATATTCTTGCCATAGTGCTCTAACAAAAATGACCGATAACTGGCACTTAAACATCAACAACGGTAGAATTTGTGGAGCGGTGTTTGTAGACTTTAAAAAAAGCTTTTGATATGGTAGATCACGATATTTTAATTAGAAAACTAAAACAAATGAAGACAAGCACCAACATGGTGAACATAATTACGTCATTTCTATCCGACAGACAACAAGTCGTGTCCTTCAACAACTGTCTATCAAGACCCACACAGCTTAATATTGGTGTGCCTCAGGGCTCAATACTAGGTCCGCTGCTTTTTGCAGTTTATATTAATGATCTTCCTTTATATATCAATACAACTTGTGATCTATTTGCAGACGACTGTACTATATATACTAGTCAAGAAAACCGTAGTGAATTAGAGAATTCTTTACAAAAGAAACTTGATAATCTTACTAGATGGAGCAATGAAAACCGCATGCAAATTAACATCGACAAAACCAAATCCATGCTAATAACGACCAGACAAAAACTACAGACACTAACCATAACTGGATCACCGCTCGAACTCCGCATGGGCACGTTACCTATAGTTAATGTGAATGAACATAAAACACTAGGTCTTTTAATTGACAGCCATTTGAGCTGGAGCTCTCATGTTCACGTTCTTACCAAGAAAATAGCACAAAAAGTATAATAACTTGCTAAAATGCAGCACTTCCTGGACGAAAGCACACGAAAAATATTCTATACATGCTATATCCAATCACATCTCGATTACTGTTCCACAGTTTGGGATGGTTGCCCTAAATCTAATTTAAAACGACTATGTTCTCTGCAAAACCGCGCTATTCGTCTGGTTTCTGGCATAAAGCACGTTGAAAGTAATAATTTGTACAGTCATCTAAGACTTCTACCACTTCAAAAGCGCTTCCTTTTCAACAAAGCCAAATTAGTGTATAAATATATATCTCAAAATACCCCAGAGTATCTTCTGCCGCTGATTCAATCTAATGCAATGAACAGCAAGCGCCTAAATTTGTTACATGTCTCAAAGCCTAGATTGGACCTATACAAAACATGTTTTGCCTATTCTGGTGCTCACTTATGGAATGATCTGCCTCCAGATCCGAAAACTCCAATGAGTCCCTACACATTTAACCGTAAACTCTTTCAATACT
Organism: Cepaea hortensis; assembly: GCA_963921405.1. Classification (NCBI taxonomy): domain Eukaryota; kingdom Metazoa; phylum Mollusca; class Gastropoda; order Stylommatophora; family Helicidae; genus Cepaea; species Cepaea hortensis. The sequence goes on from OY992881.1 coordinate 8,283,692, forward strand.
TAATCCATACCGACTATATGCCATCATAATTCATTTACTGGTATAATTGTTCATTATTTGTTCAGTAACTACTAAGAAAGCACTTTACAACACAATCTTCCTACCAACTCTATGCTACCAATGCCAAACCTGGAAAATGACAGAAAAAGAGAAAAGAAAAATCACAACAACAGAAATGAGGTTCCTGAGAAGAATACTCAACGTATCAAGAAGAGATAAGATCAGAAATGAAGAAATCAGGACTAAAGTTGGGGTTAAAGCAGCACTAGATTTTATTAGAAAGCAGCAAGTCAAATGGTTTGGCCATGCAAGTAGGTTACCAGTCAACAGCATACCACAACAAGCAATGATGTACAGACCAGATGGAAACAGAGGAAGAGGCCGACCACGTAAACGTTGGACGGAGGGAATAGCAGAGTCCATGGGAATATCGATATATGAAGCCCATAATCGGGCACTCTCACGAAGTTTATACTTCACCTCGACACCGCAAGGTACAAGGGGAACATGATGAGATGAGATGAGATGAGATTGTTCATTATAATTGTTTAACTATAATTGTTCACTATATGTGTGTGTGTGGAGGGAGCGAGAGAGAGAGAGAGAGAGAGAGAGAGAGAGAGAGAGAGAGAGAGAGAGAGAGAGAGAGAGGATGTCAGAGAGAGTGAGAGAGTGAATGTGTGTGTGCGCACGTGCATGCGTGTGTGTGGAGAGAGTGATTGAGCGAGAAATGGTGGGGGAATGTGTCAGTGCATGCATTCGTACGTGTATGTGTGAGAGTGAGTGAGATAGTGTGTGCGTGCTTTCATGCGTATGTGTATGTGTGAGAGAGTGTGATTGAGAGAGTGAGTGTGTGTGTGTGTGCGACGGATTGTGTGTGAGACAGTGGGAGAGTTGATGTGTTCGTGTGTGCGTGTGTGAGCGCGCGCATGCGTGTGAGTGTTCGTATTTGAAAGAATACAGAGAGAGAGAGAGAGAGAGAGAGAGAGAGAGAGAGAGAGAGCTGAGCAGATGCATGTCATGTAACACGCATATTATGTAACACGCGAATCCATATGTTTGTGTATTCTCATCTGTCATATTATCAGTTAAATACCATTTGATCTTATCATGCATAATATAAACTCATGTTCATTATGAGTGAGAGAGAATGAGTAAGCGTGAGAGTGAATGTGTGTGTGTGTGTGTGTGTGTGTGTGTGTGTGTGTGTGTGTGTGTGTCTACTCTGTGTGTATCGCTGTGTGTGGGAGCATCATTATTTTTACGTCAATACTTTTTATGTACACATTTTTCTCCATGTTTAACATTGTTATGAGACTGCTCATGACAATTGTCAGTGTATGTGTGTGAGTAAAGTGTGGGAGTTTGTTCATACTAGTTTCAATGTTAACGTGAGACATTTTGTATGAGCCTATGTCAGAGTCTCACATGGAGTCGGTAGGAACATAAAGATAGAAGGGAACTAGAGAAGGGACATAACCCCAATACAAGAGAGACATACTCGAATGATCGAACAATCTAGAGCCTTCGAGAAGCATAGGTCAGTTCGCCTACAGCTCCGTGGACACGCTGACCGCGTGCCAGGAACTGTTCCACGAGAAGCTCGAGGAGTGTTACAGCCCGTGTCCGAGACACGTTAGAGGGCAGACGCCGACTGGATATCGAACAAGCAACAGGGCTTAACTTAAGGGGGACTTGATAGATTGAACACAAGTGTATTTAGGAGTGTTACTCACTAGATAGATAGATGATAGAGTTTGTTGTAATGATTATGTATGATGGCTTTGTTATGAACTCTTGTTCGCCACGTAGCTGGCTGCGAAAACCATTCTTCACCAGCTTACTGTAAATAAATTATGTCAGATAGTATCAGAACGGAGTTTGTTGCCTGTATGAACCCAATTTTCATTCCCCTAGGTATCTAGGACGTTGACAGGCTATTTGGGGGATCGAGCCGGTTTTGGCAAGCGCAAGCTTCACTTTCCCGACAGCTCTTGGTTTTGCCAAGTAAAATATATCAACATTCATACATAACAAAGTCTGAACTTTGTAGCTACTATCGTATCATCTGTTCATAAACTATCGTAGTCCCTCTAGAAAAGTAATTAAATAATTATGTTCATGAAATTTGACATTGACATGACTGGACAATTACAGTGACAATTACTAATTTTTTTTTATTCCAACATCAGATTGTTCCGCGAAAGATTGTGTGTATGTAAACTGTTCTCCAGCAGTGGCGAGAAAACAAGGGAACCAAACAACACTACAGCCAAGAAACCAGTAAATAAGATAAGTCCCATTTCATGCTCATTGTATCCCTAAACGATACTCACAGAGTTTCATTGATGTAACATTTTTTCTATGTATTGCTATTAATGATATATATATATATATATATATATATATATATATATATATATATATATATATATATATATATATATATATATATATGCAAATTTCATAACCATGTGAACTTGTTCGTTAGAAGGTTTGAATGTAAACATTAAGGGATATAACCAATTTTTGTACACCTAAACTATTTCCAAAGGGATTTAATTGCTACAGATTTAACATTAGCTAAAGTTACAAGATGTCAACATTAGAACATTGCATCGAATTAGAAATTAAATTAGGTTATACCGCCGATAAACTTTCAGAATGGGTGTCAGAGTCTTGCGTAGGGCAAGATAAGTAGCTCGTTTTCTGGCAAGTGTGAAGCAGTATCAAACTATCAAATCACACGAAGTGAATATCCGAAACCGTTATTTACAAGCTTTATTTATGCGCTGCATTCATTATCGCACAGACATCGCGCAATGACAATCCATAGCAATCATTACAGCATGAACAATATCAATACAATACATAAGGATACATGCAATCAATATACATATCACTTACACGCCAAAATGCTCAAGCGTTCGAACCAGTCTCCCACTGTCACACAGGCTCGCTCTCAATGCAGATTCAAAACCACTCGCAGACTCATGCGACCTGTCCATACAAACGCCTAACCCGGTCTGCCTGGCCTTTAGTTCTACACGCTAGTCGGCGCTCAAGTCAGCTGGTGTGACCCCTGCAAGGTTCACGGGGTGTACCGCTGACCAGCGGTTATCTTAGCGTCGCTCAGTTGCTGTGCTTGGCTGCTTATACGGGCGTCGTCGAAGACGCCGCATTCCCTCTGTAGTGTTTAACATCACTCAGGGTTGCTCGTCGTTATGTCGCCTGGCGTTGGCACAGCCAACGCGCCGCAACCTCAGATGTGAGACTTTGACACTCTCCACACGCCCTTTTCATGAAAGGATTTCCTTTCATGTACAATATACATAGGTGTTATTAAACAGCTAGTCCGGTAGGTCACGGCTAAACTGGCCCCTACCTCAACAACCAAGAACAAAAATACTAAAATCATCAGGTTAAACTGTGAGCATCTCCCTCTGAGATAGCTCCATCATCAGACCTCTGTTTAGAGTTTCTAATGAAGGTCAACAGTTTTGGCAATATATTGTCCATATGTAAATGACGTCACATTGACGTGTTATCTATCAAGTACACATGTTAATGGTTACAATACATATTTACACATCACCAAGAATTTAGAGTACTGTCCCTTGGTTATTATACAAAAAATTTAGGAACAATAATTTATCGTCGTTTACATGACATAAATTATCACTACAAATTTATTTCTTAGTGTCATAATTTGATACTTATTGACAAATGTGCACGAAAAGTCACGTTTGTAAAGAAGTAATCAAGTTACGATGCTGAGATTACATATTATAAAGATCGAGATATACAATTCCGTATATGGAAATATTTTAAATCACATTTTAATACAATCGTCATAAATTTATAGACTTTTTAGTGTAGTCTGCTAACTTTTAAATTAATATGCAAAAAATACCGGAAGTATACAGCTTTGCTATTTTACACATGTGTTGTGGTGTCATTCAGACGACGTTGTTCCGTTCTGGATGGATATTATATAAACGGAGTATTAGTTGTTACTATCAGCTGTTGGATCGTCTCTTCCGCCTTCTGCTCGGATTGTAATGTCGCAGTCTTCTTTCGTACCTTGTTAAAATGTCTTGGGCACATCGGTCTGGATACATTCAGGATTACTTCACGTTGCAGTGGCTTGGTAAGTTCCTGGATCCTGTAGTGTTGTCCAGTGACACTTGTCTTTGTAGTGTCTGGTTGTTACAATATTTATGTATTTACAATAATAATCACATTCTTTCTCATACCTTACAGTTATACAACACATTAGTTTACATAATAATGATTCCATTCTTTCACATATCTCACAATTATACACGCATTCATTCGCATAATAATGATAATAATAAGAATCCAAATATGTACATAAGTTATATACATTGGGAGATACAATCTACCCCATCACATTGTTGTACACAGCGTTACTGACACATTGTCACAATTGGCTGTGGTACTGAGCACTATCTACGTTGCAGTTTTATACACCCTCTGCACCGTGCTCTGGTGTTGACTGGGTATTAGGTTCGTCATATGGGCATCTCGACAAAAGATCTGCAAGACAGTTTTGGGAACCCTTTATATGGTTAATCTCATAGCTATAGTCCTGCAGAAGAAGGGACCATCTTTCCACCTTGCGGTTACTTGGCGTTCCTCTGGTAACAATTGTCAGCGGGCTATTATCTGTTTCAATAATGAAATGTTTACCTAAAAGAAATCTAGAAAGTTTACGTACCGAAAATACCATGGCAAGAGCCTCGAGTTCCGGTGTATTGTAATTTCGTTCGCTGGTGTTCAGTTTTCGAGAGACGTAGTATACTGGGTACAAGATTTGGTCGTGTTCTTGGAGAAGCACACCTCCAATGGCTACGGAGCTCGCGTAACATCTTAATCTAAAAGTAATATTCAAATTTGGCAATTTTAGAATAGGTGCTCTAGAAAAATATGAAAGAATCTTCGTAAATGCTGGCATCAAACATTCGCTGTTTACGATAACATTGGGATGTTTATTTGTTAGTAAATCAGTGAAACATTTGGTCAATTCAGCAAAATGAGGAATAAATTGTCTATAATAGTTTAAAAGACCTAACACACTTCGCAACTGTTTCTTCGTTGTCGGAAGCGACAATTTCAAAATTCTAGACATGATGTTATCGTCAGTTGATATAAAACCATTTGAGATCTTATAGCCCAAAAATGATATTTCCTGAAAGGCTATATCAACTTTGGAAGGTTTTACAGTCAGTCCATGATGTCTAATCCTGTCAAATGTTTGCTGTAGTGCTGTTATGTGATCTGTCATGTCCTTTGTGTGTATGCAAATGTCGTCCATGTACCAAATGATGTTAGCAATGTCTGTCAAAAGAATTCTTGTCATTCTGACGAAGGTAGCCGGTGCATTGACTAATCCGAAAGGTAGTTTACACCATTCGTATAAACCCCACGGTGTGGCAAATGCAGTCAGATGTATACTGTCAGGATGTACAGCTATCTGCCAGTAACCTTTTGTCATGTCAAGTTTAGTAAAATAACGTGAGTCAGATAGTTCAGTCAGGATGTCTTCACAGTTGCTCATTGGTTCTAAATCCAACTGTGTAATGCTGTTGAGTTTACGATAGTCCACACAGAGTCTGATAGTTTTGTCCTTTTTCCGTACTAAAACTATTGGTGAACAAAAATGAGATTGTGAACGTCGAATGATATGAATTGCTTCTAAATCAATGATTTCTTGATGTAATTTTTCCTTATAGTGTATAGGGATAGAATACGGTCTACACTTGATAGGAATGTCGGATGTCAAGATGATTTGGTGCTGAACTAAATCTGTCTGTCCTGGGCTGTCAGAAAAGATCGTCTTGTACTCTTGTATCAGTTGTCTGCAACTGTCAGTCTGTGTCTGCGTCAGTTTAGGATTTACCTTAATGTCCTGTAAGTTGGTCGTCGTGTCAAGAACTGGTGTCGGTATCTCATCAGTGTCGTTGTTGTCCGTCTGGTCCACTATGGTGGTGCCTGCTGCAGTTTCTACTTGGTCGTCTTGCCTGTGGTAATATGGTTTGAGCATGTTAATGTGGAAAATTTTGTGTTTGTCCCTAACTGCAATTTCGTAATCTACCGTCGAAATTTATCGTAGTACTTTGAACGGTCCTTGCCATGAGTCAGTGAGGAGATGTCTATCACTTGGCAAAAGAAGAAGAACGTCCTGTCCTGGTGTCAGTGTAATAGTTCTATTTCCTCTGTTAGCATATTGTCGGTAGATAGCTCCTGATTTTTGGAGAGCTTCTTTAGCTAACACACACGATTTCATAATTCTGTCACGCAATGATGTTACATGTTCATATGACGAAATGGGTTTAGGTAACGTTGTACTTTCAGTCAACATAGATTCATACAAAGATAATGGGCCGCGTGGTTGTGCACCATATAACATTTCAAATGGTGAGAACCCAGTGCTGGAATGGGGCACTTCCCTATATGCAAACAAAATTGCAGGCAGATAAGTATCCCAATCTTCAGGGTGTTCTTGGGTTACTTTAGAGAGCATATGTTTCATATCGCCGTTAATCTTTTCCACGATACCGGTCGAATGCGGGTGATATGGACTGTTAAAGCATTGTTTAACCCCCAACATCTTGGTAAAGGCTTGTGTAGCTGAGGCAATAAACTGGCTACCCCGATCTGAAAGGATGGTGTCAGGGAATCCTACCCTCGCAAAAATATGAAAGAACACTTCCATGATATCTTTGGAAGTTATGTTCTTCATTGGAATCGCTTCTGGCCAACGACTGCATAGATCAATGAGTGTTACAATGTACCTATTACCTCTCGATGTTACATGGTTAAGAGGACCAACTATATCGACCGAGATCTTTTCAAACGGTCTACTAGCCAAATCAGTAACTTGCAATTCAGCTTGTGGGTGTTTACCCTTTTTGACAAGCTTTTGGCAGATGTCACACGATCTGCAATACTGTTTGGTATCGTTGCAAAATTTAGGCCAATAAAATTGAGTAAGTAACCTTGCTCTAGTTTTAGCATACGCCATGTGTCCTGCAAAGGGTATGTCATGAGCTATATTCAATGCTTGCTTGCGGTTTTCTAACGGTAGCACTGTTTGTTCTATAGTGCTGGCACCTTTGGTGTAGTACCGTGTTAGAATTCCGTTCTTCAGAGCAAAGTACCATTGAGCATTCTTTGCTACTCTTGGCTTTTGGCCTACAAGTTTAAAATACTTTTGCAAAGATCGATCGGCTTTTTGAGATGTTATAAACTTCTCCCTAGTTGTCTCAGGAGATGTTACAACTGGACTTACTCGTTGTAAAGCCTCTGTCTGATCGATTTGATCTTGCATCTGTGCAGTAGATCTAGTTACTGCATTTACTACATTACAACGATCATTCTCATCACACGTTGATGTCACATTCACACAATTACATGTATGTTCTGGCGAAGCCAGATTGGCATTTGTCCATTCAATTACAGGTGGTAATACATCATGAATGGCGATTTGTGATGAAGGTGAAATGGTAGTATCAATATTACAAATGACAGTTGATGTAATACTGTCATGTGGCATGTCATTCACTTCAGGAAGGTTTCCAATGATAACATCACAGCAAGGATTGGTTAATGCTGCGCATTTAACCTTTCCTGTAAGGAATGGTGTAGTTATATATGCCCATGCAAGTGGATATTTCTCTATGTTTCCTGAGAATGTCCTGCATGTGACATATTTACCAGTATATTGTGATGGTAAAATGTAATCTCTCTTCACACCAATGAGAGTACTTCCGCTATCACGTAAAACTGTGGCAGCTCTACCATTAACATACCCCTGGTGGATGTTTAATTTACCTTGGGAGTTTACTACAAAATTGGCCTCCTCATTGGTAACAGGTATGGAATGGCCGCATGTTAACACGCCATCCTCATGAAACTGATCACAAATGGTACATTTTTCATGATGGAACACATCAATGGAATGTGCTGAGTTTACTGGGTGATCTTGTACACTTTCATCTTCTGAAGAAGAACTGTCAAACATGGCTGCATTAGCCTTTCTGGTCATTGCCTTGCCTTTACAATCCTTACGCCAGTGACCAAAAGCCTTACAAAGATAACATTTGTTAAGTTTTATGTAGTTCTTCCTTTCTTTATCTTGCTTAGAAATGTAATTTTTCAAGTAAGCAGTGTACCCAGGATGTTGGTCACACATATCATTCTCACTGTGTGAGAATTGGCAATATCTGCACTGATAAAATTTCTCTGCAGCTTGTTTATAAGGTCTTTGTTTGTTATTTGACCCTGACTGATATTTGCCATATGTAGCTGCTGCTACAAAGTCTGTGCTAGTCAGACTAGTAGAGAAACAATGCTTATTGGCTGCAAAATAACCAGAGCCACGACTTTCAATCTGTTGGACACTTTCACACTGACATTCCAACAAAAATTTAGAAAAGGGGGGTGGGAGAGATGTGATAATCTTATCTCTCAACATAAGATCAACTAATTTGTCATAACTTCCATTTACTTTGGCTGCTGACAGCCATTTAGAAAAAATATTCTGAATTTCTGAGATGTAATCAGAGAATGTGTGTGTAGGCTTAGGAGACAACTTCCTAAACTGTTCTCTATAACCTGATTCATCCAATAAAAAATGTGACATAATTTTCTCTTTAATGTACAGATAATCTTCTTTCAGGTCATTTGGGATCGACTCTATGACTTTCAGAGGTTCCCCAGAAAGACTTCTTACATATACTATACCCCATTCAGGTTTTGGAATTTTATAATGATCCATGACAAATTCAAAATTTTGGGTGAATGCTGCTATGCAATCACCTGTGTTGTAACTTTTAATCAGACCTTGGTATTTCTTGTAAGGTTGATCTTTGTCTGTTTCTCTATTATTTTTATCTTTAGAAGATTCAGCTTTTAGCTGTTCAATTTTCAGTTGTGTTTCTTGCTCTTCTCTTTTGCTTTGGGCTAAGATCTCAGCTTGCCTCACTGCAGCTTCTGACTGTTTTAGAGCAGCTTCTGATTGTGCCTGTTGAAGCTTTAGAGCAGCTTCTGATTGTGCCTGTTGAAGCTTTAGAGCAGCTTCTGAGTCCTTTAGAGCAGCTTCTGCTTGTGCCTGCTGAAGCTTTAGAGCAGCTTCTGAGTCCTTTAGAGTAGCTTCTGCTTGTGCCTGCTGAAGCTTTAGAGCAGCTTCTGAGTCATTTAGAGTAGCTTCTGCTTGTGCCTGCTGAAGCTTTAACGCCCTTTCGGCCGCTCTCTCATTTCGCTCACCAATTTGCTCCTGTTTCAAGAGATATTCTGCATATTTACTTTCACTCCATGCTCTCAATTCCTCCCCAGACATATTCATTTTTAAACCCATTTCAATGAAATCGTTTAAAGAAGACATGATAAACAATACGTATGATGAAATGAATATAAACAAAATTACTTATGGTGTTAGTAATTTACAAATATTTCTAGCACAGTTGATGTTTAAAGCCAGACTAACGAAAGTATAAAGAGGAATGAAAAAAAAATTCTTATACTCAAGTAATCCTTGGGCAATGTGTTGTTCAGTGGTGCTCGAAATCACACTGGAACGTCCTTCGGGTTGACGCACAAAAAATTTGAAGTTCATAAGGTTCAGGTAAAGTTGACCCCAAAAACCTGTACTTTTGAAACTAAACGAAATTAGAACGTTTGTAAATGTATGGTGTATGTAATGTCAATGAAGTCTGTATAGGTTTGTATGCTGTCAAGTATTATTGTTAGTCGTTACCACAATCAACAACTTTCACGCTCACACTAACCCTACTCAATGACATTCAAGGGCACGGCCGCCATTTTGGATTTTAGGTACAAAATTGGTTGAATTTGGCGATAAGTCTGAAGACGCCTCGGTTGGCTTCAAATAATGTCTTCACACTTATAATTTAATGAAATCAACACTATTTAACCGTTACTTTACCCTAATCTGTGACTTGCGCACTTCTATCAACATCTTCACATTCGATTCAAAAACTCGGACAAAAAAATCTATAAGTTCGCATTCAGTTCAAAACTCGGACGATCCCCCACGTTCGCACTTGTCAGAGTCTTGCGTAGGGCAAGATAAGTAGCTCGTTTTCTGGCAAGTGTGAAGCAGTATCAAACTATCAAATCACACGAAGTGAATATCCGAAACCGTTATTTACAAGCTTTTTTTACGTGCTGCATTCATTATTGCACAGACATGCGCAATGACAATCCATAGCAATCATTACAGCATGAACAATATCAATACAATACATAAGGATACATGCAATCAATATACATATCACTTACACGCCAAAATGCTCAAGCGTTCGAACCAGTCTCCCACTGTCACACAGGCTCGCTCTCAATGCAGATTTAAAACCACTCGCAGACTCATGCGACCTGTCCATACAAACGCCTAACCCGGTCTGCCTGACCTTTCGTTCTACACGCTAGTCGGCGTTCAAGTCAGCTGGTGTGACCCCTGCAAGGTTCACGGGGTGTACCGCTGACCAGCGGTTATCTTAGCGTCGCTCAGTTGCTGTGCTTGGCTGCTTATACGGGCGTCGTCGAAGACGCCGCATTCCCTCTGTAGTGTTTAACATCACTCAGGGTTGCGCGTCGTTATGTCGCCTGGCGTTGGCACAGCCAACGCGTCGCAACCTCAGATGTGAGACTTTGACAATGGGCACAAAAGACTCATTTAGAAAACATAGCACGAGAAGATAGGGCAGCGGAAAGAGAAGAGAAAAAGATGCAAGCGGAAAGAGAAGAGAAAAAGATGCAAGCGGAAAGAGAAGAGAAAAAGATGCAAGCAGAAAGAGAAGAGAAAAAGATGCAAGCGGAAAGAGAAGAGAAAAAGGTGCAAGCAGAAAATAAAAAGTTAGTAATCGAAGCTGCTAGCAAACAAGCTCAATTAGACGCTGAGAATAAAAAGTTAGAATTAGAGACACAATTAAAATTGAAACAAATGGAAATTGATTCCAACTTGGAAATTTCAGTAAACAAGTTAAGGAGTAAGGAAGAGGAACAAAAATACATCAAATATAAAGGCTTAGTCAAACCTTTTTGTTCCGGGGATTCAATAAGTGCATACTTAGAGAACTTCGAGTGTTTGATGTCATACCATAACGTTTCAAAGGTCGATTGGGCGTTTATTTTGATGAGAAATTTAGCATTAGAACCCTTAAAAGTGATAGAAACAATTCCACAGGAAATGAGGAAAGATTATGTCTATTTAAAACAAAGAATACTACAACATTTTTCACTAGACACAGCAGGCTATCAGTTGCAGTTTTCAAAATTAACACCATCACCTAACCAAACGTTCATAGACTACGTGTCTACAGTCCAAGATATTTGTACAAAATGGATAACCTCAGCGAAAACAAATAACAACTATGATAAACTAAAAGACCTAATAATAATTGATAAGATCATGAATACCATACCAACTCCTTTCTCGAAATTTCTAAGACAAAGTGATTGTAAGACTATTCAGAAGTCGAAAATAGAGGTAGTGCATATTTCACAGCTAACCGTGATATTTTTCAGCTAAATATGAGTCAGAATGAAACAGCAGCTGTCACAAACACCAAATATTCAAAACCAAATGAGAATATGTTCAAATAACGCTCTAAATTTACAAAACCAGTCCTGTGTCAATACTGTCATTTGACCCACGAACAGTACGCAATTTGTGATAAATCACCAACTTATCCACATCACCTTCAAATGATGGTGGAAAAACAAAAAACAAAAAACAAAAAGAAACGCGTTTAAAAGAGCGGTCAAATGCTACTTTTGTTAGCTTACGGGCATTATTTAGGACGTTGCGACGGCCGCAAGATGATGAAGCAGGCCAATGCTGCATTGATAGATACATCTACGGATGAAGAAATCGAAGAACTGAATGAATGTGACATCCAGAATGAAAGTGCGAGTGAGTCAGGTAATGCGGTAGACATCATTAACACCATCAATAATAACACCTGTAATACGTGCAGAAAATTTCAGTTGGATACAATCTTGGAATGTGGCCATACAATCCCTATATCCAATGAAATTTCCAACGCAGCCTTAGCGTCTAAAGGCAAGTTAAAATTTGTGAAAGGGTTTGTTAATAACAAACTATGTACAATAATGCGTGATAGCGGAGCGACTCTTTGTGGGATTAAAAGAACATTAATTAATGACAAAGACTACACACACAACTACGTGATATGTCGCACATTCGCAGGCACCATCGAAAGATACCCCCTAGCACTGGCCGAAATTCAGACACCTTTTCTGTCAGGACAAGTGCTATGCGCAGTATTAGAAAATCCTTGCGCTGATATTATTCTTGGAAATCTTCCTAATATAATATCCCGTTCTGAAGAAGAAATCAGAGAATGGGAACAGAAAAACTGCACCCAAAAAGCAAACAGTGATTCCGGAACTAAAGAACACATTTGCATGTCTCAAACTGCCAAAAACGCAAGGGAGACCACCGATGACGGAATTCGAAACGAATTCACAGAGGTGCATAACACAGGGGCGGTTGAATCTTTCAATGACACCATCAGCATAAAACCTCGAATTGAGGATGCAACCGAAACACGAAATTGTGAACCTGTAAATGTGCAACAACAGACAGAATACGCCAATATAGTGACAAGACAAATGACTCACAAAACTCATGACGAACAACTTCAGGAGTCGCTACAAATTATTTCACCCAATATTACCACCACTAAGTTTATACAAGAACAAAAAGCAGATCCAACCCTTTCGCAATACTTTCGATTAGTAGGATTGAAGCCGAAATTGAGGAAAAACGCTTCTTGGACATTCAGACTAAATAACAATATCTTAACGAGGTTATATACCAGAGATCAAACCACGATACAACAAGTGGTTCTACCTCAGTCACATCGTGACAAAGTGCTTCATATAGCCCATGACTCACCTTTCGGAGGTCATATGGGTTATGAGAAAACCAGGGCCAGAGTCCTGAGCCAATTTTATTGGCCTAAATTTTGCCAGCACATAAAAAAACTATTGCAAATCTTGTGATATCTGTCAGAAGTTAATTAAGAAGGGGAAAAACCCTACTGCAGAAATCAAATCAACCACAACGGCCTCAAGACCATTTCAAATAGTTGCGGTTGATTTATTGGGTTCTTTAAACCACATTTCAAACAAAGGAAATAGGTACATTTTTACACTCGTGGATCTGTGTTCAAGGTGGGCAGAAATGATTCCGTTAAAATCAATCTCCTCTAAAGATGTGACGGGCGTATTTTTACAAATATTATCCCGTTTTGGCTTTCCGGAGAAGATAATATCGGATAGAGGAACGCAATTCATATCTAATGCCACTCAATCGGTAACTAAGTTACTCGGCATAAAACAATGTTTTACAAGCCCCTATCGACCGTCCGCGAACGGAATTTGCGAAAAGTTGAACGGGGACCTAAACACATGTTAGCCAAAGTGACAGCTGAAAATCCAGCCGATTGGGATATACTTCTCCCAGCGGTGCTTTTCGCTTATAGAGAAGTGCCGCAGTCGAGCACTGGGTTCTCTCCTTTTGAATTAATATATGGAGCAAATCCAAGAGGACCTCTCTCTATGTACAAAGATATGATATCGCAACCCGTAAACACCCAATTACCAGTTTCCACCTATGATTTAGTCACTGACACCAGAGACAAAATCATTAGATCCTGTATACTAGCCAGATCATCTTTGCAGGAGAAAGGTTTTATGTACAGGCAGTACGCCAACAAGGGTGCAATAACCATTGTATTACATCCTAATCAAGAGGTGTTGTTATTATTACCTGACAAAAGAAATTTACTTTCAACCTCTTGGCAAGGACCATTTAAAGTTATTAGAAGAATTTCGGAAGTGGACTACGAAATCTCTTTAAATGGCAAATTGAAAATTTTCCATGTAAATATGTTAAAATCTTACTATTCTAGAAATGACAGTGACATAAACAATCAGACGGGAAAAACAGGGGACAATAACCAGACTGACAATAACGACAACCAGAACGAAACGACAACCAGACTACTGAACGACACTACTACAAACGAAAATCTAGACGAAGCGTCATTAACGACACATTCGTTTCACAACGAAGACGACGAAGACAATTTCACATTAGCGACAATTTTTCGTAACGACAAATACGACGAAGTCAACGACACATTAGCAACGATTATTCTGGACGATGACGACAATGACATTGAAGACAATTTACAAACAGTAGCATCAGTAATAAATCAGACTGACATAGACAATACTGAGATTCCAGTACCTATCATGAACGACAACAGTACAGTACAGGACATAAAAATCTCCGACACTGTGACACAACCGCAACGACAAGACATTCTGTCTCTTCTTAACGACTATAAAACTATCTTCTCAAACAGACCTGGACAGACTGACAAAATAACGCACTCCATCATTTTGACAGATGTAACGCCTATCAAATGTAGACCATACTCAATTCCATTACATTATAGAGGAAATCTGGGCAAGGAAATATTAGACTTAGAACAAAACAAAACAATACAGAAGTCTATGTCCGAATACTCTTCTCCAATTGTTCTGGTGAAGAAAAAGGACCAAACCATTCGTTTATGCATAGATTACAGAAGGGTCAATACTTTAACAACGACAGATGCTGAGCCAATGTACAGCTGTGAAGACCTCATTTTGAATATGTCTAAATCATCAATTTTTTTCTAAACTTGACTTAACAAAAGGTTACTGGCAGATACCACTATCTCCCTCTTCAAGGCATATAACCGCATTTTCAACACCACTAGGCTTATATGAATGGAGATATCTTCCTTTTGGCCTGAAAAACGCACCTGCCACATTTGTTAGATTAACTAGACTGTTATTACACGGCATCAAGGACGTACAATCCTATATAGATGATATTTGTATCCATTCTTCAGCCATGACGTCTCACTTAGTTACACTCCGACAAGTCTTTAATCAAATCCTTCTTTTTGGACTCACTGTCAAACCTTCCAAGGTTGAAATAGGCTATAAACAAATAGACTTCTTAGGTCATAGGATTTCGGAAGGTAAACTACTGACGGATGATAGAATTGTATCAAAAATTCTCAACCTGCAAGTACCAACTACAAGAAAACAGGTCAGAAGTCTTTTAGGTCTCATAAACTATTATGCCAAATTTATACCAAACTGGGCAGAAATTACATCAGTTTTTTCAGATTTGTTGACCAAAAGTCAACCAGATAAATTATGTACGAGTATCCGTTTAGAGGATGCAATTTGCAAATTGAAATCCATTTTTTCGAATCCACCCATATTGAGATTACCAAACAGATTTACCATTTATATTAACTACAGATGCAAGTGCTATCGCAATCGGAGGATGTTTGATGCAGGAATACGAAGACGTAAGACACCCAATCCTGTATGTCAGCTGTAAACTGAAAACAGCGGAAATCAAGTATTCTACAGCTGAATTGGAGGCATTAAGTTTGGTTTTTTGCGTTAGTCGTTTATCTAAGTTCCTCTTAGGTTCCCATTTCGTTGTCTTGACGGATAATGCGCCACTGCTGGTGATTAAAGAAGGCAACCATAAGAACCATCGATTAGCAAGATGGTGTCTTCTGCTTCAGGATTTCGACTTTGAAATCCGTCACATTAAAGGTACGGATAATATAATTCCTGACATATTATCACGACTAACCAATGCACCAGCAGATTAACACTATTTACATTAATTAGTGGCCATATGATAAGCTGTGATATTTTAGTCTGTTGCATAAAAGAGTGTACCTCTACACTTACTGTAGAACTTTAATTTAGAATTGTCGACAACTGATTTAATACGCTACTTATAGCTATCACAGACATGAAACTTTGAGAACCGTTAACTATATTGGGCCACATTGGCAATTAGCAGTACATCAAAAACAATCCGAACTGTGGATATTAACATTTGTGAAGTTATTTCATCAATCACAGAACTGAAAGTTATCATGCGAATATTAAGAACTGTGCATACGCGTGATTTCAATTGACTTCGCAAACTAACGGAACAGAACATCGCACATACAAGCAGCAATATACTATGACTATTACGACATATGAGAGACAACACAGGAATGTGACACCAAAACATTACTTACGAATTGTAACATTATTGGAACAGCACACGGACAAAAGAACGACAACACACGGATCGTCGTTGGAGTTAATTAATTTAATGTTATTACTTAAATATTTATTACTTTTGTGCTTTGCTATATACATAAAATATGTGAAAATGCAAATTGTACATTTTCTATCATAATATGTCAAAAACATTTTCATTCATAGTTAAAATTTTCTTTCAATACAATTGTTGCAATTTAACTTATAAACCATTTCTTATCACCAGTACAGATAGTACTTGACGCTTTGAATATAGCATATCGCCAGTTTCCTTTTTCTAAGGGCGACAACATTTACCTCACCTTAATTCGTATATTTTAACAAATTATTATATTGAATAAAAGGTGTGTGAATCAGAGAGTGAATGAATTAAATGAGAGAGCGATATACTGAGCGGACAAACTGTACGCAACAAGTATTTATTTTAATTTGTCTGCGTTTTTGAGTGTAAAATGTAACACTTGTCTAAAACTGTGTATACATGTTTAGTGTTAGATAAAATAGGTTCACTCTAAGAATCACTGTTTGAATACCCTGTACATGCGTTACATGGATGACGTAATTCATGACAAGGTATATTCCAGCTCGTGACACTTAGAGATGTACTACACACCACATACACACAGGTAGCACACACTTTAGACATTGGGTAGGACAGACTCATAAAACTAAACACTAACAATTAAATCACACACATTTTATTAGAGCAAGTAAGAAAGCAGTAAACACACTAACAGGTAAACAGGAACATAAGTAGTTACTTGGGAGAAAACAAGAGTGCATAGATATATTAAGCACTATAAAACGTACGGAAGTAAAAGTGTATCAAAATACACATTCAGGACAAGAATTGCAAGTATTCCTAAATAAGCCAAGACAATTTGTCTTGTTAAACCTCTCTAACACAGAGTTTAGTATCCTGGTATCATATGGATACTTGAGAAGGGCGCGGTTGAAGATACAACTAGAAGCGTCAGGGAACTTCGGTCGGATAAGCATGTTTAAGGATATGGAAGAGATAGAAGCTCTTCAGCAATCACCCTGGATTGTTGTACGGGGAAATACATGAGTTAATAGTGCAAATATATAGATGGCCAGGTTCCCATCCACGAAACTACCAAACACCAACTTCATGTGATCCTATGACAGAATTAGTGCAGACTAATTACCATATACTAACCCATAGAAGAGGGGGAGGGGAACCCCTGTCAGAGTCTCACATGGAGTCGGTAGGAACATAAAGATAGAAGGGAACTAGAGAAGGGACATAACCCCAATACAAGGGAGACATACTCGAATGCTCGAACAATCTAGAGCCTTCGAGAAGCATAGGTCAGTTCGCCTACAGCTCCGTGGACACGCTGACCGCGTGCCAGGACCTGTTCCACGAGAAGCTCGAGGAGAGTTACAGCCCGTGTCCGATACACGTTAGAGGGCAGACGCCGACTGGACATCGAACAAGCAACAGGGCTTAACTTAAGGGGGACTTGATAGATTGAACACAAGTGTATTTAGGAGTGTTACTCACTAGATAGATAGATGATAGAGTTTGTTGTAATGATTATGTATGATGGCTTTGTTATGAACTCCTGTTCGCCACGTAGCTGGCTGCGAAAACCATTCTTCGCCAGCTTACTGTAAATAAATGATGTCAGACAGTATCAGAACGGAGTTTGTTGCCTGTATGAACCCAAGTTTCATTCCCCTAGGTATCTAGGACGTTGACAGTCTAAATGTGAGGAGGTGTGAGTGTGTGTGGAGGATGTGTGTGAATATGGGGATATGTGTAGGTGGGGGTATGCGTTTGGATGGGTTGGGTGTATAGGTTTTGGTGGGTAGTGATATTTGTGGGTGATGGTGGGATGTGTGGATGGATGTGTGGGGGTGAAAGTAGGGTCTGGGAATGGGTGTGGGGGATGCGTGTATGGGTAGAGGATATTTGTATGGGTCGGGTGCGGGGGATGTGTGTTTATGTGGGTGTAGATGTGTGGATGGTTTGAGGAAGTATGTGTGGGTGGCGGGGTTGTGTGGGTAGGGGATTGTGTTGGGTGGATTAGTGATGCAAGGGCAGGTGGGGAGAAGTTATGGTGTGTGGGTTTAAGATATGTGTGCGGTGTGTTGGTGGGGTATGTGTGCATGGTGTGTTGGTGGAGGGTATGTTTGTGTTGGTATGGGTGAGGATATGTGTGTGGGTGGGGGCTAGTGTGTGGTGTGGAGGATGTGTGTGATGGGTGCGGGGAATGTGTGTATGGGTGGGTTTATGTATGTGTGAGTAGGGGATGTGTGGTGGTTGGGGGAAGTATTTGTGGGTGGTGGGGTGTGGGTGTGAGATGTGTGCGTGGATGGGGAATGTGTGGGTGGGGGTGTGTGAGTGGCTTAGAGATGTGCAGGTGGGTGAGGGATGTGTATGTGTCGGGTGGGATGCGTGAGTGGGTGGAGGATGTGTGTGGGTAGGGGTATTGTGATCGAGAGTGGTTTGGTTGGGGGTGGGTGGGTGGGGGTGTTGTGGGTGCGTAGTGGAGGATGTGTGCGTGAGTGAGTGTGTGTTGGTGGACGGGTAGGGAATGCGTGTGTGGATGGGGAGAGGCGTGTCGTGTGCTGGTTGGAGATATTGTCTGGGTGAGGTATGTGTGTGTGTGTGGGTGGGGGATTTTTGTGGTGTGTGGGTGGGGGTATGTGGGGTGGATGGGTAAGCGTGGGGGATATGTGTGTGGTGTGTAGGTGAGGATGTGTGGTGGTATGTGGGTGTGGGATGTGTTGGTGAGGGATATGTGTATGTGCGGTGCGTGGGTTGGGAATATTGCGTGGTAATGGATGTATGTGATGTGCGGGTGGGGGATTGTGTGGTGGGGGATTGATTTAAGACATGTTAGGGTGGGTGGAGGATGTATGTGTGGGTGGTGGGGTGTGTGTGAGTGGACTGGGAATGTATGGGTGGTTAGGGAGATGTGTGTGTGGGGGGAGGGGTAAGGAGATGTCATTTGGTGGGGATGTGTGTGTGTATGGTTTAGGGATGTGTGAGTGGATGTGCGATGTGTGGGTTGGTGGGGGATTGTGTGCATGGGTGGGGAATATGTGGTCGATGGAGATGTAGCTGGGGGATGGGTGGTTTGATGTGTGGGTGGGGAGAAGATGTATGGGTTAGGATGTGTTGGTGGGGGGATATTTGTGGGTGGCGAGTGTGGTTTGGTTGGGGAAATAGGTGAGGGCAGTGTATGTGGGTAGGGGATGTGCGGGAGGAGGATGGGTTGGTTGGTGGGGTATGTATGTGTCCCTTGGTGTACGTGTGTGTGGGTAGGTGGGGGTGTGTATGTGGGTTGGGTGATGTATGGGCAGGTGGGAGATGGGCCGCATAACATGGTAATTTGCCTTGTTTATGTTTACATCATTCATTTCACAATATTTATTTTTCTTCCTATGTAAATGTATAATGCTCTTGATGAATGAAAGATGAATGGTTGGAAGGACCGAATGTAAGGCGGGCCTGCGCGCCCAATTTGTGACCCTAATAAAGTTGATTTGATTTGATTTGATTTGACTAATAATGTTCGATTTTCATTGGATTACTTATACTGATGCACCTGCAAAATGTCGATTGTCACTTTCACACGGTTAAAAGCTGTCTGCAACCTTCGGTAAACTGGTTCTACTTATATTTGGCAAGTCCATTCAACAAGGTAAGTTCGGACTTCATTGTAGAACTGTTCGTTGCTTTGACGTCTGAAGTTAAAATAAGGTCACACAAAGTTCCATTTTCAGCACAGTTCCTCGCGTTCCTACAATAACTAAACTACACACTACTAACACTACACACATATATATTAATTTAATATATATATATATATATATATATATATATATATATATATATATATATATATATATATATATATATATATATATATACAAGGGACAGTGTCCCATTCACCGGGTATATCGCAGCGATTTTCAAAAATAATGTGATGTGGCTGGTTTAAGAGCTCTGCAACCTGCTGGTGGTTGTACATGCTTAATAAGTTGTGCTCTTACACAGATAGACTATTGGACGTGTCTGGGCATCTCGACAGAAGATCGGCGATTGTGTTCTGTGAGCCACTTATATGCCTGACTTCGAAATCGAAATCTTGCAGAAGTAGCGACCATCTGGCTATGCGCTGATTTGTAGAAGTTCCCGTCGCGATCACCGTCAGTGGATTGTTGTCGGTTTCTATAATAAAGTGTCGTCCTAGGAGAAAACGGGAAAGCTTACGGACAGAGTAAATCAGAGCAAGGGCCTCCAGCTGCGGGTCGACCACTGTTTCTCCCTGTTTTGGAGCTTTCGACTGACGTAGTAAATTGGATGGAGAAGCCCCTCATGATTTTGTAAGAGTACGCCCCCCAATGGCGGTGGAGCTTGCATATGTACGGAGTCTGAAAATATCATGTAAATTTGGCAATTTGAGAATCGGTTCGTTAGAAACATACGTTAATACTTTTGTGAATGCGGTTTTCAGTCATTCGCTGTGTACAATTTTATTTGGCTGGTCCTTGGTTAGTAGGTTAGAAAAACATGCTGTTAATTCAGCGAAATTGGGAATAAACTGTCTATAGTAATTTAATAGGCCAAGAACACTTCTCACTTCTTTCTTAGTGGTGGGAAGTGACAATTTTTAAATTCTTGAGACAATTTTGTTATATGGTGTTAAAAAGCCGTTGGCAGTTTTATAACCCAAAAACGAAATTTGTTGAAAGACAATGTCAACTTTAGAAGGCTTAACTGTTAAGCCGTGGTGTTTGACGCGGTCAAATGTCTGTCGCATGATGGTGAAATGCTCTGTCAATGTCCTAGTGTGGATGCAAATATCGTCCATGTATGAAATTATGTTAATAATGTCTGTCAGTAGCAGTCTCGTCATACGCACGAATGTGGCCGGAGCATTGACTAGGCCGAATGGCAACTTGCACCATTCGTATAAGCCCCACGGCGTGGCGAATGCTGTCAAATGTATGCTGTCAGGGTGTACCGGTATCTGCCAGTACCCTTTCGTCATGTCCAGTTTTGTAAAATATTTGGAGTCGGTCAGTTCAGTCAGAATGTCGTCACAGTTATTCATTGGCTCCAAATCTAACTGTGTAATGCTATTTAGTTTCCGATAGTCAACACAGTCTTATAGTGTTGTCTTTTTTCTTCACAATCACTATGGGTGAACAAAAATGTGATTGTGATCGTCTGATGATGCTTTTACGTTCTATGTCAAAGATTTCTTGATGCAACTTGTCCTTGTAATGTATGGGTATGGAATACGGTCTGCATTTTATGGGTTTGTTGGATGTCAAGATGATTTGATGATGTACCAGGTCTGTCTGTCCAGAATGGTTGGAAAAGATTGTCTTGTAGTCTTGCAGTATCTGTTTTCACTCGTCTGTCTCTGTCTGAGAGAGATTGGGGTTTAACTTGATGTCTTCTAGATTGTCAGTCATGTCAAGAGATGGAACTGGTATCTCGTCAGTCTCATCTGTGTCGTCAGTGTCTGTATGGTCTACAATGGTGGTGCTGGCTGCAGTCTCGTCTTGGTCGCTGTCTCTGCTGTAATAAGGTTTTAACATGTCTATGTGGAATATTTTACGTTTGTCCTTGATTGCAATCTCGTAGTCAACTGGTTACATCTGTCTTAGTACCTTGAATGGTCCCTGCCAAGAGTCAGTCAGAAGATGTCGGTCACTTGGCAGTAGTAGCAGAACGTCCTGTCCTGGTGTCAGCGTTATCGCCCTGTTGCCTCTGTTTGCGTAATGTCTGTACAAAGCACGAGATTGTCTCAATGATTCCTTAGCTATTATAAATGATCTCATTATTCTATCCCGTAAAGATGTAACATGTTCGTAAGGGGACACTGGTTTCCTTTCACTCACACTTTCAGTCAGCAAGTTATTAAATATTGTTAATGGGCCGCGTGGTTTGGCACCGTAAACAAGTTCAAATGGTGAAAAAACCTGTGCTGGAATGAGGTATTTCTCTACAAGCAAAGAGTATAGCAGGCACATATGTGTCCCAGTTCTCTGGGTGCTCTTGAGTGACTTTAGATAACATATGTTTCAAGTCCCCGTTTATTTTTTCTATACTCCCAGTGGAGTGGGGGTGGTACGGGCTGTTAAAACATTGTTGCACTCCTAACATCTTGGTAAATGCCTGGGTAGCTGCTGCAATAAAATGGCTACCTCTATCTGACAAAACCGTATCAGGGAATCCTATCCTAGCAAATACATGAAACAAAACTTCCACGATATCTCTGGAAGTTGTGTTTTTAAGCGCTATCGCTTCTGGCCATCTCGAACATAGATCCACAATTGTAAGTATGAACCTATTCCCTCTAGCTGTTACTTGGTTTAAAGGTCCTACTAAATCCACAGATATCTTTTCAAATGGACTACATGCAAGGTCTGTTACTTTTAGTTCTGCTTGTGGGTGTTTACCCTTTTTCACAAGCTTCTGGCAGATGTCACGGGATCTGCAGTATTGTTTTGTATCACTACAGAACTTTGGCCAGTAGAACTGCATTAATAATCTTCACCTCGTTTTCGGCATAGGCCATAAGCCCTGCAAAGGGTATATAGTGCGCAAGTTGTAAGGCTTTCTTGCGGTGTTCAGATGGTTACACCGTTTGCGCTGTTGTTTCGGTATCTTTGATGTAATATCTTGTAAGGATACTGTTCTTTAAATCAAAGTACCACTTTGCTGATTTCGACATTCTTGGCTTTTGGCCTATCAATTTAAAATACTTTTGTAATGATGGATCTGCCTCTTGGGCTTTAATAAAAATTTTCCCTCATGGTGTTAAGGGGTAGTATCACTGGACTCAGCAATTCCAGAGTCTCAGTTTGCTTTATCTGGTCTTGCTTTGATGTATCAGACCTGGTTGTTACATTTGCACGATGAACTTCATTACATGGAGTTAATGATTGTGAACATTCATTTATAGACATTAATACCTTTTCATTCAAACAATGATGCAATGGTGATGGATTTATGGCAATGTTTTCATGAGTTGATGATGGATTATCAATAATACACTCATGAGGTGATAAATTTGAAATAGGACAATCACAAACAGATGTTAAAACATTTTCAACTGTACAATTGGTAGAAGATATAATGGCATCATGAGGCATATCGTTTACCTCGGGCAAATCTCCCACAATCACATCGCAACATGGGTTTGTTAGTGCTGCGAATTTGACTTTACCCTTAAGGAACGGGGTGTCAATGTATGCCCATGCAAGAGGGTATTTCTCGATGTTGCCTGAGAAAGTCCTGCATGTTATGTGTCTGCCAGTATAATCTTCTGGGAGGATAAAGTCGCTCTTTAAACCAACAAGGGTGCACCCGCTATCCCGTAAAACAGTGGCAGCTTTGCCATTAACATAACCTCTGTGAATATTCAATCTACCCTTGGAATCTATCACCAGATTGGCTTCTTCACTGGCGATAGGGACTGAATGGCCGCATGTTAGTACGCCATCTTTGTGGAAACGGTTGCAGGTGGTACATTTTTCTAGGTTGAAAACATCTATGACCTGAGCAACATTCACAGGATGATCTACAACTTTTTCCTCATCTGAGGAAGAGCTATCAAACATGGCAGCGTTGGCTTTCTTGCTCATCTGTTTACCTTTACAGACGTTGCGCCAGTGGCCATAGGCTTTGCAAATAAAGCATTTGGACATTCGTTTATAGCCTCTTCTATCTTTATCGTGCTTCTCTATGAAATTTTGCAAGTATGTGAGGTATGCCGGATTTTTTATCACACATTTCATTTGTATTGTGGTTCAAACTACAGTATCTACATGGGTAGTTTTTGGATGTACATGGTTTGAATTGTTTTTGTTTATAATAGGACTCTGATTTTGATTTGTCGTAGCTGGCAGCTGCTACAAACTCAGTGTCAGATAGGATATTTGCAAAACAGTTCTTATTGGCCGTGATATAGGCCGACCCACGCTTTTCCATCTGTTGTACAGTTTCACATTCACACTCTAAGAGAAACTTCGAAAAAGGTGATGGAATGGAAGAGAAAACTTTGTCTCTTAAAATTAGGTCTTTTAATTTCTCAAAATCATTGTTAATTTTGGCTGATGATAGCCATTTACTGAAAATATCCTGAACTAAGGAGATATAATCAGAGAACGTTTGCGTTGGTGTTGGAGACAGTTTGCTAAATTGTTCTCTGTACCCAGCCTCATCCAGTAGGAAATGTGCCATTATTTTAGATTTTATATAATGGTAATCTTTCCTAAGATCTTTGGGGATGGTTTCTATAACTTTTAGAGGTTCTCCGGAGAGACTTCTCATGTAAATAATGTTCCATTATTCCACCCTTGGGCAAGGTGGAGTACCCGTTTAGCCCCCCGATCAGGGTTACGTGAAGCCATATGTGCAGGTGGTGGATGAAGATGAAGAGCAGCCGACAGATAGTTGTAGGTTATGGCTTCCAGCTTCACGACGTTATTCAGAGGATCTCCTTTTTGGGAGACAATGGCTACGGTCATCGACCAGTATGGTCACTGCTAGGAAGGAAAGCAATGGCAAACTACCTTCTTTACAGATGCCAAGAATATCATGCACTGCAGTCTTATCGATAATCAGAGAAACATTGTAAATGGGTGCTCCATGGGAGTAACCTCGCCCGGTAGGGGTAGTCATGTGCACCAGTTGACTCCAGACCGTCATCAGGCGACTGAGTGCAAAAGAATATCAACACTGAAAGTAGGGACTTGGAATGTAAGAACTATGAGTGGGAATGGGAAATTTAATAACATTAAGAATGAAATGAGAAGATTGAATATTACCTTATTAGGTGTATGTGAGACCAGATGGACAGGAATGGGCATTATGACATCTGAGGAATATAGAATAATCTATTCTGGTGGAGAAAAACAACAGCGAGGAGTAGCAATTATAATGGATACAGAGAGAGCAAAGTCGATCAAAGGATACTGCACTGTATCAGACAGAGTGTTACTGGTGAAGTTGAGTGGAAGACCTTTTGATGTCAACGTCATACAAGTTTATGCACCAACAGCTGACAGTAGTGATGACAGCATCGATGAATTTTATAGTGATTTAGAGAAAGCCTTCAAAATATGCAAGAATTCTGAAGTAACTATCATAATGGGTGACTTGAATGCCAAAGTTGGAAATCAACAGGACGGATGCATAGTAGGCAAGCATGGACTAGGGGAACAGAATGAAAGAGGTTGCAGACTAGTACAGTGGGCAAAAGAGCAAGATTTGATTATTGGAAACACCTGGTTTCAACAGCACCCAAGGAGATTATGGACATGGAGGAGTCCTGATCATAAGATTAAAAATCAGATTGATTACATCCTCATCAACAGAAGATTTCGAAATGCCTTAAAAGTTTCAAAAACTATACCAAGCGCAGACTGCTACAGCGACCATAGATTAATCTTAAGCAATTTACATATAAAATTAAAGAAAGTCAAATATTCACCAAGAAACACAAAATTTGATCTACAAGCACTGAAGAGTGAGGAAATAAAAGATAAATTCAACGTAAAGGTAAAAAACAGATTTGATGCATTGTCCGATATGGAAATATTATTTCAAGATGTCAGTGACCAATGGGAAATGTTAAAGACATCAGTCAACCAAGCTGCAGAAACAACTATTCCAAAAGTAAAGATAATAGGACGCAAGAAATGGATGACGGAAGACATCTTAAAACTCATGGAATTAAGAAGAAATAACAAAAATAACAAGGACAAATATGAATAGATTCATAGGAAAATTAGGAAGCTATGCAAAGAGGCAAAAGAAACATGGCTTGAGGAAAATTGCAAGGAAATTGAACACCAACACAATACCCGGGATACCAAATTAATGCACAAAAGAATTAATGACATCACTAACAAAAGAACACACACATCAACGGGTTGCCTAAAAACCAAAGATAGCAAAATCATAATAGAAAAAGATCAGATTTTACATGCGTGGTCAGATTATGTGAAAGACTTTTATGATGATACAAGAGATGAACAATATATTCATCGGAATAATAATGAAGGACCATCAATTTTGAAGATAGAGGTTCAGAATGCTCTTAACCATATGAAAACTGGCAAGACCCCGGGTACAGATAACATCACAGTAAAAATGATCAAAGCCTTAGAAGAATATGGAATTGATCAAATCACCAGGCTGCTGAACGCAATATACGATACTGGGGATATACCTCCTGAATTATGTAATTCTATATTTATTGCAATCCCGAAGAAATCAGGAGCCATGGAATGCGATCAACATAGAACAATTAGTATAATGAGCTACAACACAAAGATTCTGCTGAGGATTCTCATGCAAAGAGTTAGGAAGAAAATACAACCCGAAATAGGAGAAGAACGATGTGGGTTTGTAGAAGGCAAGGGCACAGTAAATGCTGTGTATATACTGAGAACAGTAATTGAGCGTTCTATAGAAGTAAACAAGGATCTATATCTTTGCTTTATTGACTACACAAATGCTTTCGATAAAGTGAGACATGTCGACATGATAAGGATGCTTGAAGATCTACAAATTGATGGAAAGGACCTTAGACTTGTAAAAAACATATATTGGAAACAACAAGCTGCCATAAGAATTGATAACGATGTAGGTCAATATCAGCCTATTAAAAGAGGTGTGAGACAGGGATGTGTAATGTCTCCAGATCTTTTTTCCCTGTACAGTGAAAATATATTTAGAAATATAAAAGATATGGAAGGAATCAACATTGGGGGACGATACATCAATAACATTAGATATGCAGATGACATAGTCTTGATTGCAGACACTGAACAAGACCTGCAAAATTTAGTAGATGCGGTTGTTGCACACAGTGAACAACTAGGGTTAGAATTAAATTGTAAAAAGACACAGATTATGGTCGTCACTAAGAAGAAGGAAATACCACAATGTGATATACGAGTAGATGGACATATTCTTAAACAAGTGAATAGATACTGTTATCTCGGCACAGTCATAACATCTGATGGGAGATGCCTTGAAGAGATTAGAACAAGAATTGCCATGGCGAAGGTAGCCTTTTGCAAGATGAAAAACATACTGCCCAACAAAAAGATATCAATTGAAACGAGAAAAAGAGAGTTGAGATGCTACATAGAACCTATACTTTTGTATGGATGTGAAGCATGGACAATATGCAGTCAAGCTGAAAAACAGCTAATGGCTGTGCAAATGTGGTTTCTGAGGAAAATGCAAAGAATACAATGGACAGATAGAAAAACCAACGAACAAGTCCTTCAAGAAACAAATGAAGATCGTAAACTGATTAGAGTCATTAGATGTAGACAGTCAAAATTTTTTGGGCATGTTATGAGAAGAAATTAATTGGAGAACTTGATGACAACTGGCAAGATCGAAGGGAGGAGACCAAGGGGAAGATCTAGAAGCAAATACCTGGATGGCTTGGCCACGTGGCATGGTCGAGACAGGAACACAGAGCTGATCCACGACTCTGGTGATCGAGTGAGATGACAGAACATGACCGTCCACGCTTACCGGCATGGCACATGATGGATGGATGGAATGTTCCATTCAGACTCTGCGGTCTGGTAATGGTCCATGATTGTTTCAAAATTTTGGGTGAAGGCTGCAATGCAGTCACCTGATGTGAACCCTTCA
Organism: Cepaea hortensis; assembly: GCA_963921405.1. NCBI lineage: Eukaryota > Metazoa > Mollusca > Gastropoda > Stylommatophora > Helicidae > Cepaea > Cepaea hortensis. Next base: position 8,311,581 of record OY992881.1, read on the forward strand.
ACGATCCCCTGATACTTTTTATATTGATTTTCTTTCTCTTTAAGTTCTAATTGTCTAGTATCGTTGGCGGCTGCTGTTTCAGCTTCTAATTGTTTGATCTTTAGTTGCATTTCTAGTTCTTCTCGTTTACTTGGAGCCGCGATTTCAGCTTTTCTGAGTTCTGCCTCAGTCTGTTTGGCTTGGAGCTCTTGCTTCCATTTTCCTAGCATCTAATTTTGTCTTTTCTATTTCTTTGTCGGCTTCAGTCTGTTTGGCTTGGAGCTCTGCTTCCATTTTCCTAGCATCTAATTTTGCCTTTTCCAAGTCTCTTTCAGCTGCCCTATCTTCTCTTTGCCTAGCTTTCTCTTGTACTTTGAGATATTCATCATACTTTGCCTCACTCCATTTGTTTAGTTCTTCACCATTTAAATTTAACTTTATTCCTAAATCTATAAAATGTTCCAATGTTGACATTTTGGATGCGTTTAAATACAAAAAAATATATCAGAAAATAATATTAATTTGTTAGTAGATATGATACAATTTACAATGTCTATGGAAAGAATGTACAGCCAATGCCTGTTTACATGCACACAAGTGTAGAAAAAATGAATACTTAAGTGACCCAGGCGTTCTTGAGATGTTGCCGGACTGCGGGTTACGAAAATGGCTACTTGCTCTTGGGTCGCACGCAAAATACCTTTTCGACGATACGGATCTTGCGCGCTAACAACCTGGTTGCTTGGACAGAAATAATATTAGAATGTGTCTGTTTGTGTGGTGTATGCGATGTCACTATGTTTTATTAGGTTTGTATGCTGTAAAGTGTGTCTGTTAGTCGTACTGTCGTCTGTCGAACTCACAATGTTTTGCTATCAACTCTTCCCAAAACTCACTTGCTTCCACGGACTTTGTACGCCATCTTAAATTGATCTCACAACACTATTCAAGATCTTACTTTCACACTTATTCTGTACTTTACAATCACGTTCGTACCTGTGTTCACACTTTTACAAACATCTTACTGCAAATACGGTTCGAAAACTCGGACAAAAGCCATCACGTTCACACCTATTTCTTACGTTCACAACTGATTCTAAACCCGGACGAAAGCCACCACGTTCACAACTATTTCTTACGTTCACAACTGATTCTAAACCCGGACGAGCCCCCACGTTCACACCTGTCAGGGTCCTACAGGACAACTACACAGCTCGTTATAACAGACAGGATGTGAGACTATACAAATGCACAGAATGTCTCAACATAACGCTCAACGAACATAGAGTCAACACTTTAATCACTCACTTCACTCGGCGTAAACGCAACATGTTGGACACACTCGCAAATACATGTCAATATACAACAAGCAGTTATAGATAATATCAATGTCAACGACTTACACCCACATACACCAGATACGCAGTCAGCTACACTCGAACAGGCTCTCTTCACAACTAGTAGCATTCATTCGACCAGACACAATCAACCGCCCTTGTCGCCAGTCCAACTCGGTCTCCCATTTCACAGCTACCCGCCGCACATGCTCGGCCTTCTCGTCACGTGGTATCTCATGATCCGCGTGTCGCACAGGTATCTCCTGTCTGCCCCGCTACCCGTACTCAATGACAGGCTTGTGACTTCCCTCGACGCAGCTGCTGTCTCTTGCCTGGCGGCAATGATGACGCCGCGGCACAACCTGTGGCGGCGCAACCTGTAGACTCACTCTGTAGACTCTGACACTAGGCAAATTTGTATTGTCTCTCATGGTTGGAAAGTCAAGAAGGTAGCGCATCGCCCTGCATGCTGTATTTCTTATACATCCAAGAATGATGCGCATGGCTTCGTTCTGTATCCTTTGCATCCTTTCTATCTGCTTATGGATGAGAGTCAGGATCACCATCGCATACTCCAGAACAGAAAGAACCAGCCCCACGCAAAGAAGACATAGATGGCGCTGCTCACAGTTTGCCGCCGCCATCACCTGCATCGCAGCCAAACCCCACTTGGCCTTTGTTGTCACTTGGTCTGCGTGCTCGGTATAGACTCAGCTAGACTTCGATCAAATCGTATCCCTAGGTAATTCATTGCCTGCATTCTTTCCACCGTCTATGAATCCAGATTTACAGTTGGCGTTGACAGTATGGTTATTTAAAGAGAACCATGTCACTGTTGCCTTTGTTGGGTTGACCATTGCCCCAGCTTCAACACACCAAGTGCTTATGTGATTGAGTTTGGTTTGTAGTTCTACAACAACCTGATCTCTATCCTTACCCGACGATAAACTAAAACATCGTCTGCATACGACAGTGTCCTCCCCGGTCCTATGATTTGTTCGCTGGTGATTCTCACAGTGTAGACGTTGAACAGCATCGGAGATAATGGTGATCTCTGTGGTAGGCCAGGATATGTTGTTGGTTCTGAAGTCCAACTGCCACATCTAAAGACTACTTTCCGTTGGAAGAGAGCTGCAGCGATCCAGCTAAGGAGGAAAGAACTTATCTTGAGTTCAAGAAGCTGAAACATTAAGAAATATACTGGTACTCTGTTTTACGCGTCCTTAAGATCAATCGCTGCAACAAATGTTTCAATGCCTGAGTGGAAACCTTCATAGGCAGCATGGACAAAAACTGCTGCATTGGTCCAGGTTTCTGTTTTTGGACAGTACCATCCCAGGGTGGGTGGGAAAACATCTTGCCTCTCTAGCTGGCTTGATATTTTTCTGGCAATTAACTTCTCCAGCTGCTTGCCTAATGTGTTCCGCATGGTTATTACTCGATATCCTTGAATTTTTGTGTGGTCTTTGCCAGGCTTCGGTAATGGAATCAGATAGCTTAGTAACCACTCCTCCGTGATGCTAGCACTCCCAGTACTGTTGTTGTACATGTCTGCTGTTTCCTCTAGCTCGTTGTCGGTACACATATTGATGTCGTCATATCTTATGCCAGCTGGCCCTGGAGCGCTGTTTTTTTTTTTTTTTACCGTCAAAGCACAGCCTTGATCTCTTTCACTGTCACTGTGTCTTCATCCGAAATGTTCTGGGCCTTGCACCTGTCTGAGGTAACCTCCATGGCCTGATTTCAGCCTCTCATGTCTGTATGGCTGCTCTTCTCTAGATAGCGTTCGAAGAGTGTTCTCGTCAGTACTCTACCAGATGAGGTCAGCACCTTGGAAGTCAGGAATACTCTTATTGAGGTGTGGGTGGGGAGAGGATGCGTGGGTTAGGATGTGTTTGGGCGTGGGATGTGTGGGTTGGTCGGGGAATGTTTGTGGGTGGCGAGTGTGTTTTGGTGGGGGGAACAGGTGAGGGCAGTGTGTTTGGGTGGGGGATGGGTCGGTTGGTTGGGTATGTATGTGTCCCTTAGTGTGTGTGTGGGTAGATGGGGGTGTGTGTGTGTGGGTGGGGTGATGTATGGGTAGGTAGGAGATGGGCCTCATAACATGGTAATTTGCCTTGTTTATGTTTACAACATTCATTTCACAATGTTTATTTGTCTTCCTATGTAAATGTATAATGCTCTTGATGAACGAAAGACGAGTGATTGGAAGGGCCGAATGTAAGACGGGCCTGCGCGCCCAATTTGTGACTCTAATAAAGTTGATTTGATTTGATTTGATGATTTATTCTTGACTACCCCACTCATGCTTTTATGTAGTCGCCAGAACAATTTCAGTGACGTGTCTGTGTTTACTCTTTGACATAGCTCTGCCCATTTATCACTTTTAACCACCTTAACCAGTTTTTTGAAGTAGCTTACTGTTGTGTGCATCTCTCATTCTAAGTGCATGCAGGGACTAGTATAGGCAACTCTGTTCTCATTGGCGCTTTATCATTTCCTTACAGCACAACACTTGTCAACCCCGGCATTTTCCTCCCAAAATTCCACCAAGATGGCTGCTTCCAGCTTGTTTTCCTGCCATGAAGCTCTCTGTGCTTGTCGCGCCTTATTTTACTCACCAAATCTTGCCCTGTACCAATATGCTGTCAGGGTGGTGATCGCTGCCGTGGTATCCTAGGACACCCATCTACACACTGTAGTGAGTGAAGGAGAAACCAACTCCAGATCAATAACACTGTCCTCATCACCTGCACGACTTGCTGTCCTGCAATAGTTGTATTGTGTTCAGTTGTTAGTTTCATCATCATCATGTGCCATGCCAATAAGCGTGGGCTGTCATGTGTAGCCATCTCACATGATCACCAGTGTCGTTGATCAGCTCTGTGTTCTTGTCTCGACCATGCCACGTGGCCAAGCCATCCAGATGTTTACTTCTCTGCTTGCCGTTTGTTCTTTTCCCCTCAATTCTGCCAGCTGTCACCAAGTTATCTAGTTTATTTCCTCTCATAATGTGTCCAAAAAAATGTATTACTGTCTGCGTCTAATTTATGCAATCAGTATACGATTTTCGTCTGCTTTCGTCGTTGATTGTACTATCTGCCCGTTCTACTTTTTGCACTTTCCTCAGAAACCACATTTCCACTGCTATTAAATGTTTTCAGCGTGTCTGCTCAGTGTCCATATCTCACATCCAAACAAAAGTACAGGTCTATGTAGCACTTCAACACTCTTGTTCGCATTGAAATTAGCATTGCATTAGCCATCTTGTAAAAGGCTACTTTCGCTGTAGCGATTCTTGTTCTAATCTCTTCAAGGCACATCCCATCAGATGTTAAGACTGTTCGGGGATAGTTTTACTGATTCACTTATTGAAGTATATTCCCATTTACCTATATATTGTGGTATCCTTTCTTCCTATTGACAGCCATAATCTATGTCTTCTTACAATTTAATTTTAATCCTAGTTAAACTGTGTACAACAACCGCATTTACTAAATGTTGCAGATGTTGTAAGTTTCAACCAAAGTAAATGTTGTTTGTAGTTATCTTTAGCTTTTGTTTGTTTGTTGGCCTCCTCAGAGACCTCACCCACTTTCACCAGGCTTGGCCTCAGATTGATTGATTGATTGATTGATTTAGAAATCGACATCACACATTCAGGGCATTCCCATAAGCGCTCCGTCCCCATCCTCAGCAGCCAGCGAAGAGTTCCAACACCAATAGTACCAGTAGCAATCTGATTATATGTTCGTCTCGCCTTTCCTCTTAGCGTTGAGCGTCGGCCAGATCCCCTCGTCACTCCTCGCTGTCTCATTCTTGTCAGACCATGGTAATCCATTTGCTCCTCCGAGGTGTACATGTGCTCCCACAAGGTCGCAACCACGTCTGCAGTGTCATGTATCAATACTCCACCAATTTCTGCAGAGCCAGCCAATCTGTCCGCCTTTTCATTTCCCAGCACACCGGCATGCCCCGGAGAAAAGATCCAGGCGATGCTTGTCACCCGTGACCTCCGAAGCGAAGCAAGCCACTCCGCACGGTCTGCCCGTCCTCACCCTCGTCAGCATGCTTTCTGAGTCAGTTACAATCACGATGTGTGTGTGTCGTACTCTCCATCCAGCGGAGAGCCGCAGTGACTGCCTCCACCTCCATTCTTAAGCTGGATGTTGTGGTATCATATGCCAGGCTCTCCTGCACCAAACGTCGACCATTAGCTTTGGCTATGAACCCCCAGCCACTTCTCTCACCTCTTGACACCGAACCATCTGTGTAGATAATCACATCACCCGAGTGAGTATTGTCCTGAAATAGTTGCTGGATTTTTAGTTCCGTGGCCCCTGCTGGCCACTCCCTGCACTCCCGACTCAATGTGATTATAACTCTGCACAAGTCTGACTGCTCTGCTGGCACTCTGACCAACTCCTCTCCACGCCTAATGTTCTCCAAGGGCACACCTGTGTGATTGTATCCTCCGCCTGAGCCATCCATGATTTCCCTCTTATCAGTCGCTGACCCTTAACTGCGCCCAGAGCCTCATGCAGTGGGTGGTCTGTGTCTGCAGCTACTCTGAGGTATGCCTTCGCCTGCATCACCTAGAGCCTACCAGAAACAGTCGGCAGACCAAGGATGTAACGCATACACACTACTGGGGTGTCTCTGGTGCATCCCAGAATGACCCGCATAGCTTCGTTCTGTATGCGCTCTAACTTCACCAGCTGACTCTCTGAGACAGTGAGCAGTCCTAATCCATAATCAATTCCTGATAGGATCAAGTGCTTGTATAGTGTGAAAAGCATTCTTTGCTCTGTGTCCATTGCAGCCATAGTTTTAAGTGCACTGAGTCCCTTTTGAGATCTTGTCACAACCGTCTCTGTCAGAGTCTCACCCAGAGTTATAACGCGTTGTCTGCACCAACGCCCGACAATGCAACGCTGATCTATTATAAGCACTACAGCTATAACGCGGCGTCTTCAACAACGCCAGGCAATCAACGCTGAGCGATACTAAGCAGTCGGCGGTCAGCTGGAACACAGCGTGAACATTGAGGGGTCACGCGGGCTGACTCGAGCACACCTGTGGTGTGTGCTGAAAGTCCAGCCAGACTAGGCTTGGTGGCCGTAACGGACTGACGTGTGAAAGCGGCTTGAGAGTTTTATGCATGTCTTGAGAGCTAGCCTGTATGACCGTTGGAGATGGAACGCCTGTCTGTGTGACTTGTAAGTGGAGTGCATTGATGTATTATTATATTGATGTATTGATTGCTTGCATTTATAATCTATTGGATATTGTGAATTGTGATTGCGCGAAGCTTGTATTGTTTCTGATGTGTGCAGAGCGCGAATAAATAGCGCGAACTATATTATCGGCTGTTAGCCTCGTGTTATTTGATAAGCATAGTTAGCATCACACTTGTCAAGATACGAGCCATAATTCTTGCCCTAAGCAAGACTTTGACAAGTGCGAACGTGGGGTCTACGTCCTCATTAGATTTGAACCGTGAAATACGAAAAATAGAGTGTTAAATAATTGTAAACATGGCGACTGTTGTCGAGTTTTTTTTTTGGTGAATCAATTATTGGGATAAAGTGCGAGTTTTGAACAAATGCGAGCGTGTAGGGTATACTTTAACAGATAAATACAATCTTTCGAGTTAATTTATCGAAACTATAAGTGCGTTTTTGGACTTAGTAAATTTCAACCGAATTATTGAAGTGATAAAAACAAAATGGCGGCCATGTCCTTGAATGTCATTGAGTAGAAGTAGTCTTAGCGGAACGTTTGGAAAGTGTGAAAAGAGAGTTGTTGAGTGTGGTGATACGACTAACAACAATACTTGACGACATACAAACCTACAAAAACTTAAGTGACATTACATACACCACACACTTGCACATGTTCTAATTTCTCTTGCTCCAAAAATAACAGGTTGTTTGGTATCATCTACACCTGTCCCTTGTAAACTCCGAAATTTTTTGGGTCGACCTGAATTAAAAACCAGTGTGGTTTCGGGCAGTACTGTTCAGCCATTGTCCGACACATTGCCTCAGGAGTACTTGAGTATAAAATTTTTTTTTTCTTCTCTTCCTTATATTTTCGTTCAGCAGGCCTAAACATAAGCTGTAATATTAAGTACTGTAAACTTTTGAAATTAAATTACTAACAGCATTATTAATTTTGTGTCTATCTATTTCATCATACATATTGTTCATCATGTCTAGTTTAAACGAGTACATCGAAATGGGTTTAAAGATGAACCTTTCTGGCGAAGAGTTAAGGGCCTGGAGTGAGAAACAGTTTGCAGAATATAAGGTTAATGAACGTGATGAGAGAGCAGCCGAAAGATCTCTTAAACAGGCAGAAGCAGAGGAGAGAGCAGCCGAAAGATCTCTTAAACAGGCAGAAGCAGAGACTGCTTTAAAACTTAAGCAAGCAGAAACAGATGCAGAAATAAGAAAAGCTGAAATTGTAGCTCAGAGCAAGAAAGAAGAACTTGAAATAAATGCTCGAAATAAACGTGAAGAGCTTGAAGTACAGCTAAAAATTGAACAGCTGAAAGCAGAAACTTCCAAAGAAAAAGAAGATAGAAAAGCTGACAAAGACCAGCCATATAAGAAATACCAAGGGCTGATTAAAAGTTACACCACAGGTGATTGCAAAGCAGCTTTCACACAAAATTTTGAATGTATTATGGATCATTACCAGATCCCAAAGTCAGAATGGAGTATAATATACATGAGAAGTCTTTCTGGAGAACCTCTGAAAGTGATAGAGTCGATTCCAAATGACCTGAAGAAAGATTATCATTATATTAAGACAAAAATTATGTCTCATTTTCTGCTAGATGAAGCAGGCTACAGAGAACAGTTTGGTAAATTGTCTCCTAAACCAACACAAACGTTCTCTGATTACATCTCAGAAATACAGAATGTTTTTTCTAAGTGGCTGTCAGCAGCCAAAGTGAATGGTAATTTTGATAAATTGACAGATCTTATTTTGAGAGATAAAATTATCACATCTCTCCCACCCCCATTTTCGAAATTTCTATTAGAATGTCGGTGTGAAAGTGTACAACAGATTGAAAGTCGTGGCTTAGGTTATTTTTCAGCCAATAAGCAATGTTTCATTACTGGTTTGACTAGCACAGACTTTGTAGCAGCCGCTACATATGATAGATCTAAGTCAGTGCCCTACAACAAACAAAAGCCCTATAGGCAATCTACTGAACAGCTTAACAAATGTAAATATTGTCATTTGTCACACCACGAAACTGATATGTGTGACCAACATCCTGGTTACATGTCGTACTTACAAAACTACATAGCGAAGCAAGACAAAGAAAGAAAGATATACAGACGGAACACCAAATGCTTCCTTTGTAAGGCGTTCGGCCACTGGCGGAAAGATTGTAAAGCCAAAGCTATGTCCAGAAAGGCGAATGCAGCCATGATTGATAGTTCTTCATCAGAAGATGAAAGTATAGAAGATCACCCGGTAAACGCAGCACATTCTATTGATGTGTTTCAACACGACAAATGTACTATCTGTGATCAATTTCATGAGGATGGCATTTTGACATGTGGCCATTCCATTCCTGTTACAAATGAGGAAGCCAATTTAGTAGTCAACTCCCAAGGTAAATTAAAGATCCACCATAGGTATATTAACGGTAGAGCTGCCACTGTTTTACGGGATAGCGGCAGTACCCCCATTGGCATTAAGAGAGACTATATTTTACCATCACAATATAGTGGTAAATATGTTACATGCAGAACTTTCTCGGGTAACATCGAGAGATACCCGCTTGCATGGGCATACATAAGTACACCATTCCTCACCGGAAAGGTCAAATGCGCAGCATTGACCAATCCTTGTTGCGATGTCATCATTGGTAACCTTCCAGAGGTGAATGATATGCCACATGACGGTATTATATCCACCGTCACTTGTAACATTGATAATACCATTTCACCACCATCACAAATCACCATTCATGATGTATTTTTTTGTTAGCATATCCTTTACAGGACTTAGCTGTCAACATCAGCATCTTTCAGCTGTATGTTGATCTCTTGGCAAGATTACGCCCAGTAATTTGCCATTGCTTTCTGAGCGGCCGGCTCAGTATCCCACAAGTCACGAGCGGGGGTGGAACCGTCTCAGCTCTCGCTCCGCTACGAGACTCTGCGTGATAAACGGGATTACAGAGAGAAAGTGTTGTAGCCCCACAGCCAGAGAGACCGGCTCATGGTGTATTACCACCTGTAAATGAATGTATGTATGCCAATTCGGCAATGTCATCACAGGAATGTAGTTGTGTAAATGTAACACCAAGTTGTAATGTACATGATAACCTTGATATTACAAATGCAGTAACCAGATCTACTGCTCAAATGCAAGATCGAATCGATCAGACAGAGGCTTTACAGCTAATAAGCCCAGTTGTAACATCTCCTGAAACAACCAGGGAGAAATTTATAACAGCTCAAAAAGCTGATCGATCGTTGCAAAAGTATTTTAAATTAATAGGCCAACAGCCACGAGTAGCAAAGAACGCTAAATGGTATTTTGCTCTGAAAAACGGAATTCTGACACGGTACTATACCAAAGGTTCTAGCACTACAGAACAAACGGTGCTACCTTCAGAAAACCGCAACCAAGCTTTACAGCTAGCGCATGACATACCCTTTGCAGGGCATATGGCATATGCTAAAACACGAGCAAGATTACTTACTCAATTCTATTGGCCTAAATTTTGCAGTGATACCAAATTGTATTGCAGATCGTGTGACATCTGCCAAAAGCTTGTTAAAAAGGGGAAACACCCGCAAGCAGAACTGCAAATCACTGATTTGGCAAGTAGACCGTTTGAAAAGATCTCGGTCGATATAGTTGGTCCTCTTAACCACATAACATCAAGGGGAAACAAATATATTGTTACAATAATTGATTTATGTAGTCGGTGGCCAGAAGCCATTCCGATGAAGAATATAACTTCCAAAGACATCATGGAAGTATTCTTCCATATTTTTGCAAGGGTAGGATTCCCTGATACCATCCTTTCAGATCTGGGTAGCCAGTTTATTGCCGCAGCTACACAAGCATTTACTAAGATGTTGGGGGTGAAGCAATGCTTTAACAGCCCGTACCACCCACACTCCACGGGTATCATAGAAAAGATCAACGGCGATCTTAAACATATGCTCTCAAAAGTAACCCAAGAACACCCCGAAGACTGGGACACGTATCTACCTGCTATTTTATTTGCATATAGGGAAGTGCCACATTCCAGCACTGGATTCTCACCATTTGAAATAGTGTATGGTGCCAAACCACGCGGCCCATTATCATTGTACCAGTTTATGCTGACTGAAAGTAAAACCATATTTACACCCATTTCATCGTATGAACATGTCATATCATTGCGCGATAGAATCATTAAATCATGTGTGTTAGCAAAAGAAGCACTACAAAAATCTGGTGCTATCTACCGACAATACGCTAACAGAGGAAATAGAACCATTACTCTGACGCCAGAACAGGACGTTCTTCTCTTATTGCCAAGTGACAGACATCTTCTCACAGACTCATGACAAGGACCGTTTAAAGTGTTACGACAAATTTCGACAGTAGATTACGAAATTGCAGTTAGGGACAAACACAAGATTGTTCATATTAACATGCTTAAACCATATTACCACAGGGACGACGAACAAGTAGAGACTACAGCAAGCACAACAATAGTGGACCAGACAGATGACAACGATACTGACGAGATACCAACACCAGTACTGGACATGACAACCAACCTACAGGACATAAAGGTAAATCCCAAACTGACGCAGACACAGACTGACAGTTGCAGACAAGTATTACAAGACTACAGTACAATTTTTTCTAACAACCCAGGACAGACAGACTTAGTACATCATCATATTATTTTGACGTCTGACATCCCAATAAAATGCAGACCATATTCCATTCCTATACACTACAAAGGCAAATTACACCAAGAAATTATTGACTTAGAAACAAACCATATCATCCGACGTTCACAATCACATTTTTGTTCACCCATTGTCATTGTGAAGAAAAAGGACAACACAATAAGAATCTGTGTTGACTATAGGAAACTCAACAGCATTACACAGTTGGATTTAGAACCAATGAGCAACTGTGAAGACATACTAACTGAACTGACTGACTCACGTTACTTTACTAAACTGGACATGACAAAAGGTTACTGGCAAATACCTGTACATGCTGACAGTATATATCTGACAGCATTTGCCACACCCTGGGGACTATAAGAATGGTGCAAGTTGCCATTCGGGTTAGTTAATGCTCCAGCAACCTTTGTCAGAATGACAAGACGACTTTTGACAGGCATTTCCAACATCATTTGGTACATGGACGACATTTGCATACATACAAGGAACATGACAGACCACATAACAGCACTACAGCAGACATTCGACAGGATTAGACAACATGGACTGACAATAAAACCATCCAAAGTTGATATAGCCTTTTAAGAAATTACATTTTTGGGCTATAAGATCTCAAATGGCTTCATGTCAACTGACGATAACATCATGTCTAGAATTTTGAAATTGTCGCTTCCGACAACCAAAAAAGAGTTGCGAAGTGTGTTAGGTCTTTTGAATTACTATAGACAATTTATCCCTCATTTTGCTGAATTGACCAAATGTTTCACTGATTTACTAACAAACAAACATCCAAATGTTATTGTAAATAGCGAATGTTTAAGGCCTGCATTTGCGAAAGTACTATCTTATTTTTCCAGTGAACCTATCCTAAAATTACCTGATCTTAGCACTATTTTCAGGCTAAGATGCGATGCGAGCTCCGTAGCCATTGGAGGGGTACTGCTTCAAGAGCACGACCAAATATTGTACCCGGTATACTACGTCTCCTGGAAATTGAACACCAGTGAACGAAAGTACAGCACGCCGGAACTTGAAGCCCTCGCTCTTGTGTTCTCGGTACGTAAACTTTCGAGATTTCTTTTAGGTAAACACTTCATTATTGAAACAGACAATAGCCCTTTGACATTCATCACCAGTGGTACCCCAAGTAACCATAGAGTGGCCAGATGGTCCCTTCTTCTACAGGACTATAGCTTCGAAATCAGACATATACGAGGCTCACATAACTCTCTGGCCGATCTTCTATCGAGATGTCCATACGACTCACCCAATAGCCAGGTAACACCCGAGCACATTGCAGATGGTGTATAAACTGCAACGTAAATAGTGCTCAACACCACAGCCAATTGTGACATTATGTCAGTTACGCTGTGAAGAACAGTGTGATAGGGAAGATTTAATCTCCCATTGTAAATATATTGTGTACATATTATTATTATTATGTGAATTAATGGGTCGTATAATTGTGAGAAATGTGAAAGAATGCCATTACTATTGTAAATATGTAGTATTATAATAGACACCACAAGTGTCACAGGACAGTACTACAGGACCCAAAGACTTACTGAGCTTGAACAGCGCCAAGTAATCCTGAGTACAGCTACAAAGATGGTCCACGACGTTTTAACAAGTACGAATGATGACCTTGACAACCTAATCCGAGGATAAGACGGAAGAAGCGATCCAACAGCTGATGACAAGATCTGGGTGCTCCGTAGATTTAAAGTACATCTAAAACGAGAGACCTTGAATGTGCAACAACACAGCTCTACACTTCCGTTAGATGTCCATATTGATTTGAAAGTTAGCATACCATAATAAAATGTTTATAAATTTATGACAATTGTATGAAAATGTGGGTATAAAACATTTCTATATACGAAATTGTATATGTCGCATTTTGTTAGATGTAATCTCAGCATTGTAGCTTGATTTACTTTTTCACAAGAGTGACCTTTTGTGCACTTTTGTCAAGGAGGATCAAATTATGACACTAAGAAAGAAAATGTTACTTGTAATTTATTTTGTTGAAAGCATGATAAAATTACTGTCCCTAACTTTTGTTCCATAAACAAGGGACATAACTAAATATTGTTGGTGATGTGTAAATATGTATTGAAACTACCATGTTTGCCTAATAGATATCACGTCAATGTGACGTCATGTGTATATGGGAAAACTTACCAAAACTGAAGACCTTCATTGGATATTCTATGAGATAAGGGTAGATGTCCAATGTCGGAGTTATCTTATAGGTAGATACTCACAGACTCACCTGATTATTTGTAAATTTTTTTTTATGGTGGAGAGGTAGGGGCAAGTTAGCCGTAACCTACCGGACTGGCTGTGTCTCGGCGAGATAAAAACCATGGAATTGATTGTACTTGACCAGTATGCTCGATGGGTAGGCATGGGATTTGTATGCATATTGTTTACTAATCACCTGTACATATGAAGACAAACTAAAGAGTTACGTCAGATGAAGTGCAAAGTTCGATTCTGACAAGATAAAGAACAGCTATATAGAGTACATGAAAGGAAAACCTTTCATGAGAATGAGGGGGGGGGGAATGTCAGAGTCTCACCCAGAGTTATAACGCGTTGTCTGCACCAACGCCCGACAATGCAACGCTGATCTATTATAAGCACTACAGCTATAACGCGGCGTCTTCAACAACGCCAAGCAATCAACGCTGAGCGATACTAAGCAGTTGGTGGTCAGCTGGAACACAGCGTGAACATTGAGGGGTCACGCGGGCTGACTCGAGCACAACTGTGGTGTGTGCTGAAAGTCCAGCCAGACTAGGCTTGGTGGCCGTAACGGACTGACGTGTGAAAGCGGCTTAAGAGTTTTATGCATGTCTTGAGAGCTAGCCTGTATGACCGTTGGAGATGGAACGCCTGTCTGTGTGACTTGTAAGTGGAGTGCATTGATGTATTATTATATTGATGTATGGATTGCTTGCATTTATAATCTATTGGATATTGTGAATTGTGATTGCGCGAAGCTTGTATTGTTTCTGATGTGTGCAGTGCGCGAATAAATAGCGCGAACTATATTATCGGCTGTTAGCCTCGTGTTATTTGATAAGCATAGTTAGTATCACACTTGTCAAGATACGAGCCATAATTCTTGCCCTAAGCAAGACGTTGACAGTCTCCACATGGTCCTTGAAGGATAGGCTCCTATCAAATGTGATCCCCAGATACTTCAGTTTGTTCTCTCTGCTGACATTTCTACCATCTATCGCTAGGCTTGGGACATCAGCTCTCACAATCCTATTGTCCAGAGAGCACCACAAAACAGCCGCCTTTTCCGGATGGATGACAGCACTCATTTCTGTGCACCAGTCAATCACTTTATCTACTGTCGTCTGTAACTCCTGGGCTGTTTGCTCCCTATCTATCCCCTGCCTATATGCAAGAATATCATCTGCATATGTTAGTATCCTACCAACCCCTGGTGCTTCTAGGTTTGCAGTCTTGCTCGTATACACGTTAAAGAGCACCGGTGAGACTGCAGATCCTTGTGGCAGTCCCGGGGTTAAAATATGTGGCTCTGAGGTCCATGCACCCAGACGGAGAGCAACCCGACGAGAATGCAGGACGGCTGCTATCCAGTTCACCAACCAGGGATTGACCCCCTTCTCCATCAGTGGGGTCATCAAAATATCATATCGAACTCTATTGTACGCATCGTCGAGATCAAGCGCTGCGGCCATCGTTTCCTGTCTACTCCGAAACCCCTCATAAACGTCAAAGGCAAAAGTGGCTGCATTTGACCAGGTATCATTTCCTGGCCTGTAGCTCCCCAGGGATCTTGGAAGAACTTCCCCCTTTCCAAAAACTCTTGCAGCTTGACAGCGACTATCTTCTCTAAAACCTTCCCAAATGTATTTTGAAGTGTGATGATTCTAAAGCCGCTGAGCTTTGAATGATCCTTGAATATTTTTGGGAGAGGGATGAGATAGCTGTGCACCCAATCATGCGGTACTGATGCTGTCCTAATGCTCTGGTTAAAGCAGTCTGTCATCTCCTCCAGTTCTGCATCGCTCAAACCCTTCATGTGGTCATACCTGACCCTATCGGGCATTGGTTCTGTCTTTTGCCTTTTTCAAAATGTGTTTAAAATCTTCCACCCGTATGATGTCTTCATACTGCATATTCTTGGCCTCAGACACTCGGCCCACTTTCACCAGGCTTGGCCTCCTCAGAGACTCCACCCACTTTCACCAGGCTTGGCCTCCTCATAGACCACCAACTCTCACCAGTCTGCCCTCCTCAGAGACTCCACCCACTCTCACCAGGCTTGGCCTCCTCAGAGATTCCACCCGCTTTCAAAATGCTTGGTTATCTCTGTCTTCAGCACCTTTCTTTTGCTAGGACAGATTGGTTTTAGTTAGAGTTTAGATGTGTATGTATGTACACATGTCTGTGTATGTATGTACATACTAGATATCTAAAGCAGTCTAGTTTTACGTCGCTAGAGACTCGCCATCTCCCCTTCTCCTGTTAGTTACAACAGTCCCACCACGTGAAGGCCAGGAGTTGGATATTGCTGCCAGCGTTGTTGAATGCACAAACCATGTGGATATTTTGCAAGGTTTGGAGCTCACCCTCAATTCTGTGCACCTGGCTATAACGGCAAATCAGCCACAATGCTAGAGTTGCGGTGGAGTGGCATGCTTAAAAACTTCATACCAGATCTGGAAATTTGTGACCGTGAGGTGGCATGGAGCTTCAGGTCTGGCGACTTTCACTTACAGCAATGATTTTTTTTTTATTACATAGGTTGTATGAGAGAACTCTGGCAGCAGCGGGGTTAGAGTTCTGACAAACTATGGGATTCTTTCATTTCATGGGAAAGTGTAAATGGAAACCTGAGGGGGGTAACTGCAATTTATCAGTTATTAGTTCAGTTATCAGTTGGAGTATCTTCATTCCACTCCAGACATGTCCATAGGTGCTCAGATCCTCCCCCAGCATATGCATCAGCGTCCGGTGGCTAATAGTGCCAGTTCTGTGTTGGTTGACGAGGCGCCTTGTTTTCCCGATGTACCTCTCGCGTCTGGATGTGCCGATTCTTACTCTTAAGTCTTTTATCCTGGAGAGCGATGTGGAATCACTGATGTCAAAGTCCTCTGTTCTCGCCATATCTTTAAGGACGTTAATAACATCGGCACGATCCATGGGCTGGCCATCTACAGGGGGTGCAGAGCCAGCCAGTTTATCAGCTCGTTCATTTCCCTTGACTACCGCATGTCCCGGGGCGAAGATGAAGGTGACTTTATGAACAACAGACTTCCGCAGCGACTCAGTCCACTGTCTACGTACAGATCCAGCTTCGATCTTCTGAATCATGCTCATTGAGTCACTTAGTACACACACGTTGGTATAATGCTGTGAGTCCAGCCATATAAAAGCCTTTGTAACTGCCATCACCTCCATCGTCATGCTGCTCGTGGTCATAGAGTGGGCACCACTGGATTCTTGAACGGTTCGGCCCGCTGAACGGGCTGTAAATGCCCACGCACTTCTCTGCTGCTTTACAACAGATCCATCTGTATAGATGAGCACTTCGGGGCTATCTGAGTGTTCATAGATGAGCGCGTTAAATTCTGCATTGACAGCGACAGGGTTCTGCTCTCTGCACCGTCTGTCGAGTGTGATAATGCAGGAGAAAGTGCACTTAAAAGCTGGAGGCACCGGCACCCATTCCTTGCCGGGGTTGATACTGGTAAGACTGCAGACCTGTCTGACGACATCTTCCGCTCGACTCATCCATGATTTGCCTCTCTTTAGCCTGTCACCCTTTTCTCTGAATATAGCTTCTTGCAGAGGGTGCTGCTCATCTGCACTTATTTTTAAGTATGCACGAGCTCTCCAGATCTTGATCCTGTGTTCCATTGTCGGGAAGTCAAGGAGGTATCTCATTGCTACACAGCTGGTGTCTCTCGTGCAGCCCGAAATGATGCGGATGGCTTCGTTTTGTACCTTTTCAAGTCTTCCAATCTGTGTAGGGCTGACAGTGAGGATGGCCAGGGCATACTCGATGCGTGGAAGCACCAGTCCTTGAGTAGTATATCGGGGAGTAGACAAGTACCATCACCCCACACCCCCGCGTTAGGCACCGATACCGCCACCCTAGCACCACCCTAAGGAGGGTCGAATAGGGGTCCGCACCGACCCCCATTCGCACCCCTAAGGAGTCGAAAAGGGGTCGACACCTACCCCCATTCGCACCCCTAAAGGGGTCCGAACCGACCCCAGCAAGAGCGGCTCGCCTCGGTAGTATCATTCTGACTCGATATATTACCCATAGCCAGATACATTATTTTGGAATTAAAGCTGTATGAGATATAGAGGTACGCACCATGAACAAGTGTCGGTGGCTACTGTTGGGGACGACGCGCCAGTGTGAGCGGCGGTGTAGGGGGGAATACTGCCGGAAGCACAACGCGCATCTCAAGAAGGGGGGATTCACAGCCGCCTGTACTAGCTGCGGCATCGGGGTGAAAACCACCCTAGCCTCTGCCGGCTGTGCGGAGCCAAAATTAAATACCACAAACTGAGATACCAACAGGAGGGTCCGTTCCTTTGTGAATGGAGGCGCCTGAAATGAATAAATATTTAAATTCCGGCAAAAGAAATTTTCATTTAGAGAAAAGTGGATTGTTGACGGTACGAGTCCAGCAGTAATCATGTTCACCGTAAAACAGTTGCAAAATCAAGCCCGCCAGTATGGGATGCCATACAGCCACCGCCGCAAGGCCGTCCTTGCCCGGGAGATAGCTCAGGCGAGAGACGCAGCCCGCGCCACCCGACTCGAGTGGGCCACCACCACCGGGTGGTATCCAGCTCTTCGGTGGGGGGGGGGGAAGTCCAGGACGCAGCGCAGCAATTGTGGGAGGCTGCGCGGTTGGAAGACGAGGTCACCGCCGCCCTGCGAGCGCGTAAATACGTCGCCCGGGCTTGAATGCACCCGTTACAACGCTTCGCTGTGTTAGACGCCAATTCAAGAAGGCGCCACTTTCGTTATCTACACCAGGAGCCACTAGCTCGACTCATCACCCAGCGTGGTCCCCAACTCCTAGAGGAGGTAATCCCCAATGATAGGGAAGAGCGGGGGAGGCGAACAATCACGTGGAAGCTCTTCCGAGGGCTAGATGGTCCGATCGTAGAGAGGCTCATGCTCCACCTCGAGGCATTGAGGTCAGCCTTCTATCTGCGGTACGCCTACGCCTACCGAATCCGAAACATCGAAAACGGAGACGTCATGTTGTTCCACAAAACCCTACGCAGGTCGCTTGATTTGATACACCACACTGCAACAGCCGCAGAGTGGGTGGCAGAGCGTGATGAGATCCGCTTCGACACCGGCCAAATCGACCGCCCGAGCACCAAGTGGGTCTTTGTAAGGTGGGTGCAAGGTGATCCTCACTCCCCAGGTGCTGTTAGGGGCAGGGCGACTGCCGGACTGGCTGTGGCACAAGCAGGGACTGCACGCGTTGGACACATACAACGACAATCTCTGTCTGTTCCGATGCCTAGCCGTCCACTACGGCGCGAGGCCAGACCGTTGCACCGTCGCAGCCCGGGAGCTGACGCAAAGGCTGTGGGCCACCGACAAGCCAGGCTTGGATTCGTTAAAAGTGTTTGAGGATAGGTTGAAGTTAGGGATCCGTGTCTATGAGCCAACCGAATAGGGGGTGTGGCGGTTGGTAAGGCGGGCCAAGAACTACGAGCGCGTCGGCACCAAGTCCTGATAACTGACCTGCCAAAGCTGGCGAAGCTCTTTCAGTGCCAGCATTGCAATCAGTGCTTCACCCAGGCCTGTCGTCTCCAGCGCCACGCTTACCGCTGCAGCAGAGGGGAAATCACGGTCCTCTGTCCATGGAAAGAGGTGGAGCGGCCGCAGTCGGCATATGAGAAAGTTTTCTACCCCCAAAGCAACGCCAGCCGCAGCTCCATCCTATGGTTAGAGCACATGGCCGAAAAATCATTGCACCACATCCACCACGCATACTGCGGGCACGGGGGAGAGCGGTGGATCGTTGACGGTTTGGTGGATGGCTACGATCCGGCCACCCACACGGTGTACCAATATCACGGCTGCCACTGGCATGGGTGTCCCACCCACAGTGAGTCCCCCAACGCCGACGAGCTGTATCAGAAAACCCTCCGCCGCGGAGAGAAAATAAAGGCCTCTGGCTACAATCTGGTGGTAGTGTGGGAGTGTGAGCGACAACCTCTGTCTCGCGCCCCAATGCCTCAGGTGCAGACGGTGGTCTACCCTCATGCGATCTTTTATGACTTCGAGGTTTGGCACGACAAGGCTCAAGCCCAGCGCCCCACCCCCGACCTCTCCTATGAGAGCCACCATATTGCGATATTTGTTTCGATGGGGGACACCGTAGAGGAGCAGCCGACCCACCTGAGCAATGCAGACCCAAAAGCCTTGATAGCCAGCTTCCTGGCGGACCTGCGTCGGCGCGCATCCGCGATACGAGCCGAGATGGAAGCCCGTTACCTCCCGGAAGACCTGGACAAGCTGAACCCAAAACTGCAGAAGAAAATGCGTGAGTGGTTGGGCAAGTCCCTGTGATGGGCTTCAACTCAGGCCGGTACGACCTAAACCTAATCAAGGAACACTTCGTAGCGGATCTCGCAGGCACCTGCCGGAAGATCAACGTGGCCGCACAAGGGAGAAAGATAATGTTCCTCATCACACCCAAGTTCAAGTTCCTTGATATTGTCAACTACCTGGCCCCCGGCATCACGTAAGATGCATGGGTGCGAGCCTATGGCTGCACGGCGACCAAGTCGTGGCTGCCGTATCAATGGCTCGACACACCTGAGAAGCTGAACTACCCAGGTCTGCCCGACTACCCCGCGTGGTATTCCAGCCTAAATGGTGGATACGTGCTCATGTTGGAGGAGTGGAGGAGTTGCAAGCGTCTCTTCAAAGAAAAAGGAATGACCACTTTTGCCGACTGGTTGAGGTACTACAACAACCTCGACGTCGGTCCAGGCATCGAGGCCTTAGGGAAGATGAAGGCCTTCTACGGAGAGCGGGGAATCGACATATTCAAAGACGCGTGCAGCCTCCCTAGGGTTTCCCAACAATACCTTCTCAGGGGCACCAAGGCTGGTGAGCTGTATGCCCCAGGAAAGGAGGCCTACCCACTCCTAAAAGCAGCAGTGACAGGAGGACCGTCGCTAGTCTTCACCCGGTACCACGAAGCGGGGGTCACCCGAATCCGGTCACATCAATACCCAAAGGGGAAGCTGTGCAGGACCGCAAAAGGGTACGACGCTAACGCGCTCTACCTCAGTACCATGGCTATGGACATGCCGTGCGGGAAAGAGCGAGTGCTCCGCGCAGAAAACCCCCAAGAGGTATCCCCCAAGATCGCGCAGCAGGTGTTAAAAGGCCAGCTGTTTGGATTTGTCAAGTGTAAAATCTCCACCCCCAAAGCCTTGTGGCCAAAGTTCGAAGTAATGGCACCCCTCTTTGTGAACCAGGCAGTACCAGAGGCCTTAGTAGTGCCGGAGATGTTGGAATACCTGAAACACACCGGCCGCCAGCGGTCGGGGTGTAAGAAACTGGTGGGCCTCCTTGAGGCCAACGGAATCTTGCTATACACCCCGCTGTTGAATTGGTATCTAGAACACGGACTCGAGCTGGAGGCGGTCTATACAGTCATCCAGTATGAGCCAAAGAAGCTCTTCACGTGGTTTGTTGAGCAAGTAACCGAAGCGCGCCGCCTCGGGGATGTGGACAAAGCGAAGGCGATGCTGGCCGAGGCTATGAAGCTTCTAGGCAATTCAGCATACGGAAAGCTCATCGAGGCACTTGAGCGCCACACCAACACCAACTACACCCGAAACGTAAAAAAAAAAAAAAAGTATATCAGGCACTACGTTCCACCTGGTTTGACTACCTCACAGAGACAGGCGACGCATACGAGATCAAATCGCGTAAGCCACGTGTGATCATCAAGCTTCCTTTCCAGGTAGGCATCGCTGTGTATCAACTGGCCAAGCTTCGCATCTTAGAATTATACCATGACTTCCTTGACCGGTTCGTGGATCGCAGGGACTATGAGGTCATGCAAATGGACACCGACAGCCTGTACATCGCGTTGAGCACCCTCAACCTCGAGGAGGCGGTAAGGCCTGAGATGAAAGAGGAGTTCAACCGTGTGAAGAGGGAGTGGCTTGCCTGGGACAAATGGAGCGATCGAACCCCGGCATCTTCAAGACCGAGTTTGCGGGGAGTCGAGGCATCGCTCTCTGCAGCAAATACTACATCTTCGACGGGGACGTGAACACGAAGTTCTTGTGCAAGGGTGTGGGGAAAAGGCAGAACACCAAGACCTGGGGGAGATACAAAGCCGCCTTAGAGGGGTCCATAGACAGAGTGGAGAACCGAGGGATACGCATGCATAACGGGCAGATGGCCAGCTACCAACAAGGCAAGCTGGGCCTCAGCGCGTATTATGACAAACGGTATGTCTTACCCGACGGTATCCACACGCAAACCCGCGAGTACCGCAAGGTCGCCGCGGAGTGAGCCCTCACCGTTTAGGGAGGATTCGGTCAGGAGGCATTTGGGTGTCGGGAGGAACAATCATCAGCTCTTCGCGAACGAAGCACCGAGCCGGCCCATCCTCCAGGTAGTACAGCGCAGGCCGCCCAACCTGGCAGACAGCTTTACGAATCCCGTGTACTGTTAAGGACCACGAAGGATCAGTCGCCCGGCGCCGGCCACCTTCAAGCTCGTGCTCCCCAGGTGAGCTTGAATACAGATACCGTACTAGAGCATCAGACGGAATCACAGGTTCCTTGAGGCCGATAGCGCGGTGAGCTGGAGCGGCCGGCGAATGGGATACAGAAGTGTCTTTAATAGCATCAACAGGCTTCCGACCCGTCAAACGAGTCACCTCACCGTTAAGCGCCGCGACCACCTGAGGAAGAGCCTGAACCCATTCAGCTGAACGTTCAGAGGACCCTCGAGCTGCCAGTAGTAACTCTTGGGCGTATTGGGCACTGAACAGTCTCTCTGCCAGAGTGCGATTGAACCTCTCGACGATTGCCTGCTGCCTGTGATTCCCAACTTCTCCACGACGTATCTGTGTCTTATGCTTCGCTGCCAGCTGGCTCACGGCACCCATAAACTCACGCCCCGGGTCAAAGTGCAGAAGCTGTGGCCATTTGAGTGGCCCGCGTTTGTAAATTCGCTCAAGGGCCAAAGCCACCCCTTCGCTGCTCTTGTCAGTCAAAGCCTCTGCTTCCTTAAACCGTGAGGCAACATCCACAACCGTTAAGGCATACTTAAATGACTTACGACCAACCCGGTCATGTGGTAGGTAGAGCAAGTCAGCCTGATGGACGGCATTCGGTCTATCTTCATCAATAGATGGCCGCGGAATATAACGAGGAGCGGGTAAATAGATCTGAAAAATAGCTTGCTTCTTGAGCCAGTCTCGGGCAACATCCTCTGAAACATTAGCTGCAGCAGCAAGCTTTTTAATGGCCGCTAAGCTATTCCAATAACCCTGAGGGCTGTTGCCATGTGCCGATATGAGGCAGACAGCTGTAAACTGGTGTATTAAGAGTAGGTTTACCGCAGAAGAGGAATTGCCGTAGTGAGAGCAATTCACGATATCACAATGAACTAACACGCACGAATAAATCAAGGAAAGTCAGTGCGGAACTCATGATGATGATGAATATCGACGGGAGACTATTCAAAGAAGTTGTGTATCACGTGACGGCAGTTGGGTAGTTCACGTGAAAACGAGACAGCTGAACTCAGTCAGGCCAGGGTCTCGATTGAAGCAGGACGTGAAACTGTGTTGAAGCTGTGAAAGATTATTGACTCGATTAGTGCAATGATTCGCCAACAAGAGGCGAAAGTATTTCGTACAGTTGTGCGGCTGATTGAATAACCATTCAAAGCATGTTTGCAGTGTGCCAAGTTGATGACGGCTCAGCAATGCTCCACGCCAGACGTCAAGGGCGGATGGCCGTAAGTGTGACCGTAGCGTAGTCAGACACTGTGTTAGAAATTATGGTGCAAATGAGACGATTATCTCTCATAAGAGTTATGAACATTACTCAGCTACTTTGAATATGTACTTTTTATAGTTATCATATGCCACCCCTCATTTACGGGAACGTACGAAGATATTTAATGTGATAATCGTCCAGAATAAACATTGAGGAGTGTCAAGGACGTCTTATTGTTCAGTGTTTATATCCAATGAATGTTCCTGCTAAAGTCTGTCATTTAGGCCGAAAGAACGAGCCACGAAGAAGCTCCGTGGCACTGTAGTAGATGTCCTCCAGACGTTTCATTTGGTTACCTGGTAGCAGCGGTCAATCTCTAAAGCAACTTATAAGCAACAATACTCGTAGCTGCCAGCCCAAGAACGATGAAAGTGATCTCGCGGTCTTTCTGCGGCTCGGATGGCACATAGAAATCCGACAGGCGAGGTTCCAGGCTCGAGGGATTCTACACGTTTGCCGGAGATCAGACTGTATTCCCGCATGGCCTGGTCGACATCCTGGAAAGAGTGAACGGCGTAGCCTTCGTGCTGTAGCTCATCGTTGAGCCAGTCCAGCCGCGTGGTTCTCTTTCTCGTCCACTCAGCCTGGGCCGCCTGTAGCCGCTCGACAGCCGCATCGTGCCGTCTCATTTCTTCATGGGCGTCCGCATGCCCTAGCTTGGAAAAGGGGTAGTTGCCTCCCGTAAATGCGAGGGCATTGACAACAGCGCCCCCTATAATCATTGCGACAGAGGCCATAGCTAGCGGGGCTGATACTGTAATGGCTTATGCAATATATCAGCGGGGATCAAGACCTCTTTGATAAGCAAATCTCGGAGTGCTAAGGCGATGGACGTGTCTAAAACCATATCAGCATCTAGCTTGGGCAAAGTTGCCCCTTTGAAAATCGCCTTGGTCAGTTTGCGATGCCTACAGTAAGCGCGGCCACAACAGCGCCGTGGTAAACGGCATTAACGATTGCTTTCCCGTCAACACTTGCCATTATTCCATATAAAATGGATCTCGTTTCTTTAATACGTTAGTATCCTGTCGCTTGGAGGGCGCAGGCGGGGCAGGTGCTTTAGTCCGCTGCAATTTCTGCCCAATTACACCGACGACAACGACAACGCCAGCCACTCCGATAATCCAGGGAGTCCAGCCGCGGTAATCAACTGGCACTATTGGAAACAGCGGTGGTGGGGCCTGCTCATGCTCGGGGGCTAACTTTCGTTTCTTCTCACGAACAGCCTGCTGCAGAGCTAGAGACAGCCTCTCTGCTTCACGACTCTTTCGAGCAGCAGCTCCTCTCTTCCCAGCTGCAACTTTTCTGGGGTCCTTCGTCACTAGTTTCTCCGTCTCCTGTGGAGCAATTTCGGGGGTCTCCTCCTCCATCTTTTTCTTGCTTAGGACAGATATGTCCAAAATGGCAGTGCCTAAAAGTTGCTAGCGCGACATTTGCAGGTGCTAAGCACATACCGAACTTATGGTAGAGTTCACATGTAACTGTGTTTAGCGCAAGCCCTAGAAGCGGGTCGGCCTCCAGATCTGTCACCAAAGCTTGATTATAAGCAATGGGGAGGAACATACTTGCCACTTGTGCGTACATCTGTAGCATAGCCGTGCCCAGGGTCTGTGTTATTGCAGCTCCAAGTCTCGCCTCGTGCCTCGCATATATCTTCTCAATTTCTTGACCAGGCAAGGCCTCAACCTGTTCCACTGTAAGTTTGGAGTACTTACTTCCTATATACTGCCCAGCACGTCCCCCAGCCGCAAGTGCTGCCAGCCTTTCACGATGCAACGCATGTCCGGACTGTGGCGTTGTGGTAGGTGGTGATGCATGTCCGGACTGTGGCGTTGTTGCAGGTGGTTCCGGAGCAGACTCTGCTGGCTTTGCCTCTTCACATAACAGCTGGTCGAGTATGGTGTCACAATCCATCACGGCGTTTGCAAATACCCAACGTCTAACTCTAATATAGGAATGCACACCCCTTCCAAGCACACAACATGTGCATATCAGTTGTAATACAACTAAGGCTGTTACGGAGTAACAAAGCACTGCTTCATACATGCTCAAGTGGTGCTTAGTTGATGCTTAACATATGCTTAGCTGATGCTTAACATATGCTTAGCTGATGCTTAACATATGCTTAGTATCTAACAAACCGCACCAGCTGTGAGCACTTTATAAGAAAATGGGAACTTGGTCCTCAGTACCAGCTTTGAGAACTCATTAGCTTCGAGTTGCTTTCGCACCCCATCACGTTCCCCCCTAGAGTGGATGACGTAGTTCTCGTCCAGGCAGTCTTCAAAGCTGTCCTTATCCTTGGAATGGAAGAACGCCACCCATTGTGTCTGCGCCCTGAGGCATTTCGCAACGGCGTTGTACTTCTGGGTTTGAACCCACATACTTTGCTGGGCATGTCGCCCGCTAAAAGCTAGATAAGTCAACATAGTTCGCTTCTGCGCAATAGCGTCCTCTGTGCTGCAGTCATCAATGATGTATAACGTCGGCGTCCTCTGAAACATTTTATAGAAGGCCTCTAGCCATTTGAGCAGCCGATCACTGGGGTCAAATATGAAGACCTCGGGATCTGACCACACCCACGGCCGGGGCCGGTATGTTTCATTGCATCGTACCGAAGGGCAAGCAATGACAATATGCTCGAAAACACCCATTTATGGGCCTTCCAGGAGGTCGAGAATGAATTCTGTTTTACCACACGATGTGGGGTCCGTGATGATGGCCGAGTGTGGCTTAAGTGGGAACTCTATTAATAAACAGCACTAACGAATCTCCCGGTGTCGATGTTCAGCTGTCCGTCCATTACCAAATAAACGTAGCAGTACCGTGGCCCCGCCTGTTCGACCTCTTTCGTGATCTGGAGAGTGATGCCCTCAGAGCCGTTCTCTACACGCCGGCCGCTGCCGTGAAGATGGTCATCGTCGGAAGTCCGGAAGTCCAGCCACAAGCAGAATTTTGTCGTCAAGTACTGGCCTAGACTGACATCGAACAATCCTAGCTCTTTGGCAACAGCACTTGTCTCAGGGTGTCTTTTGAGGCCACCGGCAAAGAATTTCCTGGCTTCGTCCCAGAGCTGGTGTGGTGCTAAGCCATGTGAAAATAGCTGATTGGCTTGTCCTTCCACAATGACTTCAACTTTTATGACCAGCGGGTTGTACAACAACTCTGGATGGCGTGCAAAATCCTTCTGGTTGGCGGGATCCTCCCATAGCAGGAGAATGCCTTTCAAAGACTTACAAGGTGTATTCAGATTGATGTTCCATATCGAGTCCTGCTTTTTCTGAGGGATCCGTCTATGCCGTAGGACCCGCTCGTATAACACCACCATACGGTTCTCATACATGCTCCGAATTAGCTGGGCCAACGTGGGTTCAGTGACTACTTCGTACTCGAGACAGATGTTTTATAGGGAATATGAGGAGTTGCCGGCATCTTTACCAGTTGCGCGAATCACGCGGGAAGCGTCGTTAAAGGTCAACTCAATCTCCAGTCGATCACTAAGAGCAGATTGTTAGAAGGGCGCATGCGTTTCAAGCAGCTCAAAGTCTAGTGGTATCTAGTACCTGTTTTTGAAGGCCTTCGCGATGGCCACGTCTGGCGCATTGGCGGGGGGGGGGAGGGGGGGGGGGTTGAACAACAGCATCCGCTGCGCCAACACGCGCCTTGGTCACATTCATGCCAGTGCTTGTATCGATGCCTTGATACACAGCGCTCGCCCGCTCCGGTCGGCTCTTCCATAGATCCAGGTAGATGTTGTAGACGTCACTGTCCACAAGAGAGAAAACTTCATTGCCGGAGAGCCTAACGGTCAGCTTTTGAACCAGTGCGCGGCCGAGGTTCTGGACCACGAACCGGTTGACATCAGGAGAGCTGAGGGTGATACTGAATGCTAGACGCACCGACCCAGGCACGATAACATCGTGTGCACCGAGATTTGGGAAACGAACTAGTAACTGCTGCTTGGTACCGATCGTAGATGGATTGTTGGTCACGATGATCGTTTGCCGCAATTCTTTCACACCGAACGGTTCCCGGAGACGGCGGTAAGGGTTAAGCTTACGACCATATGCACTTGAAGACATGGCTAGTTGTTTATTGTTGTTGCAATATGTAATAAGGATAGAGTTGAGCTGACTGATTTTGGTGGTCAAGAGGGGAGGCCTGAAACGGGCGAGGAAGAGACAAACTTCCTCGATGACTTTGATATCGACAATCCCCACACCGTTAATGCAGAGTGGTCAGATGGCTTGGCGAGCCCGACCCGAAACTTACAGGTGGAACTAGAAAAGAGTGCTATTGATGACTATTTTAGAAGGGTGAAGGAGAAGTGGGGTGTGCGCCTCATAACTGGCATAGATTATACTAAAATTAAGTTTGGTTATAGGAACGCGCTCATTGTTGGGGGAGAAAGGATTACACGGAAAGATGATGGTATGCCGTTAGCTTTGAATAGCCTCAGAGCGAGTACCAGAGATGCATTGGGGTTTGGGAGAAAAATACCACCAATGGCTGTCACCATCCTCGAGCAGACTGATTGTGCTATGGCACAGGAACAAGCAGCTCTAGGAGGTGCGGATATTTGGGATGTCCCAAAAATAGCGTCAAATGTTGGCAATATCATAGAAAGGGGCATGTTGGGACTGCAGGAGTCTATGGAAACCTCGCAAATAGTAGACGAGTACCTAGGGGAGAAAGGCCTACCTCCAGTGAGAGTACTCCGGGGGCTCATGGCGCTTGACAAAGCGGTGACAACGATTAAAGGTAAGCTCATAAACTACCTTGTTATTCTCGTCCAGCAAGATAAAGAGATTGCCATACGGAGGCGGAAAATATTGATAGCACCCAATGAGGAGAGTAGGGACTTTCAAGAGCAAAAGATTGCCGATATTGAAGAAGCTAAGAAGAGACTTTTAATAGAAGTCGCTGAGTTACACGAAGACTTTCGCACTCAATTCAGCCGGATCCGTGAAACCATTCATCGGGTGGTCAATGAAGACACCACACTAGGTGAGAGGCTGCGGGCTCTGTTCCGAAAGCAGGGCATCACCATAGCGAGCATTCTCACAGAGATTGACCTCTTAATTTCCACTATCACCCTAGCCATTATTGGCGGCGGAGGTGGTGCACCCCTACCCCACCGCCTAACCCGCCACCTGGCCCTACCCCACCGCCTGGTCCGCCATGTGGCCTGGGGCTAAGGAATGAATTCGACAAAAGCTGAAAGACCTAGCGAGCTTTCTGGCTAAGCTAGCTGGTAAGGCTGCGGCGGCACTCCCGGGAATCATAGGCGGCACTATGTCCTGGCTCCTTAACTTCTTGAGTAAGGGTGTGGGATGGCTGGCTGGAAATCTCTGGGCATTAGTGATTGCACTCGGTGGCTTACTGCTGTTGGCTATCAGAGAGCGGCTAATTGCGATGAACAAACCATAGGGCCACTAGACCGACTGCAACACCCCCAGCAATGAGTGCTATCATATCGTTTTGGTGCTGCAGTCCGGCGGCCTTATCAGCTATGCTGGTGGTCTGTACCGTCGGTGTCGGAGGCGCTGGCTGAGCAATGCTGGGAAGCTATACCGTAGGGTCTGGGGCATTAATGACAGTATTCAGGCCACGCTTTAGGCCTGGCTTTGCGATGACGATCATGTTGTTATATCCAGCTATCTGGCCAATGTGGAGCAGCATGTCGCTGGGGGTCATATACAACCCCCGTTCCAAAGACATAATTAACCTCTGAGCTCGCGTTTTGTAGCACGTCCTCATACCTTTTGATGGCCGCCGCGAGATCAACGGGCGCAGAGATGGCGTCTTCTGCTAATACCAGGAATTGCTTCTGAGCACCAAACGCCGTTCCAGTTCCCAGAATGCGTGTTCTAGTCTGAGCCTGGGTCCCTAAGATGGCCCACACGTAGATTCGAATGCTGTCATTTATTCGCTCAACGCCGGGGTGAGTGAAGCCCTATGACTTGTTAAGTACGAAACTCTGCCAGGCGGTGTCAGCCTGAGGATCATCTTGTGAGATGTAATCTATGTGTATTACATCGTTCGTGGTCTCTTGTGTGAATGATAGCCGCCTTGGGTCATATACACCACCTTGGCCGTAATTCAGGACGTGATAACCAAGGTTCGTCCAGTAAGGGTATACGCTACCCAACCCGTTATTCCTACCGAGCCGTCTCCAGTTATCATTCTGGGAAATCCCAAATTCCGCGCATATACGCTGATAGGCTCTTACATCGTAGTGATTTTCAAAGGCGGTCCAACTCTGGTCTTGTGGTAGAGCAACACGCATCTCTTTGAGGATTCGACTAACGAACGAACGAACGAACAAACTTTATTTTCAAAGGGTTAAGAATTGGGCACGCAGGCCCGTCTAACATTCTGCCCTTCTATCACTCTCTTCCATACATTATTTCATTCACACGTCATTCAAGGCTAACAGAGAACAGCAACAATATAAAACTTATGCATTATAAAAGCATT
The DNA here is from genome assembly GCA_963921405.1 of Cepaea hortensis. Lineage (NCBI taxonomy): Eukaryota > Metazoa > Mollusca > Gastropoda > Stylommatophora > Helicidae > Cepaea > Cepaea hortensis. The sequence continues at coordinate 8,341,402 of OY992881.1, forward strand.
GGCAAAATGCGAACATCAAAACGAATCTGGTAGTAGACATGGAATCTGAAGACGGCTCGCGTTAGTGGGTCATGGTCGGCCAGATGCTCCTGCGCGGACACCCCACACCCCGCCGTGGCACACCATACAGCGAAGTTGAGTTGGTTTTGTCAGAATTGCATTGGCTTGCTGTACCAGGCTTGTACGATCTGGTCTGACTCCACGTATGGCAACCGGTATTTTTCAAACATATTGGAGAACTGTGCCTGAAAGAATCCTTGGAGGTTGACCTGTATGTCCACCTTCGTGAGATTCTTTAGTTGCGCAAACGGGTATCCCCCATCCGCCGGGTATTTGGCGTCCTTGTTGAACTCGTAAGCGGTCATTATTATTAGCTGTGCTAATATGTATCTTACACTTAGCAACGTCCAACATGGGGAACCCATCCCCCTCAACCCGGTCCTAGACAATCGCGATGGTGACCTAGAGGTGGCTATCGTGGAATTGTTGCTCTACCCCGCGTGGGTTAATATTTCCGAGAAGCTGAAAAACAATTGGTTCAAATATGGTGACGAGGTTGTTACTATCCCCGACGGGTATTATGATGTCTGTGCTGTCAACAAGCAATTCTTTGAGCCACGGAAGCTCTCTCTTTCTCTTAACCCCTTAACTGGCCTTGTAAGTCTCGATGGTATAAAATCGGGGGTGGGCATAACGTGGAGAGGGCTAGGTGAGGTTCTCGGGTTCGTTTTAAACGATAGAAGTGATTGGTTACATGAGACGTTTATATTCTTCGCGTCAAAGTTTCCTAACCTTATCATATATAAGGAGTTGTACATTCATCTCGAGGGTCTTTCATCATATGAAAACCGTCATAATTCGCTTCCCTCTACACTCCTCCGGGCTGTACCCGTTAAAAAAGAGGAATGTAATCAAAGGAGACATGAGATTTTCTCTGTGTCTCATTATAAAAAGCTGGAAACTGGAACCGTAGCGGATATAAGACTTTCGGTCCGAGATGAAAAGGGTGATGGCGTGCCACTGGCATATCTAAGCTGTGTACTCCACATCAGACATGGCTGCTCCGCCGGGTATTTACCATCCTTATTGAACTCGTAAGCGGCCATTATTAGACGTGCTAGTATGTACATAACGTTAAGCAACATCCAACATGGGGAGCCCATCCCCCTCAACCCGGTCCTAGACAATCGCGATGGTGACCTGGAGGTGGCTCTTGTGGAATTGGTGTTCTATCCCGCGCGTATTTCCCAGGAGCTGGCCAATAATAAGTTCCAGGTGGCGGGTAAGCAGATTATTATCCCCGATGGGTGTTACTACGTGTCTACCCTCAACAAGCAATTCTTTGAGCCTCGAGAGTTTTCTCTGACGCTGAACCCCGCAACTGGCCGACTGTCCCTTGCTAATAAGTATGGAGTCGATCAGTTGGAGGGTGGCCTATCCTAAACTTTTGGGCTTTTCAATGCGGATTGGGTTAATAACATGTGGGTCGACATGACTTTTCCAGACTCCTCATATATAAGGAGTTGTACGTTCATTTCGAGGGTCTATCATCATATGAGAACTGTCATAATTCGCTTCCCTCCACACTCCTGAGGGCTGTCCCGTTAAAAATGTGGAATGTAATCAAGGGAGACACGAGGTTTTCTCTGTGCTTCGTTATAAGAAGTTGGAGTTTATGTTTACAACATTCATTTCACAATGTTTATTTTTCTTCCTATGTAAATGTATAATGCTCATGATGAACGAAAGACGAGTGATTGGAAGGGCCGAATGTAAGACGGGCCTGCGCGCCCAATTTGTGACCCTAATAAAGTTGATTTGATTTTTGATATACCTCAGGAGACATTACTTGTCTATTGCGAGCAATGTCTCCCTTCCTTCCATTTTGCGGCTCTCGCGACCAGCGAGAATAGGCCCGCCGGAGATTGTGCTCGTCTGCTGCGAACAAATCTCTACCGAGACTGAATAAGTAAAGAAACGATAAAAGTAGTGGTATTTCAATTGCGCTTGCGCTCCCACCTATGCTACACCCTTCATGTCTCTTCACAAAGTCGGACTAGAGTCAATCTCAACAGGTTGTTGTGAATGTAGTTATTGGACTATATGTTATGTTTTTTTTTTGCTGATGAAGGCTAATCGCCGCAACGTCCTTTATGTATTATAATTTTGTTGTGTAAAGCTGCACTACATTGTGTTGATAATATACAACTCACAGCAATTGATTTCACTAATGTGGGCTATACTGTTGTTAAACACTTGACATCTCAAGTGTCATCTCAAGTGTGTTTTTTTTTCCTGTCAACGCGCATGTGTATTGATGTGCGGGAGAGATGCTTTTCTGAAAAGTGGCGAGTGTATTTAATTGGCGGGTGAGATGTTTTTCTGAAAGTGGCGAGTGTAAAGCTAGTAAAAATTTCCACATTCCGAAGTCACAAGTTTGTGACTTCGGAATGCGCGGAATGCGGAAGTATAAAGCTTGAGACGGTTCTCACACTGGGCACTGAGTGGTCACGGTGCACAAGTTTGCTTTGTCTCATCCTGTGTGCAACAGTGTGCAACGCTCACACATCTCATATGGTTTCCTAACACCCCTCTCACAGAATATGCACTCTTCTATCACCTCGCCCCGCTTTGCCTGGTCATGGTGCTGAGACCAATAAAGGTCGATGCATGGGCAGCCGCAATGAAGTTTTGTGCCGAGCTTCGGCCACTCACATCCATAGGTCTCCATCTGTATGTGCCCAATAAGTCAACCTCTAATTCGACGCGATGCCCGGCGCCCCCCTAATTTTTCTGGTAGGGGGTCCTGGCTGTTGCAATTTGTGTTGGTGGTGCTCGACGAGAGAGCGTGCTCGCTCGCCGAGTGCTCCCGTTCGTATTCGCATGTTTGTAGCGGTGCCCATCTTGATATGGATGGTTGGTACCTGCCATGAGCCTGACGACGTCATGGCATGGTTCAGTTATAGCCTAGGTCACAGAGTACAGGTTACGACTGTGTTGAGAATTGAACACGAGAACGTGGAAAGCAGGGGCTTTCCACACAACGTGAAAAACGTTGGAACTCGCTTCCCAGGTGATAGGAAGTGAGCTCGGGACAAGTTAGTCGGGGGTTGATCCATCGTCCTGTGTGGACATGGTAAAAAGTAGACAACGTTATGGCTCTACATTGAGCCACGCATTTAATCTGTGATGTAGTGTAATGTGATGTGACTGTCGAATAAGTGATTGTATTCTTTGATTATGTGATCGTGTATATTATACGTAGGAAACTGATAACAGTCTTTGTGTTCACTCTTGTTCGAGTTGACTGGAGTTCGAGTGGGTGAGGTGTATGACGCACGATCGAGTAACCATGATATACTCATGTGCTGCGAGATGACCAGGGTTCTGACTGGAGAAGAAGAGAAGAATTAATCATCCCCTGTTGGACACGAGAAGTGTTGCTACACAAGTATCGATAGTAGCTCATTCAGATAGTCCAGTCATATCCTGGCACTTGGGGGTTTATCGTCCATATGAAACCTGAGGCCACAGATGATTTTACATACGTAACACGTGCCAACGTAAAGTTTAAGCCACAAAGTATCATTCTACAAGTAGAGAATTGGTTAACGGAAAAGTTGATATCACACATGATGAAACGAGAAACATAATCACCAACTCATGCTATCATAATGAATTTGAAATGACAAAACAGGCGTTGAACTGTACGCATTACAAAAGGCATGTGAACAATTGAACAGATTCGGCAAAAAGATGTAGTCAACAAGTGTAATAATTAAATGTCTTATCAAGTATTGAAAATGTGACTATGTGAAATATATAAACAGTTAGTACTAGGTGATTGAAGATATTGACTTAGTATTGGTGCAAGACTTTAAAGACCAAGAGAAATTTATTTCCTATAAATGTGTCACTAGTAACAATGAGTGTGCACAAGTTGAACGGTGAAAGGACTATAATTGTGAATGAGGACAAATCAAGGAGTCAACAGTGAGTATTGATTATTCTAATGAGGCAATGGACACACCATGTGACTGGAAAGTTCCTTTTCAATTGGATATGTCAACAAACCACTTGGGATTCATATAACTTGCCTGTAAACATGGGAATTCCCCGTACAAACTGGTAAAACCTGTGAGAAAGCATCGATTGTTTCTTCAACGCAAGCGGTGTGTAAGGAAATAAATCACCGACAGTGAAGTTAAATTACGAGTACAGCGAGAGAAAATATGGAACAGGCCTACAGGGTTGGTTGTGACAGGCTTGCTGTGTCAACAAGCGAGGTCAGACGTTCGACATGTCTACTGTGTTAATGAACAGATGTTCAACGTAAATAAGTGAAGGGACAGTCATAGCTGGCTACAGTTGTGTAAATTCAAATAACGGACACACAAGTTAACAAGTTGAGACGTCAGGATGTGATCAGCCAGGCTGAAATAAACTATTATAAAACGTGAACATTTTATAATAAACACCGGAACTGTGTGAACGTGTAAAGTGCCGGTATTTGACAGAACACCGTGTTATATTTGTGGGGCCTGGTGTGTGTGTAGTTCATAGCTGCCGTAAAAACATTAAGTGGGCTATTGGATCAACTGAAATTAGGTTAAACATTGTAACTGTGTGATTAGACAGTATAAGTTAGGAAAATGGTAAACAAACAGCAGGACAGTTAAGCTAAGAACAGGCAATATAGAAACTACTTGCGTTGTACAATTAGTATTTAACATTAGTCTATTATTAGGCATGTGCAGTTATATATTGTGACATTTTGTTATTGTTTAGTTAGAGTTAGATATGTAATTGTGAATTTGTTTATGTGATAGTAACCTAACGAATGCATATAAAATTACTTGGTAGTAGCATTAGGTAATAATTGGAGTACGGCCTACGTTAGGAAATAACTATAATTATTGAACAATTTACTAGTTAGTATAAGAGTTAAGTAGTACTTCTGGCGGAAACCAATATATTAACGAAAATTAGACGATAATAAGATGATAGTAATATAATAAGATGGTAGAATATTTTACGGTTATGTTATTAATATTATAATTAATTTTGGTTTTGGTAAGTATGAGCCCTGTCGTGGACTGTTATAATGTCCTGACAGCAGGAGATTGAATCAATCATTATTGGAATTTATAGGTTACAGTTATGCATGATTTATGAATTTTGTTATAATGTTAGTAATTATTTTGTTTGGTTCTTAATGATTTATTGCATGCAGGAGTTTGGTTAATGAATCATCATCATTTTTTGCATGCAGGTTTGAGGATAATATTATTATTCTTCTGTAAGTATTTTATTGTTATTTAAAATAGAATGGGCAATTGTTTGTCCAGTGGAAAATTAACAGATAGTGAATTAACACCTGGCGAAGTGAATTTCGCATGAGTGAGTTTGTTTACAACTGGAGACGTGCATTGCCGGCACGGTTCGTGGGTAATCTTTATGTGCCGACAAGAGCATTTCTCAAGAATGTGTTTCGCATCGTGTAGAGCAGCCTTCCGGCATATGGCATGGGTAATGGTTGTGTGGCGGGGGACTTGCTATCCAGGGTGTTGGGCATAGGTGATTGTAGGGTCAACTAACTGTTGTTGTGTCTATGGGTAAATGAGACACAGCAGAGTGTCGTTGAGGTAAAGTGTGATTTAGAAATAAAAATAGCTTACAATTGATAACAGCATGTGAGGTTGTGTTGTATCAGCACCTGACCGGTGTCGCGTCTCGGGGTTATAATACGCGACATTGTTCTGGCTATGGTGGAACATAATTTCTAAGCATTTAGTTCATATTTTCCACTGTATAAATTTCTTTGAAGTAGAGTTTGCGGCATGCAGAAATTATTTTGAGTTGACATCATCATTCTTGCATGCTATAGTGTAATATTGCTAGTTTTCTGTTCTAAGCAAGTATACTTTCAGATACAGTCAAGGGTACATAGAGACAAGATATCAAGGAAAGAGGTACAGTGTGGGCTGACCGCAGGTCCGTGATTTGATGGATCTGTCATACCATATGATACCAAGAGTAGGGTACAATCTCTGAGGTAAGGATTAGTAGCACCGTATACGAATCTCTGCAGAATAAGAAGGAAAGCAATAAATCAACATGAAGACAGTTGTTGATAGATTTGCAGAGAATATGATCAAATCAAACTAGTGGGAAGATTTTCCTATTGACTAATATAATAGGTGGTGCCTAAAAGGTAAAGCAAGAGAGTTAATGATGATAGCAAAGACACTAATGTAGTTAACAAGAGAGACATCATCTTCATGGTGTTGATATAATGATTTGGACATAGCTGTTAGCTGTAAGATAGCAGTCAACGTTGCACCCAGAAATAAAAGTGGAGGTTAAGATGTTGTTTTTGACTGTTGGAGACTATAACTTGGTTATCGAATGGCTGTTAGTGGACGAGGAATCATGTGATAAGTCGTATGAAGTTTACGCAGCATGCTCGGCTACAGAATTCGGTACAATAGGATTCAGCACTTAAAAGTGATATCATATAGCGTTCATAGATATTAAGGCTATGCATTTGTTGTTGGCTTGGATTCATTTTGTGTTCAGAACATTAACAATTCCAAGTAATTGTTATTTATTGATGCAGTGAATTGATGTATTAAGTGATTCCTAAAAGTTAAGGATAGTTAACTGAACCAGATATAGGAAAGCATTAATAATGTTACAGCGCAATGATATTAACTTTACAATTAAATAGTAATCTATAAATTAGTAAGATACAAATAAATACTAGATAGCTGGCATTATGAATATGATGGTCAACATTTATAAAGGTAATGATAGGTGCTTATTGATTTCTGGTAGACTGTATAGTTTGGTTGTAGTGTTTGGTTTGTTAGAGCTGCAGAATTAGGCACACTACTTAATCAGTACAATAATGTTATAATATAGCCTACAGTAAATTAATAGTAAATATACAGTGTATAGCTATTGACTACAACGAATTTGAGAATTTAAATTATTAACACTTTAAAAAAAAAAAAAAAAACACCAATGGTTAGAGATTTTTTTTAAAGAAATAGTGAGCGAATGTAGTTTAATATTATCAATTAATGGTAACTTCATATTATTTTAGTTTACTGTTTATGACTTATATATTTATATGGCAATGATTGATTTTGGTTTAATTTTCATTAGTGGATTTTGGTTAATACTATCTTTAGTAAATGGGAATTCGTGTCAAATGGGTGGATATCCGAGCGGTGTTTGGCAGTGCAGTGTTCTCTTTGGTAACATCAGACTTGTCGACTCTAGCACGGCATTGGCAGAGATCGCTGGGAGAAAACATCAGTTGGGATGGAAACCGGAGATGACTTTGTCAATATTGATAGTATGATAAGTTACGTCATGTGGGCGGCTGATCTCTGATACGTGTTATGGTGGTTGATGTGAATGGAATGAATGTGTTAAATGATAATCCGTGACGGGGACCGGCGGCACAGATCATTTCGATATTTATTGGATTATACTTTTTTAATTTTGAAAGATCTTGTTAGTGATAACAGTAGTGGATAGGTAAAACCATATGGGTATTGGCATCGGTTAATGTGGGTTTGCTAACACCTGGTGAGCTGAGTGTGTGCTCGCTGTGTGATGGCGGTCTCGCATTGCAAATTGTTAATATGTGTGGTTTAGTGGCAGATGGAGACTCACTCATGTATGGAGGCACTATGAATTAACTTACTGTACAGAACTAACCTATGTAAATAATTTGATGATTGATTGCATGTATTACTAACACGTGGTCATGGTGCCACATAGCCATACAGGTTGAGTTAGAATTGAAATTGAAGAGATGTTATTGGAAAGGATGCTATATTGCAATATGAGTGACTAGGTAATTAGATTGAGAACAATTAGTAATTAGTTTATGGAATAGAGAACTTAAATTATAAGCAATGATTGTTATTATTGCAAATATAGTATTATATTATATAGTATATAATTATTATTACTATTGCATAGTTATTATTGATACGTATTAATGAATATTGTGAACTATTTATGTAAATGATATATAATTCTAGTAATGAGAATATAATTATTTATTAGTTGAGTATAGATATTATTTAATTTTGTGATTGATTGATTGAGGCATATATTTGTGTTGATATTTATTATGTTGCATTTACAGATATTTGTTGATTGATTTTAATTAATTTAAGAACATGTTGTTTAGATTTATATTATACTTAGTATTGGAATAATTAATGAAATGAGAGTACTATATAGAGAATGAAGACACAATAGAAGCTGTGGCAGTTGAAGCGTAATGAGTTGGTCAAATGGAAGGAAGCGGTCAGTAATATAAGATTATCTCGAGCTTAGTAGCTGCCACTATGTTCATTGCTATACGCTAAGTCTACAACGACAGAGTCAAAGAGGATGCGTAGGCTGGCGGTACTTGGAACTTGGTACAAGCATGGGCGGTCATGGAAGTCTGTGGCTGCAGTGGCTGACTGACTGGAGATGCGGGTGGTCAAGTATGGTAACGCGACAACAGCAAAGATGTGCTGGCGGTACTTGGAACTTGGTATCTTTCTTGGGCAATCCTTGCAGTCGGGTATCAGTCTGTCTACCATGGGAACGCTGGCTTGCGTTGTACAGGTGGCCTTGTATGTAACGCGATAACAGCTGATCTTCTAGACCTGGGACGAGTGGCTTGGTAAATGAGTGGTGAGGATGAGCAGATGAAGCTGAGTGATGGTCAGTCTGGTATGACCACTAGTGACGCTACCTACCAACACGCTGAATTGATTAAAATACCTACACAGCATTGATAGAATGGAACTATTGATTCTCGGAGTCAAATTAGAAACTGAGGGTTCATTTAGAAACATAATAGAACTTGAGTGTAGAAATCTTGATTCGAGGCTATAAAGAACATTTACATTGATATTGTTATACAGAAATTTGGATTAAAGGGTGTAGGACAGAATAGAGGTATGCATTTGGATGTACTTTATATGTTGATGAGAATAATTAACTAGTTGTATATTTCAGAGTGACAAGAACTTAACAAGGTTTATGGAAAGACGACAGATAGTTAAATTGGAATTAGAACTACATTCATATTGCTTACATAACTGAAAATTGGATATTTCAAAAATTGATTCTCAATTTTTGCCCGTGGAAGGGGGAAAGAAGAGAAGAATTAATCATCCCCTGTTGGACACGAGAAGTGTTGCTACACAAGTATCGATAGTAGCTCATTCAGATAGTCCAGTCATATCCTGGCAGTACCGCTCTAATTGTGTATACTCGCCCCTATAACAAAATATGGTTGCTGTTGCCCCGATGAAATTTGCGCAATTCCAAAATAATATATCTGGCTATGAGTAATATATCGAGTCAGAATGATACTACTGAGGCGAGCCTCTCTTGCTGGGGTCGGTTCGGACCCCCTTAGGGGTGCGAATGGGGGTCGGTGAGGACCCCTTTTCGACCCCTTAGGGGAGCGAATGGGGGTAGATGCGGACTTCTATTCGACCCTCCTTAGGGGGGTGCTAGGGTGGCAGTATCGGTGCCAAACGCGGGGGTGTGGGGTGGTGGTATTTGTCTACTCCCCGATATACTACTCCTTGGAACAGAAGTATTAGCAGTCTTTGCTCGTTATTGGCAGCCGCCATGACTCTCATTACTGAGAAATCCTTTCGAGCTTTCATTATAACATAATCGACATGATCTCTGAAGGACAGGCTTCGATCGAGCCTCACGCCAAAATATGTCATTGACTGGGTTCTACTCAAAAGGCTCCCATCCACTCTTACTGCCGGCAGGTCTGTGTTCACAATATGGTTGTTTAGGGAGAACCATGTAATCGATGCCTTTGCAGGGTTGACAAGGGCACCGGCATCAGCGCACCATGAGGAAATTCGATCTAGTTCGCCCAGCATATCAGTGGTAACCAGCTGTCTATCTCGATCCTGTCGGTACACGAGAATGTCGTCAGCAAATGACAAGATTCCTACCCCTCCCGTCATACTGTTGTTCAGTGATCGGCACCGTATACGCGTTGAATAGTACTGGTGACAGTGGTGAACCCTGCGGCAATCCTGGACATATCGTTATCGGCTCAGAAGACCAACTCCCGCATCTTAGCACCACCTTCCTTTGGAGCAGAACTGCAGCTATCCATCGTACAAAGTGAGGGTGCACTTTCAGTCTGAGGAGGGTTTGCATCAAGTGCTCGAAGGATACTCTATTGTATGCGTCCTCTAAGTCTATGGCGGTCGCACATGTCTCTTCTCTGACCTGAAATCCTTCGTAAACATCTTGAGCAAAGACTGCCGCATTCAGCCATGACTCTTTGTTACGTCTGTATCCTCCAAGTGTGGGCGGGAAGCAGCCGAGCTGTTCCAAGTCACAAGCAAGTCTGTGTGCTACAATTTTCTCCAGTAGCTTGCCAACAGTGTTCTGCATCGTAATGATTCTGTAGCCGCTTATCTTGGAATGGTCTTTGTTCGGTTTTGGCAGCAGCAGCAAGTAGCTGTGTAGCCATTCCTCTTTGATATGACCCCTCTGGATACTGGTGTTGAATTCTCTGGCCAGTTCTTTCATGTCATCATTTGACATCATCAGTAGGTCACCATATCGGATGCCGTCTGGGCCTGGGGCGGTGTTAGGTGATTTCTTGAGCATTGCACGTATTGTCTCAGCTATGATTTTGCACTCTTCGTCTGTCCCGACCCCCTTGCACAATTGAGAGAGTGTCGTTGTGGTTCTCTGTCTGGCGGGATCGTCTTTCTGATCAGTCTGCTCTATGTAGCGTGCAAGAAGGGCCTTACCTTTATCCGCATACGATTTTTTCCATGTGAGGTCTGTGTCTTGAAAGTCTGGAATACCCCTACGTTGTGCGGCGCCGTTCATGCTCTTATGGAGGTGCCAGAATGTCGTGAGAGATCGCTCGGAGCACACCTTCCTGCAGAACTCGTCCAATTTCTCGGCCTTGGCCTGTTTGGCGCAGGATTTGAATAACGTCATCGTCCTATCGACCTCAGTCTTCAGGTCCGCCAACTCAACCTGTGGCATGTTGGCCTTTCTGGCTTTTTGCCAGTCTTTGACAGCTTACCTCTTTCCCAGCCATGCCTCTTCGACCTCGCCATTCCACTTCGACCTCGCCATTCCACCATGGTGGCTGCAGCCATCTTTCTTGTCTCCTGCGGGAGGAAGTTAGTTTTCTTCTTCGTCCCCATCCCCTATCCTCGGGGTTGGTCCCTCTGTTGTCCTAAGTATGACACGTTAGTGTCCCCACCCGAGTCTTGTCTTATAACTATTCTTAAGTTCTAGCTTGGGTGTTGTCTCTACTCTGTCTATACCTTTATAGAGGTCCTGTCTCTATGTCCCATCAGTCCTTGCCCCTCTTCTGTCCCTAGTCTTATCCTAGTGGTCTCTAACACCTTGACATTGAGAGTGTAAGGTCCTTATCTGCTGGGCTATACAGATTGTAAATTCTTATTTTCACTTCCTTTATCATTATATCAACACCTATAATTTCCGTTTGGTTGTCAGAGATCACAGATACTTCGCTGCAGGTATTGTATTTCGTGTAAGTATCAGAACTCCTCTTTTGTTTCCTTGGCGGTCGAAACGTGTAGCCTGGTATCCTCTGACTGAGAATTTGCGATTGGCATTGAGGTGTGTCTCTTGAATGCATGCCGCATCTATTCTATCTTTATGAAAACGCTTTGTTATGGAGACTTTCGTGTTAAAGTTTGTTCCTTCGTTCCTTCGGCATTCCACTGTAGTATGTTGAGTGTCCGGGGTGATTGGTCAATAGCTCTTAACCTACTCCTCTGTGCCTTGACTCCACAGCACAGGGGAAGGTGACCACCAGTAGTCATGGGTGGACCCCCTCAAGGCAGGGGGCCCGGCACTATCACCGCCTGATGGGACTTCACAGGATTAGCACTATACTGAGTAATTTTAATTTGTGACATCATGAATTAAGTTACGTTGCACTGCTTTGTCAAGCCTGTGGCTCAGTACATCCGATTTCGACAAACATTTTTTCGCGGTGCTTTCCCTAGCCTTTGACTGTCCCCAGTCTACCTACAAGGCAGAAGGTTTATGTGTCTCTTGGATTGGCTCCTCTACCTTGACCTGTCTGACATGGGTGACCCTACCAGTAGCTGTGCTACCGTCGGCATAGCTCTTGGGGTCACTGGAAAACGCAAGCCCCTCTATCTCGTCACGGTGGACACACGGCAGAGGGGGCAATCATAACTGAATGTCCTGCGAGCTCTTATAGCCATAAGTGTGCTGGACTTAGGTATCAGCACAGAACAGGGGAGGTGGTCACCTCCATGGTCTCAAAGGAAACTATTTTATGTTTGATGCCGCCTCTTGGAATATAAGTGCCAGATCGATGGCCGTGCCAGGGTCCTCCGGTCTCATTGCTAGCCTAGTGGGCGTCCCGTCATTTAGACAGACAACATCCGTCTCAAGCAAGGCCTCAGCAAAAGCAGTACCCTGTCTGTTCTCTCCCGACCTGGCCCATTCCTTGCCGCGGGCATTGAAGTCACCACATATCAGATACCTGGTACCAGGAGTATCCACTGAACCTTTCAACCAGTCCCAACTATCTCTGCTTATGCAAGATTTCCCTCTTACATATATATTTATCAGGTTCCAGCTGTATCGGCCGATTTTTATCCGCATTCCCTACACCTCTTTACTCTCCTGACCCCACCCACTCATATCAGTATCGAATTCTGTAAACCATCCTTGACCACCAGAGCTTGCCGATGTCTTCACTGCCCGGTTGAGTTAATGTACCATGTATAGCCAGAGCACTAAGAGTTTGTATTAAGTTCTTGTAACATACATCAGGACATCAAAATCGTAGATCAGTTTCTCTAGTGTTAGTACTCGTTGCTTTGCACTACGGAATTCCAATACCCAACCCGTACATTTGTGAGTCACAAACGATCCGTTTTCCTTCTACCCCTTCTGGCCCCAGCCCTCTTCTTCCCTTTCCGTCTCCCCTCTCCTCCGCTTCATTCTCTCCCCGCTGGCTGTTGTGAAAGGTATCGAGCACAAAGCACGTACTCCGTTGCTTCGGCAATAATTCTTTTTATATTCCATAGTTGGTTTGATATGAAGGCAGGATATAATCATAATCGGTCACCCTAGTAGAGCCTGCCTGCTAGGGAAGGAGCAGGGGATGTCCCTCAGGAGTCCATACGCCTGGCGCCGCCCCGCCCGCATAACAGATGTTCCACGTTCACGACCAACTCACCCGTGGCCATAGTCTTCGGCACGTCGATCCACCGTAAACTTGGGGTTGATAATCAGAGTTTTCCATCTCCTAGATTGGCCGCTGTAATAGCTAACGGGCCCAGTCTACCCGGGGGCAAGAGGTTCTAGCGCCTCATTTCTGGCGAACACAGTAGATACATGTATACGGGGAACAAAATCAATGTCACACAATATCTATCAAATAGTACATAATACACAGTAGTCACTACACAACACTAGTGTGATATTACGTGAAGAAAGCCCAGATGGCAACATTAGAGTCGCTTTTCTCTTCCAATGGCCGCCACAAACTGTTCCCAAGCTACGTATCTACCTCCAACAACATACATGGAACACACTTCAGCTGCCAGAGCTCATGTTGAGCAACTGCCCGGTCTTTCTCCTAATGGTGGAAAACCGTTTACTGATGGCAACTTCATCAAAGAGTGTATGGTGGAAGCAGCAAATGACTTGTGTCCCGAGAAAGCTGATTTGTTTGGAACTATCAGCCCGTCGGCAAGTTCAGTTGTGCAAAGAACAGAAGAACTTGGAGGGAACATAGTACTACAGATACGCAAGAAAACTAGGAACTTGTTGAGGTATTCTCTGACGCTGGATGAGTCTACTGATTTCTCGAGTACATCACAACTTCTCGTGTTCATTTGTAGTGTCAATTTGGACTTTCAGATACCGGAAGAGTTGGCATCCGTTAGCAGCATGCATGGAACAACAAATGGAAAAGAAATTTTCATGGAAGTGCAAAAAGTTTTGCAAGACTATAACCTTCGGTGGAATCAGCTTCGAGGTATTGTAGTTGATGGAGGAAAAACATGGCTGGAGTGAGGTAGGTTCTGAGGGGGCAGATCAGGATTCAGTTGGAAGATTTGCAAATTCCTGGCGCTCCTTTCATACACTGCATCATACATCAGCAAGCACTCTGTGGGAAAGACTTAGATAATAGATATTTATTGTGTACTGAAACCAGTTGTTTTTGCTGGGAACTTCATTCGGAGACATGCACTCAATCACCGTCAGTTCCAAGCTTTTCTTGAAGAAATTGATTCTGAATTCTGTGACTTGCCTTATCACACATCAGTGAGTTGGCTCAGCTGCGGTAATGTCCTGTTTCGATTTTACTAGCTCCAAAATGAAATAGATGGTTTCCTCACTGAAAAAGATAGAGCTGATCCACAGCTGTCAGATCCTACCTGGCTGTCAAAGTTGTCATTTTTGGTCGACATCACATCCCACATGAATGAACTGAATCTGAAACTTCAGGGAAAGGATAACCTCGCCTGTGATCTCTACAGAATCATCAAAGGATTTTGGAGAAAGCTGTCATTGTTTGAAGCACAACAGGAAGGAGAAAACTTTTCTCATTTTCACTGTTTCAAAGAGTTTTGTGCTACAATCGCCGAAGATGCCAACCTCGATTTTCCGAAACAAAATTTTTCGTGACTTGATAAAGCATGTTTTGGAGAGATGTTCAGATCTTGACAGAACGGAGAGTGACATTCTTCTGTCCAGAATCCGTTTGATTGTGACCTTGGTGATGTGCCAGTTGAACTACAGTTGGAGCTCATTGATTTACAAGCAAATGACTTGTTGAAAGAAAAGTACAGAGAAGGAAAACTTGTTAAATTTTACCGCTGCTTGCCTGATGTTAAGTTTCCGAAACTGAAGAAATTTGATGCTGCTATGTCATCAGTGTATGGAACGACTTGTGTCTGTGAGCAAACATTTTCAAAAATGAAGTATGTGAAGTCAACACATCGAACGAGATTGACTGATGAACATGTGAAAGCAATTCTCTTGATTGGATGCAGCATTCCAAACCAAAATATTGATGAAAGCCAAATATCAGTTTCACAAATCTCACTAACCTTTTTTGCTGCTTAGGTTGTGAGATTCGGATATGTGCACACTAGGTCTGATATAACTATCTCATCTTTTTGCTAGCGCCGCCTTCTTTGACAACTTTTTTTAGTAAATAAATATGTTGGTTGTCTTTGATTTGTGTGTATTGCACGCTGCTCACCCATGATTAACTTAGTTTTTCATCTTTTTCCCCAGAGCTTTCGTTCAGGCCTGCAAGTATTGTTAAAGTTAGTTGCATATCCTTTACAGGAAGTTTGTAGTCAACACCAGCATTTTTTGCTGTTGTTGACGTCTTGGAAAGTTTACGTTCAATAGTTTACCATTTATTTCTGAACGACTGGCCCCCCATACCATAGCGTAAAGTCCAGCGCAATGTGGTCTGCTGCCAAATCGCGCGAAGCTATGTTTCGAACAAGGGTATACGGGATTACAAACTGCGTCCGTAAAACCTTTGCCACGGAGACCGGCGCAAGTATTGTACAGAATGAATATGCGGCCCGCGCACGTCATTTTGTCAGTTATCCGGCCCACCATGAAAAAAGTTAGATGACTCCTGCCCGAGAAGATTATGGACATGGAGGAGTCCTGACAGCGTGATTAGAAACCAGATTGATTACATTCTGATTAAAAGGGTGACAGGCTAAAGAGGGGCAAATCATGGATGGGTCGGGCGGAAGATGTCGTCGGACAGGTCTGCAGTCTTACCAGTATCAACCCCGGCAAGGAATGGATGCCGGTGCCTCCAGCTTTTAAGTGTACCTTCTCCTGCATTATCACACTCGACAGACGGTGCAGAGAGCAGAACCCTGCCGCTGTCAATGCAGAGGTTAACGCGCTCATCTATGATCACTCAGATAGCCCCGAAGTGCTCATCTATACAGATGGATCTGTTGTAAAGCAGCAGAGAAGTGCGTGGGCATTTACGGCCCGCTCAGCGGGCCGAACCGTTCAAGAATCCAGTGGTGCCCACTCCATGACCACGAGCAGCATGACGATGGAGGTGATGGCAGTTACACAGGCTTTCATATGGCTGGAATCACAGCATTATACCAACGTGTGTGTACTAAGTGATTCAATGAGCATGATTCAGAAGGTCGAAGCTGGATCTGTACGTAGACAGTGGACTGAGTCGCTGCGGAAGTCTGTTGTCTGCAAAGTCACCTTCATCTTCGTCCCGGGACATGCGGGAGTCGAGGGAAATGAACGAGCTGATAAATTGGCTGGCTCTGCACCCCCTGTAGATGGCCAGCCCATGGATCGTGCCGATGTTATTAACGCCCTTAAAGATATGGCGAGAACAGAGGATTTTGACGCCAGTGATTCCACATCGCTTTCCAGGATGAAAGACCTGGGAGTAAGAATCGGCACAGCCAGACGCGAGAGGTACATCGGGAAAACAAAGCGCCTCGTCAACCAACACAGAACTGGCACTATTAGCCACCGGACGCTGATGCATATGCTGGGGAGAGGATCTGAGCACCTATGGACATGTCCGGAGTGCAACGAAGATACCCCAACTGATAACTAACTAACTAACTAACTAACTGATTAGCAGGTTTCAAAATGTGTTAACAATTCCAAAAATAGTTCCCAGTTCTGAATGTTATAGTGGTCACAGATTACTTACAAGTACATTGAGGGTAAAGTTAAAGAAAGTCATGTATATATGTACGTTGAGAAATGACAAGGAAATGCAAAACAAATTCAACTTAGAAGTACATAACAGATTTGATATATTGATATATTGTCTGATGTAGAGATCCTATTTCAAGGTGTGGATGATCAATGGGAAATGTTGAAGAAATCAATCAGTTTGGCTGCAGAAACAACTATTCCAAAATTAAAGAAGGTGGATCGTAAGAAATGGATGACTGAAGAAATTGTACAACTAGTGGAAACAAGAAGTCTCAACAAAAATAATCCTGCCAAATATGATGAAATTCACAGTCATGTCAGAATATTATGTAAGGAGGCAAAAGAAGCATGGCTTGAGAAAAATTGTATAGAAACTGAAATACAAACCAACAGTCAGAATACCAAATCAATGCACAAAAGAATTCAGGAACTTACTAATAAAAGAACAAGTACATCGGCAGGCTGTCTAAAAACAAAAGATGGCAAAATCATAATAGAAAAAGATCAGATTCGACATGTATGGTCAGATTATGTGAAAAACCTTTATGATGATAATAGTGATGAACAGTATGATATTCGAATTAATAATGAAGGACCGCCAATTTTGAAGATGGAGGTTCGGAATGCTTTTAAACATATGAAAACTCGCAAGACCCCCGGTTCAGATAAAATCACAACATAAATGATTAATGGTTTAGAAGAATATGGAATAGATCAAGTCACCAGACTGCTGAACACAATATATGATACCGGAGATATACCTTCTGAATTATGCAATTCTGGATTTATTGCAATCCCAAAGAAATCAAGAGCCTTGGAATGTGAACAACATCGAAAAATTAGTATAATGTGTCACATCACAAAGATTTTCCTACAAATTATCATGCAAAGAGCGAGGAAGAAAATACAGCTTGAAATAGGAGAAGAACTTGTAGAAGGGAAGGGTACAGTAAATGCTGTGCATATGCTGCGATCAATAATTGAATGTTCTATAGAAGGAAACAAAGATATACAACTTTACTTTATTGACTACATAAAGGCTTTCCATAGAGTAAGCCATGTCAACATGGTAGAGATGCTTGCAGATCTACAAATTGATGGGAAAGACATATATTGGAAACAACAAGCTGCCATTAGGATTGATAATGAAGTGGGACACTACCAGCCTATTAAGAGAGGTGTGAGACAGGGATGTGTAATGTCTCCAGATCTTTTTTTCCTATACAGTGAAAATATTTTCAGAAATGTAGAAGATATAAATGGAATCATTAACAGAGGATGAAACATCAATAACATTAGATATGCAGATGATACAGTATGGATTGCAGACAATGAGCAGGATCTGCAACAACTAGTAGACGCGGTTGTTGCACACAGTGAACAACCAGGGTTAGAATTAAATTGTAAAAAGACACAGATTATGGTCATCACTAGGAAGAACGAAATACCACAATGTAATATACAAGTAAATGGGAATATTCGTCAACAAGTGAATAGGTACAATTATCTTGGAACAGTAATAACATATGATGGAAGATGCCTTGAAGAGATAAGAACAAGAATCGCCATGGCAAAAGTAGCCTTTAGCAAGATGAAAAACATACTGACTAATAAATAGATGTCAATTGAAACGAGAAAAAGAGTGTTGTGGTGCTACATAGAACCTGTACTTTTGTATCGATGTGAAGCTTGGACAATGAGCAGTCAAGCTGAAAAACATCTGATGGCTGTGGAAGTGTGGTTTCTGAGGAGAATGCAAAGAATACCATGGACAGACAGAAAAACCAATGACTGAGTACTACAAGAAACAAATGAAAATCGTAAATTGATTAGAGAAATCAGACGTAGACAGTTAAAATTTTGTTGGATGTTATGAGAAGAAATACATTGGAGAACTTGGTGACAACTGGCAAGATCAAGGGGAAGAGAACAAGGGGAAGACAGAGAAGTAAATACCTGGATGGCTTGGCCATGTGGCATGGTCGAGACAGGAACACTGAGCTTATCCACGACTCTGGTGATTGAGTGAAATGGCGAGTCATGACCGCCCACACTTACCGGCATGGCACATGATGGATGGATTTACTGCCATTTTAATAAATAATATACCAAATATAACATATTTCAAAGGTTTGTAGTCCACATTTATTAAGTTAGGATGTTTCAGATCTTCACTGTCAATAAAAGAAGCATTAATAATATCAACATTTGTAACATTTTCTTTCTTTATGTGTTTTCACATAGTGTTTAAAATAACCAGTTTAAGTTGAATAAAATACCTTCAAACGTAACAATTAAATGCAAGTCTTGAAAGATGCATAGATAAAATAAACACCACTGCATCAGCCTTAAGATTTAACACCAAGTCTTCTGGAGGAGTTACACTATACAATCTCACTATTGTTCAACATTCTTTGTGTAATTATTAATAAATCATCTCAAATGTGTACACTTGTTTGTACTACCAGTTTATTCAGCATGACAGATGCATACATGCTCAAGATTATTCAATACTGAATATTTACAACATGAGTGTATGTTATAAGTAATTATGGCTGTTCTCATATGTCAAAGACATACCATCAGATTATGCAAAAAGAAGTTCTCAGAAAAAAAAATGGATTCACTATTGTGACATTGGGCTTCAGAAAATTAAAACATTATTTTCTCAACACATTTAAATATCAATTTTATTCTTATCATTCAATCAGATCAGAGGCCAAGATAACAGCTGTCATTTTCCAGGATATATAACAGCTTAAAAAAATTTGTGAGCTTCCAGAAAGTAGAGTTGTATCAAAATACTTACAAAGAGAAAAGCCACTAAAAGTAAGCCACTAAAGTCAAGGACCTTTTCAGATGCTAGGAAGTGTCATGGGTTTATGGTGCCAGCCCCACATCTTCGTAGACCAATCAGACTTGATGGTGCCAGCCCCACATCTTCGTAGACCAATCAGACTTGATGGTGCCAGCCCCACATCTTCATAGACCAATCAGACTTGATGGTGCCAGCCCCACATCTTCATAGACCAATCAGACTCGATGGGTGATTGAGTCAATATCAGGTGGGCTGTCTTTACTTCCCAAGACATTTCCTGCTGCCTGTGTTAGGATGGATGATTTTGGAACCCAGGTCAATGTTTTAGGATGGTTGATTTTGGAACCCTGGTCAATGTTTTAGGATGGTTGATTTGGGAACCCTGGTCAATGTTTTAGGATGGTTGATTTTGGAACCCAGGTCAATGTTTTAGGGTGGATGACTTTGGAGCCCAGGTCAATGTTTTAGGATGGATGACTTTGGAGCCCAGGTCAATGTTTTAGGGTGGATGACTTTGGAACCCTGGTCAATGTTTTAGGATGGTTGATTTTGGAACCCAGGTCAATGTTTTAGGGTGGATGACTTTGGAGCCCAGGTCAATGTTTTAGGATGGATGATTTTGGAACCCTGGTCAATGTTTTAGGATGGATGACTTTGAAGCCCAGGTCAATGTTTTAGGGTGGATGACTTTGGAGCCCAGGTCAATGTTTTAGGATGGATGATTTTGGAACCCTGGTCAATGTTTTAGGGTGGATGACTTTGGAGCCCAAGTCAATGTTTTAGGATGGATGATTTTGGAACCCTGGTCAATGTTTTAGGATGGATGATTTTGGAGCCCAGGTCAATGTTTTAGGGTGGATGACTTTGGAGCCCAGGTCAATGTTTTAGGATGGATGATTTTGGAACCCTGGTCAATGTTTTAGGGTGGATGACTTTGGAACTCAGGTCAATGTTTTAGGATGGTTGATTTTGGAACCCAGGTCAATGTTTTGCTGATGCCCCGGTGTGGACTGGGATTTTTTCATGTGGACTTCTAGCAATAAAATTTCCCCTGGTTTCTTGGTAGTGAGATCGGACGCCCATGTGTATTGTTGCACACGTAAAAAATCCCTTGGCAGTTGGAAATTGAACAAGAGTAGCCTAACGGCGCTGCCCGGGCAATATTTCGAGTTAAAAATCTACCCAAAGTATTTCAGGATCCTCGCCGTGCTACGGAGTTCGTGCACTGAGCTGAGTTTCTCAAAACTCAGGTTTGAGTTAGGAGAAGAACGGAGCACTTATGGGTTACACCTGTGTGCCGTGATGTTGATCCATCGACTAAACTAAATTAGGTCAATGTTTTAGGATGGTTGATTATGGAACCCAGGTCAATGTTTTAGGATGGTTGATTATGGAACCCAGGTCAATGTTTTAGGATGGTTGATTATGGAACCCAGGTCAATGTTTTAGGATGGTTGATTATGGAACCCAGGTCAATGTTTTAGGATGGTTGATTTTGGAACCTAGGTCAATGTTTTAGGATGGTTGATTTTGGAACCCAGGTCAATGTTTTAGGATAGTTGATTTTGGAACCCAGGTCAATGTTTTAGGATGGTTGATTTTGGAACCCAGGTCAAAGTTTTAGGATGGTTGATTTCGGAACCCAGGTAAATGTAAAAAAATGCACTTATGTGTATTCAAATACATGATCACCACGCTAGTCACTTCACTGCCATGGTTACCAACCACAACTATAAACACCTTATTTTATTGTCAGAGAACAGCTGTAATAGAAAGTTGATCAAATACAAGTTTGCCAAGAGACATCTGTTACAACAGCCTTGCCAGTCACACTCTAAGAGAACAGTGTTTTGAAAATCCAACAGATGTGTCAAGGTGTTAGAGACCACTAGGATAGACTAGGGACAGAGGAGGGGCAAGGACTGATAGGACATAGAGACAGGACCTCTATAAAAGTATAGACAGAGTAGAGACAACACCCAAGCTAGGACTTAGAACAGTTATAAGACAAGACTCGGGTGGGGACACTAACGTGTCATATTTAGGACAACAGAGGGACCAACCCCGAGAATAGGGGATGGGTACAGTAGGTCACGGAGAATACCCGTGACGACGTAAACAGTATTAGAACTTTTGGGTTAACCAGTACTAGACGACAGTACTACGTGACAAATAGAACAGCACGGAGAGTTGCTGACCGCACGGGGGATTGTGACCACGTAGGCAAGCGACGGACTGAGTTGAATCAGACAGCGACTGGACGGCTTCCCGACAGGACATAGTGTTTTCCCGAAGCCAATATCTAGTGTAGTGAACACATGTGATATTAGAGAGAGAGAGTGATCATGTTTAATGATATATATACTGTGTGATGAGAGGCGACCATGGTATTGATTTGACAGGTCGATAACACCTTGTCGCAAGTGTGTGATTATCAGGCTTGCCTGTAATCAAATCCTTGAAACCATCTGTACAAGTGAAGTTATATTTGAGGTATAGATGAAGTCGCGAGAATGCCTGTGCGGGTAACGCAAGACTGTGACAGGCAGAAACTTAAATATTCAACGAATATTATCCTGGAAAAAATAAATAATACTACAAGTTATATAGTTTGTCATTACTGCTTGAAAGAGAAAAGTCCTTTACTATTATCTCCACCCCAGTAAGTTAACCAAAGAAATTTTTAGTCAGCCACTGATCACAGAGCCATTCAGCTTTAGCATAATCAACAGAGAACCAAAAAATGAAGCATAATTAACAAACTTTGTTTGCTTACTTTGCAAATGTCAATAATTGTACTATTATGTATAATGATGCATTACATTAATGTCTGTTACAAAGAATAAAAATGACTAATTTATTACACAAGAGCACAATATATAGATATTTCATCACCAGTTAAACAAATTTAGCTAAACAAGTTAACTCAGTAAATTTGACATATGATAAACTAAACTATTTTACACCAGGAAAGAACACAAACACAAAGCAAACATATGCTAGACTCATTCATGAAAACCCTGGACAGCTCAGTTAGCATCACTGTTTCCCTGTCAGACTGTGCCTCTAACAGTTGCCAAAGTGCATGTGATAGACTAGAGTGGCAATATTATTTTGTGTGGGTTTTTTAAATAAGTTTTGATTGTCATCATTAATTGTAAATGTACAGGCTGAAATATTGGGCTCACCTACACAATTGTATATACATAGTATGTAGTATATATGCTACATAGAAATGGTTTACAATGGCTGTTAGGGTATACTGCAGTTATATATAATTTTTTTTTGGTTTGCATATCCTATTTACAGGACATTGTAGTCAACACCAGCATTTTCCAGTTGCTGTTGATATCTTGGCAAGTTTACATTTAGTAGTTTGCCATTGCTTTCTGAACGACCAGCTCACATACTTTTCTGTAACCAACACAATGCGATGTGATCCGCTGCCGAATCTCACGCAGCTGTGCTTTGTATGTGGGAATACGGGATTACAAACAGCATCCTTAACCCCTTCACCAGGGAGACCGGCACATATCATATGAAGTGAATAAATGAATTATACCAAGGCTTAAAATACATCGTCACTGATACTGTTTGAATTTGGAGCATCAGTTTTCCCCATGGTATTCACAAATCTAAAATAAAGTCTTTTTGTTTGCACAAAACTGACTGGAGCCATCTAATTACTAATGCCTTGATATATTTGACCGATCTTATATTGTTCATCACATACAATATACAAGATGTCTTCTCTTTTCTAACTTATATGATGGCCATTAAAAAGAAATTCTTAAAATTGGTGAGCTAAGCATTTTATAACCTGTTGACTGCACAGAGATTCTTGTAGACTGATTAAATCTGTTTTCCACCAGTTCTGGTATATGTTTGGTTACTTGATTTGTTAACCTTTGGGAGTAGGTTTGGATGGCTGGTAATGTTGCTTGATGAAGTCAATTGAATATACAGTAGATTGTAGATTATGGTGAAGAGTTTCCAGACTTTTTTTAGTGTGTCATCGAAGCAAATCATTCTAGCTTGATTAAACAGGGTCTGTACCAGGCCAAGCTTATAGTGAATAGGTGCAAAGCTGTTTAAATTCAGGTATTGGTCCTTCCATATTCCCTTTCAATAGACAGATCTTTCGATGGTGCTTTTCTGTCAATGTCAAAATAGTATTTTGAAGAATAATAAGGTGTCATTATGATCATGGTCAACAGACAAATAAATGTTCTTGTGGGCTTGGATCATGATGGAGTGGAGTGATTCAGCCTGTTGTCTGGTCTCTGGGATGAATAATATATCATACACATACCAGTTGTATAGAACTCACCATCATCAAGTGCTCTGTCATGGCTCTCCACAGATCTCGGTCTTTGGTGTTCTTAATCAACTCTGGTGATGGTATTCCCCCATGCCAGTCTCAATCCATCCAGCATCATTTCTCTTGGTCTGCCTCAGCCTCTCTTCCCCTCGATCTTTCCAGTTGTTACGATGTTCTCCAATGCCTCTCTTCTCACCACATGACTGAAGAAAGCTGTTTGTCTCTTTCTTATTCTTGTATATAATGTTCTAGTTTCATTAGCCTGGTATAGAACTAGGTCCTTAATATTTTAGGCTCTTTGTTTTTCTGAGTGCACCATAAAGTCGTCTGCTAGAATGGGACCTAGATGATATTCATGGCCACACAATTTGGTGGTACAATATTTTAAAAGAAAAATGAATTTAATATTAGATGTGTACAGCAGCAGTAATTTCTTGAATTTGGATGTCGGTAGGCTGATAGCTTTGGTTATAATTGTGGTGGTTCATGGTGTGGATTTAGTTTCTTTTATCTCAGTTTCAGCTGACTTTTCGATGCAGTAGAGTTTATGTCTGTGAAGTCAGCTGAGGGTCTGGCCGGTGGGTTTTCATTTGTGTCTGTTTCTTCCCGCTTGTCAGTGTTGGCTCCTAGATTGTCAGTGTTGGCTCCTAGATTGTCATTGTTGGCTCCTAGATTGTCAGTGTTGGCTCCTAGATTGTCAGTGTTGGCTCCTAGATTGTCAGTGTTGGCTCCTAGATTGTCATTGTTGGCTCCTAGATTGTCTGTGTTGGCTCCTAGATTGTCTGTGTTGGCTCCTAGATTGTCAGTGTTGGCTCCTAGATTGTCTGTGTTGGCTCCTAGATTGTCATTGTTGGCTCCTACATTGTCTGTGTTGGCTCCTAGATTGTCATTGCTGCTCCTAGATTGTCATTGTTGGCTCCTAGATTGTCTGTGTTGGCTCCTAGATTGTCATTGTTGGCTCCTAGATTGTCAGTGTTGGCTCCTATATTGTCATTATTGGCTCCTAGATTGTCATTGCTGCTCCTAGATTGTCATTTTTGGCTCCTAGATTGTCATTGCTGCTCCTAGATTGTCATTGTTGGCTCCTAGATTGTCTGTGTTGGCTCCTAGATTGTCATTGTTGGCTCCTAGATTGTCATTGTTGGCTCCTAGATTGTCACTGTTGGCTCCTATATTGTCATTATTGGCTCCTAGATTGTCATTGCTGCTCCTAGATTGTCATTTTTGGCTCCTAGATTGTCATTGCTGCTCCTAGATTGTCATTGTTGGCTCCTAGATTGTCACTGTTGGCTCCTAGATTGTCATTGTTGGCTCCTAGATTGTCATTGTTGGCTCCTAGATTGTCACTGTTGGCTCCTAGATTGTCAGTGTTGGCTCCTAGATTGTCAGTGTTGGCTCCTAGATTGTCTGTGTTGGCTCCTAGATTGTCACTGTTGGCTCCTAGATTGTCAGTGTTGGCTCCTAGATTGTCTGTGTTGGCTCCTAGATTGTCATTGCTGCTCCTAGATTGTCATTGTTGGCTCCTAGATTGTCATTGTTGGCTCCTAGATTGTCATTGTTGGCTCCTAGATTGTCTGTGTTGGCTCCTAGATTGTCAGTGTTGGCTCCTAGATTGTCATTGTTGGCTCCTAGATTGTCATTGCTGCTCCTAGATTGTCATTGTTGGCTCCTAGATTGTCATTGTTGGCTCCTATATTGTCATTATTGGCTCCTAGATTGTCATTGCTGCTCCTAGATTGTCATTGCTGCTCCTATATTGTCATTGTTGGCTCCTAGATTGTCATTGCTGCTCCTAGATTGTCATTATTGGCTCCTAGATTGTCATTGCTGCTCCTAGATTGTCATTGTTGGCTCCTAGATTGTCATTGCTGCTCCTAGATTGTCATTGTTGGCTCCTAGATTGTCATTGCTGCTCCTAGATTGTCATTGTTGGCTCCTAGATTGTCTGTGTTGGCTCCTAGATTGTCATTGTTGGCTCATAGATTGTCAGTGTTGGCTCCTATATTGTCATTATTGGCTCCTAGATTGTCATTGCTGCTCCTAGATTGTCATTTTTGGCTCCTAGATTGTCATTGCTGCTCCTAGATTGTCATTGTTGGCTCCTAGATTGTCTGTGTTGGCTCCTAGATTGTCATTGTTGGCTCCTAGATTGTCATTGTTGGCTCCTAGATTGTCAGTGTTGGCTCCTAGATTGTCAGTGTTGGCTCCTAGATTGTCTGTGTTGGCTCCTAGATTGTCATTGTTGGCTCCTAGATTGTCATTGTTGGCTCCTAGATTGTCATTGTTGGCTCCTAGATTGTCTGTGTTGGCTCCTAGATTGTCACTGTTGGCTCCTAGATTGTCAGTGTTGGCTCCTAGATTGTCTGTGTTGGCTCCTAGATTGTCATTGTTGCTCCTAGATTGTCATTGTTGGCTCCTAGATTGTCTGTGTTGGCTCCTAAATTGTCATTGTTGGCTCCTAGATTGTCATTGTTGGCTCCTATATTGTCATTATTGGCTCCTAGATTGTCATTGCTGCTCCTAGATTGTCATTGCTGCTCCTATATTGTCATTATTGGCTCCTAGATTTTCATTGCTGCTCCTAGATTGTCATTATTGGCTCCTAGATTGTCATTGCTGCTCCTAGATTGTCATTGCTGCTCCTAGATTGTCATTGTTGGCTCCTAGATTGTCATTGCTGCTCCTAGATTGTCATTGTTGGCTCCTAGATTGTCATTGTTGGCTCCTATATTGTCATTATTGGCTCCTAGATTGTCATTGCTGCTCCTAGATTGTCATTGCTGCTCCTATATTGTCATTATTGGCTCCTAGATTGTCATTGCTGCTCCTAGATTGTCATTGTTGGCTCCTAGATTGTCATTGTTGGCTCCTAGATTGTCTGTGTTGGCTCCTAGATTGTCATTGTTGGCTCCTAGATTGTCTGTGTTGGCTCCTAGATTGTCATTATTGGCTCCTAGATTGTCATTGCTGCTCCTAGATTGTCATTGTTGACTCCTAGATTGTCTGTGTTGGCTCCTAGATTGTCATTGTTGGCTCCTAGATTGTCATTGCTGCTCCTAGATTATCATTGTTGGCTCCTAGATTGTCTGTGTTGGCTCCTAGATTGTCTGTATTGAGTGTTTTGTCTATATTGTATAGAGTGTCTGTGTTGAGTGGTTGTAGTCCTTAGGACTCATCCTTTGGTTTATTTGCTCTGTTTCCTTTTTCTGTGCCTGAAACATGAGCCGTGCTGCCATCCAATTAACTGCCTCTTCTTCGGGTAGTTTGGTCCATCCGAATATCTCTTTGTGATCTTTGATAAATGTCGTCTCTCTCCTGTATGCTGTCTAGGCTTTTGTCATCTTTCTGGGTAAAATCTGGTTTCCCCATGAATGTAATGGTCATTGTGAATGGGTTGCTGGTTTCAGCTTGAGGTTTCTCCATGATCTTTGGCATGGCTTCAGCTTGAGGTTTCTCAGTTGTCCGTGGCGCGGCTTTAGGATCAAAGTAAAATCCGGTTGGATTCGATAACATGTCTTCCATTTTGTTGGAAGTAGCAAGATGGTTGTTGTAAATGGCTTGGATTGTCAGAGTTACTTAGCAATGATAGCCTGAAAGAAGTTAATGAAAGTAGAACATTATATACAGCTATCAGAAAGAAACAATAGCATTCTTTAGTATTATTATGAGAAGAGAAGCATGGGAAAGGATTGTGACAACTAGAAAGATCAGTGGGAAAGGAGACATGGGTAGACAGAGAGATGATGATGGATGGACTGTACAATGACATTGAGAAATAACATCAGCAGAGCTGATCCTGAATAGGGAACGATATCTGAGGAGATACATGAACACCTATGGTAGTTATCAGGGTACATGATGATGATGCAGATTTGTATGCTTTTTCAGATTGCCAGTCTGAGTAAAAGAACCACCCCAATCATCACACTTGTAAGGTCTCTCTCCCATAAGTATTCTCTTATGGTAATTCAGGTTGCCAGCTTGAGTAAAAGAAGCACCACAATCATCACACATGTAAGGTTTTTCTCCTGTATGTGTTCTCATGTGAGTCTTCAGGTAGCCAGCTTGAGTAAAAGCAGCACCACAATCATCACACTTGTAATGTTTTTCTCTTGTATGTGTTCTCTTGTGAGTCTTCAGGTCCTCAGCTCGAGTAAAAGAAGCACCACAATCATCAAACGTGTACGGTTTCTCTCCTGTATGTATTTTCTTATGTTTCCTTAGACTCCCAGCTTGAGTAAAAGAAGCACCACAATCATTACACATGTAAGGTTTTTCTCCTGTATGTGTTCTCATGTGAGTTTTCAGGTAGCCAGCTTGAGTAAAAGAAGCACCACAATCATCACACATGTAAGGTTTTTCTCCTGTATGTGTTCTCATGTGAGTCTTCAGGTAGCCAGCTCGAGTAAAAGAAGCACCACAAACATCACACTTGTAAGGTTTTTCTCCTGTATGTGTTCTCTTGTGAGTCTTCAGGTCCTCGGCTCGAGTAAAAGAAGCACCACAATCATCACATTTGTACGGTTTCTCTCCTGTATGTATTCTCTTATGTTTCCTTAGACTCCCAGCTTGAGAAAAAGAAGCACCACAATCATCACACTTGTAAGGTTTTTCTCCTGTATGTGTTCTCTTGTGAGTCTTCAGGTTGCCAGCTTTAGTAAAAAAAGCACCACAATCATCACACTTGTAAGGTTTTTCTCCTGTATGTGTTCTCTTGTGAGTCTTCAGGTTGCCAGCTTGAGTAAAATAAGCACCACAATCATCACACTTGTAAGGTTTTTCTCCCATATGTGTTATTATGTGAATCTTCAGGTACTCAGCTCGAGTAAAAGAAGCACCACAATCATCACACTTGTACGGTTTCTCTCCCGTATGTATTCTCTTATGTTTCTTTAGACTCCCAGCTTGAGTAAAAGAAGCACCACAATCATCACACTTGTAAGGTTTTTCTCCTGTATGTGTTCTCTTGTGAGTCTTCAGGTTGCCATTTGTAGTAAAATAAGCACCACAATTATCACACTTGTAAGGTTTTTGTCCTGTATGTGTTCTCCTGTGAGTCTTCAGGTACTCAGCTCGAGTAAAAGAAGCACCACAATCATCACACTTGTACGGTTTCTCTCCTGTATGTATTCTCTTATGTTTCCTTAGACTCCCAGCTTGAGTAAAAGAAGCACCACAATCATCACACTTGTAAGGTTTTTCTCCTGTATGTGTTATTATGTGAGTCTTCAGGTGGCCAGCTTGAGTAAAAGAAGCACCACAATCATCACACTTGTAAGATTTCTCTCCTGTATGTGCTCTCTTGTGATTCAAGTTCTTTTGGCACTTTAGATGGTCATCTAGAATCAAATGACCATCCCATTCATTACATTTGTTTGGCATCCCTTCAGTATGTGTTCTCTTATGTCTGTTTTCACAAACATTTGGACTAGAAACATTAGACAATTCTCCTGTGTAAGTTCTTTGAGAGCTATAATTGACATAATCAAAAATGTCATCAAGAGATTGTGCAATGCTCTGTGTATGTTGTTCTTGTGTTTTCGTATTTTGCTGCTAGCAATTCTCAATAACCAGAGATAGTTTATGTTTTGTATCAATCACAGAAGACACATTTTCTGACATTTGACAATTTTCATGTTTTACTGATGCCTTACAACTGTTCTCAAATATGCTTGATTCCGAATTGTTGTGTTCTGTCATTTCTTGAATGATGCTACCCTCAGCTATGTCTACCATTTTACTGAATCTGTCACTCTTGTCCTCACACAAAACATCTGATATGTCTTGTTTCACAACCTTCATGTCTATACTCTCATATGTCCACTTTTGTAAATGCTCTTGCATGGAGTGGTAAGTGCTCTTTGGAGACCAAGAGTGTATTCCTGAAACATACCAAAGTAAATAGTTAATATCCTCCTGAATAATAATAGGTATTGATTATAAACAGATGTGTAATAGGTATTGATTATAAACAGATGTGTAATCAAACAGTCACATATTGCAGATACAGACAATCAATTTCAAGTGAACAAAAGATGGATAAGAATGATTAATGTGCTCATGTATGATCTATGCTGATGTAAAGTATCAGCTGATGTATGATCTAGGCTGATTATGATCTAGGCTGATGTATAATTTACGCTGATGTGTAATCTAAGTTCATGATGATCTAAGCTGTTGTATCCTGTGTAGTAAATATCATTCAACATTTTAGTTAATATTTCTGCTCCAAATTCCGCCCCCCCCCCCCTCCAGTACTTCAAGTTCTTCTATAATGATTCCATTTGGCCCAGCTGTTTTTCCTTTCTTCAAATGTTTGATAGCACAAGCAGTAATTTAATCTTTTAGCATAGGTGGACCTTCTAAGTTACTTTTTCTGTCAGTTCTGCTCTTACTTCATCATATAACTGTCTTATGTATTCATTCTACCTCTTTATTATAGCACTTTCTTCCAATAATATTTTTGCTGTTTTTTATTTCAAACATCCTGTGTTTACTCTTATTTTTCTTCTTGTCAACTCATTAATCATACTGAGAATATTCTGTGTATCTTGGATAGAATTCAGTTCAATTTGGCAGCGCAGCTTGTTTAATTAATTTTCTTTTTCCTTTATGCACTTATCTCTTATTTCTGTGTGTAACTTATCATACTCAACTGTGATATTTTTACTTTGTTTCCCTTTGTCTATCAACTTTAAGTATTCATCAGTATCCATTTCTTCGTAGCTATTTTTTGTCATCTCTCCACTAATATCTGTTAGCTTATTTGAGTCCCTTGGCATTTTCTGTTCTTCATTTATACTTTGTATTTTATGTATTGCATTATATCCATTTTTCACAATCACTATGTATTATTCTTTAATATCTTTATCTGTTATTGGAATATCTTTAAGTCTCATGTTCTGAAACTCTTTCCCCTCTCTTAAATCCTACTTTGATTTGTTCACACAGTGAGACGTGATCATTGTTTCCACCAGATATTGCCTTTATTTATTTAGACATTTCTAAACCTCTCATTGATCAGTACGCAGTCAACCTGCTTGGATGTTTTTTTTAAAATCAGTTCTTTACCTGTGTACAATTGTCTCTTAAAGCGTTCAAACCATTTGTTTCTAATTATCATATTATTTAGTTGTGCCCATTCCATCAGTTTTATCCTTTTTAATGTTTTTTCCCTAAACAATGATCACCTACTACATCTTCCATTCTTTTCTTTCCTGCTTTTGCATTGAAATCTCCATATGTCAGGTATCCAGATAGAGTAACTATGACTGAATGATGAGACATCAAGAGTTATAGACAGTTACACATTAGTTCAAATAATAATAGACTATAGTGATACAGAAATATGTGACATGCCCAGAAAGCCAGCCAGTGGGCTCGAATACACAAACTTGGGTTAGCATGAGGAAAGTTCAAGGCGAGAGCTGACATTCCAAATCAGGCAGAAAGAACCCCCCATTCAGGCATAAGGCGGGTTCCAAATTGCTGTTATATAGCTGTGGCGCAGAGTTGGGGTAAGCTCCCAAACTTGCAAAATACCTCATGGCTTGTGCACTCATCACCTCTGGCAGCAAAAGTCCAACTCCTGGCCTTCACGGGTAACACTGTTCTAACTAACAGGAGAAGTGCTGGCGGTGAGTCTCTGGAGTTATAAAAATAAAAAACCAGAATTCTCTAGATATGTATGTACGTACATACATGCAAACGTGAAGACACGTGTGTACATGCATACATATCTAAACTCGAGTAAGACCACAGACTACTCTAGTAAAGGAAACATGCTGAAGACAGAGGCAACTAGCCAGGAGGTGCACCACAGAAATCAGGATGCCACGCAATTATGCGATGAAATATATCGATTACTGCAAAACGTCATGGTGCTCACCCTGCTATGGACCCCCAGGCAGGTGCAGTATCAGGCCCTTAGCCTCCAAAGGGTCCAACCCAAACAATTGGAGGTCCTTCTCAGATGTCCTGTGCAGCCAGGGGACTTGAGAATAGAGCATCTGGCCATAACAGACAAAGACTAAATATAATGCACTGGAATGTGGAGGGAATCAGCAAGAAAAGAAAAAAAAGAATTAGAAAACATTCTGAATCAAGAACAAGTACTGATCAAGTTCTGAATCAAGTATGTTGCTTGCAAGATTGATTGATTGATTTAGGAACCGACATCACAGCATTCGGTGCATTCCCATAAGCGCTCTGTCCCCATCCTCAGCAGCCAGCGAAGAGTTCCAACACCAATAGTACCAGTAGCAATCTGATTATATGTCCGTCTCGCCTTTCCTCTGAGTGTCGAGCGTCGGCCAGATACCCTCATCACTCCTTACTGTCTCACTCTTGCCAGACCATGGTGATCCATTTGCTCCTCCGAGGTGTACACGTGCTCCCACAAAGCCGCAACCACGTCTGTCTTGTCATGCATCAATACTCCACGAAGTTTTTCCGAGCCAGCTAATCTGTCCGCCTGTTCATTCCCCAGTACACCGGCATGCCCCGGAGAAAAGATCCAGGTGATGCTTGCCACTTGCGACCTCCGAAGCGAAGCAAGCCACTCTGCACGAAGCTTGCCTCTCCTCACCTTCCTCAGCATGCTTTCTGAGTCAGTTACAATCACAATGTGTGTATGTAACATATTCTCCATCCAGCGGAAAGCTGCACTGACCGCCTCCACCTCCATTGCAAGAAACTCACCTCAATGAAAAAACATAGCCTTAAAATCAGAGGCTACCGGTGTTACTTACCTGACCATAGGGACAGGTGAAAGGGTGGGATACTGACCCTTGTAAAAATAACATTGCTGCTTCCCAAATTAAAGTTTACGTGAAGGGGCCGAGTATCAGACACTCAAAGTTAAGACAAAAACAGATCTACATCTGACCAATTGCAACCGTTAAAGTGACAGCCCACAAGTACTGGACACACTACCACTAAAAGAAACAATGATTGTGTGTGGCATTTTCAACAGTCATTAGCAGAGCTGGGACTATAATCACATGGACCAGAGAGGAGAGAGACTGGAAGGCTGGCAGGATGAGAATATATTCATCTTGATCAACAAGCTGTCTGACCCACATACTTTCTACTTGAGATCATGGCACACTACAAGTACAAGTACACCTGACCTGGCTTTTCATTCACCAGACCTGGAGTAGAACATCACATGTATTGCTGGGAAACAACTTGGTGGTTGTGTCCAACTTCTAATTGTAGAAAATAAACTGTGTAAGTGAAAGCAGCATCCTCTTGAGGTGGAATTACAAGAAAGCAGACTGGGCAATGTACAAGAATCGCACCAGCATACTTTTTAGAAAACACAGATAAAGACATAAATAAAGTAGTTGAAGTGTTCGGGAAATGCATACTACAAGCAGCACAGGAAATAGTAACACGTGAAGCCTGTAAACAATACAAACCGTACTGCAGTAGTGAACTAGAACAGTTGCATAATGATGTGGAAGTATGTAGAAGCATGCTGAGGCCAAACCCAGCCAAGAGCATCACGATAAATACCAGCACGAAAAAGTCAAATTTCAAAGGGCCAAGCTGCAGGCCAGAAGGAAAAGATGGCAGGAGAAAACAAAGTCACTGAACTTTGAAAGAGACACAAGGAAGTTGTGAAAGCTATTTAAATAACTTAACGATGAGGGCACAGGGAGAAACTCAAAGATTGCACTACATAAAGATGGAAACATCTTAACAGGAAAGCAAGCAGCTACCATTTTGCGGACTCATTTGCACAAGATTACAACATCAAAATTAGACCTGAGAATCAACAAGAGACTAGAGAGAAGTGGCAATATACAGGACATAATGAAATAGTACATGAGGTTCTGGAGGCACCTATCACAATCACTGAAGAAAGCTGCTGCAGATCAATAAGTGCTGGACCTTAGGCAGTGTTCCACAAGCCTGGAGAGAAGCAATTATGATACCCCTTCTAAAATCAGGGAAAGATAGTTCCATTGCCTCCAGCTACAGACCAATTAGCCACACCAGCGTCTCTGCAAAACACTGGCGTGCATCATCAATCACAGACTGCAGTGGTACATTGAAAACATGCTTATGCCATATCAGGCTGGTACTAGGCAGTGTTACTCTACAGAAGATCAGATAACCTACCTCTCTCAAGAAACTGAGGAGGTATTCCAAGAGAAGAAGCTGATGCTTGCGACATGGATAGATCTAAAGAAAGTCTTTGACAAAGTCTGGAAAGAAGATCTGATGAAGAAACTAAGAAACTATAGGGTCAATGGAAGAATGTACAAATGAGTGAACGCATACTTACACAACAGAAGAGCCTGAGTACAGATAGACGGACTCAAGAACAAGAAAATACTACTACATCATGGTGTTCCCCAGGGTGGAATCCTGTCCTCAACACTTTTTCTAATCTTCATCAATGATCTTGTTGCTAAACCATAACATGGAATTAAAGTGGCAATGTACACTGATGACCTGGTCTGATCGAGCACAAACGAACGTGCACCAGTGCCCACTATATCGCTACAAAGAGCTGTAGATGTATTAGTTGCATGGGCAAATAGATGGTGTGTCAGCATAAACACTGACAAGTGCGCTGACAAGTATTTTCCCTCACTCAAAAACAAAAGGTAGGCATCATCTAGACAAATGGAATACCCCTAAGAGAAGATAAAGAACCAACATACCTTGGAGTAACATTTGATGACAGGCTGACATGGAGAAAGCACATCAACAAAGCAGTAACAAAAGCCAGAAGGAAAATAACCATCCTGAGAAAACTAAGTGGAACCACATGGAGAGCCAGTGGGAAAATACTTAGCAAAGTTTATCAACAGAACATATGACCACACCTAGAATATGGGTCAACTGTGTGGTGTTCACCATAAAAAAAACCACACTACAAAATCAGGACAAGGTGCAAAATCAAGCACTTAGAGAGAGGAGGGATGAGATCAACCCCTATAGTGGAGATGGAGAAGATGGGGAGGTACGAAAACAATACAAGAAGAAAAGTTCCTCAGCTTGCCAGGTCACCGTATGAAGAATAGATTTGAAGACCTAGCTAAGGGATCGTTGAAATAAAGTTTTATCCGTCAGGCCAAATGACTCTGCAGAGAAACCACTGATATGCCAAGAGTTGGTATCCCCCTGACAACTATTCCAGAACGAACTTCATGGAAAGAGGAATATAGACTATCACTACAAATCCAGACAAAAGTGAAAGGAATATTTGACAAGGAAGAATATAACAATGCACAATGCAGAACAGCCACTCTCAGCTTCTTTGATGAAGAATACCCACAGAACCTCTGGATTCGAGTCTACACAGATGGGTCAGCACAAAATGCTGTTCAAAATGGAGGAGCGGGAGTGTATATACTCAAATAATACTAGGGACACGGCCAGAGTACCAACAGGAAAGTACTGCCATAACTATGATGCTGAAATCCAGGCAATCAAGACAGCAAGAGAGAAATTACTAAATACCAACCATGGTAAATAGCCTATAGTCAGATGCAAAATCAGTACACGAGGCGCACCTGTCTGGGAAATTGCCAGTAATGCGGACATTACTTTCTGAATTAGATGGCCAGTCTAAGGTCACCTTACAGTGGATAACATCTCACTGTGGAGCACCCGGAAATGAGAGAGCTGATCGATTGGTTAAGGAAGGAGCCATAGAAGAACAACCTAATGTACTCATTACATACCATCAAAAGAAAAGAATGATAAAATCAGTCAGAAAGCCACCAAAACCTACTCAAGACAGCTAACACCTTATGGACAGACAAGAACAAATCATTATTCTGTGCCTCAGAACATGACACAATAGATTATGTAACCATATGTACAAAAAATTCAAGATTGGTGAATCAGCCATATGCACATATGGATTGGCACTGCAGACAGCAGATCACATACTCCAAGACTGCCCAAAGTACAACACATCTAGGCAAACCTTCTGGCTTCTATATGCATTTCAAGTGTCAGAAGGCTGAAAGTACAAAGAAGAACATTGAATGTGCTCCTTTAGAAAGAGAGAGAAAAAGAAACATGGATGCTAATATGCTGCAACATGTGAATGCACATTTCATGGCATTGTATTGTTTTGCCAACAGTTACAAACCCTTCACTGACTTTGAAGGTTTGGTTGCATTGTTAGCCAAGATCAATATGATTGATTCAAAGAAGTTTTTAGAAAAAAAAACAGTGAGGAAAATTTATTTATTACACTGCCTCATCTCTTCGTGAAGATTGATTGATTGATTGATTTAGGAATCGACATCACAGCATTCGGGGCATTCCCATAAGTGCTTCGTCCCCATCCTCAACAGCCAGCGAAGAGTTCCACCACTGATAGTACCAGTAGCAATCTGATTATAAGTCCGTCTCGCCTTTCCTATGAGCGTTGAGCGTCGGCCAGATCCCTTCGTCACTCCTCGTTGTCTCATTCTTGCCGGACCATGGTGATCCATTTGCTCCTCTGAGATGTGCACGTGCTCTCACAAGGCCGCAACCACGTCTGCCTTGTCATGTATCAATACTCCACTAAGTTCTGCAGAGCCAGCCAATCTATCCGCCTGTTCATTTCCCTGCACACCGGCATGCCCCGGAGAGAAGATCCAGGCGATGCTTGTCACCCGTGACCTCCGAAGCGAAGCAAGCCACTCCGCACGAAGTCTGCTCGTCCTCACCATCGTCAGCATGCTTTTTGAGTCAGTTACAATCACGATGTGTGTGTGTGTCATATTCTCCATCCAGCGGAGAGCCGCAGTGACTGCCTCCACTTCCATTCTTAAGCTGGATGTTGTGGTATCATATGCCAGGCTCTCCTGCCCCAAACATTGACCATTAGCTTTGGCTATGAAACCCCAGCCACTTCTCTCACCTCTTGACACCGAACCATTTGTGTAGATAATCACATCACTCGAGTGAGCATTGTCCTGAAATAGTTGCTGGATTTCCACTTCGTGAAGATTTGATATTGAAATAAAGGACAACCAAATGTCAGTATCTTACTTGATGGAGATGCAGATAGATCTGATGATGAGAGACTGATACTATATATTCATTCTATCTGAGAAGGGAAAGGGAAGGAGACATTTCTTTCTATTGTGCCATTGGAAGATGCAACAAGTGCTGGCTACTTTAAAGCTCTAGAGACGGGTGAATAACTTAAGTGTTCTCACAGTGATATCTTTGACTGGGCCTTCAATAAAGGACATTTAACCCTTTACCGGGCATAACGGCCAAAAGTGGCTTTACCCGTGGACGGGCAAAATGCCCGAAAACGCCCGTGAATACTAAGTGTTTTAAAAACGCGATCTCGTGACTTTCCGAGACTTCATATTGTCTACTTTGGGTTTCACTGATAGCTTGACAACATGGCCGATATTTGCAAACGTGTACTTTGAATTTGAACGGATTTTTAAAATAATTTTTGGGGGTTTTACGCTTTGTATTTCAAAATGGATTTTGATGATTCTTCAAGTGATAGCGGAGATTTCGCTGGGTTCAATTTAAGTGAAATTGAAGGGCACAAAGTTGACTATTAATCAGAGTTAGATATCAGTGATCAGCATTAGCAGTCATGAGTCGGACTTTAAAGAAAGTGATTCTGATTCTGAAAATGTGTTTGTAAATTGCCGTATAAATGACTGACAATCACAAACAATATGCTGCATTTTGTAAATATTTGTGTTCATGTGTGTATTACCAGCAACATTCAACATACTTATTCACATGAGTAAAATAATCTGCATGCATTTTCCTTCACTTTGTTTTTTATTTAACTAAAATCTGTTGACTAACACCGTAGATGTGATGTTTTTACTAATGTAACCGAAAAAAGCCGGTTAGCGGGGTAGGGGTATCCCCTATCAAAGGAGATGTAAGACGCCTCCTTTCCTCCGTTAGTCTACGGGACACCCTTGGGCAAGGTGGAGTACCCGTTTAGCCCCCCCCGATCAGGGTTACGTGAAGCCATGGAAGCAGGTGGTGGATGGAGTGTGAGAGCAGCCGACAGATTGTTGTTGGCTATGGTCTTGCACTCTGCGGCGATAGGCAGATGATCTCATCAGTAGAGACAATGGCTATGGCCACCGACTAGTACAGTCACTGCCAAGAAGGAAAGCAACGGCAAACTACCTTCTGCAAAACTTGCCAAGAAACCATAACCATGAAAGAAAACATAATAAGAAAGAGATCTGGTGGCGAGACCCCCAGGCCAGGCAGATCAGATAACACTGGGGAAGAGTGTGACGCAGGGACCAGTACTAGTAATCGTGATGACGGAGTTAATCCTGACTGTTACCAAGAGAATGGCAACGTGGAATGTGAGAAGTTTGTATGAGGGAAAGCTTAAAGTAGTGTGTGTTGAGATTGAGAGGTTAAACATTCACATTTTAGGAATTAGTGAACATCGCTGGAGCGGCAAGGGACATTTTACAACTGAAAATGGAAGTATTTTCATTTATTCTGGTAGAGATGTCGGAGGCCAGAGTGGAGTGGCATTTTGTTTAGATAAGACAACTGCAAAAGCTTTAATGGGATATTGTGATGGGACAGCCCCAGCAGCATCCGAATGACACAAGTTAAAAAGGAATTAAAGAGCCCACAATAATTTTCTATCATTCTCTAAAAGAATAAACGTTCCCCAGAAGAGGATAAAAACGTAAGAGAAAAATACAGAGTCACTTAGAGCCCGCACTATCATTTTTACTACATTGGTAGATCAAAGCAACGTCTGGTCTCTACATCTAAGAGATTTTCCCTTTGATGTTCTGATCAACCAGACAACGCGGAGCCAGTCAGTTGAGATTGACGTGTTAGTTTACAAGCCTGCGGTTGGAATAGGGACTAACACCTTACGTTCAACAGGACCTAACGTGTGAACCAGCCACGGCAGAATGGGAGATAAGAGGGTCAGCCAGACCCGTCTGAAATAATACATGGCAGTGCTACTCAGGGGAAAACCCCGTGTGATCCAAAGACGGCAATATAATGCAGGCCTTACACCTCGTCGTAACCCAGGAGATAAAGCTTGTTAATTCCTGGGAAAGCGAGGAGGCACCAGCAGATTGGAATGTAGGTATGACGCAACGTCTGTTGCATGGGCCAAAGCATTGTTTCAGACACGTGGCGGAACATCGGTCAATTTGATTGACAGATGAAACTACCCGTCACAGGAAAGGAGGAGGGGTGAAAAGAATTTGGCACTTAATCCATCTAGGTAAATCGTCCTACATGAAAAATAGGTGGAGCTAACAGGAACTTGGACATATTAATTAACCAACCTGGAAACTAGCCAGGAATTGACTAGAATAAAACTACATGCATGGCCAGCAAGACTTCAGACGCAAATTCACAATAGCATTCTTAGGATACCTACTGGAGAAATATTAACATTTCGTTCTGTTGGACTTCTGTACGAAGTCGTATGACAGGATTTCCTAGCTATAACCCAGGTAAGACCATTACTCTGATTAGTTGTCTGCTAGTCTGAAGGCTTGTGTAGTTTCTTGTTCTGCATATTCTCCCAAACTTTACACTGGTGGATTTTCTTTGTACTTAATGTTCCAGTTCTAGCTTTACGATTTCACTGAGAACTATTTTCTTCTTTCATTCACCACTTGGTTGTCTGATTTGTTGTATGTGATAATTTGGAGAAATCTAGTATCCAAGCTACATGAGCGTGTAGCTTATGCATGTACAGGAGATACATTTAGATTCATCCTGCATGATGTTAAACATTGGGGAGACTGACTACTTAGGAGAAATTCCTGAGAGCTACCAGTCTCTTAATAGCGTCCAATTAACATTGATTATTTGGACCAACACTTTGAGTGCCTACCAAGATTGTGGTGAAAACACTTGGTTTGAGGAATGGCACCAGTTCACCTTGTCTGCATGATGTCTGCATGAGGACAGACATGACTTAGGACATTCAATATCCCAGACAGATTCAGGGAAGGCATTTAATGTTCGACAGGACTGTGCGACCAGCCCTTCCGACAAAACAGTATGAATGAATCAGAAAGGGAAAGAGTAAGTGAGGTGAACTTATATGGGAAACACTCCATTACATAAATGGAGGTGATTGTGTATGTTTTGAGCTATAGATGTTCTAAATAGTTTTATAAATATATACATATATATTTATTTATTTAGAACTGATAAATGTTATGTAACATGCCATCATATATATCATCATACCATCATATATTATGACTTGAATGTATGTTTATATGAATGTATAGACATATGTGTTTGAGATGTGTAGACGTAGATACTACCCATCTCCGTTCGTTTCATTCCAGATCTCTTAGGAGCAATGGACAGTCAACAACCCATATCAGGAAGTGACTTAACCTTGTGAGGGACCAATTTGGACTCCTTCAATCTGACAGTGAACTGCGTCTCACTGGGGGAAGCATGACCTATGGGCTTCTGAGCTTTTCAGCCAGATGAGTTACGTATACCATAATATAATCATCATCATCATATGATCATCAATAGCAATAATAAACACAGTTGTTGTATTTTAAACTCAGTTGTCTGTATAATTCTAAATGTTTATAAATGTTTGTGTAGCGTAATCAAGTACACACATTTTGTATCATTTAGTGGGGGTTCGCACATATTGTCCAGAAGTGGGAATCTATGTCCGGGAGGTATCTTGCCTATGCAGTCATAAGTAACCAGATTACGTTGCATGTCTTAACTCCTCCTTTCTCACTTCTGGTGATACCAAGTACAGCCAAAACTATATAGATATATTCTATCTTCAACGAGCCACTTCTTCGCTGTTTTCTTGAGTATCAGGGACAGTGTCTTAAATCAGCATAACAGACATTTGTTCCACGTTTTCTCTCTGGGATCTGGGGTGTTAATTAGTCCCTTCTGACAGAGTTAGGGGATCTTAAACTGCATCCAGAACTAAACACCAGTAGAAGAAAATGATTTTGGCTGAGTGGTTGCCCATCTGGGATCTAACCCCAGCCAGTTGGTGACAGATATAATCCAGTTAGTGATAGAATCCTCACTATTAGACTTAAAGGCCGTCCAAAAAACACAACCCTCATACAGATATATGCACCTACTTCAACAGCAGAGGAAGACGAAATTGAAGATTTTTACAACACACTACAAGACACATTAAATAAGATTGGTCATAATGATATAGCAATAATAATGGGAGATTTTAATGCAAAAGTAGGTGTAGGAAGAGCTGAAAATGAGAGACACGTTTTAGGAAAATTTGGATTAGGAAATAGAAATGATGCAGGTGACAAATTAATTGAATTTTGCACAGAAAATGAGTTAACGATAGCCAACACACTTTTTAAACAACATCCAAGAAGACTCTTCACATGGAAGTCTCCAGACAGTTTTACCAAAAAATCAGATAGATTATATTTTAATACAAAGAAGATGGAGATCAAACATAACATCTGCAAAAACCCTACGAAGTGCAGACTGTGATACAGATCATCAGTTATTAGAAGCAGATCTGAAATTAAAACTCAAAAAGCTTA
Organism: Cepaea hortensis; assembly: GCA_963921405.1. Lineage (NCBI taxonomy): Eukaryota > Metazoa > Mollusca > Gastropoda > Stylommatophora > Helicidae > Cepaea > Cepaea hortensis. The sequence continues at coordinate 8,382,854 of OY992881.1, forward strand.
CCCGAGGACCAAGGCCACTTCGTTTTGATCTCACAAAAATACCGGACGCATACAACATAGAAGTTAGGAATCGCTTTGGGGTCTTGATGTCTGTACAAGAAGAAATGACACCTGATGAACTGGCAGTACAGGCTAGAGATATCTTGATAACTGCAGCCAAAGATTTCATTCCGACCAAGAAAAAGCAACTTAAGCCATGGATTACATCAGACACGTTAGAATTAATAAAACAACGAAGGGAGCTGAAACAGAAAGGAGATGAATCCGATAGCAGGGTGAAATATAAATCTTTAACTCGAGAAATAAGAAAGAACACAAGAAAGGACAAAAATCAATATATACAAGATTGCTGTACCAGAATAGAGCAATATCATAAGGCTGGAAGAGATTATGAAATGTTCAAGGAAATGAAGTTATTGACAAGAAATGTTCAACCTCAACTGAATGTTATCTGTGACAAGATGGGAAATACCTTAACAGAATCTAGACAAATTCTAGAAAGATGGCAGGAGTACTGCAGTGGAATGTATGATATGAGTGACAGTGAGGATATGAATGAGATACATGAGCCAATGACAGCAGAGACAGAACCTGAACCCTCATTAGATGAAATTGCTTGGGCTATAAGGAACCTGAAGAATGGTAAATCACCTGGATGTGATGAGATACCAGCTGAACTAATTAAAACAGGAGGAGAAGAAAGCATACACATATATCATGCATTATGTACAAAGATTTGGAAATATGGTATATGGCCAAAAGATTGGAAGAGAACTATCTTCATTCCAATACCAAAAAAGGGCAACCTGAAATTATGCACCAACTATAGAACTGTTGCCCTGATAAGTCATGCAAGTAAAATTCTACTGAAAGTCATAATGCGAAGACTTAGTAAGAAAATGGAAGAAGAGATTAACGTAGTTCAAGCTGGATTTAGACAAGGAAGAGGAACAAGAGATCACATATTCAACATGCGTTTAATAATAGAGAATTTTATGTAAACCTATTCTCATGTTTTGTGGATTATTCAAAGGCATTTGACTGTGTACAGCATCAGAAACTTTGGGAAATCATGAGGAATATGGGCTTTCCTTACATGTAGTACATCTCATAAAAATGCTATATATAGACCAACAAGCAGCAGTTAGAATAGATGGCGAGACATCAGATTGGTTTGACATCAAGCAAGGAGTCCGTCAGGGCTGCGTGCTGTCACCCTATTTGTTTAACCTGTATGCCGAAAATATAATGAGAAATGTAAGAGATGATATAAACAGGGAACCATATGATGCCCTAAATATCGGCGGTCATGACATACCAGAGATTCGATATGCTGATGATACAGTATTACTATCCACAACACAGAATGGCATAGAAAACCTAATAGCCTCTACACAATTGAATAGTGAAACTCACAACTTATATCTTAACACAGCAAAAACTAAGATAATGCATACAGATAAAACTACTATGGAGAAAGAAATATACATTAATGGGAGAAAATTGGAGGTGGTGGAAAATTTTGAATATCTTGGGTCATTGATTACCAATAATGGTGACACAATGAAAGAATTTAAACGGTGACTATCCATTGCTCTTCAAAGACTAAAACAGATGAATAAATTATGGTGTGGGACAGACAGAACTACAAAAATTAGATTTTTAAGAGCATGCATCTTTCCCATTGCAACATACGCCTGTGAGACATGGACACTTACTAAACAAGCTGAACAGCGCATACATGCCTTTGAATATAAATGTTATAGACGAGTTCTAAGAATATCTTGGGTAAAGAAAAGAACAAATGCATCCATACTTCAAGAGTTGAATATTGAGGAGGGATGGCTATTAAAGACGATAAAACAAAGAAAATTGAAGTATTTTGGTCACTTGAAACGTCACGACAGTTTGGAGAGAACAATAATGGAAGGGTATATGCCTGGGAAGAGAGGAAGAGGAAGGCCAAAGAGAAGATGGGTGCAGGATGTGGCGGATGATCTCCAGATGGGTGTATCAGACGCGGGACATCTTGCTTGTGATCGAGAAGTTTTCCGGAAGGTTGTTATGGGAGCGAGGTTCTGCAAAGGACATGCTACTGAATGAATGAATGAAACGAAATTTTACCGAACCTGAAAAATCTTGCCCATTCAGAGCTAAAATACGGACAAACATCTGCCTTGTAAAGGGTTAATGGCTCATTTCAAAATATGTAACTTTATCTGAGATTGATTCATATTTTTCTTAGCCTGTTAAAAAATATTTGTTGGATCCTGAGAAAAAGGGCTGGCTCCTGAATCATGTTTAAATATTCCACCCATGTCATCATTTCTGCTTTGTCATAAAATGTTTGTAATTCCACTTCAGTACTACTTGTTTTTGGTACCTACACTTGTATAATATTTATATCTCTTGGTTTGACTTTGAATTTGACAATAATAGCTATCTGATTTAATAAAATAACCATTAATTGATTTAGCTATTTCGTCATCAAACATTAGTCCTACTCCTTTTCCGAATGTATTACCCCTGAATAAATTATTGTGTGTTTGTCTGTTATTATATTACCGGATCTCGTCCACCTCATCTCACTCATGCCTAGGATATTAATCTTCATATTTTTCATTTTTTAAATTACATTATGTAACTTTCCTATCTCAAATATGTCCTGACATTCTGTGTTCCTATTTTAAACTTGTCTTGGGAAGGTAATGTGGTGGTTTTCCCTTGTCTTCCATATTCACACGGGGGGTCTTTTACCTCTGCCTTTGACAGCAATTTCCAATTGTCGGGACAAGAGAGTGCCCTGCTCTTCTCAGCTGCAGAGTAGTGCATTGATCCTAGTGGACACTTGGTCACACCTATCATCTTATTTTCCCCAGTGTCTGAGTAGAAGTACATTCTGCTATTGTGTTGATTTTATGGTTTAATGCTTTGATAATTCAGAAAGCAATGGCAAGCTCCTAAATGTAGAATTATCTAGTAAATCAAAATCATCATCATCAAGATCAAGTGCCGATGATGAATTTTAGAATTATCTAATAAATCAGAAGCAGTCAATAAATCTTGGGTAGATTGCAACATCCTGTAAAGAATATTCAACTAACCGTTACGTTATATAGCCGGTCTCTCTGGCCGAGGGATTACAACACTTTCTCTGCAATCCCGTTTATCACGTAGAGTCTCTTTGTGGGAGAGAACTGGGAGCGGTTCGTCCCCCGCTGGTGACTTGCGGGATAACTGAGCCGGCCGCTCAGAAAGCAATGGCAAACTACTGAGCGTAATCTTGCCAAGAAATCAACAGACAGCTGAAAGATGCTGCTGTTGACAGCGATGTCCTGTAAAAGGATATGAAAATTTTTTAACAAGTTACGTTATATTGCACTTAATCTTACCTTGACCAACACCGACTTCAGGTTGTTCTTCTTCTTCTTCTGCGTTCATCCGGATTTTTTTTCGGATGTGAGGCTGCGTTGTGCCTGTTTACAGCAGAGCTGCGTTCTTGCGCCGTTAGGCCGACACATCCGACTTCTGCGGAGGTTGTTCTATCTTGACACTTGATGGTAATTTATTCTCCATCTTATGTCTACAGTCAGTCTGAAAGGATATGTAAGTTATGTTTGTATGCAAACATAAACTATATAAATGAATTTGATATTTTGTTTTTCAAAATGATTAATGATAAAAATATGTCTTATGATTACTTCAAGACATGATTTCTGATATGTCCTCAAGTCCTGTTCAAGAATATAAGTTTGGGAACCTATCACAGTGTAATGATATTAGTTTATCAAGGCAAAAACCACATAACAATACATGAAAGCTTTATGGAACATCCTTATCACTTGTGTCACACATAATACACACAGCCATTCTTTGGTTCCCCCACCCTCCCATACATTCAATAATGAGTCTTCAATTGGAGAGAAAAGCAAGAACATCTTGTCATCAATGTTCCCTCTAACTGTTGTTTAGGAGCAAGAATTCTACTTTGTAAGCTTCTAACATGAAATTTGTGAGCATGCCTACATTTGACAATTAGGTACATTTGATCCCAATAGTGTCTGCTTGTGCACTGAATCTCAGTGATATGGACTTTGTTGATGACATTGCCTTCTTGTCCCACACATTGAAATGATGTGCAAGATTTAGCTAAACACAACAGACAGGAGGTCACAACAATTATGTCTAAAAATTCATAGGGAAAGACAAAGATAATGAGAATAAACCAAGCTAAGGATAACCTTATCTCCGTTGGTGAAACTTCACTTCAAGAGGCAGAATTATACTTATTTATTTAGGTAGCAATGTAGACAAAAATGGGGGAACATTTAGAGATATTAAAATAAGCACATAAAAGAAACTTCCACAGAGCTAAAAGATTTGTCAACTCTAATGTTAAATCATTACTGCTGTATGTATCAGAAACATGGAGACTGTCTCATCATTCATCAATGGCACCTTGCCGTCTTGACAGACGATAGTTAGTTACATTGTGCTTCAAAAAGGCATAATAACTACAGCCCATGGCGGTGGCAAAAGTGGCTGATAAGGCCAAATCGCGCAGTAAATGTTTGTTTACAGTGGATGCACGTGAACACATGGTCATTTCCACCATCATACACCATCTTACGCCTCGCACACTCAGTGTGTGACTTATCTGCAATCATTTTCTCCTTTGTCTTTATTCTTCTTCTTCTTCTTCTTCTGCGTTCATCCGGAGTTTCTATTTTTCGGACGTATCTGCGTTGTGCCTGTTTACAGCAGAGCTGCGTTCTTGCGCCGTTAGGCCGACTTCTGCGGGGTCTTTATTCAATTTCTGATATTTGCCCTCCATGCAACTCATTCAGCAGCGACTTGCCCCCAATGTGCATTATCAATGCCTGTATCAATAATGTCCCGCTTACACACATCTTTGTATCGTAGTAGAAGCCGACCCTGAGATCTCTTTTTTTTTGTTCGCATATCCTTTACAGGACATCGCTGTCAACATCAGTATCTTTCAGCTGATTGTCGATTTCTTGGCAAGATTACTCTCAGTAGTTAGCCATTGCTTTCCTGTAAGTACCCTGTAAGTCACCAATGCGGCGAGAACCGCTACCGACTCTCGATCAAGTTATGTTCCTCACATGGATACACAGGATTACGGAGAAAGTCGCTAACTCCTAGGCCAGGGAGACTGGCCTGAGTTCTCTTACTTCTCTGTAATTCACCAAATGTCCTTTGGTATTCATCTATCCTCCTACTGTGGGTAAGTTGACCAGGCTTCACTGCCATAAAGAAAAGTACTGTCAAAGAGCTGCAAGTGACCTAATAGGGAAGATAGAAGTAGAACTATGGAAATAGACCTAGACAGGATCAGGAGAACATAGCTATCTAGGAAATAGGGACAGAGGGGACAGAAGCACGAGTGAGAACTATAAATAGTTCTCCGACTGGACACACTCATGTCCAAACAGGGGACACTGTACCACGTGAGCTGGAGTTACCCACAATAGAGTGGGGAAACCCGCATCACGAGAAGTGTCAACGAAACACCAGTAACTTTAAACAGTTGACCAGTTACTAACTGCGTGCTGGAACTCCAAGCACGCAAACTAGCTGATGCACGAAGAGTCAACTGCTCGTGGCTGGACACGCCACGAAGATCGTCAGACCGGGACTCGACAGCGTAGAAGACAGGCGGAAGTATTCGCTGTGAATACTTTGTTGCTTACAAAGGACAATAGCAATAGTTGTGACTTAGACTTAGCTTCGATAGATATTACCATCGATATCATCTTTCACATAACATCATTACGATATACCATGATGTGTATTACCTACGTGGTTATCCGCTCGCAGAGCTACTGTACAACTAGCAAATAAAACTGTATTATATTTTGTATTCTTTTGTACGTTCTCATTTCGTGTGGTACAAAAAAGGAATCCTTGTATGCCTGTCAAAGTTAAGTTGTTGACAGGCAGGATCCGATTTGGTGTCAGAAGGTGGGGCTTGAACCACCTTCAAGCACTCTTCAAGACCATTTTCCCACATAAAGTGTAAACATTTAGACTAAAATGCTATTTGTTATTCCATCAATGTAAATTCGGAAACGTAAACTGTGATTTTCTGTAAACGTTAAATATGTATCTAAATCACAAGTTTAACGAATATTTTTGAATATTTGTGATACTACAGTCATTATGTCAATGTTCATTAAATATACCCACGAACTTGTACAAAGTCAAACATATTTTGTACAAGGGAAGTAAATTAGAAGTCAAACTAAGATCATACAGCATAGCTCAGTCAGAGACAGTAGAAAGTGAAGACAAGACGACAATTGACTATTCATTCGACGATTCATCTCACCATTCATTTGACGATTCATTCATACGATCATAACATTCATATCATTAATATCATTCATATTATTCACATCACATTTGTAATTTACTGATCGTAAGAACTGTAAAATTTAAATTGATCACCATGTATTTTGTAACATATATTATGTACTAATTGTTGATGCTCTACAAAACAGAGACATCACACGTACGAGCAAGCCTATCGATTCTGTGTGTGCAAGACAGTGGTGTAACATCCCGAGGGGCCGTATTTTCATCTGATTAGATGAGTATTTTTCACTATTTTGATAAGCATAATTAACAACGCATCTTACTTTTCAGTGATTGATTGTGAACGTGTGAAACTTATTAATTGAAAAATTGTTTCTATGCCATTTGTGTAAGAACATAAAGCCATACAATGTCAACATTAGGTGAATGCATCCAAGCTGGCAAAGACATAGGCCATAGCGGGGAGAAATTAGAAAAATGGGCAGAACAGAAATACAAAGAGGAAACAGAAAGAAAAGCTGCAATAGAGAGAGATGAACGAGCACTTGAAAGACAGCATCAGAAAGAGATGAGAGAGTTAGAGGAAACGACTAAGCAGAGAGAGTTAGAAATAAAGCAAAAACAAGTAGAATTGGATGACGCCACTAAGCAAAAAGAATTAGAAGTAAAGCAAAAGCAAATAGAATTAGAGGACGCCACAAAGCAAAAGCAAATAGAGGTAGACTCACAAACAAAGTTAAAGATGAAAGAAATGGAAATTGACTCAAACATTCAAATAGCTACCACTAAACAGAAGAGTCAGGAAGAGCAAAACAAATTTTCTAAATATAAAGGGATTATCAAGCCCTATAGTCAAGGAGATTCAATTTCAGCCTGGACCGAAAATATCGAGTTTCAGCTCAGATTTCAGAAAATACCGTTAGAAGATTGGGCCATGATTTATATGAGAAATCTCTCTGGGGAGCCCTTAAAAGTTATTGAGTCTATATCAACAGAATTAAGAAACAACTACCAATATATTAATGACAGAATCATGCAGCATTTTCTACTCGATGCTCCTGGATATCAGATCCAGTACTCACAAATTAGACCAAAACCGAACGAGACGTTCCTAGATTATGTATCTAACGTTCAAAGTGTATTCAGTAAATGGCTTAAGGCAGTGAAAGTAGGAAAGAGTTTTGACAAGTTACAAGACTTAATGGTTATGGATAAAGTGATATCCACAGTGCCAACTCCTTTTGCTAAGTTCCTTCAACAAGCAGACATTGAATCTATAGAACAGTTGGAGAAACGTGGTTCGGCGTATTTCTCTTCCAACCGAGATGTATTTAAGTCATCTATACATGATTCTGAAATTACAGCATTTGCAAAGAACCAACCAACCAGATCTTTCAACCAAAAATCTTATCACAAGAAAGATAAACCATACCAAAAGCCACCCCAGTGTGGATACTGCAATTTATATCACCAACAATTCTCGATGTGTGATAAAAATCCTTCATATCCTGCACATCTTGAAATGATGATCAAAAAGCAGGAAAACAAACGGAATTCATATAAATGTGCAGTTAAATTTTTTTTTTTGTTCGTCTTATGGACATTATTCTTCTAAATGTTTGGGCAGGCAGAGAATGAAGGCCAGCAACGCTGTGCTGATTGATACATCCTCTGATAATGACAGTGAAGTTGAGTGCGAGAACGAAAATGTATTACCATTCAATGAGTGTGAAAGTGTTGCTGTTGTTACTGATATTTTAGACTTCGATAAATGTGATACTTGTCACCAGTTCCATGCGGTCGGTAAACTCAAATGTGGTCATATTGTACCATGTTCTAATGAAGATGCAAATTCAGCTGTAGCCTCCAGAGGCAATTTAAAGTTCCACAATGCACTGGTCAATGAATATCCATGCCAATGTTTACTTGATAGTGGAAGTACTTTAATCGGGGTAAGGAAAGAACTAATTAACCCAGAGGATTATACAGGCGATTTTGTTAAATGCCGCACTTTTTCTGGCAATATTGAGAAATACCCGCTAGCAAAAGGCAGTATAAACACCCCGTTCCTTTCCGGCACATTTACGTGCGCTAGTTTACAGAACCCCTGTACTGACCTTATTTTAGGGTGCCTACTAAGGTTAAGACACTGCACTGATGACGAAATACTAGCCTGGAAACAATCTAACACGGCTAATGCAGTAACTAGGTCAGAGACCCAATCATATCAGAATGACCTACAAGATGAGATGTTACAATTATTAACACCTAGCGGTACTATTGACAATACCACTTGACAAGAGTTTATCGAGGCACAACGCGTCGATCCAACCATTGCACCTTATTTTAACTTATTAGGTGAAAAGGCCAAATTAACCAAAAATGCCTCCTGTTATTTTAAATTCCACAATGGAATTCTCATGCGATATTACACCACCAATAACCATGAAATTCAGCAGACGGTGCTACCTTTGAAACATCGACAAAACGTGTTAAAGATGGCACACGATTCACCGTTTGCTGGACATCTGGCTTTTGACAAAACGAAAGCCAAACTTTTAGCACATTTCTATTGGCCTAAGTGTTGTAACGATTGCAAATCTTTTTGTCAGTCATGTACCATTTGCCATCATGTAATGAAAAATGAAAAGCATGTAACAGCTGAGGTTCAACAGCTGGGTACCAAAACCCTACACCTTGAACCCAATCAAGAGGTACTACTTTTACTACCAGATAAACGTAATCTATTATTAACTTCATGGCAAGGGCCATTCAAAGTGGTACGAAAGATATCAGATGTCGATTATGAAATATCGATAAACCAAAAAATTAAAGATATTTCATATCAACATGCTGAAGCCTTACTTCTCACAACAAGAACCGACAGACGAACAGAATGCACCCACACCAAGCAACCCGACGACAGACGTACATAGCGCAACTACACTAGTTAGGGCGACAGGAGACAACGACAGCGCACATACACCTAGTCAGGAAACAGAACACACAGGTAGTACAACCACAGTACTCAATCAGATAGACGATGATGACATAGAACTACCAGTCCTGACAGTAGACATGACTGGGACAATTGATAGTATATGAATAGAACCGAGACTCACAGACGAGCAAAGACGACAGACAATAGATCTAGTAACGGAATACAGAGACATTTTTTCCAACATTCCAGGTAGGACTGACAGAATCGAACACTCCATCATTCTGACTGATAACACCCCTATCAAATGCCGACCTTATTCCATCCCATTAAGTTATAGGGAAAATCTCGACAAGGAACTTTTAAATCTTGAGTCGAGTGGAATAATCCAAAAGTCAGTCAGAATACTCTTTTCCTATCGTCCTTGTGAAGAAAAAGGACTCTACGATCCACCTCTGTGTCGATTTTCGCCGGTTAAATAATGTCACCAAGGTCGATGCAGAGCCATCCCATCATGTGAGGATCTAATTCTTGATATGTCCACCTCTCGAATTTTTTCTAAACTTGACCTAACTAAGGGATACTGGCAAGTCCCGATGCATCCACTTTCTATCCATCTAACAGCATTCTCAACACCTCTAGGTCTGTATGAGTGGCGATTCCTTCCTTTTGGCCTTCGTAATGCTCCAGCCACTTTTGTCTGACTCACCAGGGACCTTCTTCATGGAGTTACAAATATGGCAACTTACATTGATGACATTTGTGTCCATACTGCAGACTGGACATCACACTTACAGAAACTGCGACATGTCTTCGATAGATTGAGATTATTCGGCCTTACTGTAAAGCCAACCAAAGTTGAGTTGGGGATGGAAGAAATTGATTTCCTAGGCCATACGATCACCAGAGGCCAACTTAAGACAGATGAGAAAATTGTCACTAAAATTTTGAACTTAACCATGCCAACGACCAAGAAGCAGGTCAGAAGCTTGCTTGGTATAGTGAATTACTACAATAAGTTCATACCTAATTTAGCTGAAATCACCAGTGTTTTTATGTTTTGAAAGCATCTGTGAATTTAAATGTACAAGATGCAGAGTTAATTTATGCATTATCAAAATTAAAACATATGTTCAGCGTTGTACCTATCTTGCGCTTGCCTAACCCCAATCTTACATATTTTCTTTGTACAGACGCAAGTGCTATTTCCATCGCTGGTGTTTTAGGACAGTTCTATGAGGGAATCTTTCACCCAATCATATATGTAAGCCGCAAGTTTACCCCTGCTGGAATCGAGGTACTCAGTCTCTGAGTTAGAGGCTTTAAGCGTCATCTATTGTGTCCGGAAGCTTCATAGATTCTTAGCGAGTACCGTGTTTGCCACTGAAACTGACAATTCACCGCTGACAGTGATGCAGTCGGGAGTCCACCGTAATAACAGGATCTACAGATGGTCTTTGATCCTGCAAAATTATTCGTTCACGATAAAGCATATCAAGGGGAACATGAACGTTCTGGCAGACACACTTAGCCGACCTTCTCAGATCGATATACTAGAGGTACGAGAAGAGAGCGATCCGACATCACCAAAGTCAGTGACACTGTAATTAACTAGTGCCTTATGTGGTGAATACAGACACTGTAGTGAGCTTACCATCGTGAATCGCCTGAACTTGCGTACTATTAACTGTGTCAGTGCTAGTGAAAATGAGCAGACATTATGAGCTGTCTACGCCACCACCATATATGCAACCCATGAGTAGAACGATATTTCAACGTTACCCAGGATGAGAGCGTATATTTCAGACTTTGTCTAAATGAACTCTATTTTCAACAAGATTAAACAGAGGACGCTACTCCGACAACACACCTGGATGTAATTAGGTAATCTTATATATAAATTAGGATGTGCGTATTTGCGTATGTATTTATGTATCTCTGTATGTATGTATGTATGTCCTTTGTGCGCTCGCGAACGGCCCATCCGATTGAGATGAAATTTTCTACACGTCTTCCTTTCATTCCAGAGCAGCCAACTGTCGTATTTTTTTTTTCTTCTTCCTCCTCCTCCCTCCTCCCTCCTCCCCTCCCAAAATACGTACGTCCAGGAAATGGTCTTCTACATAGACACTTCTCTCTGAGGTCCGCGATAACATATTAACCTGGTGGGATGGCAATCAATCATCCTACTACCTCCTCCTCCTCCTCCTCTCCCCTCCTCCTC
>OY992881.1:8394554-8849554 GCA_963921405.1 Cepaea hortensis
CATGGGCTGGACTGGGTCAGACAAGACAGACAGATAGATAGACAGACAGACAGGAGCAGTCGGGAACGGGAACTTATATGACTACTTATATGAATTAAATGACATGCTCCCCATCAGGGTCTGGGCGAAGACGGGCTGGGTCAGACAGACAGACAGACAGACAGTCAGACAGACAGATAGTCGGTAACGGGAACGAGAACTTATATGACTACTTATATGAATTAAATGAGATGCTCCCCACTAGGGTCTGGGCGAAGCCGGGCAGGGTCAGCTAGTTTAGATATAAATAAATTGTATGTGATATGTATAATATTATGTTTTTATAACAGTTGCATGTAACATCATATTTTCATAGTTACAATAGAGTGTAGAACCATATAACTTTATTTATGTCATTTAATAATTAAATGTCATTTACATGTAGTTAGATATGAACCTACACAAATAGCAAAATCTGTAGGATTTGGATGTGGTAGAAACTCATTTAGTTTAACCTTTACATCATACTTTTCAACGTAGGAAACATTACTTTAGTTATCATCATGTAAACACATTTTTCTTAGACAGTTAATTAGAACATTACTTAGAAATTAATCCCATCATTTAGAAATTTATACCATTCTATGTATTAACACACAATAAGGTAACTAACACACTTTTCCCCATTTTCATCATTTAGTTAGATTAGTTCCCTTAGTTAACGTAGCTCAGTACACGAACGTAGAATAGTTTAGCGAGATTAATCAGTACCCACAGGATTGGTAGTGAACAATCCTCTTAAATATGTATATTTTTGTACAGAAATGACGAGTGTAAAACTAGAGCACAGTCATTTGGCTTGAAAACCTGTTTAAATTCAGCCAACTATTTATTGTACATATATAATGTTCATCCATTCTTTTTTCTACAACCATATTTTAATGACGGAACATGTATTTTAAAACCTGTGTAGAATGAAAGAGGAATGAAAGATGTATGAATAAGATGAGAGAATGAATTAAATACAGAAGAGAGAGACATGTTGCGGACATTTTTTTTTCGCCGCACAATGCGAGTTGTTGTAATTCGTTTGTGTCAATGTGATTAAGACAATGTGTTGTTCTATTTTTAGCTGTGTAGTTGCTATACTTAGATGATAGAGATAGGAAACATATTTTGAGCATCATAAACAGGAATAGTCATAAATCAGACTTACCCACTCGTTTGTGACTACAATAAACCGCTTTACGGCGCTCGAAAGAGTACATACACGTAGATATAGACACATTCACATATTGGTAAGGTAAATACATATTAGTTTAATAGAAACACGCAACCAACCAGAAAAACTAACACATAAAGATGCATACACCATTAATTGCAAAGAGGAATAACTACTCTAAACAGGAGACACAACAAAATCTTGAAAACCTTAGTTTAACACTGAAATACTTTTTCACAAGCGGAAGCTAAAAAGGTGAACGTGAGCACATAAAGCATGTATACTAGTTGGAGTAAATATTATATGGGAGCACGAATATTATTCATGTATTGTACTCGTAATAGGGGCAATTTTGTATGGGTTGTCAGTTATATTGACAATTTGAGGACAGGTCAAAATACATTGGTTCCGGATCACACAAACTCCCAAAAAGTATAATGTTAGTATGAGCACAGTCTCTAGCCAACTGTACTAGTGTGGTGTGCTAATCAATTAGCCAAGTGAAGTAGTACAACAGTGTGACGAGGGAAAGGAGAGATTTTGTCCTATGCCTAGAACAGAGGTAGAAAACTCTTGCAGTCTTTGACAAACGTAGAGAGCCCTAATTTTTGATGAGATTACTACTTGTGTTACACCCACAACTTAAAAGTTTGTAACACAACACAGCGGGAGGGAGAGCCTGTCAAAGAGCTGCAAGTGACCTAATAGGGAAGATAGAAGTAGAACTATGGAAATAGACCTAGACAGGATCAGGAGAACATAGCTATCTAGGAAATAGGGACAGAAGGGGCAGAAGCACGAGTGAGAACGATAAATAGTTCTCCGACTGGACACACTCATGTCCAAACAGGGGACACTGTACCACATGAGCTGGAGTTGCCCACAATAGAGTGGGGAAACCCGCATCACGAGAAGTGTAAACGAAACACCAGTAACTTTAAACAGTTGACCAGTTACTAACTGCGTGCTGGAACTCCGAGCACGCAAACTAGCTGATGCACGAAGAGTCAACTGCTCGTGGCTGGACGCGCCACGAAGATCGCCAGACCGGGACTCAACAGCGTAGAAGACAGATGGAAGTATTCGCTGTGAATACTTTGTTGCTTACAAAGGACAATAGCAATAGTTGTGACTTAGACTTAGCTTCGACAGATATTACCATCGATATCATCTTCCACATAACATCATTACGATATACCATGATGTGTATTACCTACGTGGTTATCCGCTCGCAGAGCTACTGTACAACTAGCAAATAAAACTGTATTATATTTTGTATTCTTTTGTACGTTCTCATTTCGTGTGGTACAAAAGAGGAATCCTTGTATGCCTGTCAAAGTTAAGTTGTTGACAAGTACTAAGGACACAGGCTTGATAGACAAGGACTTTTGTTTTGGCAGTAAGCTTCCTGTTCTCCCAGACTCTTTTTCTTAACCAGTTCATTGTTGTTGCTGCCTTACCAATACTGATGTTGATTTCCTGATCTAGGGATCTTCTTCTTCTTCTTTTCGTTCATCCGGAGTGTTTTTTCAGATGTGATTGCGGTGTGTCTGTTATGCGCCCTTGGGCCGAAACCCGTAGGCCAACACATCGACTTTAGCGTGCTTTTTTGACCAGGTAGCATTCCTGGGAGACTCTCACTTTTGTGGTGCCATCTGCAACCATGCTGGCCAAGGTTGAACGGTCGAAGACAACGGTCATCCCTCAAAGGAAGGCAGGGACAGTCCATAGCATTTTCTGCCATCCAAGGTTGCTTCCATAGTTGCAGGGCCGACACATAACGCCCTGGATCTGGGCTCACCGAGGGAGATCGACACGTCCTGCTCATGGCTGCTTTAAATCCTCACTTCAATATATTGGTCACTTCGTTTCCCCGGGTCATTCCCGCACAAACCAGACAGGTTTGCAGACGGCATCCACTCAGCGAGTTTTCGGACATGTGCTTGTCGTTGCGCCCATCAGAGCTTTTCCAGGCACAACAGACATTCGGAAAACTACCCAGTGAGAGCTGTTCTGAACAAGAGCTGCATTCGGAAACTAGGTAGTCAGAGCTGTTCCTAGCACGAGAGACATTCGGACGAGACATTTCACTCGGACGTAATTGCATAGTGTCAATTTTTAGTTTGCCACCCGTAGGACGACACTTCTGACTTCAGCGGGCATTTTTTAATGAGGTTAGCCTTCCTCTGGTTTCGAGGACTGTTGTGATGTTGCTAACATCTCAGCTGGTCAAGAGAGAACGATGAACGACATCGTGGTCGGCCCTCAAGGGAAGGCAGGGGCAGACCATGAGCATTCCCTTGCTATCCAAGGAGGCTTCCATAATTGCAGAGCCGGCACATATTGCTCTGTGACTGGGCTCACCCGAGGAGTTGCCACGTCATGCTCATGGCTGCTTTAGTTCCTCACTTCCATGTGTTGGGCAACACGTTTGCCCCTGATCGCTCAAGCACACACCAGGGACGGTCAGACTGCGAGCGACACCCACTCGGTAAGCTTTTGCTTTTTGACTTCGGACCACGCAATAGGTTCGCTCGCCGTGCGCTCCATTTTGCGTCGTTGAGACGTTCTTCCACTTTTGTCTACACTCTCTATGAGTTAGATACAGTTTTCGCAGCCATTTTCTTTGGCTGGGGCACTTTTTTTACTTTTTGTACTCGCTCACGAGGTAGGCTACTTGTGCTGCCGGCTCAGCACCTTACCTTCGTGCAGCGGTGAGCGAGAAACGGCCTGGCCCTCTCATCCGGGAATCTCTCATATCCCCCAGCTGAGAGCCTTCGAACTTGTATCAGACCTGAGCATGTAGCTTGCTCAGTATCACGCCTTTAATTTTTCGAAAGGTGGATATCGGCCCGGCTATCAGGTCCGAGGGTTTGTGGCTTAGAGGCGTTCAGCCACAGCCCTCGACAGGGAGCCTTTAGTGTTTTGTCAGGACCAAGATATTCTGCCTTCGTGCGCATGATTTAGATTTTAGACTGCTATCCTCAGTCTCACCTGCAGAGCAGCAGGTTGTGTCTCTCTTAGTCTGGTCCCTATCCCATGAGCCGTTCGATATGTAGTTTTCACCCATCGGCAAGCACATGGGGTCGATGGGACACGCAAGCTCCCCCACCACGGCAAGGTGGAGACACATCGGGGGAGGATCTAGGGATAATTTGCTATTTACCACTGATCCTAGATATGTAAAATGGTCTACTATCTCCAACTGGGCATCATCAATAAAGATTGATGGTACCCTATGTGCACCTTGTGATATAATCTGTGTCTTAATTTTGCTAATTGTTAAACCAAATTCAGAACAAGCATTGGGGAGAATGTCTAAACAATTATTAATGGACTACAGACATTCAATCATTGGTGCCTGTGTAGTAGGTATGCCAGCTGTGCCGCGATCCAAACTGAAAACGGAAGAGATATACCGAGCCACCCCAGCCTGTTCTGTTGTGTCACTAAAATGGCTGCTGTAAAGACCATTCATGCTTACGATGTCATTCATTCATTCAAATATCATGTGACAATAACAGACACCATCTTAGGTTTTCCAGGAAAGATTAGTCTAATATTCAGTGACATAAAGTAAGTAAATTTATATTCTAGAGCTTGATTATTTAATATTAAGATATTTTTACATGGATATTCGAATTCAGCACACATTTTTACATATATTTGGAGAGTTTTATCGCTTGCTTCGCTTTACCTCTCGCAAAAAAAAAAAATATGTCTGCGAGATGTTTGAATTGAACTCTAAGATGGCGGCAGCCAGCCGTGGACAGTTGTAACGCTCAAACGTGCAATTAGAACTACTAAAGTTAAAGAGAATAAAAGTTTAAAGATTATTAATAATTTATTTGTATACTTGTATTATTTTTGTATCATTTAACATGACGGAACATATGGATGAAGTCAGATTTCATATCCGTCAATGACCCGTTCAATACAATGTCGGATGGACTGGAAGTGGAGAAAATGAGACACAATAAAAGAGCCTCAAAAGTACGAGGAACATGAGAACATCCTAAACCGTTTGACTTCACAAAAATGTGAATATCTCCACTTAGAAATGACAAACAAGCATCATTGAGGTAGCATTAGATTTGGTTTTTCAAGGCCTATCAACCTGTGGTGGTCGCATATGTAAACACCCAATTTGAAAATCATGACTAGAATACCTACACTGTGTAGATTGATTGATTGATTTAGGAACCGACATAACAGCATTCGGGGCATTCCCATAAGCGCTCCGTCCCCATCCTCAGCAGCCAGCGAAGAGTTCCAACACCAATAGTACCAGTAGCAATCTGATTATATGTCCGTCTCGCCTTTCCTCTGAGCTTTGAGCGTCGGCCAGATCCCCTCGTCACTTCTCGCTGTCTCATTCTTGCCAGACCATGGTGATCCATTTGCTCCTCCAAGGTGTACACATGCTCCCATAAGGCCGCAACGTCTGCTTTGTCATGCATCAATACTCCACCAAGTTTTGCAGAGCCAGCCAATCTATCCTCCTGTTCATTCCCCAGCACACCGGCATGCCCCGGAGAAAAGATGCTTGCCACCCGTGACCTCCGAAGCGAAGCAAGTCACTCTGCCCGAAGCTTGCCTGTCCTCACCTTCCTCAGCATGCTTTCTGAGTCAGTTACTATAACGATGTGTGTATCATATTCTCCATCCAGCGGAAAGCTGCACTGACCACCTCCACCTCCATTCTTAAGCTAGATGTTGTGGTATCATATGCCAGGCTCTCCTGCATCAAACGTCAACCATTCGCTTTTAATAAGAACCCCCAGGCACTTCTCTTACCTCTCAACACCGAACCATCTGTGTGGATGATCACATCACCCCAGCGAGCATTATCCTGAATTAGTTGCTGGATTTCCACTTCCATAGCCCCTGCTGGCCACTCCCTGCACTCCCAGCTCAATGTGATTATAACTCTGCACAAGTCTGACTGCTCCGCTGACACTCTGACCCACTCCTCTCCTCGCCTAATGTTTTCCAAGATGCACACCTGTCTGATCATATCCTCCGCCTGAGCCATCCATGATTTCCCTCTTATCAGTCTCTGACCCTTAACTGCATCCAGCGCCTCATGCAACGGGTGATCTGTGTCTGCAGCTATTCTGAGGTATGCCTTCGCCTGCATCACCTTGAGCCTACTGTCATAGTGTGGTCAAGACAGGTTAAGCACGTGATCGTATAGGACCCAAGTCTCCGCGTTGTTATAAACATACTTTATTGGCCGAATCGTTATACTACAGCATACATGATGGTAGACTCCCTGCCCGGTGTTGACATGTCTTCTCGCTGGCCCCAAGTGACGTGTGTGTTTTCCTAGATACCCTTCTTCATTCGTGCACACACGTTCACTATGGTTTTCCCCCTAGTCAAGGAATGCGCAGCATTCCTTAACTCTTTACTCCTAACCTAATTCCCTCACTGTTACAATGCCTCCCCTTCTTCAAAGAGAATTTTTCCTTGAAAAAATCTCAACCCCAACTTTTAATTAGTTAACTTTACATCTCTATTCTACAATAACAACAATTCCATATATTTCCTAACTCAATTCTCCTATCTCCTCATAGCCAATTGCTAACTAGAGACCATAATATCGAAACTCTCTACAAAACTCGTTATAAAGTTCTCTAGAAAACTTTCTACAAAACTCTCCATAAAATTCCCCACAATACAAAAGTCTCCATAAGCGAACCGCTTTTACTTTAAAATGTCCATCCAAATTATGATTGACAAAACTGAAGATATTCCCTTATCCTTTATTTCCCCCTTATTCACATTCTCACACTCTCAGTATTCTAGGATAGACAGAAAAAACATAGATTAGATTTGGGTTGGTGCGCACCAAAAAAAATAAGAAAGAAAAAGTAAGGAAAAAGTAAGAAGTAATCACCTTTCTCTTCCCATACATTCTCAAAACTTTATCAAAAAATAAAGTTTCCAAATTTATCTTCAGTTTCCGTCAATAATAATTGTTATTATCAAAAAAAATATGTTAATCCAAAACTGCCAGCCTTTGTATTATTCAGGTCATCAATTTCCCGTTTACCATTCCTTCAACAAAAAAAAACCTCCTAACTATTATTATACTGTTAAGTACAGTCTTCTTCTTCCAATATCCAGTTATTTAAATGCCAAAACTCAACCTGGCATTCCCCCCATATTCTCCCATTAAACGCTGTTCAACCCAGCTCCTATTATAAACCTTGTATATACATTGCATACCCCACATGTAATAACAACATACCCCTCCATTACTACATATTGAGTCACTTCCCTAACCATCACTTTAATTCATCTTCTAACTGAACTTCAAAGTAATAATCATTTTAAACACACTCAATAAAACCAAAACATTGTAAAAATAACCATCTAAGTTAACTTATTTTTCACATTTCATAAAACACAATTGCAGTCCCAACAATTGAGCAAACCATATCAATCCCCTCATCATATTTATCCCCACACATTAATCAATTTACACATACATTATGAATTTCAAGACCATATTATGAGTACCCAATAATAATTTTCCGTTTTAGAAAAAACTCCACCAAGTACCTTCTTTGTAAACACAAAAATATCGTGTCTAACTTCTTCTTCTATCTGCCATCTGCAGAATATTCTACCAAGCTATTTATCTATCTCTTCTCCATTTTCTTAATAACCTCAAATTTTTTTCTATAATTGCAATATCTACATCAATGTCGCTATCCTCCCGAGGAGAGCTATCTTCTTTCATATCAGCTTCTTCATCAGTTTCTGACTTTTCATCCATTTCTTCTTCCCCGTCTGTATATCCATTACTAGCAACCGCTAATTTCTTCCTTTCTAAATCCAATCTAATTTTCCTGTCTTGCCGTCTCAACAAATTTTCAAATACTGGCATATCTTCACCACTTGAAGAACTCGCTCTAAGTTTCCTTTGCCTCTTAATTTCTTTTTCTTTCTGTCTATCCAACTTTCTTTTTACTGCCTGTCTTGTATTCATAAATGGAGGTTCGATATTTTCCCTGACCGACTTTTCACTAATATAATCGTCATACATGTTATTTTCCTCTGTCATGACTGTTTTTGGTACCGTTTCTTCTTGTTCAGCTGTTGTTACTTGTTTTCCAATCTCTATAGGTATTGGATATACCGTTTGTCTGATCAACTGTCCACCTGACAATATTTCTTCGGAACAATAATTATTATTATTATTCTCTGCATTCCTTTCTTCATTATCCCGCCTTAAGTGCTCTACATGTGAACGTGCAACATGCCCTGAAATTTGATTCTTAATAGTATATGACACTGGACCTTTTTTTTTCTAGAATATAGTATCCCGGGACCCAATGAGCATCAAACTTAGAGTTTTTTCTATGTTTTTTATAATATACTCTATCACCTACGTTAAACTCTTGTAAGTGTGCATTTTTATTTGCGTATTTCTTCTGTCTTTCTCTAGCCTTAATTATATTATTTCTTAAACGTACATGTGCTTTATGCATCTCTTGCAACCTTGTTTCTTGAAAATCTTCCCCCAGATATTTTCTCCTAGGCTTTAATAAATTATCAATTGGCAATATTGGTTCTCTTCCATGTACTAAGTAAAATGGTGAGAAACCTGTTCCTTCATTTTCGTGTGTACGTATCGCCGCTAATGCTATCCCCAAATAAAGATCCCAATCCATATCGTGTTCTTCTACATTTTTCGCTAGAATATTGTATAGTGTTCTGTGTTGTCTCTCATTTTTAGCATTAGAAGTTGGTCTGTAATATGAAGTCCTAATGTGTTTTATATTCCAATCTTTTACCAATTTCTCAAACTTTTTATTTACAAATTCTTTCCCATTATCTGTAAGTATTATTTGTGGACACCCAAACCTTGGTATAAATTCTTGTAAAAGCATATTTATAACTGAATCAGCACTCTTGTCTGGAATTGGATAAACTTCTGGCCAGAGACTATATGAATCAACTATATGTAGTAGGTATACATTTCCCGATAATGTTTTTGGATGAGGACCTGAAATATCCAAACTTACTTTCTGCATTGGAAATTGAGGAATATCGGTATCTTGTAAAGGACATTTGATTATCTTCATGTTTCTTAACCTACACTTTTCACATGCTTCAACATATTCATATACGCTTTTGAATAAATTCGGCCAGTAATATTTACTGCTAATAGCCTTCACTAACTTATCTCGTCCAAAATGACCATTATTATCGTGATATGCCTTTAAGACTTCTTGTTCTAAATGTTTCGGAATATATTTTCTTACTCCTTCACCTTTTTCACTGATATAATATAATTGATTGTCTTCTTGTAACTCTACAAACTTTCTTTTAAAACTATTTTCCCCTGTTTCTTTCAGTTTTCTTTTTATCTGTACTATTTTTGGATCTAATTCTTGTTCTGTTTTCATATCAAACTGTTCTAAATGTGGGTCTTCTGTTCTAGGTTCAGACTCTTGATCCGATGGTAAACTCTCAAATTCTTCCCTATTTATTATGGCAGAATCTAATATATTTACTTGCCAGTTTCGATCGTCTATGTCTGGTTCAATTTCATCTTCCGTGTTTCCTGATGACTGTGGGTACGGGATTCTAGACAAAAGATCGGCGCATGTATTATGTTTCCCTGACACATATTCAACCTTAGCATTGTACCCTTGTAAATTCAATGCCCAGGTTTGTATTTTCCTATTTTGTATTGGTGCTTCTAATATCGACTTTAATGGCATGTGGTCAGTTCTAATAATGAAATTGGCGTTATGTAAATAGTAATTTAATTTTTGAAGAGCGTAGTGTATAGCATATGCTTCTTTCTCAATAATTGGCCATTTCTTTTGAGTCTTGCTGAGTTTATGAGACAAGAAATAGATTGGTCTTTCATTTTTAACCCCTGGTATTCCAGATTCTTCTCCTTCATATGGTTGAACCAAACATGCTCCTATTGCGTTGTCTGAAGCATCTGTGTATAATATTAGCTGTTTATTCAAGTCTGGATGTGTCAATAATGGTACCACTGTTAAGCTATCTTTTAAAAGTTCAAACGCTTTTTGACACTCATCATCCCACTTAAACCTAGCGTATTTTCCCGTTAAATTCGTAATAGGTATTGCTATCCTTGAAAAGGCTGGTACAAACCGCCTATAATACGCACACGTTCCTATAAAAGCACGGACTTCCTTAACGTTAGTGGGAGGAGGTAACTCTTTAATAACCTTTATCTTTTCCTGGTCTGGTTTAATACCTTCCCTATTTATTATATAACCTAAATATTTTGTTTCTGTTTTTAAAAACTGGCACTTACTAAGCTTTAATTTAACTTCATGCTTTCTTAATCTGTCAAATACTAGTCTAACATGTTTCAAATGATTCTCTACATCTCCTTTCGTAAAAATCAATACGTCATCAATATATGCCAGGGCAAAACTTTGCATACCGTCTAGTACTTCATTTATTAAGAACATATAGTGAGATGGTGCATTTTTGAGACCGAATGGCATACGTAAGAATTCGTAAGAACCCATATGAGTACAAAAGGCACTTTTCTTTTGCGCGTCCTTCGACATCGGAATACACCAAAATCCTGCCCTTGCATCCAGCGTTGTGAAATATGTAGAGCCATTAAGTAACCCCAAAATATCATCAATCACCGGCAATGGGTACGCTACATTCTTAGTAATTTTATTTAACGCCCTATAGTCGCAGCAGAACCTGTTCGAACCATCAGATTTGGCTACTATGACTACCGGAGATGACCATTCTGATTTTGACCTTGTTATTATGCCTGC
Source organism: Cepaea hortensis (assembly GCA_963921405.1). Lineage (NCBI taxonomy): Eukaryota > Metazoa > Mollusca > Gastropoda > Stylommatophora > Helicidae > Cepaea > Cepaea hortensis. The sequence goes on from OY992881.1 coordinate 8,405,553, forward strand.
TTTCAACATATCTTCTATTGCCTTTTCTACGACTTCTCTATTTCTTAATGGAGTTCTGTATGGTTTTAAACTAATTGGTGGATGATCTCCCGTGTCTATTTCCATCGTAACTGTTTGTGTCTTACCCAATTCTAAATCATTTATCGCAAACACATCTTGATTTTGCTTTATAAGTTTTTCTAACACTTCCTTATTTTCTGGCGAAGTTTTTAATTGTGCTAACAATCCTTTTTCTCTTGTTACTTTGTCTAGTGAATGTATTTGTGCTGTATTTCTTCTATATGGATGGATCAATTCATCCATTCTTACGTTCCCTTTTCTTCTGCATCCGCGTCTATTATTAATTCTTTCACTAGAGGTTTCTGAATAACTTATACCTGTCATATTTACTCTATCTGTTGCCAATATGTCACTAACGTTATGTTCTAACTTGGCTATTACACATCCTCTGTATAATTTAATTTCTCTACCTGTGTTATTAATCACCATTACTGGAAATGTTAAACTTTTATCTAATTCTATTATTCCATCCGGAACTTCTAAACCTGGCTCATCAATTATTTCATTTTGCAATTCCGTGATTCTGACTATGTTTCCTGCTACATAATACGGGTTTCTCTTCAGTCTTGCTTGTATCAAATTAACTGACTGTGGTTTTAAATTCATGGTCGTTTTAACTCTAACTAGTGTCGACACATGCATATCTTCTTCTAGATCTACGTAAACATCTTGGAATTTTAATTTATGCAAATCAAATAAAAGTCTCACCCCATTTTTCAATAAAAAATCTCGTCCCAATATCATATTCCTATTTAAATCTTTAACCACATGAAACATATGCCTGACATTTATCCCTCCTAATTTCAAATTTATCATCGTTTGTCCTATCACTTCTAACTTTTGTCCCGTTACCGAATGAAGATTCTCCTGAATTCTAAATATTTTACAATTTTTTAACATTCGATATAAAAATGCTTCTTTAATCACGCTAACTTGTGCTCCCGAATCCACTAATGTTCTAACTTTATATTTTCCTATCTGTACTATACATGAGCTAGGATCTACCATATTTAATGACAATTGTTTTACCTCGTCTTGTTTTTTATTTCTAAATGTTCTATTATACTCATCCTTTGGGTTTTTAATATATTGATGCCCTTTTTGGATCTTACTATCTTCCCTCCTACTGCCGACCCTATTCAGTAAGCGGGATGCCAATTTTCCTGATTTCCTGACCTTCTAAAATTTCTCTGTATTTCTCCAGAATTCCAATTTGCTGGTCTGCCATTTGCAATTCTATTCTGTATACTCGACTGAACACCTCTACTATTTTGCGTATTCGATGGGCCACTTCTATTACCACAAAAGCGAAAAATGTGCCCCCGTTTGTGACACCCCCAACAAACCACCTTCGAGTTATTTGTGTTTCCTTCCATGTTTCTTACAGTATTTCTCACTTGTCCTCTTCTATCTTGATTATATACGTTCTCGTTTCTTTGTACCATCTGTATTTCTCCTCGTCTTCCTCTCCATCCATGTCTATACTGTCCTATTTCCATGGGTTCTTCAATTCTATCTTCTGAACTACTACCTAACTCTCGTCCTACTCTTAACCTAAACCTCCTCCTCAAGCTTTCCTCTTGTATAGCGATATCTACCGCTTGTGACAATCTTGCAGGATTCTCTCTTAATAATTTAAATTTCAATCCATCTGACCTAATCCCATCAACAAAAATCCCTACTAACATCCGTTCCACTTCTTCAGCTCGTACATTCTGTCCTAAAAATGACTCTTCCGCTAAATTGATTAACCTGTCACTGTATAACTGGACACTTTCTGTGCTGCTTTGTCTAGTCTGTCGCAATACTGAGAACGCGTGTTGTGGATCAGTAATTTCAGCATATTTTCTTGCGAGATCATCTTTAAATTCTTCCCAGGTTTCACCTCCTGCTGCTTCTAATTTTCTTCTTATATGGTCAGAAACTGGACTTGTACTTGTTCTGTATGCCAAATTCTTTTTCTCCCCATCTGTAGCGTTTATTAAATATGCATGTTTCTCAATAGAAATGATCCATTTCTTAAACTGATTTGCTTGACCACTAAATCTTTCAACATCACTGTTTACATTTTGTTGTCTTAACACTGCATCCAACCTTGATATTGCCCCGCCAACTCCAGTCAGTACCTGTGAAAAATCTTGGGATTCCATCCTAAAATCTATAATTATCAAGCAATATACAAATATTTCAAACAATGTTAATTTCAAATTCAGCAACAATACATAATCTGTTAATTACTCTAATATTATCTAATTAACTTAACTAAAGCCTCCAATCGAAGATCCTGACGAAGAATATTCCTGTTTCAATCCTGAATTTTGATAAAAGAATTTAAATGAGCTACTGATTCAGAATTACCTACACCACATTAACAAAGGACTCTAATCAACCTCGTTGAAATGAGCATAACAAAGAAGAGCCTCTGGATTTCTTTCCGTAATAATTTAATCGAAGTCGAAGTCAGTTCTTTCCAATTAATTCCTGACGAAGATTATGCTCGATACCAGGCTCGCAACAAGACTGCTTGTTTACTTGCTCGATTAACTGTAGATTCCCTTCAAGTAAGGTCACCTTCACGCAAACGACAACTGCTCACGACTTCAGCAAAAAAAACTCAGTTTCCAACAGCCATCTGGGTTTTTCATATATATATTTCAGCGCAAACGTAATCCAGTCAACAACAATTTGATTTAAAGCTGACGCTATCCAATCTCTTATTTTCATGTGGGACTCTCGCCATGGTCAGTTTAAAGTGCTTTATCTTATAAGTTGAGACAAATTTCATCAATGCCTTCTAAATGTGAAGTGACTGTAGAAAGTATTGCAGATCTTGATTTCATAATTATGAAATTTGCACCATAACCTTGAGTTCACCTTCAACAGTCCCACGGGTTAAAATTCATAATTTGTACTGATTTTTGATGCAGAACGGCATTACTTGATCAATTATACTATTAGCGTTGGTCAATTCTCCAGTTAATTTATAGGATTAAATATGTAGTAACATCAGTCTTTCAAAAAAATAAGTTTATCAATCAAACCTTTTTGAGCGCTGTCCTTGAAAATGGATCTCCTTGTTAAACAGGTATACAACAATTATCAACAGGCGGCTTTCATCTGTTGCGTTTCTCAATATTTACAAACTTCCTTCTCCAGACGCCCAAACACAACAATTTTCCATAGCGGTACTTTCTCCGCGACCTCCCATGTTTCAGACTTTCACGGCACCAAATCAACCTGCTGTCATAGTGTGGTCAAGACAGGTTAAGCACGTGATCGTATAGGACCCAAGTCTCCGCGTTGTTATAAACATACTTTATTGGCCGAATCGTTATACTACAGCATACATGATGGTAGACTCCCTGCCCGGTGTTGACATGTCTTCTCGCTGGCCCCAAGTGACGTGTGTGTTTTCCTAGATACCCTTCTTCATTCGTGCACACACGTTCACTATGGTTTTCCCCCTAGTCAAGGAATGCGCAGCATTCCTTAACTCTTTACTCCTAACCTAATTCCCTCACTGTTACACTACCAGCAACAGTCGGCAGACCAAGGATGTAACGCATTCACACTACTGGGGTGTCTCTGGTGCATCCCAGAATGACGCACATAGCTTCGTTCTGTGTGCGCTCTAATTTCACCAGCTGACGCTTTGAAGCAGTGAGCAGTCCTAGTCCATAATCAGTCACTGAGAGGATCAAGTGCTGGTATAGTGTGAAAAGCATTCTCTGCTCTGTGTCCATTGCAGCCATAGCTTTAAGTGCATTGAGTTCCTTTTGAGATCTTGTCACAACCATCTCCACATAGTCCTTGAAGGACAGGCTCCTGTCAAATGTGATTCCCATATACTTCATTTTGTTCTCTCTGTTGACGCTTCTACCATCTATCGCAAGGCTTGGGACATCAGCTCTCACAATCCTGTTGTGCAGAGAGCACCACAAAACAGCCGCCTTGTCCGGGTGGATGACAGCACTCATTTCAGTGCACCAGTCAACCACTTTGTCTACTGTCGCCTGTAACTCCTGGGCTGTTTGCTCCCATCTCTCCCCTGCCTATATGCAAGAATATCATCTGAAAATGTTAGTATTCTTCCAACCCCTGGTGCTTCTAGGTTTGCGATCTTGCTTGTATACACATTAAAGAGCACCGGTGAGATTGCAGATCCCTGTGGCAATCCTGGGATTAAAATATGTGGCTCTGAGGTCCATGCACCCAGTCGGAGAGCAACCCGACGAGAATGCAGGATGGCTGCTATCCAGTTCACCAACCAGGGATTTGACCCCCTTCTCCATCAGTGTGGTCATCAAAATATCATACTGAACTCTTTTGTACGCATCCTCGAGATCAAGCGCCGCCGTAATTGTTTCCTGTCTACTCTGGAACCCCTCATAAATGTCAAAGGCAAAAGTGGCTGCATTTGATCAGGTACCTTTTCCTGGCCTGTATCTCCCCAGACCTCTTGGAAGAAGCTTCCCTCTTTCCAAAAACTCTTGCAGCTTGACAGCGACTATCTTCTCTAGAACCTTCCCAAATGTATTTTGAAGGGCGATGATCCTAAAGCCGCTAAGCTTTGAATGATCCTTGAATGGTTTTTGGAGAGGGATGAGATAGCTGTGCACCCAATCCTGCGGTAATGTCGAGTTTCCCTTTATAGTGTCGTCCCTGGAGTGAGGGGAATCAACACCCACATTATTTTTAACCCCATATCATTATTCTGGAGAATCCACTAGATTCCATACACAACACTCCGTCAGTCACTGGATACCTCTTTCTCTCTCACCTCTCACCACTGTATCATGCCCCCTCTCACACTTCCCCAAAAACAACATACTACACAACTCTAGCTTCTAAAACTTAATAACAAATTAACTTAATGAAGAAAAGTGTATGTCTGTGAGAAGTGTATGTGTAGAATGTACGTTGTATACCCTAGTGTGTCTGCAGACTCAGACCGAACAGCTCAGGAGCAAGGTCCGATCATCCCGGTAAGGACCACACAACATCATCATAGTTCAGCACAAATTGACCTCACCAAAACGATGTGTCCCTCCTGCTAGATGTTGACTTCCTCCAGTAGCTTTTTGATAACCCCGATATCTGGTCACCAATCACGGATATAGTCCGATACTTATCCTGAATCGATAATACACCATGTTCCTAAATGTCCTTATAGTTCTGAGACTTAACAATCCTTGCAACGTGAAAACACGGAAACACTGTCCCTTGAAATAACATGGTTCATTTTTAAATGTCCTAGAGTTTCCCCATTACACAGTTATTGTTTACAGTCCCACAGGAATCTAATAATCTAATAAAAGCGCCAGGTTCATTGTTCCTGTTCCCTAGATAATCACTATTGTTCTTTCTACATAGATAATCACTATTGTTCTTGTTTCATGTGGTATGGAAAATAATCTCACTATTGTTCTTTCTACATAGATAATCACTATTGTTCTTGTTCCATGTGGTATGGAAAATAATCTCACTATTGTTCTTGTTCCATGTGGTATGGAAAATAATCTCACTATTGTTCTTTCTACATAGATAATCACTATTGTTCTTGTTCCATGTGTTATGGAAAATAATCTCACTATTGTTCTTGTTCCTTGTAGTATGGAAAATAATCTTACTATCAACTTCCGTGATCCCTATCACTAAGAAGTCATCTGCCGGATACTTATATGTTTCGGCTCAACAAAGCCATGTTCCTTCAGACCCTTTTTATCATGGGCCTAGTGCAAAAGTCGCTGAATAAATCTTCCCGCACTAATTTATCCATGATCTGAAATAGTGATGTTTCAGCTTGCTTTCTTCATAACCTGAAGGGAACCCGTGAAAGAGAGAACACACCTGGTGAGAGCAACCGGATACTGACCCCTATTAGATGAGTGTAGGTCGACGGCCTCACTCAGATATATGACAGTGAACCAAACTCTGTCATGGGGCAGAGGAGCTCATCACATCGGTCTGAATTAGGGTTAGTTAGTTAGTTAGTTAGTCGACAGATCATCCTCGCTGCACATCGAACCATTCAGTCCATAAGTGCTCGGATCCCCTCCTCAGCAAATCCCGCAGCGTGTAGCAGCTAACGACGCCAGTTCTGTGTTGGTTTATCAATCTTCTTTGGCTTCCTGCGTAGTGTTCTTGTTTGGCCACCCCTCTTTTAATTTGATGCTCTAGCAGTCTGGCCATTGTTGTAGATTCACAGTCATCACTTGGTTCTCGCAAAAGTCTCACATCACGTAGAGCATTCAGAATGTCAGCCTGGTCCATGGCGCGTCCGCCCTCCACAGTAGCCTCACCTGCGAGCTTGTCAGCCCGCTCATTTCCTTGTACTCCCGCATGCCCTGGCACGAAGATGAAACTAATCTTTGCCAGCCGAGACCGCTTCAGAGGCAGCAACCATTCTCTTCGGATCGACCCCTCCTCTATCCTCTTGATCATGTTCATTGAGTCGCTAAGGAAACAAGCCCTGGTGAATGTCTGTGTCTCGAGCCATGTTATTGCTTTACTTACTGCCATGACTTCCATGGTCAGGCTACTTGTGGTTTCAGTGAAAGCACCAGAGTCCTCCTTCACAATTCTCCCTCCGGCCCGAGCTGTAAAGGCCCATGAGCTTCTCACATGTCGGACGACCGACCCATCTGTGTAGATGACCGCGTCACCGTCTAGCGAATTCTCGAAAATCAACGCTTGTACTTCAGCCTCAACAGCAGCCGGATTTTCTTGTCTGCATTTTCTATCTAGTTGGATGCAAACTGAAAAGGATGTGCAGAAGTCTGTTGGCACTTGCACCCACTCCTCGCCAGGTTCTAAGTCCTCAAGTGAACACACCTGTTGAAGAATGTCTTCGGCTTGACCCATCCACGACCGTCCTCTTTTTAACCTGCTGCCCTTCACCTTCCTAATTTCACTATGCAGTGGATGTTGTGTGTTTGCGTTAATTCTGAGGTAGGCGCGTGCCCTGCAAACTTGTATTCTCTCTTCAATGGTTGGAAAATCAAGAAGGTAGCGCATCGCCCTGCATGCTGTATCTCTTGTACATCCAAGAATAATGCGCATAGCTTCATTCTGTATCCTTTCCATCCTTTCTATCTGCTTATGGCTGAGAGTCAAGATTGCCATTGCATACTCCAAAACAGACATGACCAGCCCCTCGTACAGAAGACATAGATGGCGCTGCTCACAGTTTGCTGCCGCCATCACCCGCATCGCTGCCAAACCCCGCTTGGCCTTTGTTATCACCTGGTCTATGTGCACATTATAAGCAAGGCTTCGATCAAACCGTATCCCCAGGTAATTCATTGCCTGCGTTCTTTCCACCGTCTCTGAACACAGCATTACAGTTGGTGTTGGATTGTTGACAATATGATTATTCAACGAGAACCAAGTCACTGTTGCCTTTGTTGGGTTGACCATTGCCCCAGCTTCATCACACCAAGTACTTATGCGATTGAGTTCGGTTTGTAGTTCCCCAGCAACCTCCTCTCTATCCTTACCCTGGCGATACACTAAAACATCATCGGCATATGACAATGTCCTGCCAGGTCCAGTGATCTGCTCACTGGTGATTCTCACTGTGTAGGCGTTGAACAGTACCGGAGATAATGGTGATCCCTGTGGTAGGCCAGGATATATTGTTGTTGGTTCCGAAGTCCAACTGCCACATCTAAAAACTACTTTCCGTTGGAAGAGGGCTGCAGCGATCCAACTAAGGAGGAATGGACTTACGTTTAGTTCAAGAAGCTGAAACATTAAAAAATCCAGTGGTACTCTGTTGTATGCGTCCTCAAGATCAATCGCTGCAGCAACGGTTTCAGTGCCTGAGTGGAAACCTTCATAGACATCCTGGGCAAAGACTGCTGCATTGGTCCAGGTTTCTCTTTTTGGACGGTACCCACCCAGGGTAGGTGGGAAAACACCTTGCCTCTCTAGTTGGCTTGATATTTTCCTGGCAATTACCTTCTCCAGCAGCTTGCCTATTGTATTCTGCATGGTTATAATTCGATATCCCTGAATTTTTTTGTGGTCTTTGTCAGGCTTCGGCAAGGGAATCAGATAGCTGTGTAACCATTCCTCCTTGATGCTAGCACTCCCTATACTGTTGTTGTACATGTCTGCTAGTTTCTCTAGCTCATTGTCGGTACACCTATTTATGTCGTCGTATCTTATGCCATCAGGACCTGGAGCACTGTTTTTTGATCGTCGAAGCACAGCCTTGATTTCTTTCACTGTCACTGTGTCTTCATCCGAAGTGTTCTGGGCCTTGCATCTGTCTGAGGTGACCTCCTTGGCCAGATTTCGACCTCCCATGTCTGTCTGGTTGCTCTGCTCAAGGTAGCGTTCAAAGAGGGCTTTGCCCTTGTCCTCGTCAGTCCTCTGCCAGATGAGGTCAGCACCTTGGAAGTCAGAAATGCTCTTATTCTTGACTACACCACTCATGCTTTTATGTAGTCGCCAGAACAATTTCAGTGACTTGTCTGTGCTTACCCTTTGACTGAATTAGGGTGAGACAAGGAAAGACCAAATGTAAAGTGCAGAACCCCAGTAGACACCCCACTGGAAGATCCCACCATTGGACATTTCCCCTATCCCCCAACCATCCTCAATCTTTCTACATATCATCCCACTTCACTATTCCCAACCAGCTGAGCTAATTGACCTCTCACACTAGTTTTAACAATACAATTGCCTACTGTCGCCGACACTCCTTGAATACCTAACCACAAAGCAACAACACTATGTTCCAGTCTTAAACTCTATCTATCACTAGACTGTTCTACATTATTTACATCTAAATGCGATCTAGTGAATACCTTATGAACACTCAGCTCTATCCTGAATCGAATCTACACTTTGCCATGAAAGACACATGTTCCTCAACGTTAATTGATACAGAACACAATAGATTCTTTTCTATATTGGATCCGAGCTAGTCAAACACTTCAGCCTAGGTCAACTCTCTTGTTCACACTAGCGGTAACAAGTTATGTTTTCATACAGTTGGGGATTGTCCAAGTGACGTCATTCAATGTCAACAACAGGTGGCCCCAGCGGCAGACAATCTGTTCCCAACTTCACAAGAATAGTTGTCCCCCCTTCTACAACTGACGCAACAGTCCTTTCTTCTCGAACAACGACACATCAAACAATGCCGACAAATTTCCCGTTTCCTAGGGAAATCTCAAAGACTGGTAGTTTTGTTTGATCCGACGTGTTTCCCCACTAGTAACAAACAATTGTAGCTGTGAATACAGACTGTCTCTGTTTGTCTATCATCTTATCGTTAACTATAGTGGTCCCATGACAGGTACTGATGCTGTCCTAATGCTCTGGTTAAAGCAGTCGGTCATCTCCTTCAGGTCTGCATCGCTCAAAGCCTTCATGTGGCCATACCTAACCCCATCGGGCCCTGGTGCTGTGTCTTTTGCCTTTTTCAAAATATGTTTAACATCTCCAACCCGTATGATGTCTTCATAATGGATATTATTCATGGTACCAGATAACTCCCCTCTAACTGCATCCCTGGTGTCAGCATCATTATGATTGGTCTGATCTAAAAATCTCTGGAGAAACGACTCCCCTTTCTCTTTGTCTGTTGTCACGCGCACACCATCATCTCTATCAATTGTTCCCACTCTCATAGGCCGATCTTTTCTTTGCATTTGTTTGTGCAGTTTCCAGAACTTTTGCAGTGTTTTATCACCTCCAATCTCCTTCATGAAACATTCCCATTTTGCGGTTTTGGCCTCTGCAGCACAGCGCTCGAAAACATCCATCTTGTCTTTCTTGAAATTTTCCACTGTGTCCACCTCCTCTTGTGAGCTTCGGGTATCTGTTGCACTTTCCTTAGCTGCTTCACTGCAGCTCTCTTTGCTTTCCAAGCATGGTCTACTCCTGGAGCCCACCAAGGGGGCTGCAAAAAAGGAGTTTTAACAGTCCTGTTGCATGCCCCCTGTCTGAGGTGTTCAAGAAGGCTATCGGTCCACTCATACCAGAAGGTCTTGCACGCTCTCCCAGCCTTAACTTTCCTTGATTTAGAGATCAGGACTGAGCATGGCATGTGATCACTCCCATGGTTATTCAAAACAGTCCACTTTACATCAAGGACTGATGACTGGGAGACAAATCCCAAGTCAATAGCTGTGTCTGCATCGCCAAGTCGGCCTACCATCATTTATGCAGACCACATCGGAGTCCACTATGGCATCCGCAAGGGCCATTCCCTCATACCATTCCATTTCTCCACTGCTGTCCCAATCTCTGTCCCTCGCATTGAAGTCTCCACATATGAGTAGCCTATCCCCTGGTAATTCCTCCAATTCCTTAACACAGTTTCAGTGTTCCTTTCTGACAAAAGTCCACTGTGGCATATACATTTATGATGTTCCAACCCCCCCCCCCCCCAATCTCCATTTGTATAACCTGGACCTCTCTTGCACTGTGATTCCACTGGCTCAAGTCAAGTACCACATGTTTCACTCCTTCCTTCACCAGCAGACCTTACCTATGTCTCTTCTGCCCAGCAGGGTTTATATAACTGGCATATCCAGGTCTGTATTTAGCTTTTGGAGCATGAGGACATCAAAATCATATATTAGCCTCTCCAATACAGGACCTCTCTGAAAGGCACTTCAATTCCAGTATCCCACTCTTACATGGTTGAAACCTAGTCTCTCCACTTTTTGTCTTGTTCTCCTGGCGCCTGCCCTCCTATTTCTATGCCTTCTTCTCACACCATTTCCTCTTCTCCTCCTCACTCTCTCTTCACTAGCCTCTGAAGGATGTGTCAAGCGCAGAGCATGTGCTCAGTAGCTCCGGCGATGATTTCCATATTTAATTAATTCCATAAGCAAGGTTTTGATATTGCAGGAAATAACCAGTCACCTAGCATTGCCTGCTTGCTACGGAAGAGGCAGGGGATGTCCCGCAGGAGTCCAAATGCCTGGTGCCGCCCCGCACACCTACCAGATGTCCAATGTTCATGACCAGTTTACCCATGGCCATCCAGTTCCTCAGCACGCTGGTCCACCTTGAACTTGGGGGTTTATAATCAAAGTTTTCCATCGCCTAGATTGACCGCTGTAATAGCTAACGGGCCCAATCTACCCGGGGGCAAGAGGTTCCAGCGCTTCATTCTTGGTGAACACAGTAGATACATGTATACAGGGAACAAAATCAGTGTCATACAATATCTATCAAATATTAAATAGTTCAAGTCACTACACAACGGAAATATAACTCTCACAGGTAGATAGTTGAGCACCAAACAAAGCAGTGACTACATCAGTAATCTGGTTAACTTCATACGTTGAGCTCTGCAGTACTGAGACAACAACATGACAATGCTTGGGTAAATTACATGGCAGATTATGTTGTGTTATAGAATGGTGGAGTGGTGGCAGACACAACACCATCCATTTTACAATGTTATTGTGTCACTGTTGGAAACAGAACTGTGTAGAATGAAAGGATTAAATTGATTGTGTGTGGTATGACACTAATGAGTTCATGAAAAAAGCTAAACTACAAGTGAATTAATTAAGAAGTGAGGAAAGACACTGCTGCTAGGTAGGGCACAGATAGAGAAAACCTGACAATAGTATACAGTAGCAAGAACCATCAGTACTGTAAGCATACTTTAACCGGAAGCCATTTTTCTGCGCTTGCGCAGAAGGGTTTCGTCGTGTCGACACATCAGGGACTATTAACATACCCTTTGTTGTATATCTCATTGGATATATTTAAATAACTCGTGACAATAACGAATTACCATCTCCGCTTCCGGAAAAATGGCCATTCTATCATTCTGCAAATAGTCAGCGCTTGAGATCACCTGTGTCATTGACATAACAAGTGAATTGCTTGTTTTAGAGGTAGTAATTGTATATTTTAAGCTTGAATAATTACTCTGACCATGTTTTTATACTGATTTTCGTATTCTTCATGCAATTTTACATTTATGTGGTGAGTTTAATTGCCATAGTCGCTTTCGAAGTGGTACAAAAACATCGCTGTTGCCGACATGTGTTTGCCATTGAGAATACATGGCGTCGCCGCACCACTCATATCTATCGAACATATAATTTATTTTAAGCTTGAATAATTACTCTGACCATGTTTTTATACTGATTTTCGTATTCTTCATGCAATTTTACATTTATGTGGTGAGTTTAATTGCCATAGTCGCTTTCGAAGTGGTACAAAAACATCGCTGTTGCCGACATGTGTTTGCCATTGAGAATACATGGCGTCGCCGCACCACTCATATCTATCGAACATATAATTTATTTTAAGCTTGAATAATTACTCTGACCATGTTTTTATACTGATTTTCGGATTCTTCATGCAATTTTACATTTATGTGGTGAGTTTAATTGCCATAGTCGCTTTCGAAGTGGTACAAAAACATCGCTGTTGCCGACATGTGTTTGCCATTGAGAATACATGGCGTCGCCGCACCACTCATATCTATCGAACATATAATTTATTTTAAGCTTGAATAATTACTCTGACCATGTTTTTATACTGATTTTCGGATTCTTCATGCAATTTTACATTTATGTGGTGAGTTTAATTGCCATAGTCGCTTTCGAAGTGGTACAAAAACATTGCTGTTGCCGACATGTGTTTGCCATTGAGAATACATGGCGTCGCCGCACCACTCATATCTATCGAACATATAATTTATTTTAAGCTTGAATAATTACTCTGACCATGTTTGTATACTGATTTTCGGATTCTTCATGCAATTTTACATTTATGTGGTGAGTTTAATTGCCATAGTCGCTTTCAAAGTGGTACAAAAACATCGCTGTTGCCGACATGTGTTTGCCATTGAGAATACATGGCGTCACCGCACCACTCATATCTATCGAACATATAATTTATTTTAAGCTTGAATAATTACTCTGACCATGTTTTTATACTGATTTTCGGATTCTTCATGCAATTTTACATTTATGTGGTGAGTTTAATTGCCATAGTCGGTTTCGAAGTGGTACAAAAACATCGCTGTTGCCGACATGTGTTTGCCATTGAGAATACATGGCGTCGCCGCACCACTCATATCTATCGAACATATAATTTATTTTAAGCTTGAATAATTACTCTGACTATGTTTTTATACTGATTTTCGGATTCTTCATGCAATTTTACATTTATGTGGTGAGTTTAATTGCCATAGTCGCTTTCGAAGTGGTACAAAAACATCGCTGTTGCCGACATGTGTTTGCCATTGAGAATACATGGCATCGCTGCACCACTCATATCTATCGAACATATAATTTATTTTAAGCTTGAATAATTACTCTGACCATGTTTTTATACTGATTTTCGGATTCTTCATGCAATTTTACATTTATGTGGTGAGTTTAATTGCCATAGTCGCTTTCGAAGTGGTACAAAAACATCGCTGTTGCCGACATGTGTTTGCCATTGAGAATACATGGTGTCGCCGCACCACTCATATCTATCGAACATATAATTTATTTTAAGCTTGAATAATTACTCTGACCATGTTTTTATACTGATTTTCGTATTCTTCATGCAATTTTACATTTATGTGGTGAGTTTAATTGCCATAGTCGCTTTCGAAGTGGTACAAAAACATCGCTGTTGCCGACATGTGTTTGCCATTGAGAATACATGGCATCGCCGCACCACTCATATCTATCGAACATATAATTTATTTTAAGCTTGAATAATTACTCTGACCATGTTTTTATACTGATTTTCGGATTCTTCATGCAATTTTACATTTATGTGGTGAGTTTAATTGCCATAGTCGCTTTCGAAGTGGTACAAAAACATACCTGATTTTTAAAGACTATCTAATAAATGATACATGATATATGTTTAAATGCATACAGGAGAAATCCATTTTTATACAAATGTCTCATTATATAAGCAAAGATATAATCTCTCGTTATGAATCTATGTAATTACTTTTAGTACTTTTACGTGGCCAATCTGCAAGACAAAATTTTTTAATTGTTAAAAATCTAATAGTGTAACATGAACCATCAGATTTTAAATTTGAGTATTTACTAATGAGACCACCACCAAAAGATATGCCTTGAGAAACCGAATCTAATGGTACCAAGATGATGCATGTATGTCAATTAGAAGCGAAGATATGCAACTTTGAGCGTCGTGATCATTAACGCCGAAATTAATTAATATAATAACTAATTGGCGGCCATTTTTATATGCTAATTAGATAACGTTGCATACTATCTAAACAGGAGAATATCCGTTAAGAGTATATCCTCATTCCGCATAAAACAAGATACAACTTGCCAGGGTTTAAAGCTAATATAAAGAATGCACATGGTAATTAATTAAAATAACAACTAATTGGTGGCCATTTTTGTATGCTAATTAGATAACGTTGCATCATATGTAAACAGGATTTAACCCATTATGTGCGTAGCATCCATCCACATAATACAAGATATTACTTGCCAGGGTTTAAAGCTAATATAAAGAATGCTCTATATAATTAATTTATATAATAATTGGCGGCCATTTTTATATGCTAATTAGATAACGTTGCATACTATCTAAACAGGAGAATATCCGTTAAGAGTATATCATCATTCCGCATAAATCTAAATACAACTTGCCAGGGTTTAAAGCTAATATACAAATGCACTATATAATTTATATAATAACTAATTGGCGGCCATTTTTATATGCTAATTACATAATGTTACATCATATGTAAACAGGATTTAACCCATTATGTTCGTAGCATCCATCCGCATAATACAAGATATTACTTGCCAGGGTTTAAAGCTAATATAAAGAATACACTTGGTAATTAATGAATATAATAATTAATTGGCGGCCATTTTTATATGCTAATTAGATAACGTTGCATCATATGTAAACAGGATTTAACCCATTATGTGCGTAGCATCCATCCGCATAATACAAGATATTACTTGCTAGGGTTTAAAGCTAATATAAAGAATGCACTATATAATTAATTTATATAATATCTTCTTCTTCTTCTTCTTCTGCGATCATCCGGAGTTTTTTTTTTCGGATGTGATTGCGTTGTGCCTGTTTACAGCAGAGCTGCGTTCTTGCGCCGTTAGGCCGACACATCCGACTTCTGCGGGCATTTGTTGACCGGGTTAACCTTCCCGGGGGTTTCTTAGGACGTTTGACTCTCACTGTTGTGGTGTTATCCCCCATCCCAGCTGGCCCATATAGAACAGCCAAAGATCCTGGTCAGCCCTCAAGGGAAGGCAGGGGCAGACCATGGGCATTCCCCGCCATCCAAGGAGGCTTCCATAATTGCAGAGCCAACACACAGCGCTCTGGTACTGGGCGCACCCAAGGAATCGTCACGTCCTGCACATGGCTGCTTAGCCTCACTTCCGTATATTGGACCTTCCGTTCACCAGAGGCTGTTCTTCCGGAAACCAGAAGTATGCAATCTGCAGATGACATCCACACAGTGAGCTTTCGATTCGGACTTTCCATGTAATGGATTTGCTATCCAAGCAATATAATATAATATCTAATTGGCGGCCATTTGTATATGCTAATTAGGTAACATTGCATACTATCTAAACAGGATATAACACATATCGTGCGTTGCACAATTCCGCAGACTACAAGATACAACTTGCCAGGGTTTAAAGCTAATATAAAGAATGCTCGTGGTAATTAATTTAATATAACTACTAATTAGCGGCCATTTTTATATGCTAATTAGGTAACATTGCATTATATGTAAAAATAGATGACATGAGCAATTAGGCTTCGCTACACCGATCGCAATGATGTATGGTTGCTAGGATGTCGTGTATGGTTGCTAGGATGTTCGTGTATGGTTGCTAGGATGTTCGTGTATGGTTGCTAGGATGTTCGTGTATGGTTGCTAGGATGTTCATGTATGGTTGCTAGGGTGTTCGTTTAAAAATAAACAAGCTACTAGTAAGAACATACATTTTGATAACTTCTGCTGTGACCTTGGTTCGGACACGAAAAAAAGATGCCCAGAGGAGATCTTTTGTGTCAATTTCTGCGTTAATGATCTCGACACTCAAAGATGCATATCTATTATCTTCGCTTCTAATTGACATACATGCATCATCTTGGTACCGTTAGATTCGGTTTCTCAAGGCCCATCTTTTGGTGGTGGTCCCATTAGAAAATACTCAAATTTAAAAATCTGATGGTTCATGCTATGGACAATATAATAATTTATAGACTTTCTTGTTATACTGTATAATACAGTATAACAAGAAAGTCTATTAATTATTATATTGTCCAGGGCAAATTAAATAATGGAAGACCTAAAATTAGTAAAATTACATGGGGAAGAACAGAATGAGGTGAATAATTCAAATACAGGGGATTTTTTTGGGGGAGGGGGGGGGGGGGAGGAGGTATATATGAGTTGATCACTGATAGTGATACTAGAGAGGTTCGACTTCATCGCCTCGAGTTTTATCCAATTTGCTCGGTCTCATTTGGCGAGGCAGCCTGTCGAAAGCGTCGCACAGAGCACAGGCTCCAGCGACGACCCCAAGAGTTCCGAGGGAACTGCACCCGTGAACTGAAAATCCGAGTCCGGAACCGGGAATCGAACCTACAATTTTCGGTGGAATGAATGCGAGGCAGGCTGCTTGGCCACCTAGACACCCCCCCCCCCCCCCACGTTACAGTGAGATAGTGCGACATTATTCAACACACTATTAAACGACAAATGAATTATAATTATCGAACATAGTATTCAACATTACCCAACTAAGAGTAGTAAGAGTGTGTTTTAGTCCAACTTCGACACGCCGCCATGTTTCCTGCAACTGCCAAAGTTAGTACAAACCAGGATTGCCACTTTTTTGGGGGGCCAAAAATATCTAGAAACGGCCCAAACAACATCCATAAATATCTGGATTTCTTTGGAAAGTATCTAGGAAAAATATCCAGATTGAGAAAGTAAGAAATTACATATGTATTGATGTGACTGCCGTCTCCCTGGCGAAGAGTTTACTGCTATCGCCGTAACACCATATATTCTCGTGAGTAACGCAGCTGCGCCCCAACCGGCAGCAGTTCGAGTCGCACTTGTAACTTACGGGGGTATGTGAGCCGGTCACTCAGAAAGCAATGGCAAACTACTGAGCGTAATCTTGCCTAGTACATCAACAGCAGCTGAAAAATCCTGATGTTGACTGTAACGTCCTGTAATGGATATGCAACATAAAAAATAAAGAAATTGATGTGACTTACCCTATAGAATCATGTCTTCATCTTCACTGATGTCTGTCTCACAAGATGCACTTAGCTTGGATGATGAAGTTGAAGCTTCAGATTCAAAATGACTCTGGTATGCTTTAGCTGTTCCAATTTCTTTTAATACACGATCAGGGAGCTGATAAGTTGAACAGCATTTTCCTGCTCTCATCAGGCCAAATCTTATTGTCAAGATAGCATTTAAGAGGTCACGTTTCATCCTGTTTCTTAGTTTACATTTTGTATAATTCATAGTACTGAAAACTCTTTCCACATCACATCAGCATTTGAATGGGGTAGTATCATGGCAGATATCGCACATTCAAAGGGCTCAACGAATAAACTGTTACCTGAGACATCTTTAAATTGTCTTACTTCACTCCAAAAGGCTTCAATTTCTGTTTTGTTTCTCCAGTCAACCAAATTTATTTTGGTTAACTGATATTCTGCTTCCGCCACACTATAATCAGTAGCCCCTAAAAATGTCATAACTTGACAATATTTTAATCTGTCCTTTACTGGGTGAAGTATGTTGTTAACAGAAAAGAGTGAAATATTTTTCAATACATCCAAATTTTCAGGAAGTCTCTGCTTCATTTACTTGAATAATGAGAGAAGAAAATCTTGACAGCGCTTTCACCTCTGAAGTGGGCTCACCTGACTGGCCAGGGACACCTTTAAAGGGGAAAGCAATCCCACACGCAAAACTCAGTCCTTTACTACTTTAAACAGTGTGTAAGGACTATGCTCGAGTTTAAGCGAGCGAACAAAACGAAGAAGAAGAAGACAGCGCTTTCTTAAGTTGTTCTCTTCATTTTCTGCTAGCAGTCCTTTTGTTTTTAAACCATCAATTTTTGATTCGAAATCCGGCTGCTGTTGAGGCTGAAGTACAAGCGTTGGTTTTCGAGAATTCGCTAGATGGTGACGCGGTCATCTACACAGATGGGTCGGTCGTCCGACATGTGAGAAGCTCATGGGCCTTTACAGCTCTGGCCGGAGGGAGAATTGTGAAGGAGAACTCTGGTGCTTTCACTGAAACCACAAGTAGCCTGACCATGGAAGTCATGGCAGTAAGTAAAGCAATAACATGGCTCGAGACACAGACATTCACTAGGGCTTGTTTCCTTAGCGACTCAATGAACATGATCAAGAGGATAGAGGAGGGGTCGATCCGAAGAGAATGGTTGCTGCCTCTGAAGCGGTCTCGGCTGGCAAAGATTAGTTTCATCTTCGTGCCAGGGCATGCGGGAGTACAAGGAAATGAGCGGGCTGACAAGCTCGCAGGTGAGGCTACTGTGGAGGGCGGACGCGCCATGGACCAGGCTGACATTCTGAATGCTCTACGTGAAGTGAGACTTTTGCGAGAACCAAGTGATGACTGTGAATCTACAACAATGGCCAGACTGCGAGAGCAGCAAATTAAAAGAGGGGTGGCCAAACAAGAACACTACGCAGGAAGCCAAAGAAGATTGATAAACCAACACAGAACTGGCGTCGTTAGCCGCTACACGCTGCGGGATTTGCTGAGGAGGGGATCCGAGCACTTATGGACTGAATGGTTCGATGTGCAACGAGGATGATCTGTCGACTAACTAACTAACTAACTAACTTTGATTCGATTGGTATCCCACGTATGGCTTAGGAGCCAAATAGCTCTCTATAGTGCAAGTGAACAAGTCAGCTTTAAAAGTTGGCAATATAAGTCTTTTACCAATTGAGTGAAAAGTGAGATCGTCAAGTAATTTAACTTTATCAACATTTTGAGATTCAAACAGTTTATTAACTTTTTGCACTTCACTTAAAATGGGTTGTAAAAAGAGAAGGAATGCCAAATTGTT
Source organism: Cepaea hortensis (assembly GCA_963921405.1). Taxonomy (NCBI): domain Eukaryota; kingdom Metazoa; phylum Mollusca; class Gastropoda; order Stylommatophora; family Helicidae; genus Cepaea; species Cepaea hortensis. The sequence goes on from OY992881.1 coordinate 8,424,707, forward strand.
TTCATCACTGTACATTCCATATAGTATTTCAGCTGTGTAGCACTTTTCACTTTGTCTTGTTATTTCGAAGTGTGTCTTCAACTCCAACTATTGGTTCACAATTACTTCAACAGCTGGTTGAATTGATAACCAAAAGCAAACTGGTTTACCACTACGGCTAGGCATAAACATACATTTCTCCATACATCTTGAGCATAGCCTACGATGGGTAGCGTTGTGATATTCTGTTGTGATAATTTGGTGTGTCCAGTGTGTGTCGCGTGGTTACACACCCGCTTCACACGCGTGATCCGGGACTGTTTCCGGATCCGGTCAGGGATGTGCACTACTGACGAGCTCAAACGAGGGCGAAACTCGAGTATAGTGCTTCCATATTGGCGTGGATAGGCCTTAGGTTCATACCAGAATGCGATCGGCGTTGCCAGTAGTGGGTTGTGCTCAATATTTAAATTTCAAGTCCCGAAACAACCACATAATCATACATTTCTCCGCCAAATCTTCGTTGAATTCACGACAAATAACGTCTTCACATTTTCGCTTTTTACCATTGTTTGATTTTAGATTTTCCACATTCCTGTTTATAGGCTTTAACAGTAAATTTTTATTTGAAAAAAAAAAAATATATATATATAATTTCAACACAATACTGCCGACTCTGCTAAACAGTTGTAACAGACAACAACATAGCGCCTTGCACACTCTGATTGGTCGACAAGGCTGGGATATGGGAACTTCATAACATTTCGTTGCAAACTGAACAGGTGCATTCGATAATATCTGAGCATAACAACCAAGAGCAGAGTAAATTATCGCACTCTGACGGGTCGCTCCAAGTGCATTTTTGAAATTATTAAAATAAATTATATTAAGTAACGAGGCCTCGCGTGCCACTTTCTGACAGCTGGCGGGCCACAAGTGGCCCGCGGGCCGTGGTTTGGGAACCTCTGTGTCAAATAGTGAACAGAATTACCGAAACAATAATTGCATTCGAGAAATAAATTCACATGCATTCATTGGCAGTCACAGAAATACAGCACATACTCGAACCCACCTGTTTGTCGTAGTGTGTGAATTTACATCTCATGCTGTTTCAATGTTCGCTAAACTGATCGGTGAATTAGGGTATGCCTACCCAGCATGTGAATACAGGATTGGGCAGACTGCGCGGAAGAAATCATCCTGATTCAACGGGCAAGACGGCGTTTTCCTGCAAAGCGTTGTGAAACGTAATGAGCACGGGAAGGCACGTAGAGCGCCCTGGTCATCCACTGCACCTGTATTCGTCTCCAGTCGTCTTGACTTGTCTTGCCACTGGACTCAGATGGACTCAGGCGAGAGAGTGAGGTCGACGAATTGCGCAACTCTTCCTCACTTTAATCCAGTTCACCGCGCAAGTCATTCTTCATCCATCCATCATGTGTCATGCCGGTAAGCGTGGGCGGTCATGTTTTGCCATCTCACTCGATCACCAGAGTCGTGGATCAGCTCTGTGTTTCTGTCTCGACCATGCCACGAGTCCAAGCCATCCAGGTATTTGCTTCTAGGTCTTCCTCTTGGTCTGTTTCCCTCGATCTCGTTAGTTGTCACCAAGTTCTCCAATTCGTTTCTTCTCATAACATTCCCAAAAAATTGTGACTGTCTGCATCTAATGTCTCTAATCAGTTTACGATCTTTATTTGTTTCTTGAAGGACTTGTTCATTGGTCGTTCTGGCTGTCCATGGTATTCTTTGCATTTTCCTAAGAAACCACATTTATACAGCCATCAGATGTTTTTCAGCTTGACTGCTCATTGTCCAAGTTTCACATCCATATAAAAGTACAGGTTCTATGTAGCACCTCAATACTCTTTTTCTCGTTTTAATTGACATCTTTTTATTGGTCAGTATGTTTTTTATCTTGCTAAAGGCTAATTTTGCCATGGCGATCCTTGTTCTAATCTCTTCAAGGCATCTACCATCAGAAGTTATTACTGTTCCGAGATAATTGTACCTATTCACTTGTTGAAGAATATTCCCATAAGCGCTTTGAGCCTGTGCCGCCTATCCTCAGTTTGTTGGATCTGATTGCGCTCAAAGAGCACCAGTCCGTTTCGAACATCTCTTCTCCAGGAGTATCTGTCTGTTGCAACTCTCTCCCACGTGTCTGGATCTATTCCAATGGTTTTCATATCTTGTTTACACACATCCCTATATCGCATTTGGGGTCTTCCGGTTGGCCTTTTTCCTGTGGCTAGTTCTCCGTAAAGGAGATCTTTGGGAATACATTCATGCTCCATTCGAGATACGTGGCCCAGCCACCGGAGGCGTCTCTGCTTGAGGAGGGTGTGCACTGTGGTAAGCACCTGTCTTCACCTGGCTCTTTCAAGCACCTGTTTGTTTGTTATGTGGTCTTTCCATGTTATGCCCAGGATACGTTTCAGACATCTCATGTGGAAGGAATTCAACTTCCTTTCCTGTCTTGAGTACAGGGTCCAGGATTCAGACCCATAGAGTTGTGTGCTAACAACACAAGCTTTATATACTTGAGCTTTTGTACGCTCTGATAGTCTATTATTCTCCCAAACTCTTTTAGCTAGCCTGGAAAATGTTGTGGCTGCCTTTCCAATGCGTCTGTCGATTTCTGTCTCTAATGAAAGATTATCTGATATTGTCGACCCCAAATACACAAAATCGTGGACGACCTTCAATTCGTAATTAGAAATTTTGATTGACGGAGGCACACCAGCATCTTGTTCCATCACCTGTGTTTTATTTAGGCTGATGGTGAGCCCAAAGTCTTTGCAGGCGGCTCCAAAACGATCTATGAGCCAATGGAGATCTTCTGCTGTATGAGTAGTCAGTGCTGCATCATCTGCAAAAAGTAGTTCTCTTACACATCTTGATCTTATTTTGGTCTTTGCCTTGAGTCTTGATGGGTTAAAAAGTTTGCCATCAGATCTTGTGTGGAGGTATATGCCTTCAGTGGCAGTCCCAAATGCCTGCCTTAAGAGAACAGCGAAGAAGATACCAAAGAGTGTAGGAGCAAGCACGCAGCCCTGCTTTACTCCGCTGCTGATGCTGAATGACTGGGATGTTGAGCCGTCAAATAAAATGGTCCCCTGCATGTTTTCGTGGAATGATTTCACGAGACTAAGAAGGGTGGGTGGACATCCAACCTTTTCAAGGACCTTAAAAAGGCCGCTTCTGCTCACGAGGTCAAATGCCTTTGTGAGGTCGATGAAGGCAATATATAATGGCTTCCTCTGTTCTCTGCACTTCTCTTGGAGCTGGCGGAGTGAGAAAATCTTATCGATGGTGGACCTGTTGGGTCTAAATCCACACTGCGATTCGGGGTAGATTCTTTCAGCAAGAATGTGTAATCTGTTAAGGATTACTCTGGCAAAAATCTTGCCCGTAATGCTGAGTAGGGAAATGCCGCGATAGTTGTTGCAGTCGCTTCTGTCGCCTTTGTTTTTATAAAGGGTAACGATGTTTGCGTCTTTCATATCTTGTGGTATTGATTTTTCTCTCCAGCAGAGCTGAAATATTGCATACAGTTCTGGGATGATTGTTTCCTTGCTACATTTTAAAATTTCAGGTGGAATACTATCTTTTCCAGGTGCCTTGCCGGATTTGAGAGAGTCTAGTGCTTCGCTGATTTCTGTGAGGCAAGGTTCGTTATCCAAGGCATGCATGGCGGACTGTTGATCGGTGGCTTCCAGAGCTTCTTCGCTTACAGTGTTGTCCACTGAGTATCTGATCCAACAAACTGAGGAATTGCGGCACAAGCTCAAAACGCAGTCACTTACTGCGGGACCTGCCTCGTCTTACAGATGCGGAAACTGTGACAGAGATTGTCACTCTTGCATCAGACTATCTAGTCACCAGCGGTGCTGCCAGGTACCTCCCCAGCTGCACAACTCTATAGTCCTTCAGGACTGAAAGAGGCATACTACTACTACTACTACTACTACTACTACTACTACTACTACTACTACTACTACTACTACTACTACTACTACTACTACTACTACTACTACTACTACTACCACTACTACTACTACTACTACTACTACTACTACTACTACTACTACTACTACTACTACTACTACTACTTCTTCTTCTTTTCGTTCATCCGGAGTGTTTTTTCAGATGTGATTGCGGTGTGTCTGTTATGCGCCCTTGGGCCGAAACCCGTAGGCCAACACATCGACTTTAGCGTGCTTTTTTGACCAGGTAGCATTCCTGGGAGACTCTCACTTTTGTGGTGCCATCTACAACAATGTTGGCCAAGTTAGAACGGTCGAAGGCAACGGTCATCCCTCAAAGGAAGGCAGGGACAGTCCATAATATTTTCCGCCATCCAAGGTTGCTTCCATAGTTGCAGGGCCGACACATAACGCCCTGGTTCTGGGCTAGCCGAGGGAATCGTCACGTCCTGCTCATGGCTGCTTTAAAACCTCACTTCAATATATTGGTCATTTCGTTTGCCCCGGGCCATTCCCGCACAAACCAGACAGGTTTGCAGACGGTATCCACTCAGCGAGTTTTCGGACATGTGCTTGTCGTTGCGCCCGTCAGAGCTGTTCCAGGCACGACAGACATTCGGGAAACTACCTAGTCAGAGCTGTTCCGAACAAGAGCGGCATTCGGAAACTAGGTAGTCAGAGCTGTTCCTAGCACGAGAGACATTCGGACGAGACATTTCACTCGGACGTAAATTCGTAGTGTCAATTTTTAGTTTGCCACCCGTAGGACGACACTTCCGGCTTCCGGCGGGCATTTTTTAATGAGGTTAGCCTTCCTCGGGTTTCGAGACTCTTGTTTCGGCTTCCACACAGCAAGCTTTCGCTTCGGGCTGCCACGTAATGGATTCGCAAGACAGGCGTTCCATTTCGTGTCAACGAGACAATTTTCCACCTTTGACTACACTCACTCCATGAGTGTGGTTACAGACTATCGGACGTCTGCGAGACGTGCGACCGAGGTGTTTTTCCACCTTTTGAACTCACTCACGAGGTAGGCTACATGTGCTGCCGGCTCAGCACCTTACCTCCGTGCGTCTGTGGGCGAGTAACGGTCAGGCCCTTTCATCCGGGGATACCTCATATCCCCCAGCTAAGAGCCATCGAACGAATCTGCGCCGAGCATGTAGCGTTCTCAGCACATCATCACAATTTTGATGTAGGTCTGTGTCGGCCAGGCTCTCACTTCCGAGAGTTTATGACTTAGAGACGTTCAGCCATACACCTCGGATGGGAGCCTTATGCCCGGACTGAGATTTAGGGATCGTTTGCCTGATTTTGACTGCTATCCTCAGTCTTACCTGCAGAGCAGCAGGTTGTGTCTCTCTTAGTATGGTCCCTATCCCACGAGCCGTCCGATATGTAGTTTTCACCCTTCGGCAAGCACATGGGGTCGATGGGACACGCAAGCTCCCCCACCACGGCAAGGTGGAGACACATCGGGGGAGCTACTATACTACTACTACTACTACTACTACTACTACTACTACTACTACTACTACTACTACTACTACTACTACTACTACTACTACTACTACTACTACTACTACTACTACTACTACTACTACTACACAAGTTCCATTTAAGCACACACTGTGAGACTTCAAAAACTCGTTATGACTGCTGTTTTCTGTAAATAAATTCAAGTTTGACATCCGAATGCGCATACAGGCGAGGACGATTTCTCACGCGAAAAATATGATGTAAGCTGACATCAGTTATCACTTATCAGTTGAGGTATCTTCATTGCACTCCGGACATGTCCATAGGTGCTCAGATCCCCCCCCCCCCCAGCATATGCATCAGCGTTCGGTGGCTAATAGTGCCAGTTCTGTGTTGGTTGACGAGTCGCCTTGTTTTCCCGATGTACCTCTCGCGTCTGGCTGTGCCGATTCTTACTCCCAAGTCTTTCGTCCTGGACAGCGAAGTGGAATCACTGACGTCAAAGTTCTCTGTTCTCGCCATATCTTTGAGGACGTTAATAACATCGGCACGATCCATGGGCTGGCCATCTACAGGGGGTGAAGAGCCAGCCAGTTTATCAGCTCGTTCATTTCCCTCGACTCCCGCATGTCCAGGGACGAAGATGAAGGTGACTTTACGGACGACAGACTTCCGCAGTGACTCAGTCTACTGTCTACGTACAGATCCAGCTTCGACCTTCTGAATCATGCTCATTGAATCACTTAGTACACACACGTTGGTATAATACTGTGATTCCAGCCATATGAACACCTGTGTAACTGCCATCACCTCCATCGTCATGCTGCTCATAGAGTGGGCACCACTGGATTCTTGAACGGTTCGGCCCGCTGAATGGGCTGTAAATGCCCACGCACTTCTCTGCTGCTTTATAACAGATCCATCTGTATAGATGAGCACTTCGGGGCTATCTGAGTGTTCGTAGATGAGCGCGTTAACCTCTGCATTGACAGCGGCAGGGTTCTGCTCTCTGTCGAGTGTGATAATGCAGGAGTAAGTGCACTTAAAAGCTGGAGGCAACGGCATTTGCAAGCTGACATTTAAACAGCAAATGCACTTGGCAAATGTATGGAATTGTGAATGTTATGGCTTAGCGTGTGTGTGCGTGTTCACGTAACACATACATATTGTATTGTTGTTGTTTAGCGAACATTGAAACAGCTTGAGAAGTAAATTCACAAACACACAAAGAGGTGGGTTCGAGTCTGTGCTGTATTTCTGTGACTGTCATCAATGAATGCATGTGAATTTATTTCTCGTATATTATTGTTTCGGTAACTCTGTTGACCATTTTGAGAGTGTCTCTAAATTTTTGTACTAACTTCGGCAGTTGCAGGAACATGGCGGCGTGTCGTAGTTGGACTAAAACACACTCTTAGTTGGGCAATGTTTATATTGTGTTGGATAATTCATTTGTCGTTTAATGATGTTGAATATTGTGTTCGATAATTCATTTGTCATTTAATGGTGTTGAATATAGTTGCACTATCTCACTATAATGGGGGGGGGGGGGGGGAGTGTGTCTAAGGTGGCCAAGCAGCCTGCTTCGCGCATCTCAAGCTTATCTCTTCCATGATTCATTTAGACTCGTGATAAGTTGTCATCAATAAATGTGCGGCATTCCAAAAAAATTGTGGGTTCGATAGCGAACTCGGCCTTTCATTCAGTTAACGGGTGCAGTTCCCTCGGAATTCTTTGGGATCGTCGCAGGAGCTCGTGCTCTGTGCGACACTTTCGACAGGCTGCCTCGTCGAATGAGACCGAGCAAATTGGATAAAATATAAAACTCGAGGCGATGAAGTCGAACCTCTCTATCCAGCTCATATTATCGGCATATCCCATACCCAGCTTGAATTGTACACCTCATTATTCTGTTCGTCTTTTCCGTGTAAAGTCAATAGGTCTTCCACTATTCGAATACTATTTGACATTTCATTTGTCCTGTGGGTATGGACAATATAAAAGACTTGCTTGTTATTATTATACTGTATACTATTGTCAGGATTTCTCTATCTGTGCCCTACCTTTCCTCACTTCTTAATTCACTTGTAGTTTAGCTTTTTTCATGAACTCATTAGTATTAGTGTCACACCACAATCACTTTAATCTTTTTATTCTACACAGTAGGTATTCTAGTCATGAATTTCAAATTGGGTATTTACAAATGCGACCACCACAGGTAGATAGGCCTTGAAAAACCAAATCTAATGGTACCTCAACGGAGTGACTATTCGCAATTCCATTGCGAATAGAAAAGAAAATTATATTTGCAATGGAAGTAGGTCACGTGATTATTCCTATGCCTGCGTCCATATTACAATGCTTTATTGATCTATTAACGTGTCCTCAGTAGCATAGTGGTTAGTGTCTCCGCCTGGTACACTGGAGCTCGAGGATCGATTCTGCGCCGGGGAGGCAACATTTTTTTTTTTCATTTTCAGGAAGGAAGTGTCTATTCATACTGGAGTATGTATAAACTATTAATTTATTCAAACCGCAGTTATGTATAAATTATCCGTTTATTCATAGCTGAACTATCATGTGATTTTTCCCGGTCCCGGAAACCCCGGCTGGTCACGTGACGTTTTCTTGGCGATAATTTCCTTCCTGCGGTTTACCTTCCTGCTTCCTGCGAACGACCATGTGCTCACATGCATCCAATGTGGACGAACATTTCCAGCGCAAATAGGTCTGATCAGCCACATTTGCTGCCGCCATAGGTTGTAATTATGGCTTTTTGAATCACAGTGTAACAAACTATCGTCTGCCAAAACGACATGGTGTCAATGTTACCCCACAATCTATGTACATCTTATTTTAAGGAAAAATCAAAATTGCTAAAAAAGTTTTTTTTGTCACTGTTTAAATTAACGGGGAGACCTGAATGCTTGTTTATGTCCTCTCCTGACCTGTACCACTCTGTCCCACTCGCTAATTGAAGTAGCGACATAACAGATACCTGGTAAATGAAGAACAAACAAGTTGGTATCAACCAGTGCTGATCTGATGATCTCGCTTTTGGCAGCAAACAGTATTTCCTAGGGTTTTTGTGTTTTGTGTTGGTTACATGTGTCTTTATCTTGCTGCACAAGAACCTGCACACTTGTCTTTCTGTTCTTATCTGTCCTCTACTTTTGTTGTCTTGGGAAAGGCGCTTAGCCAACCGAACACGAGTTCTCTCTCTCTCTCTCTCTCTCTCTCTCTCTCTCTCTCTCTCTCTCTCTCTCTCTCTCTCTCTCTCTCTCTCTCTCTCTCTCTCTCTCTCTCTCTCTCTCTCTCTCCCCCTCCCTCTCTCTCTCACTTGTCTTTATCACTTTGTTATGTCTTTCAACACATCTTTCTCATATCTCTGTCTCTCACACTATCTTAGTTATCTATCTCCCTCCTCTCTCTTTTCAACCTGCTTCACATATACCAGGTTTTCCTGCACTTTATGTGCGTAGCATTTCCTTGTTTATTTGTTAATTCATCAGGACAGTAAGTCGGAAGCTTGGTGTTTGAATTGCCTAATCATGTCTCTCTGAGGTGACGCATATTACTGTCAGCTTGGACCGGAATTATGAGGACATAAATAGCAAGAAATAGTAGGTCGGTAATGTAAACAAACATGGATGCCTGTAAACAGTAAGTGTACAGAAACGCAAGTTAACAATTCTTGAACTCGCCTGGGGACACAATTATTTGTATTGGGGATACCAATCTGGAAAATTATTCTTGATATTTAAACAGCCATACTTCAGCTATGTATAAAGTATCCGTTTATTCATACTTCAGCTATGTATAAATTATCCGTTTATTCATACTTCAGCTATGTATAAATTAACCGTTTATTCATACTCCAGCTATGTATAAACTCTCCCTTTCAGGAATTAGGTGACACCTATGCTAGTCTGATGATTTCGCTTTAGGCATGTTTTCTACGGATTTTGTGTATTTGGTGTTTATCTTGCTTGTCCTCTACTTTTGTTGTCTTGGGAAAGGCGCTTAGCCATCCGAACATGAGTTATCCTCTCTCTCTCTCTCTCTCTCTCTCTCTCTCTCTCTCTCTCTCTCTCTCTCTCTCCTCTCTCTCTCTCTCTCTCACCTCTCCCACCTCTCCCTTTCTTGTCTTTACCACTCTTTAATGTCTTTCAGTACATCTTTCTCATATCTCTGTCTCTCACACTATCTTCGTTATCTATCTATCTCCTCTCTCTTTTCCACCTGCTTCACATATACCACGGTTTTCCTGCACTTTATATGCGTAGCATTTCCTTATCCTTGTTTGTTTATTAATTCATGAGGCCAGTCAGTCGAAAGCCTGATGTTTGAATTGCTTAATCATGTCTCTCTGAGACGAAGCATATTACTGTCAGCTTGGACCAGAACAGAGTCACTCAGAGAGGATGCAAGGAGGCCATAGTAAGTGTCAAATTAAGAGAATCATCACTGCTGTGATATTATCAGGACATAAATAATAGGACGGTAACGTAAACAAACATGGATGCCTGGTAACAGTAAGTGTACAGAAATGAAAGTTTAAAATTCTTGAACTCGCCTGGGGACAGAATTATTTGTAGGGATCGTTATTTGTATTGGGGATACCTGTTCTGAAAAAAATTATTCTTGATATGTAAACAGGACTAACGTATTGTAAAAATAAAACGGGATGCCAAAAGAACGGACAGAAGTAAGAAGAAGAGTGATTCATTAAAAAATACGGAGAATTCGGCAGAATTAAACTCGCAACAGTGAACATTCCTATTTAAATTAACCACCTTAGACTTCTTAATGGCCCAAACTAAAATTGACTAGTGAGCAGACGCTGTGACATGTTTTTTACTTACCACAAATTGATTGCGAATATAATTTTTCTCTATTCGTAATGGAATTGCGAATATAATTTTTCTCTATTCGCAATGGAATTGCGAATAGAGCCTCCTTCTCAATAATGCCTGTATGTCAATTCTAAGTGAAGGTATTCACATTTTTCTGAAGCCAAACGGTTTAGGATGTTCTCATGTTCCTCGTACTTTTGAGGCTCTTTTATTGTCTCATTTTCTCTGCTTGCGGTCCATCCGACATTGTATCGAACGGGTCATTGATGGACATGAAATCTCACTTCATCCATATGTTCCGTCATGTTAAATGATACAAAAATAGTACAATTATATAAATAAATTCTTAATAATCTTTAAACTTGTATTCTCTTTAACTGTCCATGGCTGGCTGCCGCCAGTTTGGAGTTCCATTCAAACATCTTGCAGATATATTTTTTTTTTTTTTTACAAGAGGTAAAGCGAAACAAGCAATAAAACTCTCCAAATATATGTAAAAATGGGTGCTGAATTCGAATATCCATCTAAATATATCTTAACTGATTCTCTGCCGCAGACCGATTGGTCGGTTCTATAACACAAATTTGACGCCTAAAAACCGACCTATCGGTTCCGTATATATAAAGTGCTTTAATTTATCCATTTCTTCGTTTTAGTCCACAATTTTTAGTGTCCCATTGAATTAAACTTTACAATGAAAGATTTCCTTTCCACCCGTGTGCAAAAACACGCATGGCCAACAAGATTAACACTTGAAAACACGCATGGCATGAGATTCCAAATGATTGTTGTGATTCGAAGTGACAATACCTTATGGTTCTGGACCTCATATATTTTAATAAAATTACCATTTTAAACAATTTTATATTATAGTTATTGTGATGTAAAGGACTTTGTGAAAGATTCTAAAACTAACCGTTTGCAAGTAGTAAGTTAATTATTTAGAAGATGGTCATAATATAAAAAGAAATCTAACAGTAACAGTTCCTCAGAATATGATGGCACATGCCGACTTATGCTTGCGCTAATGGGCCACACTTGTGCCACTAAATTTGCTTTGCCTATCACAAAGTATTTAAGGAGTATATAAATAATTACATTTAGAACAATAATAATAATAATAACTAAATAGAAAATAGTGTTATTGTTTCTCAGTACTCTACTCCTCAATAATCTGCCTGATGTGTTCCTGACATTTTCCATTTTGTGTGAAAATTATGTGCTTCAAAATTTTATGATTTCATTGTGTTTTATTCATGTTATGGAGCAGTTCTTGTGATATTCCTGAACACAAGTGGTGTGTGTACCATTATTCACTAAATTTAACTGGATTAGCTGCGGCGGATAGAAAATGACACCTTGGTAAGTGAATTTTTTTCAAAACTTTTAACACTTTAATGTCAATTGTTATTACTATACCACCTATTATTGTCATAATATTTGTAACCTATCAATTAATTATTAACACCGTCATGTTCCCTGTGCAATCCTCTTTAATTTGATATGTAATACAATACATCTGCTACCATTTTAACCATTTTAAAAGCATTATTCTGACACGCCTCAATTTCAAATTTTCTGCCTTGAATTTCTGTTTGGTCAGGACTGCTTTTTTGTTTGGCAGGCATTCAGTTAATATTAAATAATCATGCTATAGAATATAAATTTACTAACATTGTACCAAGTAATTCAGTTTATTTAAAAGTTCACGATCATTTCAACCAATTGCTGTGCACGGAATATTAGACTAACCTTTTCTGGAAAACCTAAGATGGCGTCTGTTATTGTCACGTCATATTTGAATTAATTAATGATGTCGTAAACATGAACGGTCTTTACAGCAGCCATTTTAGTGACACAACAGAACAGGCCGGGGTGGCTCGGTATATCACGTCCGTTTTCAGTTCGGATCGTGGCACGGCTGGCATACCTACTACACTGGCACCAATGATTGAATGTCTGTAGCCCATTAATAATTGTTTAGACATTCTCCCCAATGCTTGTTCTGAATTTGGTTTAACAATTAGCAAAAATAGGACACAGATTATATCACAAGGTGCACATGGGGTAACATCAATCTTTATTGACGACGCCGAACTAGAGATGGTAGACCATTTTACATATCTAGGATCAGTGGTAAATAGCAAATTATCCCTAGATCAGGAAATCAACATTAGGATTTGTAAGGCAGCAACAACAATGAACAGGTTAAGAAAATGAGTCTGGGAGAACAGGAAGCTTACTGCCACTCTGACACTCTGACACAACAACAGCGACAAGACATTTTGACTCTCCTTAACGAGTATAAATCTATCTTCTCTAACAAACCTGGACGGACTGACAAAATAACACATTCAATTGTGTTGACAGATCTGACACCAGTCAAATGTAGACCATATTCTATTCCTCTGCATTACAGAGCAAATTTAGACAAGGAAATTTTGGATTTAGAGAAAAATAGGATAATTCAGAAATCTATGTCTCAATATTCTTCACCGATTGTTCTGGTGAAAAAGAAGGACCAAACAATTCGTTTGTGCATCGATTATCGAAGGTTAAATACAATAACCACCACGGATGCGGAGCCGATGAATAGCTGTGAAGACCTCATTTTGAACATGTCTCAATCATCCTTATTTTCAAAGGTTGATTTAGCGAAAGGTTATTGGCAAGTACCACTAGACCCTGCTTCTAGACATATAACAGCATTCGCCACACCTCTCGGGTTGTACGAATGGAGATATCTTCCATTTGGTCTTAAAAACGCTCCCGCCACATTCGTGAGGTTAACTAGATTGCTATTGCACGGAATTAAAGATGTCCAAGCTTATATTGATGATATTTGCATTCATTCTTCTAATATACCTTCTCACTTACTTACACTCAAACAAGTCTTCAACCAAATCTTTCTTTTCGGTCTTACTATCAAACCTTCCAAGGTTGAAATAGGCTTTAAACAAATAGACTTCCTTGGTCATAGAATTTCGGAAGGCAAACTGCTAACAGACGAGAAAATTGAAGAATGGTGTTAGCTTTCTTTATTAGACTAACCTTTTCTGGAAAACCTAAGATGGCGTCTGTTATTGTCACGTGATATTTGAATTAATTAATGATGTCGTAAACATGAACGGTCTTTACAGCAGCCATTTTAGTGACACAACAGAACAGGCCGGGGTGGCTCGGTATATCACGTCCGTTTTCAGTTCGGATCGTGGCACGGCTGGCATACCTACTACACTGGCACCAATGATTGAATGTCTGTAGCCCATTAATAATTGTTTAGACATTCTCCCCAATGCTTGTTCTGAATTTGGTTTAACAATTAGCAAAAATAGGACACAGATTATATCACAAGGTGCACATGGGGTAACATCAATCTTTATTGACGACGCTGAACTAGAGATGGTAGACCATTTTACATATCTAGGATCAGTGGTAAATAGCAAATTATCCCTAGATCAGGAAATCAACATTAGGATTTGTAAGGCAGCAACAACAATGAACAGGTTAAGAAAAAGAGTCTGGGAGAACAGGAAGCTTACTGCCAAAACAAAAGTACTTGTCTACCAAGCCTGTGTCCTTAGTACTCTTCTTTATGGCAGTGAAGCCTGGTCAACTTACTCACACCAAGAGAAACGTTTAAACAGCTTTCATATATGCGGTGTCAGCAAAGAATACTTAGTATTAAGTGGCAAGACAAAATCACAAATACTGAAGTATTGGAAAGATCAGGTTGTGTGGATAGGCCATAGTAGGAGGATGGATGATGGTAGAATACCAAAGGACATCTTTTTTGGTGAATTACAGATGGGTAGGAAATCTCAGAGTAGGCCTCTACTACGATACAAAGATGTGTGTAAGCGGGAAATGATTGATACAGGCATTGATAATGCACATTGGGAGCAAGTCGCTGCTGAACGTGTTGCATGGAGGGCAAATATCAGAAATGGAATAAAGACAAAGAAGAACATGATTGCAGATAAGTTACACACCGAGCGTGCAAGGCGTAAAATGGTGCATGATGGTGGAAATGACCATGTGTTCACATGCATCCAGTATGGATGAACAATTACAGCGCAAATTGGCCTTATCAGTCACATTCGCTACCGCCATTGGTTGTAGTTATTATGCATTTTTGAACAAACTATCATCTGTCAAGACGGCAAGGTGCCATTGATGAATGATGAGACAGTTTCCAAGTTTCTGATACAAACAGCAGTAATGATTTAACATTGGAGCTGACAAATCTTTTAGTGCTATGGAAGTTCCTTTTATATACTTATATTAATATCTCTTTATGTTCTTCCATTTTTGTCTACATTGCTACCTAAATAAATAAGTGTATAATTCTGCCTCTTGAAGTGAAGTTTCACCAAGGGAGATTAGGTTATCATTTGCTTGATTTACAGCCGAGCACATACTCCAGGATTGCCCAATCTACAACATATCCAGGCGAACCTTCTGGCCTAGAGAGACAACAGTGGAAGATAAACTCTATGGACCACTGAGTGAACTAAAAAGACTGTTAGATTCATACAAGAGACAACATTGCAGTTATAAACATATTTCAGGCGAACAAAAGAAGAAGAAACTTGATTTATTCTCATTATCTTTGTTTTTCCCTATGAATTTTTAGACATAATTGTTGTGACCTCCTATCTGTTGTGTTTAGCTAAATCTTGCACATCATTTCAATGTGTGGGACAAGAAGGCAATGTCATCAACAAAGTCCATATCACTGAGATTCAGCGCACAAGCAGACACTATTGGGATCAAATGTACTTAATTGTCAAATGTAGGCATGCTCACAAATTTCATGTTAGAAGCTAACAAAGTAGAATTCTTGCTCCTAAGCAACAGTTTAGAGAGAACATTGATGACAAGATGTTCTTGTTTTTCTCTCCAATTGAAGACTCATTATTGAATGTGTGTGTGTGGGGGGGGGGCACACTAAAGAATGGCTGCCGATATAAGTATTGTATCAAATTTAATGTGTGTATTATGTGTGACACAAGTGATACGAATGTTCCATAAAGCTGTCATGTATTGTTATGTGTAGCAAGTCCTATCACGATTATAAATTTGAGAATTTACTAATGGAACCACCACAGTAGATAGGCCTTGAAATTCAAAATCTAATGGTACCACAATGATGCCTGTATGTCACTTCTAAGTGAAGATATTCACATCTTTGTGAAGGTGAGACGAGTTGCGATTTCTCTTTCTATTCACCCGTAATGAGAGCTCTCCAATGTGTCCATTACCTCCTCAAACGGGTGTGCGTTGTGTGTGCGTGCGAGATGGTCTCAAACAGTCATATGAAAACTGACTTAAAAATATGTTCCGTCATGTGAAATGATTACAAAATAGTACAAGTATACAAATAAATTATTAATAATCTTTAAAATTGTGTTCTCTTTAACTTTAGTAGGTCAAATCACACGTTTTGTGTGTTGAAAAGTGTAGCGCAATCGATATGCGGCGGCCGTCATGACCCGTGGGTTTCCAATTCACAAAGTCACATCTTCGTTGAAAATCTGTTTTTCAACCACAATTCGAGAAAGTTTAGTGATGAAACTATGCTGATTCGGGGGCAATATTTTATATGGTAATTAAAATTCACATTAAACAAAGACATCTATTGGATCCATCTATTCCGATACGCCGCGATTATCCCGCTGGCCTCTGGGATGCGCTCCCAGCAGTCAGAGCTTGCACAGATTCATAGAGCACACTTTATTCACAAACTTCCAGTTTCTTAGTTCTATATAATATTTTAGTTCGTAATGTTTAATAGTTTCTATTATATCATCTAATAATTTTGTGAAAAATAAAAAAAAAAAAATAGGCCAGCCGGGAAGAGAACCCAGGTCTCCCGTGTGACAGGCGGACTGTTTACGACTTATGCTAACGAGTACATAATGTTGGTTCTGCTAAGAAATTTATATAGTAAAGCCGCCGTTTTGGGTTACATGATCGTAATATTTTCGCCTGTTTTTTAACCACAATTAAAGCAAGTTTAGCGATGAAACTTTCCAACTTCTGTAAAATTTAATACAGAATTCGAAGATCCATCTACAATTGATGGTTTTCTATTGAAAGTGCCAGAAAAAAATATTTACGGTTCAGTGTGCCGTTGACGTCTTTCTCCGCGTGCGAGGCTGGTCTCAACCAAGGGGTCATAGACGGATTATGAAAACTGACTTCAAAAATATGTTCTGTCATGTTAATTGATTAAAAGATAGTACAAGTATACAAATAAATTATTAATAATCTTTAAACTTGTGTTCTCTTTAACTTTAGTAGGTCAAATTGCACGTTTTGAGTGTTGAAAAGTTAAAGTGTACATGTCATAGCGATCGATACGCGCATGCGCAGTCACCATGGCACATGGCCATGTGTTTACCCATTTATAAAGGCACGCTTCGCCGAAAATGTTGTTTCATCCACAATTCAAAGCTATTAAGTAGAATTAAACTTTCCAGATATATTTTAAATTGTAGGCAAAGTTCAAAAATACATCTATAACTGACTTAATTCGATTGAGAACGCCAGAATTGTGTTACAAAGTGCACATGCACGTCCGATCAGTATGCACAAAGAACAAAAACACAGCTTCGCAGAAAAGTTGTTTCATCCACAATTCAAAGCTATTAAGTAGAATTAAACTTTCCAGATATATTTAAAATTGTATGCAGAATTCAAAACTACATCTATAATTGAATTAATCCTATAAGGAACACCAAAATAAAATTAATTACGGTAAGTATGAAATATAATGTTATTTATATAAAAGGTCATGATGATTTCAACCAACCGCTGTGCACGGAATATTAGACATACCTTTCCTGGAAAACCCTGGATGACATGTGTTATTGTCACGTGAGATTTGAATGAATGAATGACGTCGAAAGAATGCATGCTAAATTAGATAGCGTTTTCCGGGACAAGGTGAGTCATGGCTATATGACTCCGTATATGATTTCGGTTTTCATTTCCGGTCACTGCACGATGGAACTCGCTATTATGTGGTTTTTGTCTTGATAAACTAATATCATTACACTGTGATAGATTCCCAAACTCATATTCTTAAACTTGACTTTTTTTTTTTAAATGTTGCATATCCCTTATAGGATGTTGCAGTCAACACCAGCATTTTCAGCTGCTGTTGATGTACTAGGCAAGTGTTACATTCAGTAGTTTGCCATTACTTTCTGAACTACCGGCTCCCATACCAACACGTTATAACACAACGCGACATGGTCTGCTGCACAAATCAGTCGCAGCTGAGTCTCAAACGCCTGGTAAGTGGCTCACGAACCGCGTTCGCAAGCCTTTGTCAACAAACAGGACTTGAGGAATAACATATCAGAAATCATGTCTTGAAGTAATCATAAGACATTTTGTATCATTAATCATTTTGAAAAACAAAATATCAAATTCATTTATATAGTTTTGTTTGCATACAAACATAACTTACTTATCCTTTCAGACTGACTGTAGGCATACAATGGAGAATAAACTACCATCATGTATCAAGATAGAACAACCTGAAGTCGGTGTTGGTCAGGGTAAGATTAAGTACGATATAACGTAACAGTTAGTTCAATATTCTTTACAGGATGTTGCAATCTAGCCAAGATATATTGACTGTTTTTGATTATTAGATAATTCTAAAATTCATCATCGGCAGTTGAGTGATGATTCTGATTTACTAGATAATTCTACATTTAAGAGTTTACATTGCTTTCTGAATTGTCAGAGCATTAAACCATTAAAATCCGGGAAGGTTAACCCGGTCAACAAATGCCCGCAGAAGTCGGATGTGTCGGCCTAACGGCGCAAGAACGCAGCTCTGCTGTAAACAGGCACAACGCAATCACGTCCGGAAAAAAAAACTCCGGATGAACGAAGAAGAAGAAGAAGAAACCATTAAAATCAATACAATAGCAGAATGTAAATCTACTCAGACACTGGGGAAAATAAGGTCATAGGTGTGATCTAGTGTCCACCTTGATCAGAGCACAACACTGCAGCTGAGGAGAGCAGGGCACTCTCTTGTCCTGACAATCGGAAATTACTGTCAAAGGCAGAAGTAAAAGACCCCCATGTGAATATGGAAGACAAGGGAAAACCACCACATTACCTTCCCAAGACAAGTTTAAAATAGGAACATGGAATGTCAGGACATATTTAAGATAGGAAAGTTACATAATGTAATTAAAAAAATGAATAATATGAAGATTAATATCCTAGGCATGAGTGAGATAAGGTGGACGAGATCTGGTAAAATAATAACAGACAAACGCACAATAATTTATTCAGGAGGTAATATATAAGGAAAAGGAGTAGGACTAATGTTTGATGACGAAACAGCTAAATCAATTAATGGTTATTTGATTAAATCAGATAGCTATTATTGTCAAATTCAAAGTCAAACCAAGAGATATAAATATTATACAAGTGTAGGTACCAAAAATAAGCAGTACTGAAGTGAAATTACAAACATTTTATGACAAAATAGAAATGGTGACAGGGGTGGAACATTTAAACATGATTCAGGAGCCAGCACTTTTTCTCAGGATCCAGCAAATATTTGTTAACATGGGCTAAGAAATATATGAATCGATCTCTGATTAAGCTACATATTTTGAAATGAGCCATTAAATGTCCTTTATTGAAGGCTCAGTCAAAGACATCAATGTGAGAACACTTAAGATATTCACACATCTCTAGAGCTTTAAAGTAGACAGCACTTGTTGCATCTTCTAATGGTACAATAGAAAGAAATGTCTCCTTCCCTTTCCCTTATCTGATAGAATGAATGTATAGTATCAGTCCCTCATCATCAGATCTATCTGCATCTCCATCAAGTAAGATACTGACATTTGGTTGTCCTTTATTTCAATATCAAATCTTCACGAAGAGATGAGGTAATGTAATAAATAAATTCTCCTCACTGTTTTTTTCTAAAAACTTCTTTGAATCAATCACATTGATCTTGGCTAACAATGCAACCAAACCTTCAAAGTTAGTGTAGGGTTTGTAACTGTTGGCAAAACAATACAGTGCCATGAAATGTGCATTCATATGTTGCAGCATATTAGCATCCATGTTTCTTTTTCTCTCACTTTCTAAAGGAGCACATTCAAGGTTCTTCTTTGTACTTTCAGCCTTCTGACACATGAAATGCACATAGAAGCCAGAAGGTTTGCCTTGATGTGTTGTACTTTGGGCCGTCTTGGAGTATGTGATCTGCTGTCTGCAGCGCCAATCCATATGTGCATAACGCTGATTCGCCAATCTTGAATTTTGTGTACATATGGTTACATAATTAATCTATTGTGTCGTGTTCTGAGCCGCAGAAGATTTGTTTTTGTCTGTCCATAAGGTGTTAGCTTTCTTGAGTAGGTTTTGGTGGCTTTCTGACTGATTTTATCATTCTTTTCTTTTGATGGTATGTAATGAGTACATTAGGTTGTTCTTCTATGGTTCCTTCCTTAACCAATCGATCAACTCTCTCATTACCGGGTGCTCCACAGTGAGATGGTATCCAATCTAAGGTGACCTTAGGCTGGCCATCTAGTTCAGAAAGTATTGTCCGCAGTACTGGCAATTTCCCAGACAGGTGCGCCTCGTGTACTGATTTTGCATCTGACAGTAGCACTATAGACTATTTACCATGGTTGGTATTTAGTAATTTCTCTGTTGCTGTCTTGATTTCCTGGATTTCTTCATTGTAGTTATGGCAGAACTTTCCTGTTTGTACTCTGGCTGTGTTCCTAGTATTATTTGAGTATTCTATATACACTCCCACTCCTCCATTTTGAACAGCATTTTATGCTGACCCATCTGTGTAGACTTGAATCCAGAGGTTCTGTAGGTATTCTTCATCAAAGGAGCTGAGAGTGGCCGTTCTGCATTGTGCATTGTTCTATTCTTCCTTGTCAAATATTCCTTTCACTTTTGTCTGGATTTGTAGTGATAGAATATATTCCTCTTTCCATGAAAATCGTTCTGGAATAGTTGTCAGGGGATACCAACTCTTGGCATATCATTTGGTTTCTCTGCAGAGTCATTTGGCCTGATGGATAAAACTTTCTTTTCAACCATCCCATAGCTAGGTCTTCAAATCTATTCTTCATAGGGTGGCCTGGCAAGCTGAGGAACTTTTCTTCTTGTATTGTTTTCGTACCTCCCTACCTTCTCCATCTCCTCTATAGGGGTTAATCTCATCCCTCCTCTCTCTAAGTGCTTGCTTTTGCACCTTGTCCAGATTTTGTAGTGTGGTTTTTGATGGTGTGAGCACCACGCAGTTGACCCATATTCCAGGTGTGGTCATATGTTCTGTTGATAAACTTTGCTAAGTATTTTCCCACTGGCTGCCCATGTGGTTCCACTTAGTTTTCTCAGGATGGTTATTTTCCTTCTGGCTTTTGTTACTGCTTTGTTGAGTGCTTTCTCCATGTCAGCCTGTCATCAAATGTTACTCCAAGGTATGTTGGTTCTTCATCTTCTCCTAGGGGTATTCCATTTATCTGGATGATGCCTACCATTTGTTTTTGAGTGAGGGAAAATACTTGTCAGCGCACTTGTCAGTGTTTATGCTGACACACCATATATTTGCCCTGCAACTAATGCATCTACAGCTCTTTGTAGCGAATAGTGGGCACTGGTGCACGTTCGTTTGTGCTCGATCAGACCAGGTCATCAGCGTACATTGCCACTTTAATTCCATGTGGTGGTTTAGCAACAAGATCATTGATGAAGATTAGGAAAAGTGTTGGTGACAGGATTCCACCCTGGGGAACACCATGATGTAGTAGTATTTTCTTGTTCTTGAGTCCGTCTATCTGTACTCAGGCTCACTGTTGTGTAAGTATGCTTTCACCCATTTGTACATTCTTCCATTGACCTTATAGTTTCTTAGTTTCTTCATCAGGTCTTCTTTCCAGACTTTGTCAAAGACTTTCTTTAGATCTATCCATGCCGCAAGCACCAGTTTCTTCTCTTGGAATATCTCCTCAGTTTCTTGAGAGAGGTAGGTTATCTGATCTTCTATAGAGTAACACTGCCTAGTACCAGCCTGCTATGGCATAAGAATGTTTTCAATGTACCACTGCAGTCTGTGATTGATCATGCACGCCATTGTTTTGCAGAGACAGCTGGTGAGGCTAATTGGTCTGTAGCTGGAGGCAATGGAACTATCTTTCCCTGATTTTAGGAGGGGTATCATAATTGCTTCTCTCAGGCTTGTGGAACACTGCCTAAGGTCCAGCAGTTATTGTAGATCTGCAGCAGCTTTCTTCTGTGATTGTGATAGGTGCCTCCAGCATGGTCAACGTTTGGTGCAGGAGAGCCTGACATATGATACCACGACATCTAGCTTAAGAATGGAGGTGGAGGCAGTCAGTGCAGCTTTCCGCTGGATGGAGAATACGATACACACACACATCATGATTTTAACTGACTCAGAAAGTATGCTGAGGAAGGTGAGGACAGGCAAGCTTCGTGCAGAGTGGCTTTCTTCGCCTCGGAAGTCATGGGTGGCAAGCATCACTTGGATCTTTTCTCTGGGGCATGCCGGTGTGCTGGGGAATGAACAGGCAGACAGATTGGCTGGCTCGGCAAAACTTGGTGGAGTATTGATGCAGGACAAGGCAGACGTGGTTGCGGCCTTGTGGGAACACGTTTACACCTCGGAGGAGCAAATGGATCACCATAGTCTGGTAAGAATGAGGCAGTGAGGTGTGACAAGGGGATCTGGCCGACGCTCGAGGCTCAGAGGAAAGGCGAGACGGACATATAATCAGATTGCTACTGGAACTATTAGTGTTAGAACTCTTCGCTGGCTGCTGAGGATGGGGACGGAGTGCTTATGGGAATGCCCCGAATGCTGTGATGTCGGTTCCTAAATCAATCAATCAATCAATCAATCTTAATTCACTTGTAGTTGTAATTTAGCTTTTTTTCATGAACTCATTAGTGTCATACCACAGGCCAGGTAGGCTTGGTATATCACTTCCATTTTCAGTTCAGATGGCGGCACGGCTGGCATACCTACTACACTGGCACCAATGATTGAATGTCTGTAGCCCATTAATAATTGTTTAGACATCCTCCCCAATGCTTGTTCTGAATTTGGTTTAACAATTAGCAAAAATAAGACAGATTATGTCACAAGGTGCACATAGGGGTACCATCAATCTTTATTGACGACGCCTAACTAGAGATGGTAGACCATTTTACATATCTAGGATCTGAGGTAAATAGCAAATTATCCCTAGATCAGGAAATCAACATCAGGATTGGTAATGGCAGCAACAACAATGAACAGGTCAAGAAAAAGAGTCTGGGAGAACAGGAAGCTTACTGCCAAAACAAAAGTACTTGTCTACCAAGCCTGTGTCCTTAGTACTCTTCTTTATGGCAGTGAAACCTGGTCAACTTACTCACACCAAGAGAAACAGCTTTCATATATGCGATGTCAGCAAAGAATAATTGGTATTAAGTGGCAAGACAAAATCACAAATACTGAAGTATTGGAAAGATCAGGTTGTGTGGATAGGCCATAGTAGGAGGATGGATGATGGTAGAATACCAAAGGACATCTTTTTTGGTGAATTACAGATGGGTAGGAAATCTCAGAGTAGGCCTATGATACAAAGATGTGTGTAAGCGGGAAATGATTGATACAGGCATTGATAATGCACAAGTCACAGCTGAACGTGTTGCATGGAGTGCAAATTTCAGAAATGGAATAAAGACAAAGGAGAACATGATTGCAGATAAGTCACATACCGAGCGTGCAAGGCGTAAGATGGTGCATGATGGTGGAAATGACAATGTGTTCACATGCATCTACTGTGGGCGAACATTTATAGCGTGAATTGGCCTTATCAGTCACATTCGCTACTGCCATGGGTTGTAGTTATTATGCATTTTTGAAGCACAGTGTAACAAACTATCGTCTGTCAAGACGGCAAGGTGCCTTTGATGAATGATGAGACATTCTCCATGTTTCTGATTCATACAGTAGTAATGATTTAACATTAGAGTTGACAAATCTTTTAGTGCTATGGAAGATCTTTTATGTGCTTATTTTAATATCTCTATATGTTCGACTGCTGGGCTCCCTGGCCGAAGGGTTAGCAGCTTTCTCCGTAACCCCGAATACTCTCATGGTTGACGTGAGCGAACAAGAATTGTAAGCGGCTCGAGTCGCGCCAGTGACATGAGATTATGGAGCCGGTTGCTCAGAAAGCAATGGCAAACTACTGAGCAGAATCTTGCCAAGAAATCAACAAACAGCTGAAAGATACTGATGTTGACAGCAATGTCCTGTAAATGAAAAACATACGTTCCGCCATCTTTATCTACATTGCTACCTAAATAAATAAGTGTATAATTCTGCCTCTTGAAGTGAAGTTTCACCAAGGGAGATCAGGTTATCATTTGCTTGATTTATTCTCATTATCTTTGTCTTTCCCTAAGAATTTTTAGACATTTAGGTAGTTAGTTGTTACTTAGTCGAGAGATCATCCTCATTGCACATTGAACCATAAAGTCGATAAGTGCTCGGATCCCCTCCTCAGCAAATCCTGCAGTGTGTAGCGGCTAACAACACCAGTTCTGTGTTGGTTTATCAGTCTTCTTTGGCTTCCTGCATAGTCTTCTTGTTTGGCCACCCCTCTTTTAATGTGCTGTTCTCGCAGTCTGGCCAGGGTTGTAGATTCACAGTCATCACTTGGTTCTCGCAAAAGTCTTACTTCTCGTAGAGCATTCAGAATGTCAGCCTGGTCCGTGGCGCGTCCGACCTCCAGAGTAGCGATACCTGCCAGCTTGTCAGCCCGCTCATTCCCTTGTACTTCTGCATGCCCTGGCACGAAGATGAAACTAATCTTTGCCAACCAAGACCGCTCCAGAGACAGTAACCATTGTCTTCAGACCCCCCCCCCCCCCCCCCCCCATCTCTATCCTCTTGAGCATGTTCATTGAGTCGCTAAGGAAACATGAATGTCTGTGTCTCGAGCCATGTTATTGCTTTACTTACTGCCATGACTTCCATGGTCAGGCTACTTGTGGTCTCAGCAAAAGCACCAGAGTCCTCCTTCACAATTCTCACTCCGGCCTGAGCTGTAAAGGTC
Organism: Cepaea hortensis; assembly: GCA_963921405.1. Taxonomy (NCBI): domain Eukaryota; kingdom Metazoa; phylum Mollusca; class Gastropoda; order Stylommatophora; family Helicidae; genus Cepaea; species Cepaea hortensis. Next base: position 8,449,157 of record OY992881.1, read on the forward strand.
CATGAGCTTCTCACATGTTGGACGACCGACCCATCTGTGTAAATGACAGCATCGCCGTCTAGCGAATTCTTAAAAATCAACGCTTGTACTTCCGCCTCTACAGCTGCCAGGTTTTCTTGTCTGCTTTGAATAACGAAGACACAAACAATAGATTGCACGATTTATTGCCTGGCATATTTTGCTGCATCTCGTCAGGTACATACTGCAGAAATCACATAACTTACGTGAATTAACTAGATAAATCCTTCAAGTTGAAATATACACATATTCGCACAGTAATGTCACTTATCTACCACGGTAATTTTAAGCTGACTAACATGTCTTTCTGTTTACACAATTCTGGCTTGTGTTGATTGATCATAATTGCTTCTGCAAATTTTAACAAGCAAGTATTTTGTGTGTTAAACAACACGCGAAAGGCAGTGTCCCTGTCAACCACATGGCCGCTCTCAACCATGTACCTACCAATTGAAGACGCCGGGAGCTTCCGGTGTGTCGGCCCCACAAAGCTAGCATCTCCTGTGTGTTGTATCTTGTTGACCCATTGAGGTATGTGTTCTGACACTCGTTTGATAAGCTGTCTCTCTGTTCTACCAGTGCAGAAGGCCTGGCATCTACATATGAATTGGTAAATACAATTGTTTGTGGTGTACAGAGGAACAGGCTCGTTGACTGCTGGTGTAGGAATCGGTACGATTTTATATCTAATGACTGGAGTTGCAGCACAGAATATTCGGCCTACTGCCGTAGTAAGCCGGTCTTGTAGGCGTTGCATTACGTCATCCCCTCGAAAGGTTAGTTGGGTGAATACCTTGAGTTTAGGGACTGTAGTTAAGTTTGGTTTTGGTTTGGGCTGTTGGCAGTGGCGCTTTATAAATCCTGTTAAGTACCCATTCAGGTTTAAGACATTCTTCAGAGATTCAAATTCCTCTGTCAGTGTGTCCTGGGTGCATATCCTTCTAGCACGGTCAAACAGGGTCCGTACTAAGCCCCGTTTGTACTGGACAGGTGTGTAGCTCTGAAAATTTAGGTATTGGCCAGTCCATGTTCCTTTGCGATACACCGATCTTTGAATTGTGCCGTCTGCTCTACGCCTCATTAGAATATCTAGGAACGGTAACGCTTCATTGTGTTCGTGTTCCATAAATAGAGAGTTTTTATGCGTCTTGTTCATTGTGGCCTGGAATGATGTTGCTTGTAGCTCGTCTGTGGTGATAATTATTATATTGTCCACATAACGATTATACTACTACTATGTACCGCCAACATACAATTCAATTTTCTAACTAAGTCATACCGCCAAATTGACGGAGTGGCCATGGGGAGTCCCCTTGGTCCTATTCTAGCAGACATCTTCATGGCACATTCAGAAGAAAATAGATTTTCAGACATCAACAACTTGGCCTTTTACCATCGTTATGTGGACGATATACTAATTATCACCACAGACGAGCTACAAGCAACATCGTTCCAGGCCACAATGAACAAGACGCATAAAAACATCTCTATCTATGGACCACGATGTGACATAATCACCAACCATAATTTTACAGTGTGTCAATATTTACACACCAAAACAGAGAACGTTTTACAATTGACCGCACGAAGAGGAACGAACACCAACTTGACACTCAAGATGGACAGGTGTCAGCTAATTATAGAAATTACAGTCTACAACTAGGAAGATTATTGGAGGGAGCGGGTCACGTGATATAACTCTGACCTGCGAAAGCGTTCATTTCTTCAAAATCGCGCACTTCTTCCAATTCAGCCCTGACGGACAGTCAGAGAGCCAATGTGAGACCTGTCTTTTCTAATGAACAAAACGGCAGTTTGATCCGAACTACGAGGTAAGCTTGTGAATCCTCAGATCAGTGTGATACCAAGATGTGAACAGTAGAGGTATCCAGTGTTTGTATGTCAAATTAAATGTATTACTTATAAAATAAACCTCTGAAGTGTAAAATTGTCGACTGCAAACTTCTAGCTACACCGAGCCTTTCCCCGGCAAAACTGACAATCTCATACTTTCTCAAAACTGCAAACTCTGAAGTTCTTCACTACATCTGTTAGCTTTACTATGTGCATACTACAACAATCTATCACAGAAAACTGTACGAGGTGAGAATTCAAACGCACTTTGATGCATTTCATCAAAACTGTTTAAAACGCTTTCTGCAAACACAAGACAGTTTGTGCACAAGAACCACTGCCTCGCTTGAAAACGTACTTATTTCTGCCTATCTAAGGAGCAAACTAAGGAGCTGAGAGAGGGATTATATCTTTCCTTTCCTCTTTATGAATTGAAATAATAGGGTTTGATAGAAAATAATTGCATTTATGTGGCAGATTTTCACTCAGACAAAGCACTTATTAAATGCATTGCATAGAACAGGATACGCTTCACAGACGCCATTTGCGACAGACGGCCTAGTTAATCTGTCTAGACCAAAAGGTAAACAAAACCTCGGTCTGTAACCAACTGTTGATCGCCAACAGAAGGGACATGATGTGCACTGTTAACAGAAGAAGAAGAATAAATTAATATGTAGAGTAAGAGAGCAGGATTAGGAGAGGTACATTTTGTAACAACCTCTTACTAATGTATTGTTGTCATGATTTTGTATGGATTACATTTTGTAACAAATACACATCAGAAATTCTGTATGTTGGACATGAATAACAATAAAACACATGATGAGTTAAACTCATATTAACTGATAAAGATAGGGGAAAATAGTACAAGCTATGAGAACCCAATCAACAGAAGTTAACTCTACACACTACACAACGCAGCACTCCACTTCACACCACAACAACAGCAGGCAAAAGGAAATGATTTATACGAAGAAGAAGAAGAAGACAAGTAGTTACTTTGGAAGGTACTGAGAAACATTTATATACACAATGCATACCCAATGAGTTGATGAAGATGTTATAACTGTATTTCATTTATAAAAATGCATCTTATCCTTGTCTTGGTCTTGCCTTATCAGCCTGACTTGAATGCTCCAAGGAACAACACATCACCACTCCTATCTCTGTCTGATTGTACACTTCTCAATGAACCCCAGGTACACTGAAAAAATGCATACAGCAGGTACCAGAGGATAGCAGGTGCATCCAGTGTAATAATCTCTGACCCCACACAAATTAACACAACACCAGTTCTTCTGATCTTATCCTTCCTGTTATGTTGTGTTCACACTCAATAACATGCTGTAAAATTACATTGGTAGGATTATACATGCCTATGTAACTTTTGCACAGTGATGTTCTTGGTGGTAACCTGACCAGAAGAGGGAGGCAGAGAGAAAAGATGACCCACACACATGAGATGGAAGATAACCTCAGGCCTTGAGCAGAGCAAGGGCAGCCTTCAGGGTAGCTTCACTGGCAAGTACTGAAACGGATCCATCAGTCCATGGACCCAGGCTTAACCCAAATCTACCACTCAGAGGTGACCTTTCTCAATGCCAACAAACACAATCCCTCACAGGAAAATGATTTATAAAAAACATTTGAATAACTCAGGCCACACCATGTTTTAGAACATTTCTTTATTTAGAAGAAGATTTACAACACGTATGATCATCATACTGATTATTATTTATTTATTGATTGTCTGTAATTGGTACTGATATGCATTTTCCCATTCAATCATATGTTATGTCAAACAGATGCCAAAAATGAGAAATGTATTAAAAGGCTAAAAGAAACAGGCCCACTCAATAAATGACATCAACAGTAACTGAATCTTATATTAATGTGTCAGTTCAACCTGTCTGTTAATTACCTGTTTATTTGTGTAAACAAGTTGTCAATGTCTACCAGTATTTGTTAAATAATTTATTTGGCAAACTAAATAACTCAAATGAATTAACAAAGGGAAAAGAGGAGACTCTATATCTCTTGACTGTTCCAGACCCATGCTACATTTCACCTGATTCATACTGAGGAAGTCTTCCAGACATTTCACAGAATATCAATGGGGGTTCGAGAGCTATCAGAATCCTGGTGAAGGGGCAGAGTCAAATCTAGTGTTCACTGTTCCCCAAAAGAGGACCACTAGCTCCTAGACAAATAATGAAACCGAGTCTGTAATACTTCAAGGTTTGTATTCTTGATTTATTTACATATTGGAAGTAGATGGGGCCCAGCTTCTTAAACCAGAACATGGGTAATGCACAACAGTGATCCCCAGTCCCTTCAGAATATACGACACACGATTACAATGAAGCGTTACCTTCCTAGATATTCTAATGAGACGTAGAGCAGACGGCACAATTCAAAGATCGGTGTATCGCAAAGGAACATGGACTGGCCAATACCTACATTTTCAGAGCTTCACACCTGTCCAGTACAAACGGGGCTTAGTACGGACCCTGTTTGACCGTGCTAGAAAGATATGCACCCAGGACACACTGACAGAGGAATTTGAAACTCTGAAGAATGTCTTAAACCTGAATGGGTACTCCATAGGATTTATAAAGCGCCACTGCCAACAGCCCAAACCAAAACCAGACTTAACTACAGTCCCTAAACTCAAGGTATTCATCCAGCTAACCTTTCGAGGGGATGACGTAATGCAATGCCTACAAGACCGGCTTACTACGGCAGTAGGCTGAACATTCTGTGCTGCAACTCCAGTCATTAGATATAAAACCGTACCGATTCCTACACCAGCAGTCAAAGAGCCTGTTCCTCTGTACACCACAAACAATTGTATTTACCAATTCACATGTAGATGCCAGGCCTTCTACACTGGTAGAACAGAGAGACAGCTTATCAAACGAGTGTCAGAACACATACCTCAATGGGTCAACAAGATACAACACACAGGAGATGCTAGCTTTGTGGTTGAGAGCGGCCATGTGGTTGACAGAGACACTGCCTTTCGCGTGTTTAACACACAAAATACTTGCTTGTTAAAATTTGCAGAAGCAATTATGATCAATCAACACAAGCCAGAATTGTGCAAACAGAAAGACATGTTAGTCAGCTTAAAATTACCGTGGTAGATAAGTGACATTACTGTGCGAATATGTGTATATTTCAACTTGAAGGATTTATCTAGTTAATTCACGTAAGTTGTGTGATTTCTGCAGTATGTACCTGACGAGATGCAGCAAAATATGCCAGGCAATAAATCGTGCAATCTATTGTTTGTGTCTTCGTTATTCAAATTCACTACGGGAAAACATTGTTTTGAATTTCTTGTCTGCATTTTCTGTCTAGTTGGATGCAAACTGGTAAGGATGTGCAGAAATCTGTTGGCACATGTACCCACTCCTCGCCAGGTTCTAAGTCCTCAAATGAACTCACCTGTTGAAGAATGTCTTCGGCTTGACCTATCCACGACCATCCTCTTTTTAACCTGCTGCCCTTCACCTTCATAATTTCACTATGCAGTGGATGTTGTGTGTTAGCGTTAACTCTGAGGTAGGGGCGTGCTCTGCAGACTTGTATTCTGTCTTCAATGGTTGGAAAATCAAGAAGGTAGCACATCGCCCTGCATGCTGTATCTCTTGTACATCCAAGAATAATGCGCATAGTTTCATTCTGTATCCTTTCCATCCTTTCTGTCTGCTTACAGCTGAGAGTCAGGATTGCCATGCATACTCAAAAACAGACATTCTTCTTTTTCTTCTTTCGTTCGCTTGAAATATGTCTATAACTGCAGTGCTGTCTCTTGTATGAATTGAACTGTCTTTTTCAGTTCACACAGCGGTCCATAGAGTTTATCTTCCACTGTCGTCTCTCTAGGCCAGAAGGTTTGCCTAGATATGTTATATTTTGGGCAGTCTTGGAGTATGTGCTCTGCTGTTTGCGACGCCAATCCACATGTACACATGGCTGTTTCACCAATCTTGAATTTTGTATACATGTGGTTGCGTAATCTATTGTGCCCTGTTCTGAGGCGCAGAATAATGACATGTTCTGGTCTATCCATAACGTGGTAGTCATCTTGAGCAGGTTTTGGTGGCTTTCTGACTGATTTGATCATTCTTTTCTTTTGGTGGTATGTTACAGGCACATCAGGCTGTTCTTCTTTGGCTCCTTCCTTAGCCAATTGATCAGCTCTGTCGTTCCCGGGTACTCCACAGTGGGATGGTATCCACTGTATGGTGACCTTATGCTGACTGCTAAGTTCAGAAAGTAGTGTCCTTAGTACTGGCAATTTCCCAGACAGGAGCGCCTCGAGTACTGATTTTGCATCTGTCAATAGCACCACAGGTTGTGTACCATTGCTGGTATTTAGTAATTTCTCTGTTGCTATCTTGATTGCCTCAATTTCAGCATCGTAGTTATGGCAGTACTTTCCTGTCGGTACTCTAGCTGTGTCCCTGGTATTATTTGGGTATTCTATGTACACTCCCGCTCCTCCATTTCGAACAGCATTTTGTGCTGACCCATCTGTGTAGACTCGGATCCAGAGGTCCTGTGGGTATTCTTCATCAAGGAAGCTGAGAGTGGCTGTTCTGCGCTGCACACTGTTCTGATCTTCCTTGTCAAATATTCCTCTCACTTTTGTCTGGATGTGTAATGATAGTCTATGCTAATCTTTCCATGGAGTTCGCTCTGGAATAGTTGTTAGGGGGATACCAACTGTGGGCAGATCAGTGGTTTCTCTGCAGAGTCGTTTGGCCTGGTGGATAAAACTACTTCTTTTCAACCGCCCCATAGCTAGGTTTTCAAATCTGTTCTTCATAGGGTGGCCTGGCAAGCTGAGGAACTTTTCTGCTTGTATTAGCGTTTTCGTATCTCTGCGCTCACTCAGTGCTTGTGTCCTCCCCATCTTCTCCATTTCCACTATAGGGGTTGATCTCATCCCTCCTGTGGTGACTCTAAGTGCTTGATTTTGCACTTTGTCCAGCTCTTGTAGTGTGGTTTTTGCTGCCGAACACCATGCAGTTGACCCGTATTCCAGGTGTGGTCGTATGCTCTGTTGATAAACTTTGCTAAGTATTTTCCCACTGGCTCCCCATGTGGTTCCACTTAGCTTTCTCAGGATGGCTATTTTCCTTCTGGCTTTTGCTACTGCTTTGTTGATGTGCTTTCTCCATGTCAGCCTGCCATCAAATGTTACTCCAAGGTATGTTGGTTCTTTATCTTCTCGTAGGGGTGTTCCATTTATCTGGATGGTCCCTGCCTTTTGTTTTGGAGAGAGGGTAAATAGGGTGGTGCTGCACTTGTCAGTGTTTATGCTGATACACCATCTATTTGCCCATGCAACAAATGTATCTACAGCTCTTTGTAGTAATCTGGTGGCCACTGATGCATGTTCATATGTGCTCCATAGAACCAGGTCATCGGCATACATTGCGGCTTTAATTCCATGCGGTAGATTAGCAACGAGATCATTGATGAAGATTAGAAAGAGTGTGGGGGACAAGACTCCGCCCTGGGGAACTCCGTGACGCAGTAGTACTTTCTTGCTCTTTAGTCCGTCTATCTGTACTCGGGCTCTTCTGTTGTGCAAGTATGCTTTCACCCATTTGTACATTCTTCCATTGACTTTGCAGTTTCTCAGTTTATTCATCAGACCTTCTTTCCAGACTTTGTCAAAGGCTTTCTTCAAATCTATCCATGCCGCAAGCACCAGCTTCTTCTCTTGGAATGCATCCTCAATTTCTTGAGAGAGGTAGGTTGTCTGATCTTCCGTAGAGTAGCACTGCCTAAAGCCAGCCTGCTGTGGCACAAGGATGTTTTTACTTTCAATGTACCACTGCAGTCTGTGATTGATGATGCGCTCCAGTGTTTTGCAGAGACAGCTGGTGAGGCTAATTGGTCTGTAGCTAGAGGCAATGGAACTATCTTTCCCTGATTTTAGGAGGGGTATCATGATTGCTTCTCTCCAGGCTTGTGGAACACTGCCTAAGGTCCAACTGTTATTGAAGATCTGCAACAGCTTTGCTTTGGCCTCTGTTCCTAGGTTCCTGATCATTTCATTGGAGATACCATCAGCTCCTGGTGACTTTCTCATTTTCAGTTTTGATATGGCTAGCTCCAGTTCGCTGATTGTGATGGGTGCCTCCAGAACCTCATGTACTATTTCCTTCTGTCCTGTATGTTTCCGTTTCTCATGAATCTCTTCTTGTTTCTCTGGACTGATTTTGATATTGTTATCTTGTGCGAATGAGTCCTCAAAATGGTCAGCTGCTTGCTTTCTTGTTAAGATGTTTCCATCTTTATGTAGTGCAATTTTTGAGTTTCTCCCTGTGCCCTCATCGTTAAGTTGTTTTATTAGCTTCCACAATTTCCTTGTGTCTCTTTCAAAGTTCAGAGACTCTGTTTTTTCCTGCCAGCTTTTCCGTCTAGCCTGCAGCTTGGCCCTTTGAAATTTGGCTTTTGCATGCTGGAATTTATTGTGGTGCTCTTGGCTGGGTGTGGCCTCTGCTTGCTTTCTACATACTTCCACATCATTATGCAACTGTTCCAGTTCACTACTCCAGTAGGGTTTATATTGTTTACGGGCTCCTCTTGGTACTGTTTCTCGTGCTGCCTGTAGTATGCATTTCCCAAACTCTTCAACTACTTTATTTATGTCTTTCTCAGTGTTCAGGTTTCTAACCAGTATGCTGGTGCGATGCTTGTACACTGCCCAGTCTGCTTTCTTGTAGTTCCACCTCGAGAGGGTGCTGCTTTCACTTACAAGCTCATTTTCTACAGTTAGAAAGACAGGTCGATGGTCACTGCCACCTAGTTGTTTCCCAACAATTCGTGTAATGTTCCACTCCAGGTCTGGTGAATGAAAAGCCAGGTCAGGTGTAGTTGTAGAGTGCCATGATCTCGAGTAGAAAGTATGTGGGTCGGACGGCTTGTTAACCAAGATGAATCTATTCTCATCCTGCCAGTCTTCCAGTCTCTCTCCTCTCTGGTCCATGTGATCATAGCCCCAACTCTGCGAGTGGCTGTTGAAATCGCCGCAAACAATCATTTTTTCTGTTAATGGTAGTGTGTCCAGTGCCTGTGGACGGTCACTTGGACAGTAGTAATTGATCAGATGTAGGTCTGTATAGCCTGTTTTAAGTTTAAGTGCCTGATACTCAGCCCCTTCCATATAGACTTCGATTTGGGAAGCAGTGATGTTATTTTTTACAAGGGTAAGTATCCCACCTTTTCGCCTGTCCTTTCGGTCAGATCGGTAACACTGGTAGCCTCTGATTTTGAAGGCTATATTTTCGTTGAGGTGAGTTTCTTGCAAGCAACATATGCTTACTTTTTCTTTGTCCAGGATGTTTTCTAATTCTACTTTTTTGTTGCTGACTCCCTCCGCATTCCAGTGCATTATATTAAGTCTTAGTTTAGTATGGCCAGCTGTTCTATTCTCATGTCCCCTGGCTCCACAGGACATCTGAGAAGGACCTCCAGTAGTTGGGGTTGGACCCTTTCGAGACATAGGACCCGGCCCGGCCCCTCCTGGCTGGTTGCCTCCGTCTTCAGCACCTTTCCTTTGCTAGAGCAGACTGTGGTCTCACTCGAGTTTAGATGTGTACACACGCACACACGTGTCTGCACATGCATGTATGTGTATACACATCTAGAGCACACTGGTTATTTTCCGGCGCCAGATACTCGCCGTCGCCCCTTCTCCTGTTTGTTAAAACAGTCCCGCCACGTGAAGGCCAGGAGTTGGACTTTTGCTGCAGAGGTTATGTATTCACGAGCCATTGGGGTATTTAAGCAATGTTGGGCGCTCACCCCAACACTGCGCCCCGGCTACATACAGCAATTTGGAACCAAAAACAGACATGACCAGCCCTTCGTATAGAAGACATAGATGGCGCTGCTCACAGAAATGGATACTGATGAATACTTAAAGTTGATAGACAAAGGGAAACAAAGTAAAAATATCACAGTTGAGTATGATAAGTTACACACAGAAATAAGAGATAAGTGCACAAAGGAAAAAGAAAATTGGTTAAACAAGCTGTGCTGCCAAATTGAACTGAATTATATCCAAGATACACAGGATACGCACAGTATGATTAATGAGTTGACAGTAAGAAAAATAAGAGTAAACACAGGATGTTTGAAATCAAAAACAGCAAAAATATTATTGGAAGAAAGTGCTATAATAAAGAGGTAGAATGAATACATAAAACAGATATATGATGGAGTAAGAGCAGAACTGACAGAAACAAAAGTAACTTAGAAGGTCCACCTATGCTAAAAGACAAGTCACTACTTGTGCTATCAAACATTTGAAGAACGAACAAACAAACGAACTTTATTTTAAAAGGGTTAAGAATTAGGCACGCAGGCCCGTCTTATATTCTGCCCTTCTATCACTCACTTTCATACATTATTTCATTCATAAATCTTTCAAGGCTAACAGAGAGCAGCAACAATATAAAAGGCATGCATTATAAAGGCATGGGCAAAATGCGAACATCAATACTACACGACTCAGTAATGCTAGATAATAGTGTGACACTTGTTATTAGCCATGTGGAATATACTGGTCTACCAAAGGCTGTTATACTAGGGTTTTGTTATTATTATTTATGTTATTAAGAGGGAAGGTAATCCGTACTAAGATAGATTGTATGTATAGGGATTGGTAATGTCTTTGATTTCTTGTGGAAGCTTGTTCCACAGCTGCGCTGCAGAGTATGTTAACTCTTTCACTACAAAACAAAAATTGGGTCCTGACCAAACAGAAATTCATGGCAGAAAATTTGAAGTAGGAGTGTGTCACAATAATGCTTTTAAAATGGTTAAAATTGTAGCATATCTATTGTATTACATATCAAATTAAAGAGGATTGCACAAGGAGCATGACAGTGTTAATAATTAATTGATAGATTACAAATATTTTGACAATAATGAGAGGTTTAATTATTGAAATTAAAGAGGTAACAATTATTTTAAAAATTGCACTTATAAGGTGTTTTCTATACTCCTCTACTGCTAATCATGTTTAATTTACTGAATAATCAAACAAACACCACTTGTCTTCAACAATATAAACAGTATTGCTAATTAAAATTACCCAAAAGGAAGTTTTGCTGCATATTCTGAACCATGTCTTTTTCACACAAAATGAAAAAAAATAACGGCAGAAAACTGGAAGTAGCGGTGTGTCACAATAATGTTATGAAAATTGTTAAAATTGTAGCAGAAATGTTGTATTATATGTCAAAATAAAGGGGGATTGCACAAGGAATATGTTGGTATTGGAATTATTGCTATAGGTTGTAAATATAATAAAAATAATAATATAATTTGACAAAAAGAGGTAAAATTGATGAAAACATTGCACTTATTGTGGGGCGTTGTTATCCTGATCACTGCTAAATCACTGCTAATTCTGTTGAATTTACTGAACAAACACCACTTTTCTAAAATATAAACACAATTGCTCCCAATCAATCATTCGAAAAGAAGTTTTGCCGCATATTCTGAAGCATGTCTTTTTCAGACAAAAGTTAGGAAAATACTTGGCAGATTTACATTTAATTACAATTAATATTCACACATGTCTGTTTATTTTTATTTACAATATGTGGCAGTCTATTTGTGATAGGCTGCAAAGCAAACTTTGGGGCACAAGTGTGTTCTATTAGTGCAGCCAGAGCAAACAAAAGATGATCTGTGTCGTTTAGTTAGAGTGCTGAAAAAAACACAGTCTCTATTGACACCGACAAATTATATTAAATGCTTGGCTCCTGTCACTCTTTCGACATAATTTCCTGCAACAGACTTTTTGAAATTCTTTGGCAGGCAGAGTGTCAAACTTTCAGGAATAATCTGAGCTGCTTCGCGATGTGCACTTTCAAGTAAACTTTGCTTGAAATCCTTCAATGACAGTTTTTTTCCTCCTTTCTCTGTTTGGCATATGGAATGTAGGATGTGTGCATTGATCTGTGCAATTTCAAAGATCCAGTAGTAGATCTTCTTCCACCACTTAATGGTTTTCCTATCATGGATATAATATCCAACCATTTGGTCCATTCTGTCGCAGCCATTCATTGCCATGTTATATTCATGGATCATCTTCGGCTTGCTGAGCGGTTTTCTCATTCCGCTATCAACAGTTCCAACTACAGACTTGGTAGAGACAACAATGCATGGTTTTTATTTAGCTTTTTTATCTCTCCATGCCACACACAATATTCTATCTCCTTCAAGAAACCATTTCATCTCTTGATGCTGAAGTCGCAAATGCTTCAAATCTGGAGTGAAGCCTACTCGGTTGACATTCAATGTCCCTGTATAATAGAAATTGTTGGAATGCAGATAATCAATCAGAGCTTTCGAAGTGTAGATTATGTCGGCAAAGATGTGATGGCCAGCTCCGAGAACATTCAGTAGTGTGGCAAACACTTCCACTGCATGAGCAGATGTGGGATCTAAGTAATTGTGACATCCTGACATTCATTGTGAGTTGAACATTCATTGTCAGACACCTCAGCTGCTGATGAACTTTCACTGGTTTCTTTATCACCACGTGCTAAAACTTTAGACTCACAACTAAAACTTCTTTTTGAATTTTCACTAAAATCGGAATCACTATTGTTTACAACTGTTTCGAATAATAACCTAGCTTGAGCTGAAGTCATTCTATGAAGTCGCATACTCGTGGGCGTTTGCATTGTGAAAAACCAAAACAAACAAATTAACGCTACTTTAAAACTTAAAAATTCACAAGAATCCAATGTTGGTAAATGTTTGACCACACAATGATGATGTTGCTATTTTCCGGCTGTGTGACTTTTCACTTTACTGTAACTTAAAATTCTGAAATGGAGCAGAAATGTACCAAATAAATCACTGATCATTCTGTGACGATAGAATAACCACTTGCCACCAGTGTCGGTCAATTGTGGCGATGTATCGGCCGCTGGTAGCGAAAGAGTTAAGCTTATTTTGTATAAGCCAATCCTAGGCTTCTGAATGTGTAATATATTTAATCGTTTACTGTGTCTAGCATATTAAATCAATGGCCAAAGGTAATTTGGGGCACTCCAATGAGGGATTTTGTGAATTAGTTTGGCCTTATTGAAAAGCAGGCATTTGCGGAGTAGTAGTAACTGAAGGCGCTTATGCAGGCTAGGATTGTCAAATAAGTGTTTGCTATAAATTAAGCTCATGGCCCGTTTCTGGAGTGAGTAAAGTTACTTGGTGCTTGAATTAGAACAACCATCCCAGATTGTAGAGCAGTAGTCAAAATGTGTCTGTATGTGAGAAGTATAGAATATTTTCCTTGTGTCCTCAAGGAAATTTTTAATTTTGGCGAGTTGGTAGACTTTTTTCGCTGTTTGTTTAATGAGTGCTTGAATGTGGGAATTAAAGGTTAGGTTTCTATCAATGATTAGGCCTAATGTTTTGTGCTCAATTACACTTTCTACTGGCATGTTATCGATGTGAAGTTGAAGTGATGTGTGTGAATTTAGAGTTTGAAGTCTTTGTCTGGTTGTTAATAACATTGATTTTGTTTTAGTGATGTTAATTTGCATACGGCTTGCATAGCTCCATCTAACTACATTGTTTAATTCTTGTTGCAAAAATGAGGAATTTGGAGCAGAAATATTAACTAAAATGTTGAATGATATTTACTACAACAGCTTAGATCATCATGAACTTAGATTATACATCAGCTGATATACATCAGTGTAAATCATACATCAGCTTAAATCATACATGAGCACATTAACCCTTTACAGGGCATGCATTTTTCCTATTTCTAACTCTAAACGGGGAAGATTTTTTTTAGGGTTTTAGTAAGATTTTGGGTATCGTAAGTAAAAAGATCATATCTAAGGTGTTAGTGATAATATTTTAGTAAATGTAGCCGAGGTAAAGACAAAGGGAGACAATCAGTAAAGACTGATGCTTCCTTCACTATGGTGCTAAGAGGTAGAGAGTAGTTCTGACTTCGTTACGGCCAAAGAAGAAAAGTAGTAAAAGAGAGAGAACCTCACACCGCCCTCAACTGACAAAAAAAAAGATGATAGTAATTAGATAAGAAGATGTACGAGGTCTTGGATAGAGGCAGAAACTATTTTATAGATGTTCACACAGGAAACACCATATTAGAGCCCAATCAATGAATTAAGGTGTTAGACTGTGGTAGAAATAGTGGTTGTAAAAACTAAAAGAGACTAAACAAACAAATCAAGGGCAAATAAACAAGCTCTTTATTTATTTCTTCTAACAGAACATTGCATGTCAATAACAGATACAACAGACAACTGTATATATCAAACAACAACAGTGGGTAACCCCCAACCAATCAACAGCACTTTGGACAACAGGGTACACCAAGTACCACAACACAGGTGTTCCAAACAATAGCTGGTTAGACTGACACAATAAAGAACTTTGACACAAGTGACACTGCACAGACAATAAGGCACTACAAAAACATAGGTTACACAACATAAATCCCAAGTCGCGACATAAACAAAGAGTTGTGACAATTTACTACCCCACCATGATCCCAGGCTTGCAGACACTAACTAGTCAGCTGCTCCTGTAACAATGGAAAACACAATCTATGATTATCATTGTAAAGAAGACATATTAAACACATGAAGCAATGAGCACATACAATATAACACATGAATTAACCCATGTGTCATAAATGTCCCTCCATCTAATTATCTATTTTGTTATTCCGAGGTAACCCTTGATGTCTGTCTTGATAATTCTTTGTTACCTCCTTCTTCAAGGTGACTACATCTCTAATTGTTAAATACAACAATCAATGTTGCATCATCAGGTCACCCACTTTATTATCTTCTCCAGTTGTGCCACTGCTATTATGAGACTACATTTGATATTGCTAGAATGGACCACCTAATGCAACAATGCCAATCTGCTCCACCTTCCCATACACCCCAGCATTCACTTACAGAATGTCTTCAGTTCAATGTAACTACCTCACAGTTCCTACACACACAAGCAATGGAAGATTGTTCTCATGTGTCCAGCTGTAAACACATAGCTATAAAAAAGCAGGGTACATACACCAGACATTGCAAACACAACATCCCAACACTGATTTGGTTAATATATAACAGACATTGCACACAAACAACATCTAAGCATTGCTCTGGTTAACATACATCAGACATTGTAGGCAAGCACAACATCTCTACACTGCTTTAGTTAACACACACCAGAATGACATCTTTGTTCTGGTAAATTAGGCTGTCATTCCTACATACCAACATGGCTACATTTACCAAGGAACCCATAAGTTCCCTGTCCACACCTTACAGAATATTTTATGCATTAATTTGTACCAAGTCACCGGTAACACAGGACAACACAGTATTCTCTATAAACCACATGTTCATAGAACATGTCAATGTTATGTCCATGATATAGCCACAACCCAACACCACCGATTATATCTTCAGTCTAACGCACACCAGCAACTGTTTTTCTAACACACCGTACTCTTTTCTCTAATATAAAACATATATTGACAGGTTGTACTCCTGTGCTCCACATCTGATAGTACGCTCTACACCTATACAACAATACACAACATTATCGACTCCGCCACCATCAGACATTCAGTTGCATCAACATAGGGACTTACTGGACAACTACCCCAACAAAGTCCAAGTTTGCATGAAGAGTACCAGCACTAATATGATACTGTGCAAGTTACAGCATCTGATTAGCATTACAAACTAACAACCAGCAAGCAAAACATGTCTAACTATGAAAAGCAACAGACACACATACAATGTGGAATCACCATATTTGTAGAATGTGACAATGTAACCTTGCACATAGAAGAATCACAACATTCACAGAAAGTTAAAGATAAACATGTATTACACAGGAACTCAATTGAGGCACCCTCTGAGGCCCCTAAGATAGCTCATAAAATAAACACACCATATTCCCAAGTGAAAGTACACAAAATAGTGGCCAGAGTGCCTCATTCATATGAGACAGGATCCAAGCACAACAATGTCCATGGCAGGATCCAGAACATTAGTACTAACATAATAAACAGTGTACTATATCTGATATTATTATAACACTAATGTCAACCAGTGTTGTCTAATGCAAACCACCTCAGTGTATTATTCTGTGTTACTAGGCAAAATATGTACATTTGTGTCCTCTTTTCCCCATCATTCTTCCTATGATACACCGGTTATAAATTTCGCTATCTTACGCTTCATGTCACATGACAACTACATATTAATATCTCTGCGAAGGGTGGTACGCAGCACTAAATCACATTCTTTGCCCACCCCCCCCCCCCCCCCCCCAGTAAAGCCACACTTAACATGTAAGTACTCTTCTCTGCTCCACATATGTTATAAATATTACCCATCATCATGGTTATTTTCCCCTACTCATAAGCATTCAATCTTATGCATGGCTCCAGTCTTTTTATTAACGATAATTTATGACCCCACACATTGTATATCCCACACTTCTGCTAGCTTGGGGCATTTACAGAGGGACAGCACAAAATCAATCACTACCTATTTAGCCAGTAACACATTAATGTCCTAGGATAATCATGTAAAATACATTCTCAGCAAAATGATCTTGTGCCATCATGGCTGGCATAACATTACTTTAATCTTTACCCTTTTTAACCACTACCAATGACCTATCTTCGTATTTCACATCACCATGCCTGATTGATTACATCTCTATGTACTAGCCTGTTAATATCCTATTTTCATAAAGGTTTCGGGACGCTAAATCATTATGTAGAATAGTCCATTTCAATAGTATTCATTCATATTATCTATTTATATTTCTTTTGTTCCTACCACTCTGCCTAACAGCTTTGTTCACACACATCAGTTTTCCCACGCAAACGCTTTTCAAGCCTGTAACATGGCGTGTGCTGCGATTTAAAACATGGTTATATTAATTACTTATTTTCAACTTAATCAGTTAAAACTTAGTTTTACCAAGGCATTAGTTGACTACAGATCTCTTCAGGGAATTGTTCCCACATCTCAATACAATCAGAACAGCACTTCTGTTACTATCAATAAGCCGGGCCAACATCTCTCATCAGCACAAACCGAGGTGGCTCGCTATTAACACAAAACTGGCTTATCATTCCTTTGTCTACCTGAGTTCCGGTAGTGGCCAGGGCCATACGGCTTTGATAGACCAAACTAAGGTGCATCGGTTTGTTGTAGACACCAAGGTGCATCGGTTTGGCGCTATCACATAAAATAAAGAGCAAAATGAAGGGAAATGCATGCAGATTTATAATTGTGCTCACATGTCATATGAATAATCCAATCATGCCTGTAATTCACACATGAACACAAATATTTACAAAATACAACACATTGTTTGTGATTGTTAGTCATATATACACTATTTACAAACACTGCCAACTGCTCACTGGCCTCCAAGACGCTGGGGAAAACAAGTGTCCTCACAGTAGTTCACTTGGCACACATCACAGCCATATGAACTTTCAATGGCTCGTCCTGTAGGGGTACGACGTTTGGCTTGTCTGCACGCCACGCAGGCTTTCTTCCTGCCCTCAAACCTCATGAGCTTGTGGTTGTGGACACTTTCTGGGGCTACTGCTTGGCCTTTCCTCTTTGATGCAGACTTCTTTCTTCCTGCTGGAGAATCCTGTGATGAGTTGTTCAGATAAATCCAGACAGAAGTCCAGGAGGGAGTAACGTCTACTGGGCTATGTTGTGGTCTGCTCGAACAGCATTGTTTATGCATGAATCAAAGACAAAAGTGAGAAGGTAGCGCCAGTATTTTCTTCTCTTCTTCAGTGTAGAGTAGTACTCCCTCATTTGATCTACCTTGTCCACCCCTCCCATGCATTGGTTGTAGAGAGTCAGGAAGAAGGCACGCTGAGAATGATCATCAGTTGTTACGTGATGCCAGTTTCTTCAGTAAATTCTTCGATTTTCAATGTTGTTGGTTTGTTGCTCCAACCGTTTGCGTCGCGAGACGGCCCCACCCTACTTTCTTCAGCCACATTTTCTTAATCAGATTCACTGTCTTCAAATTCCAAAAGATCTGAAGTTTGCACACGCTGAGATCCAGCTCCAATTCATCATCAATTTTGTGCACTTAATGTCACTTAAATTGAACCCAGCGAAATTGCCACTATCGCTTGAAGATTGAGGAAATCCATTTTGAATAACAACGTACAAAACCCCAAAAACTATTGAAAAATTTTATCAAATTTAAAGAAAACACTTGCAAATGTTGCCCATGCTTTCACGTTATCAGCAAGACAGATAGAAAGGAACAGGAAGTCTCGGAAAGGCGAGATCGCGTTGTTAAAACGCTTAATATTCACTGACGTTTTCAGGCGTTTTGCCCGTCCACGAGTAAGGCCGCTACGCCCGGTAAAGGGTTAATCATTCTTCTCCATCTTTCGTTCACTTGAATTTGATTGTCTGTAGCTGCAATATGTGACTGTTTGATTACACATCTGTTTATAATCAATACCAATTATTATTCATGAGGATATTAACTATTTACTTTGGTATGTTTCAGGAATACACTCTTGGTCTCCAAAGAGTACTTACCACTCCATGCAAGAGCATTTAAAAAAGTGGACATATGACAGTATAGACATGAAGGTTGTGAAACAAGAACTATCGGATGTTCTGTGTGAGGACAGGAGTGACAGATTCAGTAAAATGGTAGACATAGCTGGGTGTAGCATCATTCAAGAAACGACAGAACACAGCAATTCGGAATTAAGCATATTTGAGAACAGTTGTAAGGCATCAGTAAAACATGAAAATTGTTGTCAAATGTCAGAAAATGTGTCTTCTGTGATTGATACAAAACATAAACTATCTCTGGTTATTGAGAATTGCCAGCAGCAAAATACGAAAACACAAGAAAAACATACACAGAGCTTTGCACAATCTCTTGATGACATTTTTGATTATGTCAATTATAGCTCTCAAAGAACTTACACAGGAGAATTGTCTAATGTATCTAGTCCAAATGTTTGTGAAAACAGACATAAGAGAACACATACTGAAGGGATGCCAAACAAATGTAATGAATGGGATGGTCATTTGATTCTAGATGACCATCTAGAGTGCCAAAAGAATTCGAATCACAAGAGAGCGCATACAGGAGAGAAACCTTACAAGTGTGATGATTGTGGTGCTTCTTTTACTCAAGCTGGCTACCTGAAGACTCACATAATAACACATATAGAAGAAAGACCTTACAAGTGTGATGATTGTGGTGCTTCTTTTACTAAAGCTGGCAACCTGAAGAGTCACAAGAGAACACATACGGGAGAAAAACCTTACAGGTGTGATGATTGTGGTGTTTCTTTTACTCAAGCTAGCCACCTGAAGACTCACAAGAGAACACATACAGGAGAGAAACCTTACAAGTGTCAGGTTTGTGGTGCTTCTTTTAGTCAAGCTGGCTACCTGAAGATTCACAAGAGAACACATGCAGGAGAGAAACCTTACACGTGTGATGATTGTGGCATATCTTTTACTCAAGCTGGCCACCTGAAGACTCACAAGAGAACACATACAGGAGAAAGACCTTACAAGTGTGATGATTGTGGTGCTTCTTTTACTCAAGCTAGTTATCTGAAGAAACATAAGAGAATATATACAGGAGAGAAACCCTACAAGTGTATTGACTGTGGTGCTTCTTTTACTCAAACTAGCCACCTGAAGGCCCATAAGAGAATACATACAGGAGAGAAACTGTACAAGTGTGATGATTGTGGTGCTTCTTTTACTCAAGCTGGCAGTCTGTCGAAACATAAGAGAACACATACGGGAGAGAAACCTTACAGGTGTGATGATTGTGGTGCTTCTTTTACTCAAGCTGGCAACCTGAAGAGTCACAAGAGAACACATACAGGAGAAAAACCTTACAAGTGTGATGATTGTGGTGCTTCTTTTACTAAAGCTGGCAACCTGAGGAGTCACAAGAGAACACATACAGGAGAAAAACCTTACATGCGTGATGATTGTGGTGCTTCTTTTACTGAAGCTGGCAGTCTGAAGAGTCACAAGAGAACACATACAGGAGAAAAACCTTACAAGTGTGATGATTGTAGTGCTTCTTTTACTACAACTAGCAACCTGAAGACTCACAAGAGAATACATACAGGAGAGAAACCGTACAAGTGTGATATATGTGGTGCTTCTTTTTCTATAGCTGACAGTCTGAGGAAACATAAGAGAACACATTCAGGAGAGAAACCTTACAAGTGTGATGTGTGTGGTGCTTCTTTTACTATAGCTGACGGTGTGAGGAAACATAAGATAACACATACAGGAGAGAAACCGTACAAGTGTGGTATATGTGGTGCTTCTTTTTCTATAGCTGACAGTCTGAGGAAACATAAGAGAACACATTCAGGAGAGAAACCTTACAAGTGTGATGATTGTGGTGCTTCTTTTACTCAGATTAGCAATCTGAACAAGCATTCAAAACTGCATCATCATCATGTGCCCTGCCAACTACCATAGGTGTTCATGTATCTCCTCAGATCTCGTTCCCTATTCAAGATCAGCTCTGCTGATATTATTTCTCAATGTCACTGTACAGTCCATCCAGCATCATCCCACTATCTGCCCATGTCTCTTTTCCCACTGATCTTTCTAGTTGTCACAATCCTTTCCCATGCTTCTCTTCTCATAATAATACTAAAGAATGCTATTGTTTCTTTCTGATAGTTGTATACAATGTTCTACTTTCATTAACTTCTTTCAGGCTATCATTGTTAAGTTACTCTGACAATCCAAGCCATTTACAACAACCATCTTGCTACTTCCAACAAAATGGAAGACATGTTATCGAATCCAACCAGATTCCAACAAAGGAGGAGTTCTAATACTTATACGAAATACAATACCTTGCAGCGAAGTATCTGTGACCTCTGACAACCAAACGGAAATTATTGTTGTTGATATAATGATAAAGGACGTGAAAATAAGAATCTACAATCTGTATAGCCTAGCAGATAAGGACCTTACACTCTCAAACATGAAAATAACTGACACAAACTGCATTATTGTCGGAGACTTTAATAGCCGTTCAGAAAGATGGGGATACCCAGATACTGACAAAAGAGGAGATGAATTGGAGGACTGGGAAATAGACTCAAATCTCCATCTACTCAACAAAGCGGATGACACACCGAGCTTCTACTCCAGAAGATGGCTTACCACTTCTACTCCAGACTTAGCTTTCTGCACAGGAGACATCCTCCACAAAATCGATCGCCATGTGCTGGACCAATTAGCAGGTAGTGACCACAGACCAATCAAGCTTGTAATGAATATGGAGTATGTTCCACAGGAGCAAAAGCCCTTGCCCCGCTGGAATTACAAACGAGCAGATTGGGACAGATTTGCCATACTAACAGACAAATATTGTGAAAACATAAATACACGATATGGCAACATAAAGCAAATGGTGGAAAGTCTAAACAGAGCGATAATACAGGCAGCCACTGAGTCCATTCCTAGAGGAGCGAGGAAAAATTACAAACCATACTGGACTGAAGAACTACAAAGTTTGGAGGACAAAGTTGAAGATGCCAGGAAGACAGCAGAGAGAGAACAAACAATTGAAGCAAATATCTCTCTCAAAGCCATCTCAGCAAAATATAAAAGAACAGTAAATCAAACAACAAGAGATTGTTGGAGGGAAAAAACAGAAAACCTGAATTTTGACAGGGATGGAAACAAACTATGGAAACTAGTAAAAGCCATGAACAATGAAGGACCTAGAAACAAACAAATAACAATTAAACAAGGAAATGCCTTGCTTACAGGAAAAAAGGCTGCAAATGCACTAATGGAACACTATGCAAATGCAAACCACATTGATATTACAACCGAACAGAAGAAAGCAATCAAAGACAAACAGATACATCATAGAAATACAGAGACAGCAGCAGAATATATGATGGCAAATCTAACAATGGAAGAAATGGAACAGGCAATGAATACCCTAAAAAAGAAGAAATCACCACGAAAGGATGGAATCACAAATGAAATGCTAATAGGACTAGGCAACAAAGCAAAGAAGAAACTACTAGCAGTCCTAAATAACAGCTGGAAGAGAGGAATAGTCCCACAGGCATGGAAGGAAGCTATACTAATACCAGTCCCAAAGAAAGGAAAAGACCTGGAAGAACCAAATGGCTATCGACCTATCAGTCTACTTAGCTGTGTAGGAAAATTAATGGAACGCATTATCAATGGCAGGCTAACATGGCATCTGGAAGAAAACAAACTCTTAACACCACACCAAGCAGGATTCAGAAAGTACAGATCCACTGAAGATCAAATAACCTATATAGCTCAGGAAATAGAGGATGCCTTCCAAGAGAAAAAGCACACACTAGCAGTCTGGATAGATTTAGAAAAAGCATTTGATAAAGTATGGAAGGAAGGACTGAAAGTAAAACTGCAAAACATGCATGTTTGTGGAAAAATGTATAAATGGATCAGCCACTACCTTGAGAACAGAACTGCCAGGACAAAAGTACAAGGACAAACAAGCAAAATGATGCTGCTGGAGCAAGGTGTCCCCCAAGGAGGAGTTCTTTCACCAACATTATTCCTAGCATATATAAATGACATCACAGAAAATTTTCCAGCCAGAGTACACACATCCTCCTTTGCAGATGACCTAGCCATATGGACATCTGAAGAATATATTAGTACAGCTAACAGCAGAATACAGCAAGCCTTATTAGCGCTAGAGGACTGGTCAAAATCATGGCTAGTGAAGATAAGTGAGGAGAAAACAACATGCACAGTGTTCTCCCTCTCAAATAAAACTCAGCAACCTAAGCTGGTATTGAATGGAAAAATATTGCGCCATGAAGAAAATCCAAACTATCTAGGAGTCACCTTTGATCGTCGCCTGACATGGAAGACACAGGTTGAGAAAAATCGAACAAGAGCAAGGCAGAGAATGGCAATCATGAAAAAGCTTGCTGGTACAACGTGGGGAGCAGATGAGAAAGTTCTCAAGAAGTTATATACTGGACGGGTGAGGCCAGTACTGGAATATGGCATTGCAGCTTGGGCAACAGCAGCTAAGTCAAACTTTAACAAAATAAGTAGAGTCCAAAACCAAGGAATGCGAATCATAACTGGAAGCCTGAAGACAACGCCTATTAATGAACTAGAAAAGATCACTTGTTTACAACCAATGCAGGATAGAAGAGATAGCAGAGCCCAGCAACAAGCAGAAAAATTTAGAAGATTGACAGACCACCCTATGTACAACAGATTCAATGGTTTTGGAAAGGGAAGACTGAAGCGTAGCAACTTTGTAGAAACTGCAAAACGAAGGATTAGGGCAGATCCTATACTTAACATATCAACAGTCAAGCCCATACACCATGCACACAAGTTCCAAGCTTGGAGACAGCAGCAACTGCCTGAGATGATAGAAAACATTCCTGGTATTGAGAAAAAGAACACTCAGCATGAAACCGAAAGAAGAGAAATAACCCTAAACTACATAAAAGAACGTTACCCAAGCAGGAATTGGACCCATGCATATACAGATGGATCAGCCAAAAATTCAATAGAGAATGGAGGAGGAGGAATTCTCCTAAATTTAAAAAATGGAGTGAAAAAAAACACATTCAATGGCAACTGGAAAATTTTCAAGTAACTTCAAAGCGGAGGTAGAGGCTTTGAAAACTGCAGCAGAAATGCTCCTGATGGAGGAAAATAAAGAGAAGCAAATAGCTATCTTCACAGATGCAAAGTCAGCTGTCTCAATACTGAAGAGCAATAACAGCACAGAACTAACTGACCTAAGAGCAGCACTCCATGGTCTATGCCAGAAATCCAAAAAAGTTGTAATACAGTGGATCCCATCACATTGCAGTATACCTGGAAACGAAGAGGCTGACAGACTGGCAAAAGAGGGCGGACGACTACCACAGCCTGACATAGACATAACCTATAATGAGGCAGAGAGGTTGATAAAAAGCACTTATAGAACCAAATGGGAATCAGAGCATCCAGGCCATCAGAAGGATGATGCATATTACAAACTCGACCGAAGAGAACAAGTAGCAATCTTCAGACTCCGCACAGGACATAACAGGCTGAAATACCACTTGTTCAATAAACTAAAGATAGGAGATACCGATGAATGTAATTGTAGAACTGGAAAAATGACAGCAAAACATTTGCTGCAGGATTGCCCAACGTATGCAGAACAGAGAAAGATATTTTGGCCCACACCTGCTTCATTTGAGGACAAGCTCTATGGAGATATCAACAAGCTCAAGTTGACCGCAGCTTACTTTAACTGCATACAGGTTGACATTTAAAGGTGCATGAAGACACAGAGGCATGAAATGGAATATTGCTTGGATAGCAAATCCATTATGTGGAAAGTCCAAATCGAAAGCTTGCTGTGTGGGCTTCATAAAAGGTGGAAAAGTGTTCTAGTGGCACGAAATGGAATATTGCTTGGATAGCAAATCCATTACGTGGAAAGTCCGAATCAAACGCCCATTGTGTGGGCTTCATAAAAGGTGGAAAAGTGTCCTAGTGGCATGAAATGGAATATTGCTTGGATAGCAAATCCATTACGTGGAAAGTCCTAATCAAAAGCCCACTGTGTGGACTTCATAAAAGGTGGAAAAGTGTCCTAGTGGCACGAAATGGAATATTGCTTGGATAGCAAATCCATTACATGGAAAGTCCGAATCGAAAGCTCACTGT
The DNA here is from genome assembly GCA_963921405.1 of Cepaea hortensis. Classification (NCBI taxonomy): domain Eukaryota; kingdom Metazoa; phylum Mollusca; class Gastropoda; order Stylommatophora; family Helicidae; genus Cepaea; species Cepaea hortensis. The sequence continues at coordinate 8,473,846 of OY992881.1, forward strand.
GTGGATGTCATCTGCAGACTGCATACTTCTGGTTTCCGGAAGAACAGCCTATGGTGAACGGAAGGCCCAATATACGGAAGTGAGGCTAAGCAGCCATGTGCAGGACGTGACGATTCCTTGGGTGAGCCCAGTACCAGAGCGCTATGTATCGGCTCTGCAAGTATGGAAGCCTCCTTGGATGGCGGGGAATGCCCATGGTCTGCCCCTGCCTTCCCTTGAGGGCTGACCAGGATCTTTGGCTGTTCTATATGGACCAGCTGGGATGGGGGATAACACCACAACAGTGAGAGTCAAACGTCCTAAGAAACCCCCGGGAAGGTTAACCCGGTCAACAAATGCCCGCAGAAGTCGGATGTGTCGGCCTAACGGCGCAAGAACGCAGCTCTGCTGTAAACAGGCACAACGCAATCACATCCGAAAAAAAAAACACCGGATGAACGAAGAAGAAGAAGAAGAAGAATCCAACCAGATTATACTTAGATCCTAAAGCCGCACCAAAAACTGAGAAACCTCAAGCTGAAGCCACGTCAAAGACCATGGAGAAACCTCACACTGAAGCCACGTCAAAGACCATGGAGAAACCTCACACTGAAGCCACGTCAAAGACCATGGAGAAACCTCACACTGAAGCCACGTCAAAGACCATGGAGAAACCTCACACTGAAGCTACGTCAAAGACCATGGAGAAACCTCACACTGAAGCTACGTCAAAGACCATGAAGAAACCTCACACTGAAGCCACGTCAAAGACCATGGAGACACCTCAAGCTGAAACCAGCAACCCATTCACAATGACCATTACATTCATGGGGAAACCAGTTTTTACCCAGAAATATGACAAAAGCCTAGACAGCATACAGGAGAGAGTCGACATTTATCAAAGATCACAAAGAGATATTCGGATGGACCAGACTACCCGAAGAAGAGGCAGTTAAATGGATGGCAGAACAGCTCATGTTTCAGGCACAGAAAAAGGGCTAAAAAAGGAAACAGCAAATAAACCAAAGAATGAGTCCTTCTTACAACTTTAGTTTAGTTTAGTCGATGGATCAACATCACGGCACACGGGTGCAACCCATAAGTTTAGTTTAGTTTAGTCGTTGGATCAACATCACGGCACACGGGTGCAACCCATAAGTTTAGTTTAGTTTAGTTTATGGATCAACATCACGGCACACGGGTGCAACCCATAAGTGCTCCGTTCTCCTCCAAACTCAAACCTGAGTCTAGAGAAACTCAGCTCAGTGCACGAACTCCGTAGCACCGCCGAGGATCCTGGAATACTTTGGGTAGATTTTTAACTCGAAATTTTGCCAGGGCAGCGCCGTTAGGCTACTCTTTTTTGATTTCCAACTGCCAAGGGATGTTTTACGTGCGTAACAATACACACGGGCGTCCGATCTCACTACCCAGAGACTATGGGAAATGTTATTACTAGAGGTCCACGAGAAAAAAAAATCCCTTCTTAGAATTACAACCACTCAACACTGACAATCTAGGAGCCAACAGACAATCTAGGAACCAACACCGACAAGCGGGAAGAAACAGACACAAATGAAAACCCACTGGCCATATCCCCAGCTAACTTCACAGACTTAAACTCTACTGCATCGAAAAGTGAACTGAAACTGAGATAAAAGAAACTAAATCCATGTCATGAACCACCACAATTATAACCAAAGCTGTCGGCCTACCGACATCCAAATTCAAGAAATTACTGCCGCTGTACACATTTAATATTAAATTCATTTTTCTTTAAAAATATTGTACCACCAAATTGTGTGGCCATGAATAGTCATCTAGGTCCCATTCTAGCAGACGACTTTATGGTGCACTCAGAAAAACAAAGAGCCTAAAATATTAAGGACCTAGTTCTATACAAGGCTAATGAAACTAGAACATTATGTACAAGAATAAGAAAGAGACAAACAGCTTTCTTCAGTCATGTGATGAGAAGAGAGGCATTGGAGAACATCGTAACAACTGGAAAGATCGAGAGGAAGAGAGGCTGAGACAGACCAAGAGAAATGATGCTGGATGGATTGAGACTGGCATGGGGGAATACCATCAGCAGAGTTGATTCAGAACACCAAAGACCGAGATCTGTGGAGAGCCATGACAGGGCATTTGATGATGATGAGTTCTATACCACTGGTATGTGTATGATATATTATTCATCCCAGAGACCAGACAACAGGCTGAATCACTCCACTCCATCATGATCCAAGCCCACAAGAACATTTCATGGTCTGTTGACCATGATCGTAATGACACCTTATTCTTCAAAATACTATTTTGACATTGACAGAAAAGCACCATCCAAAGATCTGTCTATTGAAAGGGAATATGGAAGGGCCAATACCTGAATTTAAACAGCTTTGCACCTATTCACTATAAGCTTGGCCTGGTACAGACCCTGTTTAATCAAACTAGAATCCCCGGGAAGGTTAACCCGGTCAACAAATGCCCGCAGAAGTCGGATGTGTCGGCCTAACGGCGCAAGAACGCAGCTCTGCTGTAAACAGGCACAACGCAATCACGTCCGGAAAAAAACTCCGGATGAACGAAGAAGAAGAAGAAACTAGAATGATATGCTTCGATGACACACTAAAAGAAGTCTAGAAACCCTTCACCATAATCTACAATCTACTGTATATTCAATTGACTTCATCAAGCAAGATTACCAGCCATCCAAACCTACTCCCACAAGTTAACAAATCAAGTAACCAAACATATACCAGAACTGGTGGAAAACAGATTTAATCAGTCTACAAGAATCCCTGTGCAGTCAACAGGTTATAAAATGCTTAGCTCACCGATTTTAAGAATTTCTTTTAATAGCCATCATATAAGTTAAAAAAGAGAAGACATCTTGTATATTGTATTTGATGAACAATAAAAGATCGGTCAAATATATCAAGGCATTAGTAATTAGATGGCTCCAGTCAGTTTTGTGCAAACAAAAAGACTTTATTTTAGATTTGCGAATACCATGGGAAAAGTGATGCTCCAAATTCAAACTGTATCAGTGACTGTGTGTTTTAAGTATTTCAGCCCTAGTATAAGCCACATAGAGCCTGTTATTTCAGCCCTAGTATATGCTACATAGAGCCTGCTATTTTGTATGGACGTGAAACTTGGACAATGAGCAGTCAAGCTGAAAAGCAACTGATGGCTGAAAAAATGTGGTTTCTGAGGAGAATGCGAAGAATACCATGGACAGACAGAAAAACCAATGACCAAGTACTACAGGAAACAAATGAAAATCATAAAATGGTTAGAGAAATTAGACGTAGACGGTCAACATTTTTTGGACATGTTGTGAGAAGAAATAAATTGGAGAACTTGGTGACAACTGGCAAGATTGAAGGAAACAGACCAAGGGGAAGACCGAGAAGTAAATACCTGGATGGCTTGGTCGCATGGCATGGTCAAGACAGGAACACTGAGCTGATCCACAACTCTGGTGATAGAGTGAAACGGCGAGTCATGACCGCCCACACTTTCCGGCATGGAACATGATTGATTGATTGATAATTTGTTTATTCACTTCATATGATATTTGCCGGTCTCCCTGCCAAAGGAGTTAAGGATGCTGTTCGTAATCCCGTATACCCACATACTTCTGCGTTCATCCAGAGTGATTTTTTCAGATGTAATTGCGGTGTGTCTGGTTAGGCACCCTTGGGCCAAAATCCTTAGGCCAACACATCCAACTTTAGCGTGCATTTTTTAATCAGGTTAGCATTCCTGAGAGACTCAAACTGTCGTGGTGCCGTCCTCATCCCAGCTGGTCAAGTTAGAACGGTCAAAAACTTTGTGGTTAGTCCTCAAGGGAAGGCAGTGGCGATCCATTTTCATTTTCCGCCATCCAAGGAGGCTTCCATAATTGCAGAGCCGACACATAGCGCTCTGGTGCTGGGCTCACCTAATGAATCGTCACGTCCTGCACATGGCTGCTTTAATTCCTCACTTCCATGTATTGGGCATTTCGTTCGCCATAGGCCGCTCCCCACACAAACTAGGAACGGTCAGTCTGCAGACGACTTCCACTCTGCAAGCTTTTGGTAGGGACATGTGCTGGACGCTGTGCCTGGAAGACTAAATGTCAGAGCTGTTCCGGCCGGAAGACAAGAATGTCAGAGCTGTTCCGACCGGAAAACAAAATAAGCAGAGCTCTTCTTCTTCTTCTTCTTCTTCTTCTTCTTCTTCTTCTTCTTCTTCTTCTTCTTCTTCTTCTTCTTCTTCTTCTTCTTTGTTCATCCGGAGAGTTATTTCGGACGTGATTGCGTTGTGCCTGTTTACAGCAGAGCTGCGTTCTTGCGCTGTTTGGCCGACACATCCAACTTCTGTGGGCATTTTATGGCCGGGTTAACCTTCCCGGGGTTAGAGCTGTTCTGGGCACGAAGGACATTTCACTTGGACATTTTTGCATTGTGCCTGTTTTATTTGCGCCCTTAGGCCAGCATATCCGACTTCAGCGGGCGTTTGGTAAATGGGTTTGCTTTCCCGTTTTTTCGAGAGACATTCGACTCTTACTGCTGTGGTGTGGTCCACATCTCTGCTGATCAAGTTAGAATGATCAAAGACTTTATGGTCAGCCCTCAAGGGACGGCAGGGACAGTCCATGGCATTTCCCAACATCGAACGAGGCTTCTCAAGTAATCGTCACGCCCTGCTCATGGCTGCTTTAATTTCTCACTTCCATATATTGGGTATTTCGTTCATCCCTGGCCTCTCCCCGCACAGACCTGGAAGTCAGTCAGTCTGCAGACAGCATCCACTCAGCAAGCTTTCACTTCAGATCTCCACATAATGGATTCGCTAGCCAAGTGTTCCATTTCGTGTTACTGAGACGTTTTTCTATCTTAGCCTGTAGACGAAATCCACTCTGCAGCGTTTCACTTTGGACTTCCACGTAATGGATTTGCTAGCCAAGCATTCCATTTTGTGTCAATGCAATGTTTATCCACCTTCAATGAGTTTTTTTATACAGACTTGCATCGCAACTATTGCATGCGCTTGGGACGCTTTTTCACCTTTGGTAACGCTCACGAAGTAGGTTACACGTGCTGCCGGCTCAGCACCTTACCTCCATGCAGCAGAGAGCGAGTAACGACCAGGCCCTCTCATCCGAGGACCCCTAATATCCCTCGGATGAGAGCCTTCGAACAAGTATCTGGACTAAGCATGTAGCGGGCTCAGCATTTCACCTCACTTTTGCAGTGGTTGAGTATCAGTCCAGCCCTCACGTCTGGGGGATACTGACTTAGAGGCGTTCAGCCATATCCCTCAGACCAAGAATTTATGGCATCGTGCGCCTGATTTGGACTTTGACCGCCCATCCTCAGTCTACCTGCAAGGCAGCAGGTTGTGTCTCTCTTGGTCTGGTCCCTATCCCAAGACCTGTCCGACATGTAGTTGTGCTTCAGTTGGCATAGCTCTTGGGGTCATTTACCCACATACGAAACACAGCTGTGCGAGATTTGGCAGCAGATCACGTCGTGTTGCGTTGGTTTCTTTTGGAAAGGTATGTGAGCCGGTCATTCAGAAAGCAATGGCAAACTACTGAACGTAAACTTGCCAAGACATCAACAGCAACTGAAAAATGCTGGTGTTGACTACAATGTCCTGTAAATAGGATGTGCAAAAAAAATGATATGTAACTCTGCAGTATGCCCTAACAGCCATTGTAAACAATTTCTATGTAGCATATATACTACATACTATGTATATACAATTGTGTAGGTGTGCCCAATGTTTCAGCCTGTACATTTACAATTAATGATGACAATCACAACTTATTGAAAACCCACACAAAATAATACTTGTATTGCCACTCAAGTCTATCACATGCACTTTGGCAACTTACAGCCACAGTCTGACATTGAAACAGTGATGCTAACTGAGCTGTCCAGGGTTTTCATGAATGTGTGTAGCATATGTTAGCTTTGTGTTTGTGTTCTTTCCTAGTGTAAAATAGTTTAGTTTATCATATGTCAAATTTACTGAGTTAACTTGTTTAGCTAAATTTGTTTAACTGGGAATGGAATATCCCGAGTCTTGTGTAATAAATTAGAAATTGTTATTCTTTGTAACAGACATTAATGTAATACAACATTATGAATAATAGTACAATTATTGACATTTGCAAAGTAAACAAACATAGTTTGTTAATTATGCTTCTTTATTTGTTCACTGTTGATATTGCTAAAGCTGAGTGGCTCTGTGATCAATGGCTGACTAAAAATTTCTTTGGTTCACTTACTGGGGTGGAGATAATAGTAAAGGGCTTTCTTCTTTGAAGTGGTAATGACAAACTATATAACTTGTAGTGTTATTTATTTTTTGCAGGATAATATTCTTCGAATATTTAAGTTTCATCTGTTGGGTTTTAAAACACTGTTCTCTTGGAGTGTGACTGGCAAGGTTGTTGTAACAGATGTCTCTTGGCAAACTTGTATTTGATCAACTTTCTATTACGGACATATAATCAGATTGCTACTGGAACTATTAGTGTTGGAACTCTTCGCTGGCTGCTGAGGATGGGGACGGAGCGCTTATGGGAATGTCCCGAATGCTGTGATGTTGGTTCCTAGATCAATCAATCAATCAATCAATCTTACAATAAAATCAGGTGATTGCAGTGGTGAGTGGTAGCCATGGCAGTGAAGTGACTAGCATGCTGGCATGGTGATCATGTATTTGAATACACATAAGTGCATTTTTTTTTTACATTGTGGCACCCCAGGAGACGAGACTGGGCGATCAGCTACTCCGAATTGCCGGCTTCAAATGTTTCTACAACATACGACATCTGGGAATGGCGATTCTCGTTCGTGACAGCATGGTGGCGTCAGAGCTAGACATGTCCAGTTTGGACAGTGATGATATACAAATACAGGCGTTGAGAGTTCAATCCAGTATACCATTCGTGTTGGTTAATGTTTATGCCCGCAACGCGAGTATGGATTCCCAGAAGTGGCAGTGCTTAAGTGACATATTAGGTCACGAGAGAAATGTTATTTTCTGTGGCGATTTCAACGCTAAAAGCAGATCATGGGGAAACATTTCCTCCAACACACAGGGGGAGGAGCTCGAGACTGCACTTGAAATCATTGACCTGGTTTGTATCAACAGTGGCTGTGTCACCAGGACAGCAAGCCTTCCAGGCGATGAGGACAGTGCTATTGATCTGGCGCTGGTTTCACCTTCACTCACTACAGTGTGTAGATGGGGTGTCCTAGGACACCATGGCAGCGACCACCACCCTTGCAGCATATTGGTGGAGAAAGGCAGAACCAGGCAGCACAAGCTAAAGGTAAAGACGTTCCAGTATGACAGTACAGGGCAAGATGTGGTGAGTAAAATAAGACGTGACAAGCGCAGAAAGCTTCAGGGCAGGAAAAAAAGTTGGGAGCAGCCATCTTGGTGGAAATTTGAGATGGAGAAGGCTTGGGTGGATAAGCATAGTGCTGTAAGGAGATGGCAAAATGCTAAGAAGAACAGAGCTGGTCATCCTAGACTCTGCATGCATTTAGAAAGAGAGATGCACACAAAAGTAAGCTATTTAAAATATCTGGTCAAGATGGTTAAAAGCGAAAATGGGCAGAGGTGTGTCAAAGAGTAAGCACAGACAAGTCACTGAAATCGTTCTGGCGACTACATAAAAGCATGAGTGGTGTAGTCAAGAATAAGAGCATTTCTGACTTCCAAGGTGCCAACCTCATCTGGCAGAGGACTGACGAGGACAAGGGCAAAACCCTCTTTGAACGCTATCTAGAGCAGAGCAACCAGACAGACATGGGAGGCCGAAATCTGGCCAAGGAGGTCACCTCAGACAGGTGCAAGGACCAGAACACTTCGGATGAAGACACAGTGACAGTGAAAGAAATCAAGGCTGTGCTTCGACGATAAAAAAAACAGCACTCTAGGGTCAGATGGCATAAGATACGACGACATCAATAGGTGTACCGACAACGAGCTAGAGAAACTAGCAGACATGTACAACAACAGTATAGGGAGTGCTAGCATCAAGGAGGCGTAGTTACACAGCTACCTGATTCCCTTGCCGAAGCCTGACAAAGACCACAAAAAAATTCAGGGATATCGAATTATAACCATGCAGAATACAATAGGCAAGTTGCTGGAGAAGGTAATTGCCAGGAAAATGTCAAACCAGCTAGAGAAGCAAGGTGTTTTCCCACCTACCCTGGGCGGATACCGTCCAAAAAGAGAAACCTGGACGAATGCAGCAGTTTTTGCCCATGATGTCTATGAAGGTTTCCACTCGGGCATTGAAACCTTTGCTGCAGCGATTGATCTTGAGGACGCGTACAACAGAGTACCATTGGAATTTTTAATGCTTTAGCTTCAAGTAAGTCCATTTCTCCTTAGTTGGATCGCTGCAGCCCTCTTCCAACGGAAAGTAGTATTTAGATGTGGCAGATCCTGCTCATTGTCTGCAATCCATACTGTATCATCTGCATATCTAATGTTATTGATGTTTCATCCTCTGTTAATGATTCCATTTATATCTTCTACATTTCTGAAAATATTTTTACTGTATAGGAAAAAAAGATCTGGAGACATTACACATCCCTGTCTCACACCTCTCTTAATAGGCTGGTAGTGTCCCACTTCATTATCAATCCTAATGGCAGCTTGTTGTTTCCAATACATGTTTTTATAAGTCTAATGTCTTTCCCATCAATTTGTAGATCTGCAAGCATCTCTACCATGTTGACATGTCTTACTCTATGGAAAGCCTTTATGTAATCAATAAAGTAAAGTTGTATATCTTTGTTTCCTTCTATAGAACATTCAATTATTGATCGCAGCATATGCACAGCATTTGCTGTACCCTTCCCTTCTACAAGTTCTCCTATTTCAAGCTGTATTTTCTTCCTCGCTCTTTGCATGATGATTTGTAGGAAAATCTTCGTGATGTGACACATTATACTAATTTTTCGATGTTGTTCACATTCCAAGGCTCTTGATTTCTTTGGGATTGGAATAAATCCAGAATTGCATAATTCAGAAGGTATATCTCCGGTATCATATATTGTGTTCAGCAGTCTGGTGACTTGATCTATTCCATATTCTTCTAAACCATTAATCATTTATGTTGTGATTTTATCTGAACCGGGGGTCTTGCGAGTTTTCATATGTTTAAAAGTATTCCGAACCTCCATCTTCAAAATTGGCGGTCCTTCATTATTAATTCGAATATCATACTGTTCATCACTATTATCATCATAAAGGTTTTTCACATAATCTGACCATACATATCGAAACTGATCTTTTTCTATTATGATTTTGCCATCTTTTGTTTTTAGACAGCCTGCCGATGTACTTGTTCTTTTATTAGTAAGTTCCTGAATTCTTTTGTGCATTGATTTGGTATTCTGACTGTTGGTTTGTATTTCAGTTTCTATACAATTTTTCTCAAGCCATGCTTCTTTTGCCTCCTTACATAATATTCTGACATGACTGTGAATTTCATCATATTTGGCAGGATTATTTTTGTTGAGACTTCTTGTTTCCACTAGTTGTACAATTTCTTCAGTCATCCATTTCTTACGATCCACCTTCTTTAATTTTGAAATAGTTGTTTCTGCAGCCAAACTGATTGATTTCTTCAACATTTCCCATTGATCATCCACACCTTGAAATAGGATCTCTACATCAGACAATATATCAAATCTGTTATGTACTTCTAAGTTAAATTTGTTTTGCATTTCCTTGTCATTTCTCAACGTACATATATACATGACTTTCTTTAACTTTACCCTCAATGTACTTGTAAGTAATCTGTGACCACTATAACATTCAGAACTGGGAACTATTTTTGGAATTGTTAACGCATTTTGAAACCTGCTAATCGTAATGTAATCAATCTGGTTTCTAATCATGCTGTCAGGACTCCTCCATGTCCATAATCTTCTCGTGCAGGAGTCATCTAACTTTTTTCATGGCGGGCCGGATAACTGACAAAATGACGTGCGCGGGCCGCATATTCATTCTGTACAATACTTGCGCCGGTCTCCGTGGCAAAGGTTTTACGGACGCAGTTTGTAATCCCGTATACCCTTGTTCGAAACATAGCTTCGCGCGATTTGGCAGCAGACCGCGTTGCGCTGGATTTAACGCTATGGTATGGGTGCCAGTCATTCAGAAATAAATGGCAAACTATTGAACGTAAACTTTCCAAGACCTCAACAACAGCAAAAAATGCTGGTGTTGACTACAAACGTCCTGTAAAGGATATGCAACTAACTTTAACAATACTTGCAGGCCTGAACGAAAGCTCTGGGGGAAAAGATGAAAAACTAAATTAATCATGAGTGAGCAGCGTGCAATGCACACACAAACAAGCAACGTATTTATTTAAATTAAAATGTTATCAAAGAAGGCGACGCTAGCAAAAAAAAAAAAAAGATAGTTCTATGAGACCTACTGTGCACATATCCGAATCGCACAACTTAAGCAGCAAAAAAGGTTAGTGAGATTTGTGAAACTGATATGTGGCTTTCATCAATGTTTGGTTTGGAATTACTGCATCCAGTCAAGCGAATTGCTTTCAAATGTTCATCAGTCAATCTCGTTCGATGTGTTGACTTCACATACTTCATTTTTGAAAATGTTTGCTCACAGACATAAGTCGTTCCAAACACTGATGACATAGCAATGTCAAATTTCAGTTTCGGAAACTTAACATCAGATAAGCAGCGGTAAAATTAAACAAGTTTTCCTTCTCTGTCCTTCGTTTTCAACAAGTCATTTGCTTGTAAATCAATGAGCTCCAACTGTAATTCAACTGGCACATCACCAAGGTCACAATCAAATGGATTCTGGACAGAAGAATGTCACTCTCAGTTCTGTCAGGATCTGAACATCTCTCCAAAACATGATTTAAGTCACGAATAATTTTGTTTTGGAAAATCGAGGTTGGCATCTTCGGTGATTGTAGCACAAAACTCTTTGAAACAGTGAAAATGAGAAAAGTTTTCTCCTTCCTGTTGTGCTTCAAACAATGACAGCTTTCTCCGAAATCCTTTGATGATTCTGTAGAGATCACAGACGAGGTTATTCTTTCCCTGAAGTTTAAGATTCAGTTCATTCGTGTGGGATGTGATGTTGACCAAAAATGACAACTTTGACAGCCACGTAGCATCTGACAGCTGTGGATCAGCTCTATCTTTTTCAGTGAGGAAAACATCTATTTCATTTTGGAGCTTGTAAAAACGAAACAGGACTTTACCGCAGCTGAGCCACCTCACTGATATATGTGATAAGGCAAGTCACAGAATTCAGTATCAATTTCTTCAAGAAGAGCCTGGAACTGACGGTGATTGAGTTCATGTTTTCGAATGAAGTTCCCAGCAGAAACAACTGGTTTCAGTACACAATAAATATCTAAATCTTTCCCAGTGTCCCACAGAGTGCTTGCTGATGTATGAAAGGAGCGCCCGGAAATCGCAAATCTTCCAACTGAATCCTGATCTGCCCAATAATACCCTTCCTCACTTCAGCCATGTTTTTCCTCCATCAACTGTAATACCTCGAAGCTGATTCCACTGAAGGTTATAGTCTTGCAAAACCTTTTGCACTTCCATGAAAATGTCTTTTCCAGTTGTTGTTCCATTCATGCTGCTAACGGATGCCAACTCTTCTGTAATCTGAAAGTCCAAATTAACACTACAAATGAACACGAGAAGTTGTGACGTACTCGAGAAATCAGTAGAATCATCCAGCGTCAAAGAATACCACAAGTTCCTAATTTTCTTGCGTATCTGTAGCACTATGTTCTCTCCAAGTTCTTCTGTTCTTTGCACAACTGAACTTGCCGACAGGCTGATAGTTCCAAACAAATCGGCTTTCTTGGGACACAAGTCATTTGCTGCTTCCACCATACACTCTTTGATGAAGTTGCCATCAGTAAACAGTTTTCCACCATTAGGAGAAAGACCGGACAGTTGCTCAACATGACCTCTGGCAGCTGAAGTGTGTTCCATATATCATGTATGTCGTTGGAGGTAGATACGTAACTTGGGAACAGTTTGTGGCGGCCATTGGACGAGAAAAGCGACTCTAACGTTGCCATCTGGGCTTTCTTCACGTAATATCACAGCGTTGTGTAGTGACTACTATGTATTATGTACTATTTGATAGATATTGTGTGACATTGATGTTGTTCCCTGTATACATGTATCTACTGTGTTCGCCAGAAATGAGACTCTAGAACCTCTTGCCCCCGGGTAGACTGGGCCCGTTAGCTATTACAGCGGCCAATCTAGGAGATGGAAAACTCCGATTATAAACCCCTAAGTTTAAGGTGGACTGACGTGCCGAGGACTGAATGGCCACGGGTGAGTTGGTCGTGAACGTGGAATGTCTGGTATGCGGGCGGGGCGGCGCCAGGCGTATAGACTCCTGAGGGAGTCCCCTGCCCCTTCCCTAGCAGGCAGGCTCTACTAGGGTGACCGATTATAATTATATCCTGCCTTCATATCAAACCAACTATGGAAAATAAAAAGAACTATCGCCGAAGCAACAGAGTACGTGCTTTGTGCTCGATACCTTTGACAACAGCCAGCGGGGAGAGAATGAAGCGGAGGAGAAGAGAAAGGGAAGAAGAAGGCTGGGGCCAGAAGGGGTAGAAGGAAAACGGATCGTTAGTGACTCAGAAATGTACGGGTTGGGTATTGGAATTCTATAGTGCAAAGCAACGAGTATTAACACTAGAGAAACGGATCTAAGATTTTGATGTCCTGATGTTACAAGAACTTAATACAAACTATTTTTGTGCCCTGGCTGTACATGGTACATTAACCCAACCGGACAGGGAAGACATCGGCAGGCTCTGGTGGTCAAGGATGGTTTACAGCTTTCGATACTGGATATGAATGGGTGGGGTCAGGAGAGTAAAGACGTGCAGGGAATGCGGATAAAAATAGGCCGATACAGCTGGAATCTGGTAAAAATATATGTAAGAGGGAAATCTTGCATAAGCAGAGAGAGTTGGGACTGGTTGAAAGGTTTAGTGGATACCCCTGGTACCAGGTATCTGATATGTGGCGACTTCAATGCCCGCGATAAGGAATGGGCCAGGTCGGGAGAGAACAGACAGGGTACTTTTATGTAGTCGCCAGAACAATTTCAGTGACTTGTCTGTGCTTACCCTTTGACACACCTCTGCCCATTTTTCCCTTTTAACCACCGTGACCAGTTTTTTGAAATAGCTTACTTTTGTGTGCATCTCTCTTTCTAAGTGCAAGCAGGGACTAGGATGACCAGCTCTGTTCTTCTTGGCATTTTGCCATCTCCTTACAGCACTACGCTTATCCACCCACGCCTTATCCACCTCGAAACTCCACCACGGTGGCTGCTCCCAGCTTTTTTTCCTGCCCTGAAACGTTCTGCGCTTGTCACGTCTTATTTTACTCACCACATCTTGCCCTGTACTGTCATACTGGAACGTCTTTACCTTTAGCTTGTGCTGCCTGTTTCTGCCTTTCTCCACCAATATGCTGCAAGGGTGGTGGTCGCTGCCATGGTGTCCTAGGACACCCCATCTACACACTGTAGTGAGTAAAGGTGAAACTAGCGCCAGATCAATAGCACTGTCCTCATCGCCTGGACGGCTTGCTGTCCTGGCAGACAGGGTACTGCTCTTGCTGAAGCCTTGCTTGAGACGGATGTTGTCTGTCTAAATTACGGGACACCCACTATGCTAGCAATGAGAACGGGGGACCCTGACACGGCCATCGACCTGGCACTTGTATCCCAAGAGGTGGCATCAGACATAAAATGGAGTGTCCTTGGAGACCATGGAAGTGACCATCTCCCCCGATCTGTGCTGATGCCTAAGTCCAGCACAGTTATGGCTATAAGAGCTCGCGGGGCATTCAGTTATGATTGCCCCCCTCTGCCGTGTGTCCACTGTGACGAGGTAGAGTGGATTGCGTTTTCCAATTACCCCAAGAGCTATGCCAACGGTAGCACAGCTACTGGTAGGGTCACCCATGTCGGACAGGATAATTGAGAGGAACCAGACCAAGAGACACACAAACCTGCTGCCTCGTAGGTAGACTGGGGACAGTCAAAGGCTAGGGAAATCGGATGTACTGAGCCACAGGCTTGACAAAGCAGTGCAACGTAACTTAATTCTTGATGTCACAAATTAAAATTAGTATGGTGCTAATCCCGTGAAGTCCCATAGGCGGTGATAGTGCCGGACCCACCTGCCTCGAGGGGTCCACCCCATACTGCTGGTGGTCATCGTCCCCTGTGCTGTGGAATCAAGGCACAGAGGAGTAGATTAAGATCTATTGACCAAACACCATGAACACTCAACATACTACAGTAGAATGCCGAAGGAGTTTACAACAAGAAAGTCTCCATAACAAAGCGTTTTCATAAAGATAGGATAGATGTGGCATGCGAGACATACCTTGACGCCAATCGCAGATCCGCAGAGGATAGATATCAGGTCATACGTTTCGACCGCGAAGGACACAAAGCCCTGATACACGAAATACAATACCTTGCAGCGAAGTATATGTGATCTCAGACAACCAAACGGAAATTATAGGCGTTGCTATAATGATAAAGGACAGGACGTGAAAATAATAATTTACAATCTGTATAGCCCAGCAGATAAGGACCTTACACTCTCAAACATGAAAATAACTGATACATACTGCATTATTGTCGGGGACTTTAATAGCCGTTCAGAAAGATGGGGATACATAGATATTGACAAAAGAGGAGATGAAGTGGAGGACTGGGAAATAGACTCAATATCCAAATACTCAACAAAGAGGATGACACACTGAGCTTCTACTCCAGAATATGGTTTGCCACTCCTACTCTAGACTTAGCTTTCTGCACAGGAGGCATCCTCTACAAAATCGATCGCCATGTGCTTGACCAATTAGCAGGTAGTGACCACAGACCAATCAAGCTTGGATTATGGATTATGTTTCACATGAGCAAAAGCCTTTGTCTCGTCGGGATTACAAACGAGCAGATTGGGATAGATTTGCCATACTAACAGACAAAGTCCGAAGTCCGAAGTCCATTTGAGTAAATAAAAAACAGAACTTTCCACCTTGGCGCAACCCGCCCATGTGGCGTTGGTTAATGTCCTGGTGGTTCATATTGCGACGTAGGTTTGTTAGTTTCTTTGCGCCAGTGGTAGCTGGCGTGTCTTGTTGACGGTTCTATGTTGTCAGCTGGGGGTTTCGATGACCGGTAAGTTTTCTTGTGAGATCGTGTCGTCTGGTTTTTTATTTGTTAGTGGTGGTGTCTTGTGCCTGTATCTTTGATAGGAGATCATTTTGGATATTCGGGGTCGCCTGGGTTGACTCGGTTGTTGTCGTCGTAAAACCATATTCCGCGTCTTATTCTTCTTCTGCGTTCCCTTGCTTCGTATGTTCTCTCCACCTGCTCCTGTTCAGTTATGGTTGGTTTATCGTCCTCTTTATGGCTTGGTTTGTCTTCACTTGTGATGACAACTTCCTCTTGGCATTCTTCAGGTGGTTGGCGGGACTCTGGTCTTCCCTTGGGCACCGTGGCTTCTGCCTGCTTGTCAGTAGTCTGTGGTCTGACTTCGCCCGGTTTCTTTTTGCCTCCTTTCTTGTGCAATGTCGTAAGTAGTTGTTCGATTTTTTCTTCCTGTACTTCATTGCGCGGCTTTTCTGTGGTCTTCTCCTTTGTTTCAGCTGAGTTGACTTGAGTTGACTCCCTTTCTGTTCTTAGCAGTTTTCTCTCTTGTTTTATAGCTTGTAGAATTTCTTCATTATTTTTTGTTGTCAGCACCATACTCTCCACCTCTTGTCTAATGTTTTGCTGTATCTGTTGTAGTTCAGCAAGCAGCTTTTCGTTGTCGTTGGTTGGTGCTTGGAGTAATTTGACTTGCTTCTTCAGTTCATCAATCTGGATTTGGAGTCGATCTCGTTCAGCTCTTGATACATATGTGGCTGTCTCGCCCCTTTGCATAGCTTCTTTATATGGAGTTCTCGTGTTAATTGCGATCTTTAGGACATCCCTGTGTCTTTGAAGGTACGGACAGCCCATGGAGTTGGCGCACTTCCTCTTGTTATTGGGTGTTCAGAAGTCGGTGTCCTGCTTTGCCAGCGGACACTCCCTGAAGGCGTGGTTATCGGCGCAGTAACGGCAGATTTCAGTCTTGCTGCGGCAGATTGTTCGACTGTGACCGGCCCTCTGGCATCTTGAGCATTGGTTGATTCTTGGTATGAACCATTCAGGCTGTTGAGTTATGTTGTTGATTGACACCTGGTGTGGAATCTCGTTGCCCTCAGTCGTCACCACTGCCAGTGAGGTTGGTATCTTTGAGTATGTCAAGATCCGCTGTGCATTCAGAATTCTCATGTGTAGGTTTTCCTCCTGTAGCTGTTTCATGATTTCGTCGTCTGACAGCTCCACTTGAACACGTTTTATAACCCATCTGGCTGTCTTGAGGTCGGTGTTACCGGCTCTGGTGATTTTCTCCTCCTTCTTCTCGGCTGTCTTGGCTCTTGTCTGAGGTGGGCTGACATCGGTCAGCTTCACTTGATTTGACTGTAGCTAAATGGTCTTGGCTGCAGCTTACAGGTAGGTTCTCCACATTAGTCTTCTGTTCGAGCTTGGCGGCTCCCACGCTGCACATCTTGTGGCTCTGCTGTTTCTTTGTGTTGGTCTTGCGTCCCATTTTTCTCCCCCGTATCAGGCTTCTTGATAATTTATGGCGACTTCTCTTGATAGCGCTAAGAAGTGCTGTCGAGATCAGATGAACATATATTGTGAAAACATAAATACACGGTATGGCAACATGAAGCGAATGGTGGAAAGTCTAAACAAAGCAATAATACAGGCGGCCACTGAGTCTATTCCAAGAGGAGCGAGGAAAAATTACAAATCATACTGGACTAAAGAACTACAAAGTTATAACCATGCAGAATACATTAGGCAAGCTGCTGGAGAAGTTAACTGCCAGGAAAATATCAAGCCAGCTAGAGAGGCAAGGTGTTTTCCCACCTACCCTGGTGGGTACCGTCCAAAAAGAGAAACCTGGACGAATGCAGCAGTTTTTGCCCATGATGTCTATGAAGGTTTCCACTCAGGCATTGAAACCTTTGCTGCAGCGATCGATCTTGAGGACGCGTACAACAGAGTACCATTGGATTTTTTAATGCTTCAGCGTCTTGATTTCAAAATAAGTCCATTCCTTCTTAGTTCAATCGCTGCAGCCCTCTTCCAATGTAAAGTAGTTTTTAGATGTGGCATTTGGACTTCGGAACCAATAAAAATATACCCTGGCCTACCACAGGGATCACCACTATCTCCGGTAATGTTCAACGCCTAGACAGTGAGAATCACCAGTGAGCATAACACTGGACCTGGTAGGACATTGTCATATGCCGATGATGTTGCAGTGTATCGTCAGGGTAAGGATAGAGATCAGGTTGCTGTGGAACTACAAACCGAACTCAATCGCATAAGTACTTGGTGTAATGAAGCTGGGGAAATTGTCAACCCAACACAGGCAACAGTGACTTGGTTCTCGTTGAATAATCATATTGTCAACACTCCAACACCAACTGTAAATCTGTGTTCAGAGACGGTGGAAAGAACGCAGGCAATGAATTATCTGGGGATACGGTTTGATCGAAGCCTTGCTTATAATGAGCACATAGACCATGTGATAACAAAGGCCAAGCGGGGTTTGGCTGCGATGCGGGTGATGGCAGCAGCAAACTGTGAGCAGCGCCATCTATGTCTTCTGTACGAGGGACTGGTCATGTCTGTTTTTGAGTACGCGATGGCAATCCTGACTCTCAGCCATAAGCAGATAGAAAGAATGGAAAGGATACAGAATGAAGCTATGCGCATTATTCTTGGATGTACAAGTGATACAGCATGCAGGGCGATGCACTACCTTCTTGATTTTCCAACCATTAAAGAGAGAATACAAGTTTGCAGAGCACGCGCCTACCTCAGAGTTAACGCAAACACACAGCATCCATTGCATAGTGAAATAATGAAGGTGAAGGGCAGCAGATTAAAAAGAGGACGGTCGTGGATGGGTCAAGCTGAAGACATTCTTCAACAGGTGTGTTCACCTGAGGACTTAAAACCTGGCGAGGAGTGGGTACAAGTGCCAACATATTTCTGCACATCATTTTCAGTTTGCATCCAACTAGATAGAAAATACAGACAAGAAAATCCGGCTGCTGTGGAGGCTGAAGTACAAGCGTTGATTTTCGAGAATTCGCTAGACGGTGACGCGGTCATCTACACAGATGGGTCGGTCGTCCGACATGTGAGAAGCTCATGGGCCTTTACGGCTCAGGCCGGAGGGAGCATTGTGAAAGAAGGCTCTGGTGCTTTCACTGAGACCACAAGTAGCCTGACTATGGAAGTCATGGCAGTAAGTAAAGAAATAACATGGCTCGAGACACAGACATTCACTAAGGCATGTTTCCTTAGCGACTCAGTGAGCATGATCAAGAGGATAGAGGTGGGGTGGATCCGAAGAGAATGGTTGCTGCCTCTGGAGCGGTCTCGGCTGGCAAAGATTAGCTTCATCTTCGGGTCAGGGCATGTGGGAGTACAAGGAAATGAGCGGGCTGACAAGCTCGCAGGTGAAGCTACGGTGGAGGGCGGATGCGCCATGGACGAGGCTGACATTCTGAATGCTCTATGAGAAGTAAGACTTTTGCGTGAACCAAGTGATGACTGTGAATCTACAACCATGGCCAGACTGCGAAAACAACAAATTAAAAGAGGGGTGGCCAAAAGAGAACACTATGCAGGGAGCCAAAGAAGATTGATAAATCAACACAGAGCTGGTGTCGTTAGCCGCTACAGGCTGCGGGATTTGCTGAGCACTTATGGGCTGAATGGTTCGATGTGCAATGAGGATGATCTGTCGACTAACTAACTAACTAACTAACTAACTAACTAACTAACTAACTAACTAACTAACTAACCTACTAGCTAACTAACAAGCTAACAGAACTACAAATTTTGGAGGACAAAGTTGAATATGCCAGGAATACAGCAGAGACAGAAAAAAAAAACTGAAGCGAACATCTCTCTCAAAGACATGTCAGCAAAATATAAAAGAACAGTGAATCAAACAAGAGATTGTTGGAGGGAAAAAACAGAGAACCTGAACTTTGACAGGTATGAAAACAAACTATGAAAACTAGTGAAAGCCATGAACAATGAAGAACCCAGAAACAAACAAAAAACAATTAAACAAAGAAATACATTGCTTACAAGAAAAAAGGCTGAAAATGCACTAATGGAACACTATTCCAGTGCAAACCACATTAATATTACAACCGAGCAGAAAAAAGCAATCAAAGACAAACAGATACATCATAACAACACAGAGACAGCAGCAGAATATATGATGGCAAATATGAAAATGGAAGAAATGGAACAGGCAATGAATAACCCCCCCCCCCCCCCCCCCCCCAAAAAAAAAAAAACATCGCCAGGAAAGGATGGAATCACAAATGAAATGCTAATAGGACTAGGCACCAAGGCAAAAAAAGAAACTACTAGCAGTCCTAAATTACAGTTACAAGAGAGGAATAGTCCCACGGGAATAGAAGGAAGCTATACTAATATCAGTCCCAAAGAAAGGAAAAGACCTGGAAGAACCAAATGGCTATCGACCTGTCAGTCTACTTAGCTGTGTAGGAAAATTAATGGCATTATCAATGGCAGGCTAACATGGCATCTGGAAGAAAACCAACTCTTAACACCACACCAAGCAGGATTCGGAAAGTACAGATCCATTGAAGATCAAATAACCTATATAGCTAAGAAAATAGAGGATGCCTTCCAAGAGAAAAATCACACACTAGCGGTCTGGATAGATTTAGAAATAGCGTTTGATAAAGTATGGAAGGAAGAATTGAAAGTAAAACTACAAAAATGCATGTTTGTGGGAAAATGTACAAATAGATCAGCCACTACCTTGAGAACAGAACTGCCAGGACAAAAGTACAAGGACAAACCAGCAAAATAATGCTGTTGGAACAAGGTGTCCCCCAAGGAGGAGTTCTTTCACCAACATTATTCCTAGCATATATAAATAACATCACGGAAAATATTCCAGTCAGAGTACACACATCCTCTTTTGCAGATGGCCTAAAGAATATATTAGTAGGGGAGACTGGGGAGAAATGGACATAGGGGAGAAATGGACCACCCCCTCTCTGGCCCCTGGCTGTGATGCAATGAAAGTGAAACCATAATAAGTTTGTTTTCCACATCAAACATAGTCCGAATTTTTCATTTGCCATCGACTTCCCGCACATGTCGTTCCCACGCAAAGTTTGAAAAATTTTCTGCACTAAAGTTTCTTTTTCCAGTTCCAGACACCATCGTAAAGCAGACGCATAGTCAGGAATCAGGACAAGATAATTACGTTAATATCTTTATTTACTTGTTATTTAAGAGTTCATATAAAAAATATAGCATATAATATTAGATTTAAGAGACTTTATGGCTGAATAGTTTAATACATTGATGGGGGAGAAATGGACCGGTTCATTTCTCCCCATGGTTCATTTCTCCCCATAGAAGAAATTGACAAGACAGTCTGTTGTTATTAAAAGTGTTGAAGAATATCAGCATTATTGATTCTTTTTAATACTGGGGTCTAAATCTAGACCAATAAAACTGTTAACAAATTTGATTTCAGTGATTTATTAAAGATGCACGCCATTCGTGCTATGATCAGTATTTCTTTGCAAATGATAGGCCTACCATTCTAAATGTTATATAATTCTGTCACTCTTTTGTTTCAGATGCCAAGATTTTACATCAGAAACACCAACAAGGGTCTCGTTACGGAGGAACGTATGAGAGAAGCTGTTAATGCTGTGAAAAATGGAATGAAAGTGAGGAAAGCTGCAAGGGAGTACGGCATTGCTCGCTCTACCCTCAATAACAATCTTACAAAAGACAGAGAAGGAAATGGTCTGCCTACTAGACTCGTACCAAATTATAGGCATAGCCTTGTTTTCACAGCTAAGCAAGAAGCTGATTTTGCTAGTTACTTGAAAGATTGTGCAAGAATGTTCCATGGACTCACAACTAAAAACGTTCGTATTTTGGCGTACGAGATGGCGAAAGTCAATAACATTGCACATCCTTTAACCTGGGATGAGCAAATGATGGCAGGGAATGACTGGCTTTGGGGATTTTTGCGACTGAATCCCGAGCTGACCATAAGGCAACCTGAGGCAACATCTCTGGCTAGAGCTACAGCTTTCAACAAACATAATATTTGCACCTTCTTCAAAATTGTGAAGGAAACCATTACAAAACTAAATGTGAGTGGAGCTCAAATCTACAATTTGGATGCGTCAGGTCTGACCACTGTACAGAAAGTGCCAAAAGTAATTGCCCCACGAGGAGTGAAGCAAATAGGCCAGGTGACATCCAGTGAAAGAGGAGAACTGGTCACAATCTGTTGCATTGTGTCAGCTGCGGGTCACATTATCCCTCCAGTTTTTGTGTTTCCCAGAAAATTTTTAAGAATTTTATGCTTGCTGGAGCACCTGAAGGTTCCCTTGGCCTTGTGAATGAATCAGGTTGGATGACCCGTGATAATTTCGTCAAAGTTATAAATCACTTCATTAAGCATTCAAGACCTTCCAAAGACTTCCCTTTGATTTTGATCTTGGACAATCACGATTCCCACATTTCATTTGAATCACTTGAACTGTGCAAGAAAAACAATTTTCATGTGATCACGTTGCCACCACACACCTCATCTAAAACTCAGCCCTTGGACCGTTCAGTTTTTGGACCCATGAAGTCGGTCTACAACAATGCGTGTGATTCATGGATGATGAAAAATGTTGGGACACCACTGACAATCTATCAAGTTGCAAATCTAGGAGGCCACGCTTTTCTTAAAGCGGCAACTCCCATTAACATTCAATCAGGCTTTGCAGTGTCAGGTATTTGGCCCTTTAACGAAGATGTTTTTACAGAAGATGATTTTATGCCTTCAGAAATAACGAACAGGCCCATCAGCAAGGACAGTGAAAATGCCACTTTAGAAAGCAATGAACAGACAGGATCAGCATCTCCACATTGTGGTACCAGCACAGATCAAACTGCACAAGAATTTCATGAAAATCAGAAAGAGTGTAATGTTGAGAACCTTGTAGATGACTTGCAGGAAATATCAGGGAGTCTTCAACATAAAGCTACTTCTTCCTTTACTTCGCCTCATGTTTTCAGAGGACTACCAAAAGCTGGTCCGCGAAAAGATTCAAATAATATGAGGAAAAGAGGAAAAACTATGCTGGCTACTTCTACGCCAGAAATGGATCGAATTAGGGAAAGAGCATGATGAAAGAAAAGGCAGCAAAAGTTCCACCCAAAAAGGCAAAGAGACAGCTGCTGAAAGAACTTGGTGTTGATTCAGATCCAGAAACTGACATTTCGTTTTGTGATGACACAGATTCTGTTTCATTTGGTGAAAATGAGGAGTGTACGGTTAGCTTGACTGGTGTGCGTGAGGTTTTTGAAGGCCAGTGTGTGCTATGTGAATATGGAACAAAGAAGACTTGTGTTTACTATGTAGGAATTGTAAGGGGAGACATTGATGATGATGGTGATGTTGAGGTAGAGTCCTTGCGCAAGAGTGAGAAGGTTGCTGGTAAATTTGTTAAGCCTAAGGTAGAAGATGTCGCCAGTGTCTCAATTGCATGTATTAAAGCACAGCTTACTAGATCTACAATCACTGGAACCACTTCTAGGACCAAAGATGGCTATGTCTTCAATGAAAGTCTTGCAGGCATAAATGTTCGATAAAACTTTATATTAGATTAATATATCATATTAAACTTTTTTACTGTCGCTTAAAATAATAAAAAAAAAAAAACTGCAAATATCCTTTTAATGATTATTTATTTCTTATAGCAATATGGATGAGTTGTTGCTGCTTCTTTTTAAAAAATGTCCATTTCTCCCCACTATGGTCCATTGCTCCCCACGTGCTGGTCCATTTCACCCCAATGGTGGTCAATTTCTCCCCATGTTCATATACATTTTTGAAATGCATTTTGTAAAGAAACATATAGAAATAGATTGCTAAATGTTTTCCCCTTTTAAAATAAATGAATGTACAACATTTTAGTCATGGTTTTGTTATGTTTCGATAAAATCTGTTCCGGTGATTAGCAAAAATTGAAAACTACAAAATTGCTGGTCCAATTCTCCCCAGTCTCCCCTACAGGTTGTAAATTCTTATTTTCACTTCCTTTATCATTATATCAACACCTATAATTTCCGTTTGGTTGTCAGAGATCACAGACACTTCGCTGCAAGGTATTGTGTTTCGTTTAAGTATTAGAACTACTCCTTTGTGTCTTTCGCGGTGGAAACGTGCGGCCTGATATCTATCCTCTGACTGGGGATCTGCGATTGGCGTTGAGGTGTGTCTCTTGAATGCATGCCGCATCTATTCTATCTTTATGAAAACGCTTTATGGAGACTTTCTTGTTATAAAGTCCTTCGGCATTCTACTGTAGTATGTTGAGTGTCCGGGGTGTTTGGTCAATAGCTCTTAATCTACTCCTCTGTGCCTTGACTCCACAGCACAGGGGACGATGACCACCAGTAGTATGGGGTGGACCCCCTCGAAACAGGGGGATCGGCACTATCACCGCCTGTTGGGACTTCATGAGATTAGCAACATACTGAGTAATTTTAATTTGTGACATCATGAATTAAGTTACGTTGCACTGCTTTGATATGCCTGTGGCTCAGTACATCCGATTTCGACAAGCATTTTTCGCGGTTATTTCCCCAGCCTTTGACTGTCCCCAGTCTACCTACAAGGCAGCAGGTTTGTGTGTCTCTTGGTCTGGTTCCTCTCCCTTGACCTGTCCGACATGGGTGACCCTACCAGTAGCTGTGCTACCGTCGGCATAGCTCTTGGGGTCATTGTAAAACGCAATCCCCTCTACCTCGTCACAGTGGACACACGGCAGAGGGGTGGCAATCATATCTGAATGCCCCGCGAGCGCTTATAGCCATAACTGTGCTGGACTTAGGCATCAGCACATAACAGGGGAGGTGGTCACTTCTATGGTCTCCAAGGACACTCCATCTTATGTCTGATGCCGCCTCTTGGGATACAAGTGCCAGGTCGATGGCCGTGTCTGGGTCATCCGGTCGCATTGCCAGCCTAGTGGGCGTCCCGTAATTTAGACAGACAACATCCGTCTCAAGCAAGGCCTCAGCATGCGCAGTACCCTGTCAGTTCTCTCCCGACATGTCCCATTGCTTGGCGTGGGCATTGAAGTCACCACATATCAGATACCTGGTACCAGGAGTATACACTGAACCTTTCAACTATAGTCTGTCCGGAAATTTATGCCGTCATTCAAGATCAATTATTTTGAAAACTATCTGTTGCATCGTTATGAAATTTTTCCAGCCGTCTTATATTTACCCCCACCCAAGGAATATGTCTTTGATAGGTCCCAAAACAACTTAAATCATTAAAAGCGGCATCATTCCTTTGATGTTTTGCTTAACAACTAGTGATTTCTTGTTAAAAATGTTATGTTTACGGTAATGAGGACCTGCAAATTCAGATGACAAACAAAGGCGTATCTGGATTCGTATGGGAGTGGGTGCAATCAAAGAAGTAGCTTACAGTCGACAGAATCGGCTGCATTGCACAGGGTTTTTATCCCATATGGCTCAGTTTCTTTCCGCAGCGCGGAAAGCGTCGCACAAAGCACGAACTCCGTAGCTCCAGCGACGACCCTCGGCAGTCTCCGAATAAAATGAATGATGCGGCCCGGACAGACAGACAGAAAGGTAGGTAGGTAGGCAGAAAGATAGGTGGGTGGATGGATGGCTGGCTGGCTGGCTGGCTGAGTGGGTGGATCGGTCGGTCGGTGGGTCGGTCGGTCGGTGGGTGGGTGGGTGGGTCGGCAGGCAGGCAGACAGACAGATAGATTAGATAGATAGATAGATAGATAGATAGATAGATAGATAGATAGATAGATAGATAGATAGATAGATAGATAGATAGATAGATCGATATCGGTAGGTCGGTCGGTTAGTGGGTGGGTGGGCAGGCAGGCAGACAGACAGACAGATAGATAAGATAGATAGGACAGACAGATAGATTAGATAGATTGATATCGGTAGGTCGGTCGGTCTGTCGGTGGGTGGGTGGTCGGGCCGGCAGGCAGGCAGATAGATAGATAAATAGATAGATAGATAGATAGATAGATATATAGATAGATAGATAGATAGATATCGGTAGGTCGGTCGGTTAATGGGTGGGTGGGTGTCAAAGACTCGACCGCATCCCCTCCGCCAGGGAGAGCGGTCAACCCTGAAGAGACCAGGAGGAGATACGGTGCCCGAGGCAAGGGCAGGGGAGATGAGGTAATAGGAGAGGGTTAGCCACTCCCTCATGAGACACGCAGGCGGTGTTCAGAGGGTTAGCACTCTAATCACGATAGTACCACACCTCGTGAAGCCATAGCACAGTTGAGTAGACACTCAACAGGCCACGTTTGCCAGCAGAGTGCGATGTGAGGTAACACGCACGAAGGTGAAGGTCACCCCGCGTGGTGGGTAACCACGGGAGAGAGGTTAGGCAGACGGGAGACTGGACTTGAGGCGTTCACATCGTTTAGAATAGCGTTAGGAGTTTTGTGTTCACTAATAGATAGAACTAGCATAGGGTTAGCAGTTTGTGTTAGATAATTCTGTGGCTGTATATTGTGTATTGCATTAGCGACTGTTTACCGCTTGTAAGCGAGCCAACGGCAATAAAATGGACCATGCATTTTGCCTCCCACACGACTTGCAAGTTGTCTTGTATGGGTGTGTGAGAAGTACCCGATGATGCCTGTCAGTTAAGTTGTTGACAGGCCAGGGTAATTGTGGTGTCAGAAAGTGGTGCTTGGACGAAAGCGCCAAGCTAATACCCACAGTAAAAGGGTAATTGTTCAAGAAGTGAAGCTTGAACGAAAAGTTCAAGCTAATCCACTCATCCACGGACTCCAGACTAGGGTTTAATTTTTGTAGTAACAATAATTTGTGCAGACAGGAGAATTTGCGAGCTAGAAATATGCCTATCGTGACAAAATAGTGTTTAATTGTGTTTATGATATATTTATTGAATGAAATCATGTATTCTTCGAAGCTGTAAGTATTAATATTCTTATTTTCTTATATTTATTCATATATTTACCAATTTATTCTTGAATAAGCACCAAACATGATTCACGGCGCAGGAATACACAGGCAGCCGACAATATTGATTTTTGAGATCTAAAAATAGCGCTGCGCGATGACGTAGAGTGATTGACAGACAGTTGTTCTGCGTCATTAGCATAAAGCAGTCGAGTGTTTACAAGATCGCTTAGCGGCGGCCCGCCTGAATCTGTGCTGTATATTGTTTATTATTTACTTATTTAAGTTACTAAATGAATATATTTATTTATTGACACATTATTATGTTATTTTGATTTCTTTACAAGCATTTATTCATTTTTGGGTCTATTTTCTCTTTGCTTATCGTCACGATGGAACTATTTTCGGGCTAAGCATCTGATACTTAGCTGCACAACGTTTACAGAAATTAACTAGGTTAGTAACGAAAGGCAATTATTGTTTAAAACAAAGACAGGACATTGACATTAAAATTAATTAATACATATTCTAGGTGTTCGTAAGTCTGTCATTGTCTAAGTCATTGTCCTTAGTTGTCGAGTAAATCATATCGTTTAGTAGGCGTGTTTACTGCTGCCCTATATATCAGAGGGCAAACAACAGCTGTGCACATACACCTGTGGGCCAAATACCGTGTGCTACGTACGAAACGTGTCGCCACCCCAGTGTACCAAACAAGGTGACCTGTGTCAAAGGAGCTTCGTTCCCACATTAAGCTGAGTACACTTATATATTTTGTCATGCAATTTGATTAATAGTGCATCTCTTTTGCAGCTTGTAACGCGTTGACATATTTGTATACTCTGTTTTTCTGCAAGATAAATCTGGGCAGGGTATAAACAGAAAGCACAACTGATAGTGATCAGATAAGAACAAACATAACATATCAAAGATAAATAACTGATTAAAGTCATCATTGCCTATCACTGTTAGCCAAGTACTAAAGTAAGATGGCAACTTTATCAGATTTCATAAAAGCAGGCAAAGAACTAGAATTAACAGGAAAAGAACTACAACAATATGCTGATCAGAAATTTAAAGAAACAAAAGAGGAACAAACATGAAAAGAGAATGCGGAAAGGGACGAACGCGCACGAGAAAGAGAACATGATAAGGAGATGAAACAAAAACAATTAGATCAAGAGAAAGAATTAAAACAAAAGGAATTAGATCTAAAGCAAAAAGAGATAGATGAAATGGCAAGAGTTAAAGAAAAACAAATTCAGGTAGAATCAGAGACACAATTAAAGATGAAAAGCATGGATGTAGACTCACACGCAGAGATCTCTGCCACTAAACTAAGAAGTCAACAAGAGGAAAATAAATTCAACAAATACAAAAATATTATCAAACCATATTGTAAAGAGGACTCCATATCTGCCTGGACAGAGAATGTAGAGTATCAATTTAAATATCACCAAGTTCCTTTAGATATGTGGGCTCCGATTTACATGAAGAATCTAAGTGGTGAGCCCCTTAAAGTAATAGAGTCTATTCCTATTGAACTTAGATCTAGCTATCAATACATCCATGATAGGATTATGCAGCACTTTTTACTTGATGCCCCTGGGTATCAGGTTCAGTTCTCAAATTTAAAACCTAAACCTAGTGAAACTTTTATAGATTATTTTTCAAATGTGCAGAGTGTACTAAACAGGTGGCTTAAAGCAGCTAACATAGGAAAAGACTTTGATAGATTAAAAAACCTAATAGCTATGGACAAGTGTATATCTACTATACCTTCTCCTTTTGCTAAGTTTTTGCAGCAGTCGGACATTGAGAACATCGAGCAGTTCGAAAAAAAAGGCTCAGCATATTTTTCTTCTAACAGAGAGATTTTTAAGACCTCAAGTGACTCTGAGATAGTTTCCTTTGTCAAAGACCAATCAAAAAACTATCAGGGTAACAGAAAACCTTTTCAGAAGTATGATAAGAAAGACAGAAAAGTTTCCAAATGCATGTACTGTCAACTAATGCACGACACTTATGCTATGTGCGACAAATCGCCGAATTATCCGGCGCATCTTGAAAATGTGATCAAGAAGCAGCAAAGCAAACGGTCTGCATACAGGCGTGCAATCAAATGTTTTTTTTGTTCCTCTTATGGCCATTATTCTAATAAGTGCCTTGGCCGCCAACGTTTGAAAGCTAACAACGCTATGTTGATTGACACCTCTTCAGATAGTGGTAGTGAGAATGAGTGTGAGATTGAAAGTGACTTACCAACTAACCAAGCAGAGGATGTGTGTGCTGCTAGCGATATGTTAAGCTTTGACAGCTGTGAACGATGTCACCAATTCCATGCAGACGGAATACTAGAATGTGGACATACAGTACCATGCTCATCTGTGAGTGTGAATGCAGCATTAGCCTCCAGAGGCAAGTTAGTGTTCCACAATGCAATGGTCAATGATGTACCATGTCAATGTTTGCTGGACAGCGGCAGCACCCTTATCGGTCTTCGGAAAGAACTAGTGAGCCCGGGTGATTACACAGGTGACACTGTCAGATGCCGAACCTTTTCGGGTAACATTGAGACTTACCCTTTGGCAAAAGCCCGTATTGATTCTCCGTTTCTTTCTGGTACCTTTACTTGTGCAATACTTAACAACCCTTGTACTGATTTAATTTTGGGGTGTTTACCTCAACTGAAACAATGTACTAATGAGGAAATAGTTGCATGGGAGAAATTAAATGCAGCTAATGCAACAACAAGAGCAGACAGTGTGAAACATCAAGACACACTACAAGATGAGAGACTACTGTTGCTTTCCCCAACTGGCACAGATGACACCAGCAGACAGAAATTTATAGAACAGCAAAAAGCTGATACTAGTGTGTCTCCATACTTAAAATTGTTAAAAGAGAAAGCCAAAGTGACCAAAAATGCATCTTGGGTTTTTAGACTTAACAATGGTATTTTAACTAGATATTATACTACTGGTAACCATGAGATTCAGCAAACGGTGTTACCTGAACAACATCGTCTAACTGTGCTAAAGATTGCACATGAGTCACCGTTTGCTGGTCATCTTGCATATGATAAGACCAGGGCCAGAATTCAGGCTCATTTCTATTGGCCAGGTTTTTGCAATGACATAAAATTATTTTGTCGTTCGTGTAATGTCTGTCAACAATTAGTACGTAAAGGTAAACATCCTACAGCTGAAGTACAGCCTTCTACACTGGCTTCTAGGCCATTTGAAAGTGTGGCGGTAGATATTGTTGGACCCCTAAACCAGGTGTCCAGCAAAGGAAATCGCTTCATATTGACAATGGTCGACCTATGTACAAGGTGGGTTGAGGCAGTAGCTTTGAAATACATCACCTCCAAAGACGTTGCCAATGTATTTCTACACCTGTTCTCACGATTCGGATTCCCACGGACCATTTTATCCGATCGTGGAACTCAGTTCATATCGGCTGCAACGCAAGCCCTTACAAAAATGTTAGGCATTAAGCAACATTTTACGACAGCTTACCATCCAGCCAGCAATGGAATAGTAGAGAAAATTAATGGAGACCTAAAGCACATGCTGGCTAAGGTTACAGCAGAAAACCCAGCTGATTGGGATACACTGTTACCAACAGTGCTGTTCGCCTATCGGGAGA
The DNA here is from genome assembly GCA_963921405.1 of Cepaea hortensis. Taxonomy (NCBI): domain Eukaryota; kingdom Metazoa; phylum Mollusca; class Gastropoda; order Stylommatophora; family Helicidae; genus Cepaea; species Cepaea hortensis. The sequence continues at coordinate 8,503,708 of OY992881.1, forward strand.
TTCCCCATTCTAGCACGGGTTTCTCACCCTTTGAATTAGTTTACGGGGCTAACCCACGTGGACCCCTAACTATTTACCATCAGGTACTAACAAATTTGATAGAAATTCCTACCCCAAAAACACCTTATGAAATGGTGACAGAGACACGAGACAAGATCATGAAATCGTGTGTTATAGCTAAGGCAGCTTTGGAGAGGAAGGGTCAAATCTACCGCCAATATGCCAACAAAGGGACAAGAACAATTGAACTTGAACCAGATCAAGACATACTCTTGCTACTTCCAGACAAAAGAAATTTACTATTAACCTCATGGCAAGGGCCATTCAAGGTGGTACGCAGAATTTCGGATGTTGACTATGAAATATCGATAAACGGACACTTAAAGATATTCCATGTCAACATGTTGAAACCTTACTATACAAGACAAGAAACAGAAGTAGTGACAGACGAACAGAGTGCACCAACACCCAGTGATCAGACGACAGACATACACAACGCAACTACACTAGTTAGCGAGACTGGCAGTTCCGACAATGGCAATACACCCAGTGAGTTAACAGAATACACACTTAGCACCACCACGGTACTGAATCAGGTAGACGACGACGGAATGGAACTACCTGTTCCCATTGTAGACAAAACTGCGACAGTGGACAGCATACATATAGATCAGGGACTAACAGACATTCAACGACGACAATTAGTGGAGTTAGTTACTGAATACAAAGACTTATTCTCTGACATCCCAGGTAGGACGGACAGAATCGAACACTCCATTCTTCTTTCGGATTCTAAGCCTATTAAATGTAGGCCGTACTCTATCCCACTCAGCTATAGGGAAAATCTAAATAAGGAAATTCTTAATTTAGAAGCTAGTGGGATTATCCAAAAGTCTACATCTGAGTACTCTTTTCCAATCGTCCTAGTTAAGAAGAAGGATTCCACAATTCGTCTGTGCGTAGACTATCGAAAACTCAATAACATCACTAAGATCGACGCAGAACCTATTCCTTCCTGCGAAGATCTTATCTTGGACATGTCTACTTCAAAAATCTTTTCAAAACTAGATCTTACTAAGGGATATTGGCAGGTCCCTATGCAGCCTCAATCTATGCATTTTACTGCGTTTTCAACCCCTTTAGGACTATACGAGTGGCGATTTCTTCCTTTCGGACTTCGAAATGCTCCTGCCACTTTCGTACGCTTAACTAGAGATCTATTACATGGAGTGACGAATACTGTGACCTATATAGATGATATATGTGTCCATACTGAAGACTGGACTACACACTTACTGAAACTGAGACATGTCTTTGATAGGTTGCGACTCTTCGGTCTCACTGTCAAACCGAGCAAAGTCGAATTAGGCCTAAAAGAAATTGAATTTTTGGGTCATGTCATCTCTCAAGGTCAACTGAAGACTGACAATAGGATTATTACAAAAATTATGAATCTAACCATGCCTACTACGAAAAAGCAGGTTAGAAGTCTTTTAGGATTAGTTAATTACTACAGTAAATTTATTCCAAACCTAGCTGAAATTACAAGTGTATTTTCTAATGTGCTAAAAGCATCAGTAAAATTGGATGTGAAAGATGCATTATTAATTTCTGCATTGTCAAAATTGAAAATTCTTTTTAGTAATGTTCCCATCCTCCGCTTGCCTAACCCTGGGCTCGTTTATTATCTTAGGACAGATGCCAGCAGGATCTCCATCGCTGCAGTCCTAGGCCAATTTTATGAGGGCATCTTCCATCCGATTTGCTACGTGAGCCGTAAGATCACACCTACCGAGTCCAGATATTCGATAGCAGAACTGGAGGCCCTGAGCGTCATCTACTCAGTGAGAAAGCTCCACCGCTTTCTGGCGGGTGTGCACTTCATTATCCAGACCGACAATTCTCCCATCACGGTCATCCAGAGTGGTGTGCATCGAAATGACCGGATATACAGGTGGTCTCTTATTTTGCAAAACTATACATTTAGTATAGAACATATCAAGGGTAAGGATAATATTCTGGCTGATACCCTTAGCAGACCATCTGGGGTAGAAATACCTGAGATCCAACAGTTAAATGTAGAGTGATGGTTCGTACATGAATATCTGATAATATAAGATGTAAAATAGCTTACATACATATCCACATTATTGGTGTAGTCATGTACCAAAACACTGAACTATCATGTGTCCGTGGACATCAGATTAAGAACTGTGCTGCTATACTTAGATACCACCGTGTGAACTAGGACAGCTCATTTCCAACTAAGCTCCATTCCGGTGTATCATATATATGAACCGCAGAAAACAGTGTCAGAACAGTGCTTAATTACAGACACGAAAAGACAGAGCTACAACACCAGCGAACTCTACACGTGCACTACCGAGAGAACATTAAGATGACTGTGTAATGTATTTCAGATACCCAGGCAAAGTGTGTGGTTATATTATGCCTATACAACCATTGCACATACATGAAGGCAACTACTAACCTGTGTAAACCAAATACTATGTATATAAACTTATTGTGATATGTAATATAATATTTTAAGATAGTGATAAATTAGATGTAGGTTAGGAACTATAACAGTTCTCATTTATTTTAATAATGTAGTTAGTACAGTAATTAACCCATTAAAATTAGATTAGAATATTAGTTTAGACATAAGAATAGTTTATTACAAGTTAAATTAAATTTATGATATGAATAGTACCATTTAGATTGTCATATTTCACTTAGTTTCATTGTAGTTAGTTTATTCCATCTTAATGAAACCATACCATCTTTCAAATATTACCATTTATTAGTATCATCATTTGACATCATAATAGATTAAAAAGAGTAGATAAGGTAACATACAGCATTTACACCAGTTAGATTAAGAACATCACTCATATAATTCCTTTGTGCATTTAAAAACATTATTTAGCATAGTATTTAGAAAAGTACATAAATTGTGGTCACATAATCCATTTAATTAAGGTACATAACTCACATCACAACAATTGCATTTAAATAGTTAGATTACATCACTTAGATTAGAAAAAAATAAGAAGTAATATAATCATATCATATAATTAACATAACAAATTTAATAAATCTAGGTAACACATTAAATACTTAGTTATAGAATTAGAATGGTATGTTAGAATGTAAAGTTTTCGTTAGTGAAATTGTGTTAGTGTGAATGTGTTGTCTGTAATATAGTTTAGAACCTAGATTACAGTATTTTGGGTTTCGTGACAAGTGAATGTAGTCACGAATTAGTGTTATACACCTCTTTGTGGCCACATTGAACCAAATTATGACACTCAAAAAACTAACATACATACACATAGAATTTATAAATAGAGGATAGAAATTAGATTAGTAGATTTATTACATCCAAACACACAAACAAACAGAAAAACAAACATATAAATTGCATACACTATTTGTAAATCAAAGACAGATAACTATGGGGCCAGGGGACATAATAGACAACGAAGAACTAAATTAACAGTGAAATAAAGTCTTACGCGCGGAAGCGAAGGAGGTAAAGCCTGTCGCACACACTCTTGTAGAATGGTTGTTAAATATTATATGGGGGACATGAAATAATTCATGTGTTGACCCTAAGAAAGTCAACTTTGTATGGGTAGTAAGTTAATTTACTATGTGAGGGCAGGTCTTATAAGACAACGGTCCGGTTCAGACATACCTCTGATAAATATAATATAGCATGTGAGAAGGGGCTCACGCCAACCAGTCAAGTTTGTGGCGATTGCCAGTAGCCAAGTAAGGCTTTGCTACATTGTGACAATAGTTATTAATAGTCTATTGGAATGCCCAAAGCCAGGTTATCTAGAGTCTTTGACAAAAATTAGAGACACTAATTTTTTGTTTAGGAACCTCTTGCGTCACAACCAATGAGTGAAAGTTGATGACGCAACACAAGAGGGGTGGGTGTGTGTCAAAGACTCGACCGCATCCCCTCCGCCAGGGAGAGCGGTCAACCCTGAAGAGACCAGGAGGAGATACGGTGCCCGAGGCAAGGGCAGGGGAGATGAGGTAATAGGAGAGGGTTAGCCACTCCCTCATGAGACACGCAGGCGGTGTTCAGAGGGTTAGCACTCTAATCACGATAGTACCACACCTCGTGAAGCCATAGCACAGTTGAGTAGACACTCAACAGGCCACGTTTGCCAGCAGAGTGCGATGTGAGGTAACACGCACGAAGGTGAAGGTCACCCCGCGTGGTGGGTAACCACGGGAGAGAGGTTAGGCAGACGGGAGACTGGACTTGAGGCGTTCACATCGTTTAGAATAGCGTTAGGAGTTTTGTGTTCACTAATAGATAGAACTAGCATAGGGTTAGCAGTTTGTGTTAGATAATTCTGTGGCTGTATATTGTGTATTGCATTAGCGACTGTTTACCGCTTGTAAGCGAGCCAACGGCAATAAAATGGACCATGCATTTTGCCTCCCACACGACTTGCAAGTTGTCTTGTATGGGTGTGTGAGAAGTACCCGATGATGCCTGTCAGTTAAGTTGTTGACAGTGGGCCGGCAGGCAGGCAGACAGACAGACAGATAGATTAGATAGATAGGACAGACAGATAGATTAGATAGATAGGACAGACAGATAGATTAGATTAGATTAGATAGATAGATAGATAGATAGATAGATAGATAGATAGATAGATATCGGTAGGTCGGTCGGTTGGTGGGTGGGTGGGCCGGCAGGCAGGCAGTCAGGCAGACAGACAGATAGATTAGATAGATAGATAAATAGATAGATAGATAGATAGATAGATAGATGGATATATAGATAGATAGATATCTGTCGGTCGGTATGTGGGTGGGTGGGCCGGCAGGCAGGCAGAGAGACAGACAGACAGACATACAGACATACAGACAGACAGACAGATAGATATATAGATAGATTGATTGATAGATAGATAGATAGATAGATAGATAGATAGATAGATATCGGTACGTCGGTCGGTTGGTCGGTGGGTGGGTGGGCCGGCAGGCAGGCAGACAGACAGACAGACAGACAGACAGATAGATAGATAGATATATTAGATAGATAGATAGATAGATAGATAGATAGATAGATAGATAGATAGATAGATAGATATCTGTCGGTCGGTCGGTATGTGGGTGGGTGCGCCGGCAGGCAGGCAGACAGACAGACATATAGATTAGATAGATAGATAGATAGATAGATAGATAGATAGATAGACAGATAGACAGATAGATAGATAGATAGATAGATAGATATCTGTCGGTCGGTCGGTCGGTATGTGGGTGGGTGGGCCGGCAGGCAGACAGACAGACAGATAGATTAGATAGATTAGATAGATAGATAGATAGATAGATAGATAGATAGATAGATAGATAGATAGAGATAGATAGATAGATATCGGTACGTCGGTCGGTTGGTCGGTGGGTGGGTGGGCCGGCAGGCAGGCAGGCAGACAGGCAGACAGACAGACAGATAGATAGATAGATATATTAGATAGATAGATAGATAGATAGATAGATAGATAGATAGATAGATATCTGTCGGTCGGTCGGTCGGTCGGTATGTGGGTGGGTGCGCCGGCAGGCAGGCAGACAGACAGACATATAGATTAGATAGATTAGATAGATAGATAGATAGATAGATAGATAGATAGATAGATAGATAGATATCGGTACGTCGGTCGATCGGTCGGTGGGTGGGTGGGTGGGCCGGCAGGCAGACAGGCAGACAGACAGATAGATAGATAGATAGATAGATAGATAGATAGATAGATAGATAGATAGATAGATATCGGTAGGTCGGTCGGTCTGTCGGTGGGTGGGTGGTCGGGCTGGCAGGCAGGCAGATAGATAGATAGATAGATAGATAGATAGATAGATAGAATAGATAGATAGATAGATAGATAGATAGATAGATAGATAGATAGATATCGGTAGGTCGGTGGGTCGGTGGATGGGTCAGCCGACCGGCAGACATTCAGACAGACAGACATTCAGACAGACATTCAGACAGACAGACAGACAGACAGACAGATAGATAGATTGATTGATTGATTGATTTCCACCAGAAACCGGGCCTTGTCAGCTAGTTTATTTATATAATCACGTTTCATGAAAGAACCCACATTTGGAGACGCCTCTGAATCTTCGCGCTGTTTGTTTGAAAACGAAAGTCACGTGAAAATTTTGAATAATTTGGGTCGAATCTTGGGGAAGCTGTAAAACTGTTAAAATCATGGTCGTAATCTTTAAGTCATAATTAATATACCATATATAAGCTAACTTTAAAATCTGCTGTAAAATCTCCAGAACAAAAATTGTTTTGTTGGGTGGACATAATGATAACGTTATATACTAAATCTCATCATTTTATCTCAGCCCGTTACTGAGATATTGAATTTTATATTGAGGCAACCAAAAAAAAACACACTATAGTCTCAATTCTCTCTGCTTATGCAAGATTTCCCTCTTACATATACATTTATCAGGTTCCAGCTGTATCGGCCGATTTTTATCCGCATTCCCTGCACCTCTTTACTCTCCTGACCCCACCAGGAGTATACACTGAACCTTTCAACTAGTCTCAATTCTCTCTGCTTATGCAAGATTTCCCTCTTACATATACATTTATCAGGTTCCAGCTGTATCGGCCGATTTTTATCCGCATTCCCTGCACCTCTTTACTCTCCTGACCCCACCCACTCATATCCAGTATCGAATACTGTAAACCATCCTTGACCACCAGAGCCTGCCAAAAAAAAATAAACAATATGTAACTATGTACAGTAGTCTGAGAAACAAAGTTCAATATGTTATTCGAAAGGAAAAGAAAAACTATTTTAAGAACTTAATAATAGATAAAACCAACACTAAAGATATATGGAAAGCAATTAATACCTTGACAAACAAACATTAATCATCACAATCGTTACCATCAAATCAGGTTACATGTGATCAATTCAGTAGTTTCTTTCAGTCTGACATAAACCAACTGAAGGCTGCAATACCAGATGTGCCTCATGACATATCTTTATTATCATCATTCTGTGAGAGCAAATGCTATGGAGACATTCCCACAAACATACCGCTAATGACGACCACTGAAGTATTTACTCATCTCAGTAGCCTAAAAAACAATAACTCATAAGGACTAGATGGAATCAGTAATCGGATCCTTCGCTATGTTGCACCGGCGATCTGCGAGTCACTAACTTTTATATACAATGAATGTCTCACCAAATGTCACTTCCCATCAGCCTTTAAAATCGCTAAAGTGTATCCTCATTTAAAATCTGGTTCATTAGACGATTGTATCATGAGTAATTATAGGCCAATTTCCATATTATCCTTTTTATAGAAACCGCTAGAAAAGCACATCCACAAAACAACACTAGAGCACTTAGTTCGCCACAAACTAATAGCTGACAGTCAGTCAGGATTTCGGCCAAAATATTCCTGCCATACGGCCGTAACAAACATGATAGAAAACTGGCATCAAAATATTAACAACAATACTCTATGTGGAACGATGTTTATAGACTTCAAAAAAGCATTCGATATGATAGATCATACCATCCTAATTAAAAAACTAGAAACAATGAAAGTAAGCTTAAATATAGTGACATTAATAAACCCATTCTTATTAGACAGAAAACAAGTAGTATCACACAATAAATCTCTATCCCATGTGACATATGCCTGGGTCATTGACATTGAGGTGAGTGACCTGTAGCGGGGCTGTGAGAAAAACAACCAGCCATGAGAAATAATGGTGAGGGTGAGTGCAGACCGCAGGGTGGATGGGGTGAGAGACAATTTAATTTTGTGTGAAGCCAGGAGACTTGAGAAGACAGTTGAGGCTGAGACCGACTGAGGGTCGGTTCGTTTGTTTTGGAACAGTGGATGTTTAGACTCCGAGCTGGTCGGTTGTCTAAGGAGAAGGAGCGGGGTTAGATAGAGATCTCCGTCATGTGTTGTTCTCCCAGCAGTTTTGAATGGAAGCCTAAACCCAAAGGGGGTTGGATAGTTAGTGGAGGCCTAGACCCAGTGTGTGGGTTGTATTGTGTGAGGTCCGGTCGTGGATAGGAGCTGGATAACTGTCTTGTGAATTTGAGATTAAGCAGGCCTTGAGAAGGCAGTGATGTGTGCGTGTTAAGTTGTGAGGAGGATATATATATTCTGTGGATTATATTGTTTTCTGGATATGGAAATATGTTACGTGTGTTCGTGTTCCTTCTGCATTAAAAGATTATGTGCGCCAACTCAATCTTGTTCACTGACTGGCGGATGTGTAATGTGGGGGTGAGTTATATTGTAGACAGGTAACTTACACTCCGTAGTGACACACAAGGAGAATTGTAACCTAGACAACGACCATCTCACTCGATTATCATTAAGAACATCGTGAGACCATGCTATTACCATTAATATTGGAGTACCTCAGGGGTCTATACTTGGCCCTTTGTTATTTGCCATTTACATAAATGATCTTCCCTTATATCTGTCATCGTCCTGCGATTTATTTGCAGACGACTGCACAGTTTATACAAACGCTATTGATCGTAATGTGCTAGAATTATCCTTGCAACAGGAAATAAATAGTGTAGTTAACTGGAGTCATGCAAACCGCATGCAAATTAACATTTCTAAAACAAAATCTATGTTAATAGGAACGAGGCAAAGACTTCACACTCTAAACTCGCAGGGAACTCTTCAGCTGCACATTGGTAGCACACCTATAGAAAGTGTCACCGAGCACAAGGCACTGGGTCTTATCATAGATCAAAATCTATCCTTTAATTCCCATGTTCACGCTCTAGTTAAACAAATAGCCAAAAAAGTATACCAACTTGCCAAAATTAAAAACTTCCTCGATGAAAACACAAGAAAGATATTATATACCTCCCACATACAAACACATATTGATTATTGCTCCACAATCTGGGATGGATGCTCCAAATCAATAACACAACGCCTTTATTCGCTCCAGAAAAGGGCAGTGCGTCTAATCAATGGTGATAAGTTTACAGACAATTCTAACCTACATGAACGTCTTCAGTTACTGCCACTCCACAAACGCCTAATTTTTAATAAGGCTAAACTAATTTACAAAATCCTATTTCAAAATGCCCCAAGCTACCTTTGGCCATTGTTTAAATATAACGCAAGACATAGTGAACGACTAAATATACTTCATGTCCCTAAACATAGGATAGACTTATATAAAACAAGCTTAGCATACTCTGCCACTCAGTTGTGGAATAATCTTCCAAAAGAAATCAAAGACACCACCAGTCATTATACATACAGTCGCAACCTGTTTTAACACTGCCTTAAAACAGACTACATGCCCCCCTTTAAAAAAAAAAACCGCAACAAGGACAATAATAATGGTAAATTATCTCGAACGACAACTAGCCAGAAAAAGAAAAAAAATTCCCATATGTGTGGCACGTTACACCCGCCTTGGCTATTTATGATGCCCATGTTAAACATTGCCTCAACGAGTCATGTATTATTGATTATTTTTCATGCGTTTTAATGCTTATTGTTCTTTTGTTGTCAAAGAATTGCTTCATAACAGATGTTGAATGAAAGAATGTATGAGAGGAAATAGAGAAGAAGGGCAGAATGTCAGGTCGGCCTGAGTGCCCAATTCGTATCCCTTTGAAAATAAAGATTATCGTTCGTTCGTTCAATGTCTTCCCTGTCTGGTTGGGTTAATGTACCATGTATAGCCAGGGCACTACGAGAGCTTGTATTAAGTTCTTGTAACATCGGGACATCAAAATCGTAGATCAGTTTCTCCAGTATTGGTTCTCGTTGCTTTGCACTACGGAATTCCAATACCCAACCCGTACATCTTTGAGTCCCAAACGATCCGTTTTCCTTCTACCCCTTCTGGCTCCAGCCCTCTTCTTCCTTTTCCGTCCCCCCTCTTCCCTACCTCTTCTCCTCCGCTTCATTCTCTCTCCGCTGGCTGTTGTCAAAGGTATCGAGCACAAAGCAGTACTCCGCTGCTTCGGCGATAATTTATTTTATTTTCGATAGTTGGTTTGGTATTAAGGCAGGATATAATCATGATCGGTCACCCTAGTAGAGCCTGCCTGCTAGGGAAGGGGCAGGGGATGTCCCTCAGGAGTCCATACGCCTGGCGCCGCCCCGCCCGCATACCAGAAGTTCCACGTTCACGACCAACTCACCCGTGGCCATTTATTCCTCGGCACGTCGATCCACCTTAAACTTGGGGGTTTATAATCGGAGTTTTCCATCTCCTAGATTGGCCGCTGTAATAGCTAACGGGCCTAATCTACCCGGGGGCAAGAGGTTATAGTGTCTCATTTCTGGTGAACATAGTAGATACATGTATACAGGGAACAAAATCAATGTCACACAATATCTATCAAATAGTTTATAATACATAGTAGTCACTACACAACACTGTGATAGTACGTGAAGAAAGCCCAGATGGCAACTTTAGAGTCGCTTTTCTCTTCCAATGACCGCCACAAACTGTTCCCAAGCTACGTATCTACCTCCAACGACATACATGGAACACACTTCAGCTACCAGAGCTCATGTTGAGCAACTGTCCGGTCTTTCTCCTAATGGTGGAAAACTGTTTACTGATGGCAACTTCATCAAAGAGTGTATGGTGGAAGCAGCAAATGACTTGTATCCCGAGAAAACCGATTTGTTTGGAACTATCAGCCTGTCGGCAAATTCAGTTGTGCAAAGAACAGAAGAACTTGGAGAGAACATAGTGCTACAAATACGCGAGAAAACTAGGAACTTGTGGTATTCTCTGACGCTGGATGAGTCTACTGATTTCTCGAGTATGTCACAACTTCTCGTGTTCATTTGTAGTATCAATTTTGACTTTCAGATAACGGAAGAGTTGGCATCCGTTAGCAGAATGCATGGAACAACAACTGGAAAAGACATATTCATGGAAGTGCAAACAGTTTAGCAAGACTATAACCTTCAGTAGAATCAACTTCGAGGTATTACAGTTGATGGAGGAAAAACATGGCTGGAGTGAGAAAGTATCTGATGGGGCAGATCAGGATTCAGTTGGAAGATTTGCATATTCCGGGTGCTCCTTTCATACATTGCATCATACATCAGCAAGTACTCTGTGGGAAAGACTTAGATATGTATTGTGTACTGAAACCAAGCGTTTCTAATGGGAACTTCATTCGGAGACATACACTCAATCACCGTCAGTTCCAAGAAATTGGTTCTGAATTCTGTGACTTGCCTTATCACACATCAGTGAGGTGGCTCAGCTGCGGTAAAGTCCTGTTTCGTTTATACAAGCTCCGAAATGAAATAGATGTTTTCCTCACTGAAAAATATAAAGCTGATCCACAGCTGTAGATCCTACGTGGCTGTCAAAGTTGTCATGTTTGGTCGACATCACATCCCACATGAATGAACTGAATCTGAAACTTCAGGGAAAGAATAACCTCGTCTGTGATCTCTACAGAATCATCAAAGGATTTCGGAGAAAGCTGTCATTGTTTGAAGCACAACAGGAAGGAGAAAACTTTTCTCATTTTCAGTTTCAAAGAGTTTTGTACTACAATCCCCGAAGATGCCAACCTCGATTGTCCGAAATAAAATTATTCGTGACTTGAAAAAGCTTGCTTTGGAGAGATGTTCAGATCTTGACAGAACTGAGAGTGACATTCTTCTGTTCCAGATTCCGTTTTATTGTGACCTTGGTGAAGTGCCAGTTGAACTACAATTGGAGCTCATTGATTTACAAGCAAATGACTTGTTGAAAGAGAAGTACAGACAAGAAAAACTTGTTGAATTTTACTTCTGCTTACCTGATGTTAAGTTTCCGAAAATGACGCTGCTATATTATCAGTGTTTGAAACGACTTATGTCTGTGAGCAAACATTTTCAAAAATGAAGTATGTGAAGTCAACACATTGAGTAAGATTGACTGATGAACATGTGAAAGCAATTCTCTTGATTGGATGCAGCAGTTCCAAACCAAACATTGATGAAAGCCAAATATCAGTTTCATAAATCTCACTAACCTTTTTTGCTGCTTAGGTTGAGATTCGGATATGTGCACACTAGGTCTGATATAACTATCCTTATGCTAGCATCGCCTTTTGTGATAACTTTTTTTAGTAAATAAATATGTTGGTTGTCTTTGAATTGTGTGCGTTGCACGCTGCTCAAGCATGATTAACTTAGTTTTCCATCTTTTCCCCCAGTGTATTCAATCTGCCAGGGATGTGTTTCACTTCAAAACTGTAGTCTTGGAGCAAAAGTGACCATCGAGCTATCATATGGTTAGTTGGCACTCCAGATGTAATAAATGACAATGGACTGTTGTCAGATTCCACTAAAAAATGCCTTCCCAGAAGGAATCTAGACAATTTCGTTATTGCAAATACTAAAGCGAGGGCTTCCTTTTGTGGAGTCGACCAAGTGCGTTCTCTTGGTTTCAGTTTCCTGGATAGGTTATATACAGGATGCAAAATGCCGTCATGTTCCTGTAATAGTACCGCCCCAATCGCCACGGAGCTCGCATCTGTGCGCAATCTGAAAGGAATATGCAAATTTGGCAATTTGAGAATGGGATTCTTTAAACTATTCTCAGAAAAATAGGACAATACCTTCTGGAATGCAAATTTTAGGCATTCGTTGTTCACAATTTTATTTGGGTGGTCTTTTTTTAGTATGTTAGTAAAACTTTCAGTCAGTTCAGCAAAATCTGGGATGAACTGCCTGTAATAATTTAGAAGTCCTAATACACTTCTGACTTGTTTCTTCGTGGTCGGAAGTGTCAGTTTCAGAATCTTTGACACGATGTTATCGTCAGTAGTGACAAGGCCATTAGAGATCTTATACCCCAAGAAGGAGATTTCCTGGTAGGCTATGTCAACTTTGGCAGGTTTAATAGTAAGTCCGTGCTGTCTGATCCGTTCAAACGTCTGCTGTAATGTCGTTATGTGCTCTGTCATTGTCGTTGTGTGTACACATATATCATCCATATACGAAATGATATTCTTTATGTCCGTCAGTAATAGTCTTGTCATGCGTACGAATGTTGCCGGTGCGTTAACAAGCCCAAATGGTAATTTGCACCATTCGTACAGTCCCCAAGGTGTGGCAAAGGCTGTCAGATGTCTGCTCTGTTCGTCTACCGTTATCTGCCAGTAACCTTTTGTCATGTCTAGCTTCGTGAAGTACCTAGAGTCTGTCAGCTCTGTCAGGAGTTCCTCGCAGTTGGTCATTGGCTCCAAATCCAACTGTGTAATTTTATTTAATTTCCTATAATCTATGCAGAGTCTTATCGTGTCATCCTTTTTGCGTATGATGACTATTGGAGAAGAGAAGTGTGATTGCGATCGTCTAATGATGTTGTTCTTTTCTAAGTCAATGATTTCTTGATGCAGTTTTTCTTTGTAATGTAATTGTGTAGGGTCTGCATTTTATTGGTGTGTTGGACGTCAGAGTAATGTGGTGTTGTACTAGTTCTGTTTGTCCTGGGTTGTTGGAGAAGATGGTACTGTAGTCCTGTATGAGTTGTTTGCAGCTGTCGGTGTCTGCTTGAGTTAACTGTGGGTTTATCTTGATGTCTTGTAAGCAGTTTGTCGTGTTTAGTGCTGGTGTTGGTATTTCGTCGCTTTCTTCGTCACCTTCATGGTCGATTATTGTTGTACTGGCTGCTGTATCGTTTTGTTCGTTGTCCCTGTTGTAGTATGGTCTTAGCATATTGATGTGGAATTATGTTGTGTTTGTCTTTAATTTGAATTTCGTAGTCCACAGGTGAAATCTGTCTTAGTACCTTAAATGGTCCTTGCCAAGAATCGATCAGTAACTGTCGGTCACTAGGTAGGAGCAGTAGTACGTCCTGTCCAGGTGTCAGTGTTATAGCCCTGTTTCCTTTGTTTGCATATTGTCTATACATGGCACCAGATTGTTTCAGTGCATCTTTGGCAATAATACAAGATTTAATTATCCTTTCACGCAATGATGTTACGTATACGTATGATGATATGGGTTTAAGTATAGGAGTTGCTTCAGTTAACATGGAATGGTATATACTCAATGGGCCGCGTGGTTTTGCACCATAGATAAGTTCGAATGGAGAGAACCCAGTGCTTGATTGAGGGACCTCGCGATATGCGAATAATATGGCAGGCAAATAGATGTCCCAATTTTCGGGGTGTTCTTGGGTGACTTTGGCAAGTATATGCTTTAAATCCTCGTTAAATTTCTCTATTACTCCTGTCGAGTGAGGATGGTACGGTGAATTGAAACATTGTTTCACACCTAACATTTTTGTGAAAGCTTGAGTGGATGCAGCAATAAATTGACTTCCACGGTCGGATAGGATAGTATCAGGGAAACCTATCCTTGAAAATACATGGAAAAAGACTTCCATAATATCATTGGCAGTTATGTTCTTGAGAGGAATCGCTTCAGGCCAGCGGCTACATAAATCAATAATTGTTATTATGAATCTATTTCCTCTAGATGTTACATGATTTAGAGGACCTACGATGTCAACAGATATTTTCTCAAAGGGTCGACTGGCTAAATCTGTAACCTGTAATTCAGCCTGTGGGTGTTTCCCCTTTTTCACTAGTTTTTGGCAGATGTCACAACTTCTGCAATATTGTTTAATGTCATTACAGAATTTTGGCCAATAAAACTGTGACAACAATCTAGATCTGGTCTTTGAATATGCCATATGCCCTGCAAGAGGTATATCATGGGCAAGATGTAATTCTTGCTTACGGTATTCTAGTGGCAACACAGTTTGCTCTGTGGTGGTGTCACCTCTGGTATAGTACCTAGTGAGGATGCAATTCTTGAGAGCAAAATGCCATCTTGCATTCTTAGTCAACCTTGGCTTTTGGCCTATCAGATTAATATACTTATACAATGAAGGATCAGCTTTTTGGGCTGTTACACAATTTTCCTTCATGGCTTTAGAAGGTAGTAATACTGGGCTTAGCATTTCTATTGCCTCAGTTTGATCAATTTGTTCTTGCACTCTAGCAGCAGATCTAGTTACTGCGTTTACACTTTCAGTGATATGAGATGATGGTGACATACTTTGATCAATGATTTCATATGATGGTGACACAATTTGATCAATGATATCATGAGGTGATGATACAGTTGGATCAATAATATTATGTGATGATAGTGCTGCATTAGCTAGCATAAAATTATCTGTTGGTAACACACTTTCCATGATGACGTTCGATGGAGATGATGTTACATGATCATCAATACATGCAGATGTTATGGTGTTATGAGGCATCTCATTCACTTCGGGAAGGTTCCCAATGATAACATCACAGCAAGGATTGGTTAATGCTGTGCATTTAACCTTCCCAGTGAGGAACGGAGTCTCAATGTATGCCCATGCCAATGGATACTTCTCGATATTTCCCGAGAATGTTCTACATGTTACGTGCCTGCCTGTATAGTCTGTAGGCATTATGAAATCTCTTTTAAGACCTATAAGAGTGCTCCCGCTATCACGTAAGACTGTAGCAGGCTTGCCATTCACATATCCATGGTGGATGTTAATTCTGCCTTTGGAATCTATTACCAAATTGGCTTCCTCATTGGCAATAGGTATCGAGTGGCCGCATGTTAATAGGCCATCTTCATGGAACTGATTACAAATGGTAAATTTTTGTGGATTAAATGTATCTATGGCCTGTGCTGAGTTCACAGGATGATTTTCAAGATGTTCTTCATCTGATGAAGAGCTATCAAACAAGGCGGCATTCGCCTTCCTGGTCATCTGTTTCCCTTTACAAGCATTACGCCAGTGACCATACGCTTTGCAAAGGAAACATTTTTGTAGTCGTTTGAAGTGTCTTCGCTCTTTATCTTGGTTATTTACATAGTTTTGTAAGTATGTCAGATATGCAGGGTTCTTGTCGCACATCTCATTCCGGTGGTGCGAAAATTGGCAAAACCTACATTTCTCAGTAGTAGGCTTAAATGTCTTTTGCCTATTATATGTATCTGCCTTTGATTTCTCATAGCTAGCAGCTGCTACGAAATTTACATCAGTTGCTCCACTAGCAAAACAATGTTTATTGGCTGTAAAATACGCTGACTCACGTTTCTCGATCTGTTCTACACTCATACATTCACTCTCTTGCAAAAATTTTGAAAATAATGGTGGAAGGGATGTGATGATTTTATCCCTAAGGATGAGATCTTTCAATTTGTTAAAGTCTTTATTAACTTTGGCTGCTGAAAGCCATTTACTGAATATATCCTGTACTACTGATATGTAGTCAGAGAACGTTTGAGTAGATTTTGGAGTTAGTTTACTGAACTGTTCTCTGTAGCCTGCTTCATCTAACAGGAAATGTGACATAATTTTTGACTTTATGTACTGGTAATCTTTTCTGAGATCTTTAGGGATAGTCTCTATAACTTTTAGAGGTGCCCCTGATAAACTTCTCATATAAATGATGTTCCACTCAGATACTGGGATCTGGTAGTGGTCCATTAAAGTTTCAAAGTTTTGGGTGAAGGCTGCTATGCAGTCCCCCGAGGTATAATTTCTGACAATACCTTGGTACTTTTTGTACTGGTTTTCTTTCCAGTCTTTCAGATTTACGAGATTCTTTTTCAACAGCTGTTTCAGCTTCAAGCTGTTTGATTTTCAGTTGGAGTTCAAGTTCTTCTCGTTTACTTTGAGCTGAGATTTCTGCTTTTTTCAATTCGGCCTCTATTTCTGACTGTTTAGTTTTTGCAGTCAACTCCAATTCTGACTGTTTCACTGCCATTTCTGCCTTCTTCGTTTCTGCATCTATTTCTGCTTGTTTAGCTTTTGCAGTCAACTCCAATTCTGACTGTTTCACTGCCATTTCTGCCTTCTTCGTTTCTGCATCTATTTCTGCTTGTTTAGCAGCTCTTTCAGCCGCTCTGTCTTCGCGTTCTCTAGCCTTTTCCTGTGCTAGGAGGTGTTCTGAATATTTTGTCTCACTCCATTTTGTTAACTCATCGCCAGTTAACTTAAGTTTTAAACCCATCTCGATGAAGTCATTTAGAGAAGACATGATGGAATGTTTCAATGAAAATGATTTCTCACACACGCAATTTTGTTATCAAGTGTTTGAACATATTTGTATATGAACAATATTTAAATATTTTTAGACTTACAGCGTGTGCCCAAATTTGCATCCAAAAGTATATAAAAAGGTAATACTCAAGTACTCTGGATACGCTGAAGAATGGTGAAAACCAGGGCCAGGACTTGTAGGGTCGTTACTACAACGGCAAATGACCTCTACGGGTAACAGTTTCAGATGGCACAGGAAACCTGGTTACTTTTGGAAGGAAATAAATTAGAATCTATGTCTGTGTGCTGTGTATGCTTGTCAATTAAGTTTTGGTTAGGTTTGTATGGCGTTGAGTGTTATTGTTGGTCGTAATGTCGTCGTTCAACAATTTTCACAAGTTGCTTTCTTTCCCGAACTTTCTGCTTCCACACGCTTTTTCTTTACACAATTACGAAGACAAGTTAGCCATGTTTTAAACGTTCAACAACTATGATGGTACAACACTTAAACTGGTTACAATTTTATCGAGACAAGTTTCACAATCACTGATGTTTTTCCACGTTAACATATTTAAATGTATGTACTTTACGTTCACATCTAGGTTCAAATCTTAACTAAGTTAAAGCGGGACGAAAGCCTCCACGTTCACACATGTCAGGGTCTTACAATGTAATGAATCTGGCTCGCTGGACCTAACATATGTGAGACATACACAAGTACAGAATGACTTGATGGGACACACAGTAACACTAAGTTTGATGGTTTTATTTACACTTCACATGCAACACAATCTAATTCGGCATGTGGCCATCACAAGGTGAATATCACAAACTATACATAATACATCAATGCACTCACAAACTCAAACCCACAGCTATGCAGTCTTTCTATCTTCTTCCAAGAGCTACAAACAATCTACATTCAGGCACAGAAACACAAGAGCCGCTTTCATACACGTCAGTCTCGTCTGATGCCCCTAGCCGTGTCTGGCGTTTTCCGCTCACAGTGCTTGCCCTGTGGATTCGAGCGCAACGAGAATTGCATGCGTCACGCTTGTACTGGCTTGACTCTGACGGTCGCTCTCTCTGTCATCAGCGAAACCTGTGAGTAAGTCACTGGTGTTCGCTTGGCGGGCGTAACGATGTCGCGGCATATCAATGGGGATTATGACAGTTACACCTATGTGCCGTGATGTTGATCCATCGACTAAACTAAACTAGGTCAATGTTTTAGGATGGTTGACTTTGGAACACAGGTCAATGTTTAAGGATGGTTGATTTAGGAACCCAGGTCAATGTTTTAGGATGGTTGACTTTAGTGCCCAGTCAATGTTTAAGGATGGTTGACTTTGGAACCTAGGTCAATGTTTTAGGATGGTTGATTTTGGAACCCAGGTCAATGTTTTAGGATGGTTGATTTTGGAACCCAGGTCAATGTAAAAACAATTCACTTATGTGTATTCAAATACATGATCACCATGCTAGTCACTTCACTGCCCTGGCTACCACCCACCACTACATACACCTTATTTTATAGTAAGAGAACAGCTGTAATAGAAAGTTGATCAAATACAAGTTAGCCAAGAGACATCAGTTACAACAGCCTTGCTAGTCACACTCAAAGACAACAGTGTTTTGAAAATCCAACAGATGAAACTTAAATATTCAACGAATATTATCCTGGAAAAAAATAAATAACACTACAAGTTATATAGTTTGTCATTACTGCTTCAAAGAGGAAAGTCCTTTACTATTATCTCCACCCCAGTAAGTGAACCAAAGACATTTTTAGTCAGCCATTGATCACAGAGCCACTCAGCTTTAGCATAATCAACAGTGAACAAAAAAAGAAGCATAATTAACAAACTTTGTTTGTTTACTTTGCAAATGTCAACAAATGTACTATTATTAATAATGTTGTATTACATTAATGTCTGTTACAAAGAATAACAATTTCTAATTTATTACACAAGACTCGGGATATTCCATTCCCAGTTAAACAAATTTAGCTAAGCAAGTTAACCCAGTAAATTTGACATATGATAAACTAAACTATTTTACACTAGGAAAGAACACAAACACAAAGCAAACATATGCTACACTCATTCATGAAAACCCTGGACAGCTCAGTCGGCATCACTGTTTCCCTGTCAGACTGTGGCTGTAAGTTGCCAAAGTACATTTGTTAGACTTGAGTGGCTATACAAGTATCATTTTGTGTGGGTTTTTAATAAGTTGTGATTGTCATCATTAATTGTAAATGTACAGGCTGAAACATTGGGCACACCTACATAATTGTATATACATAGTATGTAGTATATATGCTACATAGAAATGGTTTACAATGGCTGTTAGGGCATACTGCAGAGTTACATATCATTTTTTTTGGGGGGGGGTTGCATATCCTATTTACAGGACATTGTAGTCAACACCAGCATTTTTCAGCTGCTGTTGATGTCTTGGCAAGTTCACATCCAGTAGTTTGCCATTGCTTTCTGAACGACCGGCTCACATACCATTCTGTAAGAAACCAATCAGCACGACACAATCTGTTGCTGAATCTCGCACAGCTGTGTTTTGTACATGGGTAAATGACCCCAAGAGCTCTGCCAACGGAAGCACAACTACATGTCAGACAGGTCTTGGGATAGGGACCAGACCAAATACAACCTGCTGCATTGCAGGTAGACTGAGGATGGGCGGTCAAAGTCCAAATCAGGCACATGATGCCATTAATTCTTGGACTGAGGGATATGGACCGATACTCACCCACTGCAAAAGGGAGGTGAACATGTTGAGCTCGCTACATGCTTGGTCCAGATACTTGTTCAAAGGCTCTCATCTGAGGGATATGAGGGGTCCCCTGATGAGAGGACCTGGTCGTTACTCGCTCTCTGCTGCATGGAGGTAAGGTTGAGCCGGCAGGACATGTAACCTACTTCGTGAGCGTTACCAAAGGTGAAAAAGTGTCCCAAGCTCATGCAGTGGTTGCGATGCAAGTCTGTATAAATAAACTCATTGAGTGAGTATAGTCAAAGGCGCAAAAAGGTTGCGTTGACACAAAATGGAACGCTTGGAATCCATTATGTGGAAGTCCGGAGCGAAAACTTACTGAGTGGATGTCATCTCATTAACATGAAATGGAATGCTTGGCTAGTGAATCCATTACGTGGAAGTCCAAAGTGAAAACTAAAGAGTGTATGTCGTCTACAGACTAAGTTAGAAGAACGTCTCATTAACACGAAATGGAACGTTTGGCTAGCGAATCCATTACGTGGAGGTCTGAAGCGAAAGCTTGCTGAGTGGATGTTGTCTGCAGACTGACTGTTCCAGGTCTGTGCGGGGAGCTGCCAGAGATGAACGAAATACCTAATATATGGAAGTGAGAAATTAAAGCAGCCATGAGCAGGACATGGTGATTCCTTGAGTGAGCCCAGTCTCAGAGCACTATGTGCCGGCTCTGCAATTATGGAAGCCTCCTTGGATGTCGGGAAATGCCATGGACTGTCCCTGCCTTCCCTTGAGGGCTGACCGTAAAGTCTTTGATCATTATAACTTGATCAGCAGAGATGTGGACGACACCACAGCAGTAAGAGTTGAATGTCTCTCGAAACCACAGGAAGGCAAACCCGTTTACCAAACACCCGCTGAAGTCGGATGTGGTGGCCTAAAGGCGCAAATAAAACAGGTGCAGAAATGTCCAAGTGACATGTCCTTCATGCCCAGAACAGCTATAACCCCAGGAAGGTTAACCCGTCATCAAATGCCCACAGAAGTTGGATGTGTCGGCCAAACGGCGCAAGAACGCAGCTCTGCTGTTAACAGGCACAGCGCAATCACGTCCGAAATAACTCTCCGGATGAACAAAGAAGAAGAAGAAGAGCTCTGACAATCTTGTCTTCCGGCAGGAACAGCTCTGACATCTAGTCTCCCAGGCACAGCATCCAGCACATGTCCGAACCGAAAGCTCACAGAGTGGAAGTCGTCTGCAGACTGACCGTTCCTGGTTTGTGTGGGGAGCGCCCTGTGGCGAACAAAATGCCCAATACATGGAAGTGAGGAATTAAAGCAGCCATGTGCAGGACGTGGCGATTCCTTGGGTGAGCCCAGCACCAGAGCGCTATGTGTCGGCTCTGCAATTATGGAAGCCTCCTTGGATGGCGGAAAATGCCAATGGATTGCCACTGCCTTCTCTTCAGGACTGACCGTGAAGTCTTTGACCATTCTAACTTGCCCAGCTGGGATGTGGATGGCACCACGACAGTTTGAGTCCCCCAGGAATGCTAACCTGAATAAAAAATGCACATTAAAGTCGGATGTGTTGGCCTAAGGGTTTTGGCCCAAGGGTGCCTAACCAGATACACCGCAATTACGTCTGAAAAAATCACTCTGGATGAACGCAGAAGTATGTGGGTATACGGGATTACGAACAGCATCCTTAACTCCTTTGGCAGGGAGACCGGCAAATATCATAAGAAGTGAATAAACGAATTATCAATCAATCAATCATGTGCCATGCCGGAAAGCGTGGGCGGTCATGACTCACCATTTCACTCTATAACCATAGTTGTGGATCAGCTCAGTGTTCCTGTTTTGACCATGCCATGCGGCCAAGCCATCCAGGTATTTACTTCTCTGTCCTTCCCTTGGTCTGTTCCCTTCAATCTTCAATGATTTTCATTTGTCTCCTGTAGTACTTGGTCATTGGTTTTTCTATCTGTCCATGGTATTCTTTGCATTTTCCTCAGAAACCACATTTCTGCAGCCATCAGATGCTTTTCAGCTTGACTGCTCATTGTCCAAGTTTCACATCCATACAAAATAGCAGGCTCTATGTAGCATATACTAGGGCTGAAATACTTAAAACACACAGTCACTGATACTGTTTGAATTTGGAGCATCACTTTTCCCATGGTATTCACAAATCTAAAATAAAGTCTTTTTGTTTGCACAAAACTGACTGGAGCCATCTAATTACTAATGCCTTGACATATTTGAGCGATCTTGTATTGTTCATCACATACAATATACAAGATGTCTTCTCTTTTCTAACTTATATGATGGCCATTAAAAATAAATTCTTAAAATTGGTGAGCTAAGCATTTTATAACCTGTTGACTGCACAGAGATTCTTGTAGACTGATTAAATCTGTTTTCCACCAGTTCTGGTATATGTTTGGTTACTTGATTTGTTAACCTTTGGGAGTAGGTTTGGATGGCTGGTAATGTTGCTTGATGAAGTCAATTGAATATACAGTAGATTGTAGATTATGGTGAAGAGTTTCCAGACTTTTTTTAGTGTGTCATCGAAGCAAATCATTCTAGCTTGATTAAACAGGGTCTGTACCAGGCCAAGCTTATAGTGAATAGGTGCAAAGCTGTTTAAATTCAGGTATTGGTCCTTCCATATTCCCTTTCAATAGACAGATCTTTGGATGGTGCTTTTCTGTCAATGTCAAAATAGTATTTTGAAGAATAATAAGGTGTCATTATGATCATGGTCAACAGACAAAGAAATGTTCTTGTGGGCTTGGATCATGATGGAGTGGAGTGATTCAGCCTGTTGTCTGGTCTCTGGGATGAATAATATATCATACACATACCAGTGGTATAGAACTCATCATCATCAAATGCCCTGTCATGGCTCTCCACAGATCTCGGTCTTTGGTGTTCTGAATCAACTCTGCTGATGGTATTCCTCCATGCCACTGTTTCAATCCATCCAGCATCATTTCTCTTGGTCTGCCTCAGCCTCTCTTCCCCTCGATCTTTCCAGTTGTTACGATGTTCTCAAATGCCTCTCTTCTCATCACATGACTGAAGAAAGCTGTTTGTCTCTTTCTCATTCTTGTACATAATGTTCTAGTTTCATTAGCCTGGTTAAGAACTAGGTCCTTAATATTTTAGGCTCTTTGTTTTTCTGAGTGCACCATAAAGTCGTCTGATAGAATGGGACCTAGATGACTATTCATGGCCACACAATTTGGTGGTACAATATTTTTAAAGAAAAATGAATTTAATATTAAATGTGTACAGCAGCAGTAATTTCTTGAATTTGGATGTCGGTAGGCTGATAGCTTTGGTTATAATTGTGGTGGTTCATGGCATGGATTTAGTTTCTTTTTTCTCAGTTTCATCTGACTTCCGGTGGGTT
Organism: Cepaea hortensis; assembly: GCA_963921405.1. Lineage (NCBI taxonomy): Eukaryota > Metazoa > Mollusca > Gastropoda > Stylommatophora > Helicidae > Cepaea > Cepaea hortensis. The sequence continues at coordinate 8,526,942 of OY992881.1, forward strand.
TTCCTTTGCGTCTGTTTCTTCCTGCTTGTTAGTGTCGGCTCCTATATTGTCTGTTTTGAGTGGTTGTAGTCCTTAGAAAAAGCAGCGGATGCGGCAGGATATAACAATATGAATTTGAAACAAATAGGTATGTAAAACTCCTGCGAGAAGAAACGTATTAAACAATAACATCAACAACATTGCACATACCTTACAAGGAGATCCATCGTATCGCGAAATACAGGTGAAAATCCGAAATCAGAAGCACTAAATAAATATATATATATATAAAATTAATAATAAAATAAAATAAACTACACACAAACGCGTACAATACGGCACACAGGACTACCGACGTTTCGATTCTCAGAATCTTTGTCAAGGACACCACAGATCAACTAAATACAGCAAACACAGAAACAAGGAAAAAAAAACACACACAAACTGTCCCTATGCCATGTGGGGCAGAAAAGGTGATTTGGCCAGCTGTGATGGCACTCTTAGGCTGTAAAATTAAAAGTGGGTTGCCAGATAAGATTAAAGTAGCCAAAAATATGTGAAAAGTCTGCTAAGAAAATCTGAGGGTGTGGGGACAGTTAGGCATAGATATGGGGGGGGGGGGGGGAGACAGCATAGTGATAGATAGTGTAAACAATAGGGGAAGATGCCACAGTTATACCGTGGCGTCCACAACCGTATTGATACCTGCCGGATGGATGAATCCCAGATTGTTGATTAGCTGGCATTCAATTTTGAGTCTGACAGGGCTATTGGAATAGCAGGGTTTTAATGCGGTGACACATACATCGACATCTCCATTATGGTTGGAGGAATTGAAATGGTTGGGGACAGGTTTGTCAGCGCCCTGATTGATGTCTCTGAGGTGTTCTCTAAAACGGTCAGCAAGACGTCTGCCCATTTGGCCAATGTATTTCATGTCACATCGTTTGCAGATGATGACATAAATCAGATTCCGGGATGTACAAGTGAAAGAATCTTTCAAGGTGAAGGTGCCTCGGGGAAATGCAATCTCTGGTGTCTGAACAACGTATGGGCATGTCAGACAGTTCTTACGATGGCATTCGAATAAGCCCACAGATGTAGTAACCGTGGGGAGGCGACTATGCACAAGGTGGTCTCTGAGGCTCTGGTTACGGCGGAAAATTACTCTAGGGCCATTGGAGAATACCCCACGAGTGGTTGGATCCGATTCCAAGATAGACCAGTGTCTCAGGAAAATATGCTTGATGGCATAGGCATGTGGATGGAAGGTGAGGATAAGCTTGGGTTCATTGTTCGGAGGTCACGTATGTTTGGCGAGAGACATTTCCCGCGAGACCTGGGTTATGCGACAGAAAGCTTTGGACAAAATGTCCTCTGGGTAGGACTGTCTGCGGAAAAATTCCAGCATTTCATGGGCTCTCTCGAGGAAGTCATTATCGTCCTGACAGATACAACGAAGGCGGAGTAGCTGGGAATATGGGATGGAATCTTTGCAGCTTTTGGGGTGGGATGAGCTGTACAGGAGGAAACCGTGAGCATCAGTGGGTTTGTAGTACACGGAGGTCATGAGGCCTGTTGGGTTTAATTTAATAGTGGTGTCAAGAAAATTGACAGAGGTGGTGGAAATGTCTGTGGTGAATTTGATCGATGGATGGAAGTTATTGACATAATTAATGAAACGGTTCAGTTCCGCCTCTGACATGTCAGTGAGACCTATGCCGTCATCGATGTAGCATCGGTAAAAAGAAGGGAGAAGACCATCATAGCTAAGTTCAATCTGGTGTTCCAGATGTCCCATAAATACACATGCGTAGCTGGGTCCCATTTTAGTGCCCATGGCGACACCGCTGATTTGTTCAAAGTAGTGGCCATTGAACTCAAAGGAATTATTGGTGAAGACCAATTCAGCGAGTCTCACAAGTGTGTGTGTAGGGATGGCTTGATCTGTGCGTTGATCCAGAAAGAACTGTAGCGCCCTGAGGCCATCAGCGTGAGGAATGGAGGTGTAGAGGGAACATACATCCATTAGGAATAGTCTGTATGTGTTCCCAGGAGTCAGTTGGAGAGAGTTGAATGAAAGTAACGCATGTGTTGTATCCTTGATGTATGACGGGAGATTCGCAACTAGAGGTTGGAAAATCCTGTCAAGAAACGCTGAGATCAGTTCAGTCGGGCATGAGCAGGCGGAAACTATCGGACGTCCAGGATTTTTGAGTTTGTGTATTTTGGGCAGCATGTAGAGGGTGGGTTTGCCCAAGTCAGAGTCATGGATGTGAAGTGAAATGGCACTGGGTGGTAAGGCATCCTCACGTATGAGCTGTTTGATGGTGTTTTGGATCTTCCGGTTATAGGAGAGAGTGGGGTCTTCGGTGCAGGGTGAATAATTATCAGGTTTACTGAGTTGGGACATGACTTCCTCGACATATAGATCTTTGCGCCAAACAACCACTGCACCCCCTTTATCAGCCGGTTTGATAACTATGTCCTGTCTGCGCTGTATTTGGGATAGGGCACGCCATTCGGGAGGGGATAGGTTGGAGCGTTTCAAGCGAGGGAAAGAAAGTTGCTTGATCTCATGGAGTGTGTTAGCTATGTAGAGATCAAGCGCGTTGGAAACTCCGGAGGGCGGGGTCCATGTGGAACGGGATTTGGTGGAAGATGGAAAAATGTCAGGAGGTGGTGGGGTGGGACTGTGGACAGGCTTGTCTCTGTGGTGTTACTTGAGGCGGAGTCGTCTGTGGAAGTTGGAGACGTCTTCCAAAATAGCGCGACTGTCCATACGGGGGCGTAGAGGGACAAAACTGAGGCCTTTCCCTAAAACAGCATGTTCTTCAGCAGACAATGGTAGGTCAGGCGGTATGCATACCACTTTGGTGTGGCTGATGGGTGTCGAAGTGGGGGAAGGGACATGGGGACGTAGTTGGCTAATTTTGTCTTTCTTGCGTGAGGATAGCCATTTGTATAGCTCTCTATTATAATGTTGAATGATGGAGGTGATCAAATGGAAAGCAAGCTGGTTGTTGAACGTCAGTAGATGCAGAGTCCGGTACAGGTTGTGGTTGGTGTCCTTAAGTTCGGAGACATGCCGTTGGTGCACAGTCACTGCCAGCTTCATGTACTTGACAGACTGCTCCTGTGCCAGGCGATTGAAGTGTCGTGTCTCAGCTGGAACCAGTTACTCGTTTGTGTGTAGTTTATTTTATTTTATTTTATTATTCATTTTATAAATATATATTTATTGAGTGCTTCTGATTTCGGATTTTCACCTGTATTTCGCGATACGATGGATCTCCTTGTAAGGTATGTGCAATGTTGTTGATGTTATTGTTTAGTACGTTTCTTCTCGCAGGAGTTTTACATACCTATTTGTTTCAAATTCATGTACCCGAATGCTGTGATGTCGGTTCCTAGATCAATCAATCAATCAATCAATCAAATTCATGTAGTCCTTAGAAGGACTCATCCTTTGGTTTATTTGCTCTGTTTCCTTTTTTAGCCCTTTTTCTGTGCCTGAAACATGAGCTGTTCTGCCATCCATTTAACTGCCTCTTCTTCGGGTAGTTTGGTCCATCCGAATATCTCTTTGTGATCTTTGATAAATTTGTCGACTCTCCCCTCTATGCTGTCTAGGCTTTTGTCATATTTCTGGGTAAAAACTGGTTTCCCCATGAATATAATGGTCATTGTGAATGGGTTGCTGGTTTCAGCTTGAGGTTTCTCCATGGTCTTTGCCGTGGCTTCAGTGTGAGTTTTCTCCATGGTCTTTGGCATGGCTTCAGCTTCAGGTTTCTCAGTTGGCTTTGGCACGGCTTTAGGATCTAAGTAAAATCCGGCTGGATTCTTCTTCTTCTTCTGCTGCGTTCATCCGGAGTTTTTTTCGGACGTGATTGCGTTGTGCCTGTTTACAGCAGAGCTGCGTTCTTGCACCATTAGGCTGACACATCCGACTTCTGCGGGCATTTGTTGACCGGGTTAACCTTCCCGGGCGGCTGGATTCGATAACATGTCTTCCATTTTGTTGGAAGTAGCAAGATGGTTGTTGTAAATGGCTTGGATTGTCAGAGTAACTTAACAATGATAGCCTGAAAGAAGTTAATGAAAGTAGAACATTATATACAGCTATCAAAAAGAAACAATAGCATTCTTTAGTATTATTATGAGAAGAGAAGCATGGGAAAGGATTGTTACGGCTAGAAAGATCAGTGGGAAAGGAGACATGGGTAGACAGAGAGATGATGCTGGATGGACTGTACAGTGACATTGAGAAATAATATCAGCAGAGCTGATCCTGAATAGGGAACGAGATCTGAGGAGATACATGAACACCTATGGTAGTTGGCAGGGCACATGATGATGATGCAGTTTTGTATGCTTTTTCAGATTGCCAGTCTGAGTAAAAGAAGCACCCCAATCATCACACATGTAAGGTTTTTCTTCTGTATGTGTTCTCATGTGAATCTTCAGGTAGCCAGCTTGAGTAAAAGCAGCACCACAATCATCGCACTTAAGGTTTTTGTCCTGTATGTGTTCTCATGTGAGTCTTCAGGTCCTCAGCTCGAGTAAAAGAAGCACCACAATCACCACACTTGTAAGGTCTTTCTCCTGTATGTGTTCTCTTGTGAGACTTCAGGTTGCCAGCTCGAGTAAAAGAAGCACCACAATCATCACACTTGTAAAGTTTTTCTCCTGTATGTGTTATTATGTGAGTCTTCAGGAAGTCAGCTCGAGTAAAAGAAGCACCACAATCATCACACTTGTACGGTTTCTCTCCTGTATGTATTCTCTTATGTTTCCTTAGACTCCCAGCTTCAGTAAAAGCAGCACCACAATCATCACACTTGTAAGGTTTTTCTCCTGTATGTGTTCTCTTGTGAGTCTTCAGGTTGCCATCTCGAGTAAAAGAAGCACCACACACATCACACTTGTAAGGTTTTTCTCCTGTATGTGTTCTCTTGTGAGTCTTCAGGTCCTCAGCTCGAGTAAAAGAAGCACCACAATCATCACACTTGTAAGGTCTTTCTCCTGTATGTGTTCTCTTGTGAGACTTCAGGTTGCCAGGTCGAGTAAAAGAAGCACCACAATCATCACACTTGTAAGGTTTTTCTCCTGTATGTGTTATTATGTGAGTCTTCAGGAAGTCAGCTCGAGTAAAAGAAGCACCACAATCATCACACTTGTACGGTTTCTCTCCTGTATGTATTCTCTTATGTTTCCTTAGACTCCCAGCTTGAGTAAAAGAAGCCCCACAATCATCACACTTGTAAAGTTTTTCTCCTGTATGTCGTCTCTTGTGAGTCTTCAGGTGGCCAGCTTGAGTAAAAGAAGCACCACAATCATCACACTTGTAAGGTCTTTCTCCTGTATGTGTTATTATGTGAGTCTTCAGGTGGCCAGCTTGAGTAAAAGAAGCACCACAATCATCACACTTGTAAGGTTTTTCTCCCGTATGTGTTATTATGTGAGTCTTCAGGTTGCCATCTCGAGTAAAAGAAGCACCACAATCATCACACTTGTACGGTTTCTCTCCTGTATGTATTATCTTATGTTTCCTTACACTCCCAGCTTGAGTAAAAGAAGCACCACAATCATCACACTTGTATGGTTTTTCTCCTGTATGTGTTCTCTTGTGAGTCTTCAGGATGCCATTTGTAGTAAAAGAAGCACCACAATCATCACACTTGTACGGTTTCTCTCCTGTATGTATTCTCTTATGTTTCCTTAGACTCCCAGCTTGAGTAAAAGAAGCACCACAATCATCACACTTGTAAGGTTTTTTTCCTGTATGTGTTATTATGTGAGTCTTCAGGTGGCCAGCTTGAGTAAAAGAAGCACCACAATCATCACACTTGTAAGATTTCTCTCCTGTATGTGCTCTCTTGTGATTCAAGTTCTTTTGGCACTTTAGATCATCTAGAATCAAATGACCATCCCATTCATTACATTTGTTTGGCATCCCTTCAGTATGTGTTCTCTTATGTCTGTTTTCACAAACATTTGGACTAGATACATTAGACAATTCTCCTGTGTAAGATTTTTTAGAGCTATAATTAACATAATCAAAAATGTCATCAAGAGATTGTGCAAAGCTCTGTGTATGTTGTTCTTGTGTTTTCGTATTTTGCTGCTGGAAATTCTCAATAACCAGAGATAGTTTATGTTTTGTATCAATCACAGAAGACACATTTTCTGACATTTGACAACAATTTTCATGTTTTACTGATGCCTTACAACTGTTCTCAAACATGCTTGATTCCGAATTGCTGTGTTCTGTCATTTCTTGAATGATGCTACCCCCAGCTATGACTACTATATTACTGAATCTGTCACTCCTGTCATCACACAGAACATTCGATAGTTCTTGTTTCACAACCTTCATGTCTATACTGTCATATGTCCACTTTTGTAAATGCTCTTGCATGGAGTGGTAAGTACTCTTTGGAGACCAAGAGTGTATTCCTGAAACATACCAAAGTACATAGTTAATATCCTCATGAATATACTCGGTATTGATTATAAACAGATGTGTAATAGGTATTGATTATAACAGATGTGTAATCAAACAGTCACATATTGCAGATACAGACAATCAATTTCAAGTGAAGAAAAGATGGACAAAAATGATTAATGTGCTCATGTATGATCTACGCTGATGTAAAATATCAGCTGATGTATGATCTAGGCTGATGTATGATTTACGCTGATGTATAATCTAAGTTCATGATGATCTAAGCTGTTGTATCCTGTGTAGTAAATATCATTCAACATTTTAGTTAATATTTCTGCTCCAAATTCCCCCCAGTACTTCAAGTTCTTCAATAATGATTCCATTTGGCCCAGCTGTTTTTCCTTTCTTCAAATGTTTGATAGCACAAGCAGTGACTTAATCTTTTAGCATAGGTGGACTTTCTAAGTTACTTTTTTTTCTGTCAGTTCTGCTCTTACTCCATCATATAACTGTCTTATGTATTCATTCTACCTCTTTATTATAGCACTTTCTTCCAATAATATTTTTGCTGTTTTTGATTTCAAACATCCCGTGTTTTACTCTTATTTTTCTTATTGTCAACTCATTAATCATACTGAGAATATTCTATGTATCTTGGATAGAATTCAGTTCAATTTGGCAGCACAGCTTGTTTAACCAATTTTCTGTTTCCTATGTGCACTTATCTCTTATCATACTCTACTGTGATATTTTTACTTTGTTTCCCTTTGTCCAATAAGTATTCATCAGTATCCATTTCTTCTTAGCTTTTTTTTTGTCATCTCTCCACTAATATCTGTTAACTTATTTGAGTCCCTTGGCATTTTCTGTTCTTCATTTATACTTTGTATTTTATGTATTGCATTATATCCATTTTTCACAATCACTATGTATTATTCTTTAATATCTTTATCTGTTATTGGAATATCTTTAAGTCTCATGTTCTGAACCTCTTTCCCCTCTCTTAAATCCTACTTTTATTTGTTCACACAGTGAGACGTGATCACTGTTTCCACCAGGTATTGTCTTTATTTATTCAGACATTTCTAAACCTCTCATTGATCAGTACGCAGTCAACCTGCTTTGATGTTATTTTTAAAATCAGTTCTTTACCTGTGTACAAGTTTTCAAACCATTTGTTTCTAATCATCATATTATTTAGTTGTGCCCATTCCATCAGTTTTATCCTTTTTAATTTTTTTGTTCTTAAACAATGATCACCTACTACATCTTCCATTCTTTTCTTTCCTGCTTTTGCATTAAAATCTCCATATGTCAGGTATCCAGATAGAGTAACTATGACTGAATGATGAGACATCAAGAGTTATAGGCAGTTACACATTAGTTCAAACAATAATAGACTATAGTGATACAGAAATATGCGACATGCCCAGAAAGCCAGCCAGTGGGCTCGAATGACACAAACTCAGGTTAGCATGAGGAAAGTTCAAGGCGAGAGCTGACATTCCAAATCGGGCAGAAAGAACCCCTCATTCAGGCATAAGGTGGGTTCCAAATTGCTGTTATATAGCTGTGGTGCAGAGTTGGGGTAAGCTCCCAAACTTGCAAAATACCTCATGGCTTGTGCACTCATCACCTCTCGCAGCAAAAGTCTAACTCCTGGCCTTCACGTGTAACACTGTTCTAACTAACAGGAGAAGTGGTGACGGTGAGTCTCTGAAGTTATAAAAATAAAAAACCAGAATGCTCTAGATATGTATGTACATACATACATGCAAACGCGAAGACGTGTGTACATGCATACATATCTAAACTCGAGTAAGACCACAGACTACTCTAGTAAAGGAAACATGCTGAAGACAGAGGCAACCAGCCAGGAGGTGCACCACAGAAATCAGGATGCCACGCAATTATGCGATGAAATATGTCGATTACTGCAAAACGTCATGGTGCTCACCCTGCTATGGACCCCCAGGCAGGTGCAGTATCAGGCCCTTTGCCTCCAAAGGGTCCAACAAAAACAATTGGCGGTCCTTCTCAGATGTCCTGTGGAGCCAGGGGACTCGAGAATAGAGCATCTGGCCATAACAGACAAAGACTAAACATAATGCACTGGAATGCGGAGGGAGTCAGCAAGAAACAAAAAACAGAATTAGAAAACATCCCGTATCAAGAACAAATAAGTATGTTGCTTGCAAGATTGATTGATTGATTTAGGAACTGACATCACAGCATTTGGGGCATTCCCATAAGCACTCTGTCCCAATCCTCAGCAGCCAGCGAAGAGTTCCAACACCAATAGTACCAGTAGCAATCTGATTATATGTCAGTCTTGCCTTTCCTCTGAGTGTCGAGCGTCGGCCAGATACCCTCGTCACTCTTTGCTTTCTCATTCTTGCCAGACCATGGTGATCCAATTGTTCCTCCGAAGTGTACACGTGCTCCCACAAGGCTGCAACCACATCTGCCTTATCATGCATCAATACTCCACCAAGTTTTGCAGAGCCAGCCAATCTGTCCGCCTGTTCATTCCCCAGCACACTGGCATGCCCCGGAGAAAAGATCCAGGTGATGCTTGCCACCCATGACTTCCGAAGCGAAGCAAGCAACTCTGCACGAAGCTTGCCTGTCCTCACCTTCCTCAGCATGCTTTCTGGGTCAGTTACAATCACGATGTATGTGTGTGTAACGTATTCTCAATCCAGCGGAAAGCTGCACTGACCACCTCCACCTCGATTGCAAGAAACTCACCTCAATGAAAACATAGCCTTAAAATCTGAGGCTACCAGTGTTACTGACCTGACCATAGGGACAGGCGAAAGGGTGGGGTATTGACACTTGTAAAAATAACATCGCTGCTTCCAAAATTAAAGTTTACATGGAAGGGGCCGAGTATCAGACACTCAGACTTAAGACAAAAACAGATCTACATCTGACCAATTACAACCGTTAAAGTGACAGCCCACAAGTACTGGACACACATAACACTAAAAGAAACAATGATTGCGTGTGGCATTTTCAACAGTCACTAGCAGAGCTGGGACTATAATCACATGGACCAGAGAGGAGAGAGACTGGAAGACTGGCAGGATGAGAATATATTCATCTTGATCAACAAGCTGTCTGACCCACACACCTTCTACTCAAGATCAAGTACACCTGACCTGGCTTTTCATTCACCAGACCTGGAGTAGAACATCACATGTATTGCTGGGAAACAACTTGGTGGTTGTGACCAACTTCTAATTGTAGAAAATAAACTGTGTAAGTGAAAGCAGCTCCTCTTAAGGTGGAATTGCAAGAAAGCAGACTGGGCAATGTACAAACATCGCACCAGCATACTGTTAGAAAACACAAATAAAGACATAAATAAAGTAGTTGAAGTGTTTGGGAAATGCATACTACAAGCAGCACAGGAAATAGTACCACGTGAAGCCTGTAAACAATACAAACCGTACTGGAGTAGTGAACTAGAACAGTTGCATAATGATGTGGAAGTATATAGAAGCATGCAGAGGCCAATCCCAGCCAAGAGCATCACGATAAATACCAGCACAAAAAAGTCAAATTTCAAAGGGTCAAGCTGCAGGCTAGAACGAAAAGCTGGCAGGAGAAAACAAAGTCACTGAACTTTGAAAGAGATGCAAGGATGTTGTGAAAGCTATTTAAACAACTTAACGATGAGGGCACAGGGAGAAACTCAAAGACTGCACTACATAAAGATGGAAACATCTTAACAGGAAAGCAAGAAGCTGACCATTTTGCGGACTCATTTGCACAAGATAACAACATCAAAATTAGTTCAGAGAATCAACAAGAGACTAGAGAGAAGTGGCAACAAACAGGACATAATGAAATAGTACATGAGGCGCTGATTCATTGATTGATTTAGGAATTGACATCACAGCATTCGGGGCATTCCCATAAACACTCCGCCCCCATCCTCAGCAGCCAGCGAAGAGTTCCAACATTAATAGTACCAGTAGCAATCTGATTATATGTCCGTCTCGCCTTTCCTCTGAGCGTCGAGCATCGGCCAGATCCCCTCGTCACTCCTCGCTGTCTCATTCTTGCCAGACCATGGTAATCTATTCGCTCCTCCGAGGTGTGCGCATGCTCCCACAAGGCCGCAACCACATCTGCCTTGTCATGCAATACTCCACGATGTTTTGCTGAGCCAGCCAATCTGTCCACATGTTCATTCCCCAGTACACCAGCATGCCCCGGAGAAAAGATCCAGGCGATGCTTGCCATCCGTGGCCTCCGAAGCGAAGCAAGCCACTCTGCCCGAAGCTTGCCTGTCTCACCTTCCTCAGCATGCTTTCTGAGTCAGTTACAATCACAATGTGTGTGTGTGTATCATAATCTTACCTTGACCAACACCGACTGCAGATTGTTCTATCTTGACACATGATGGTAATTTATTCTCCATCTTATGTCTACAGTCAGTCTGAAAGGATATGTAAGTTATGATTGTATGCAAACACAAACTATGTAAATGAATTTGGTATTTTGTTTTTCAAAATGATTAATGATACAAAATGTCTTATGATTACTAAAAGACATTATTTCTTAAGAAACAAGGAAAGACCAACACGTAACACTCTGAGTGAGCTAAAGCAAGCTAGGAAGGATGTGCAAAAGGCTGCCAGGCAGTGTGCAAATGATTATTGGATCAAGTTATGTGAGTCCATTCAAATAACAAGTGATAAGGGAAACATAAGAGCATGTATGAAGGAATAAAGAAAGCCTGTGGTTCAATGATCAAAAGAAGTGCACCATTGAAAACGTTGACTGGAGAAATCATAACTGATAAGAAACAGCAGATGGACAGATGGGTAGAACACTATTTGGAGCTTTACTCAAGTGAGACAAAATTAGCGGATGATGCCCTCAACGCCATAGAAACTCTACCAACTCTTGATCACCTGGACACACTTCCCACCATAACAGAAGTTAGGTGTGCTATAAATGAACTTGCATCTGGCAAGGCTCCAGGTAAGGATGGGATTCCAATAGAGGTTATCAGGAGTGGGCAAGACACACTCACTCTACAGATGCACTAATAGAGCTATGCTGGTGAGAAGGACAAGTCCCACAGGATTTCAAAGATTCAAGCATCATAACGCTGTACAAGAACGAGGGCGATCGGAGTGACTGCAACAACTATAGGGGTATCTCACTTCTGTGTATTGTTGGAAAAGTATTTGCCAGAATTGTTCTGCGCAGACTTCAAGTCCTAGGAGATCAAGTCTACCCCAAATCACAGTGTGGCTTTCGACAGAACTGGTCTACCATTGATATGATATTCTCATTGCGACAAATGCAAGAAAAATGCTGTGAACAGAATCAACCACTGTTTATTGCCTTCATCGACCTCACAAAGGCATTTGGTTTGGTCAGTCGTGAGGGTCTGTTCAAGGCACTAAAGAAGATTGGCTGCCCACCAACTCTTCTGTCCATTGTGGAATTGTTCCAATCAGGCATGAAGGGTATAATCAAGTTTGATGGTGCAACTTCTGAAGAGTTTGAAATCAAGAGTGGAGTTAAGCAAGGTTGTGTACTGGCTCCCACCCTCTTTGAAATATACTTTTCACTTCTACTGAAATATGCCTTTTGTGATCAGGATGATGGTATATACATTCACTCATGCTCAGATGGCGGCCTCTACAATGCTCAGAGATTGAAGGCCAAGACCAAAATTAGGAGGGTACTGATCAGAGAGTTGCTTTTTGCAGATGATGCTGCAGTTACGACCCACTCTGATGAATAATTACAATGTCTACTATCTGCATTCTCCAATGCTTGTTTCGAATTTGGTTTAACAATTAGCAAAAAGAAGACACAGATTATGTCACAAGGTGCACATGGGGTACCATCAATCTTTATTGACGACGCCAAACTAGAGATGGTAGACCATTTTACATATCTAGGATCAGTGGTAAATAGCAAATTATCCCTAGATCAGGAAATCAACATCCGGATTGGTAAGGCAGCAACAACAATGAACAGGTTAAGAAATCTGGGAGAACAGGAAGCTTACTGCAAAAACAAAAGCCCTTGTCTATCAAGTCTGTGTCCTTAGTACTCTTCTTTATGGCAGTGAAACATGGACAACTTACTCACACCAAGAGAAACATTTAAACAGCTTTCATATGCGGTGTCTGCGAAGAATTCTTGGTATTAAGTGGCAAAACAAAATCACAAATACTGAAGTATTGGAAAGATCAGGTTGTGTGATGGTTTATTCCATGCTCAGTCTTCGTAGACTTAGATGGATAGGACATCTTAGGAGGATGGATGATGGTAGAATACCAAAGGACATCTGTTTTGGTGAATTACAGATGGGTAAGAGATCTCAGGGTCGACCTCTTCTATGATACAAAGATGTGTGTAAGCGGGACATGATTGATACAGGCATTGATAATGCACAGTGGGAGCAAGTCGCCGCTGAACGTGTTGCATGAAGGGCAAAGATCAGAAATGGAATAAAGACAAAGGAGAAAATGATTGCAGATAAGTCACACACCGCGCGTGTGAGACGTAAGATGGTGTATGATGGTGGAAATAACCACGTGTTCACATGCACCCAATGTGAACGCACATTTACAGCGCGAATTGGCCTTACCAGTCACATTCGCTACCGCCATGGGTAAAAGTTATTATGCCTTTTTGAAGCACAAACTATCGTCCGTCAAGACGGCAAGGTGCCAATGATCAATGATGATTTTTTATATGTTATTCCTCAAGTCCTGTTTAAGAATATGAGTTTGGGAACCTATCACAGTGTAATGATATTAGTTTATCAAGACAAAAACCACATAACAATACATGACAGCTTTATGGAACATTCTTATCACTTGTGTCACACATAATACACACATTAAATTTGATGCAATACCATGCAGCCATTTTTTAGTGTCGTTCTCCCCCCCCCCCCCCCCCCCTCCCCCCACACACACACACATATTCAATAATGAGTCTTCAATTTGAGAGAAAAACAAGAACATCTTGTCATCAATGTTCTCTCTAAACTGTTGCTTAGGAGCAAGAATTCTACTTTGTTAGTTTCTAACATGAAATTTGTGAGCATGTCTACATTTGAAAATTAGGTACATTTGATCCCAATAGTGTCTGCTTGTGCGCTGAATCTCAGTGATATGGACTTTGTTGATGACATTGCCTTTTTGTCCAACACATTGAAATGATATGCAAGATTTAGCTAAACACAACAGACAGGAGGTCACAATAATTATGTCTAAAACGGTGCGGGCCGGAGGGAGAATTGTAAAGAAGGACTCTGGTGCTTTTGTTGAGACCACAAGTAGCCTGACTATGGATGTCATGGCAGTAAGTAAAGCAATAACATGGCTCGAGACACAGACATTCACTAGGGCATGTTTCCTTAGCGACTCAATGAGCATGCTCAAGGGGATACAGATGTGGTGGATCTAAAAAGAGTGGTTGCTGTCTCTGGAGCAGTCTTGGCTGACAAAGATTAGTTTCATCTTCATGCCAGGGCATGCAGGAGTACAAGGAAATGAGCGGGCTGACAAGCTCGCAGGTAAGGCTAAGGTGGAGGACAGACACGCCATGGACCAGGCTGACATTCTGAATGCTCTACGAGAAGTAAGACTTGTGCGAGAACCAAGTGATGACTGTGAATCTACAACCATGGTCAGACTGCGAGAACAGCAAATCAAAAGAGGGGTGACCAAACAAGAACACTTCGCAGGAAGCCAAAGAAGAATGATAAACCAACACAGAACTGGCGTCGTTAGCCGCTACACACTGCAGGATTTGCTGAGGAGGGGATCCGAGCACTTATGGAATTTATGGTTCGATGTGCAATGAGGATGATCTGTCGACTAAGTAACAACTAACTAACTAAATGTCTAAAAATTCTTAGGGAAAGACAAAGATAATGAGAATAAATCAAGCAAATTTCTTGTTCTTTCGTTCAAGCAAATGATAACCTGATCTCCCTTGGTGAAACTTCACTTCAAGAAGCAGAATTATACACTTATTTATTTAGGTAACAATGTAGATAAAGATAGCGAAACATATGTTTTTCATATCCTTTACAGGACATCACTGTCAACATCAGTATCTTTCAGCCGTATGTTGATTTCTTGGCAAGATTATGCTCAGTAGTTTGCCATTGCTTTCTGAGCGACCGGCTCCATACTCTCATAAGTCACTGGCGCGACTCGACCCGCTTACAATTCTTGTGCGCTCACGTCAACCATGAGAGTATTCAGGGTTACGGAGAAAGCTGCTAACCCTTCGGCCAGGGAGCCCGGCAGTCGAACATATAGAGATATTAAAATAAGCACATAAAAGAACTTCCATAGCACTAAAAGATTTGTCAACTCTAATGTTAAATCATTACTGCTGTATGAATCAGAAACACTGAGAATGTCTCATCATTCATCAATGGCACCTTGCCGTCCTATCAGACGATAGTTTGTTACACTGTGCTTAAAAAATGCATAATAACTACAACCCATGGCAGTAGCGAATGTGACTGATAAGGCCAATTCGTGCTGTAAATGTTTGTCCACAGTGGATGCATGTGAACACATGGTCATTTCCACCATCATGCACCATCTAACGCCTCGCTCGCTCAGTGTGTGACTTATCTGCAATCATGTTCTCCTTTGTCTTTCTTCCATTTCTGAAATTTGCCCTCCATGCAACATGTTCAGCTGCGACTTGCTCCCAATGTGCATTATCAATGCCTTTATCAATCATGTCCCGCTTACACACATCTTTGTATCGTAGTAGAGGCCGACCCTGAGATCTCCTACCCATCTGTAATTCACCAAAACAGATGTCCTTTGGTATTCTACCATCATCCATCCTCCTAACGTGTCCTATCCATCTAAGTCTAAGAAGACTGAGCATGGATCACACCGTCACACTACCTGATCTTTCCAATACTTCAGTATTTGTGATTTTGTCTTGCCACTTAATACCAAGTATTCTTCACAGACACCGCATGTGAAAGCTGTTTAAACGTTTCTCTTGGTGTGAGTAAGTTGACCCGGCTTCACTGCCATAGAGTACTAAGGACACTGGCTTGATAGACAAGTACTTTTGTTTTGGCAGTAAGCTTCCTGTTCTCCCAGACTCTTTTTCTTAACCAGTTCATTGTTGTTGCTACCTTACCAATCCTGATGTTAATTTCCTGATCTAGGGATAATTTGCTATTTACCTCAGATCCTAAATATGTAAAATGGTCTACTATCTCCAGTTGGGCATCATCAATAAAGATTGATGGTACCCCATGTGCACCTTGTGATATAATCTGTCTTATTTTTGCTAATTGTTAAACCAAATTCAGAACAAACATTGGGGAGAATGTCTAAACAATCAATCATTGGTGCCTGTGTAGTAGGTATGCCAGCCGTGCCGCCACCCATGGACAGTTTTAATGCTCAAACGTGCAATTTGAACTACTAAAGTTAAAGAGAATAAAAGTTTAAAGATTATTAATAATTTATTTGTATACTTGTACTATTTTTGTATCACTTAACATGACGGCACATATGGATGAAGTCAGATTTCACATCTGTCAATGACCCGTTCGATACAATGTCGAATGGACCGGAAGCGAAGACAATGAGACACAATAAAAGAGCCTCAAAAGTATGAGGAACATGAGAACATCCTAAAGAGTTTGACTTCACAAAAATGTGAATATCTCCACTTGGAATTGACAAACAAGCATCATTGAGGTACAATTAGATTTGGTTTTTCAAGGCTTATCTACCTGTGGTGGTCGCATTTGTAAAAACCCAACGTGAAAATCATGACTAGAATACTTACACTGTGTAGAATAAAAGGATTAAAGTGATTGTGCTATGACACTAATGAGTTCATGAAAAGAAGCTAAACTACAACTACAAGTGAATTAAGATTGATTGATTGATTGATTTAGGAACCGACATCACAGCATTCGGGGCATTCCCATAAGCGCCCTGTCCCCATCCTCAGCAGCCAGCGAAAAGGTCTAACACTAGTAGTTCCAGGAGCAATCTGATTATATGTCCGTCTCGCCTTTCCTCTGAGTGTCGTCCAGATCCCCTCTTCACACCTCGCTGCCTCATTCTTACCAGACTATGGTGATCCATTTGCTCCTCCGAGGTGTAAACGTGTTCCCACAAGGCCGCAACCACGTCTGCCTTGTCATGCATCAATATTCCACCAAGTTTTGCTGAGCCAGCCAATCTGTCTGCCTGTTCATTCCCCAACACACCGGCATGCCCCGGAGAAAAGATCCAGGTGATGCTTGCCAACCGTGACCTCCGAAGCGAAGCAAGCCACTCTGCACGAAGCTTGCCTGTTCTCACCCTCCTCAGCATGCTTTCTGAGTCAGTAACAATCACAATGTGTGTATGTATCGTGTTCTCTATCCAGCGGAAAGCTGCACTGACCGCCTCCACCTCCATTTTAAGCTAGATGTAGTATCATCATACGCCAGGCTCTCCTGCACCAAACGCCGACCATTAGTCTTTGCCAAGAACCCCCAGGCACTTCTCCTACCTCTCAACACCGACCCATCCGTGTAGATAATCACATCACCCAGGCGAGAATTTTCCTGAATTATTTGCTCGAAGCCTGCCTGTCCTCACCTTCCTCAGCATGCTTTCTGGGTCAGTTACAATCATGATGTGTGTGTGTATCGTATTCTCCATCCAGCGGAAAGCTGCACTGACTGCCTCCATCTCCATTCTTAAGCTAGATGTTGTGGTATCATATGCCAGGCTCTCCTGCACCAAACGTCGACCATGCTGGAGGCACCTATCACAATCACTGAAGAAAGCTGCTGCAGATCTACAATAACTGCTGGACCTTAGGCAGTGTTCCACAAGCCTGAGAGAAGCAATTATGATACCCCTCCTAAAATCAGGGAAAGATATTTCCATTGCCTCCAGCTACAGACCAATTAGCCTCACCAGCTGTCTCTGCAAAACAATGATGTGCATCATCAATCACAGACTGCAGTGGTACATTGAAAGTGAAAACATGCTTATGCCATATCAGGCTGGTACTAGGCAGTGTTACTCTACAGAAGATCAGATAACTTACCTCTCTCAAGAAACTGAGGAGGTATTCCAAGGGAAGAAACTGGTGCTTGCGGCATGGATGAATCTAAAGAAAGTCTTTGACAAAGTCTGGAAAGAAGATATGATGAAGAAACTAAGAAACTATTGTGACGAAACGCGTTTATCTGTCTTGGGTCGTCAAGATCCCGCACTATTTTGGCGCGTCATCGGGGACTTTCCCAGCTAAAAATAGACTGAGGGAAGCCGATGGAGGACTTATTATCTAGAATCTTCTCGAAACACCGGAATTCGAGTAACCCGTGATGTTGGGTATCGCTCTAAATTCCCGTGCAGAGAGATCTAGAAACTCTAGGCGGGGAATGACGTTTTCCCGAGAAAGTATCTTTTCTCAAGAAGCACTCGCTTCTAGTGCGCATTGAGTTGGCACGAAGCGGGAAATTGGCTAAACCAGTCATTCACTTACTTTTGTTCGAAGAGAACAGACGCAGGCCTGATGTGAGCCATTTTTGTGTTGCGTCTCACCTCAACCATGATTCGGCTGACTGTTATGGAAAGGAAGCTGAGAAGCCCTTGAACAGTTCGGAAGCTGACTGGAGAGCTGGTTTCTACTTATTCAGGTAGATATTTGTTTAAATCATTTAACTTTGTACGTGTGTTCCACACGCCATTGTTCTAACCTCATTACCTATGCGGATGTCCTTGCATACTAATTAGCAAATCGATCGATAACGCCGGTGACAATTAAGTGTGGGTTTGTTTACCGTGTGCTCGCGAATCAGCTGTTAGGAACGCCGTAATGTGATGTGGGCGATTTGGGTTCCAAATATATGTACCATATATTGCCAATCGTTGCATCTATTAGGTTGCTGTGTTAGAATAAAACATAGTTACTTGTGCCGGATGGAAACTTAGATTATGTCAGTCAGTTGCTGAAGCCAGAAGAACGGTTAGAAAACCAGGTAAGTTGGTAGGTGGAGATTCAGACAAAATTGTGCTTAGTTACTAAGTAAAGGAAGAACTTAGTTCTGTGCCACCAGGAATGATGTAACTATTGTGTAGTAACTTAATAGTGAATTCATTGTGTGGAACAGCGGATTTCTGTGGAAAGGTAAGTGGCTTTGGTGCTATATCTATATATATATATGATGTGACATTGTGTGTATATATTAGATCATGGCATGTGATACTTCCTGGGGTAATTCCGAACGCCGAATAGATCGACGCGTGATAACACTGCGTGCCGTCGCGATGTAAATATGCGTTCTGAAATCTTGTCTGAGCTATCCTGTTTCTTTCATACTGGCGCTAGTGCGAGTGAATGCTAAGGTGCTGGAAGTATGCAAGGAGGCTGTATGAGACTGGGGAAATATAGGATATGGGGGATGTGAAAGCAAGTTATGAAAGTATGTGTTGGTAGACCAAACCAACGATGAAGTTCAGTCCATGCCAAGGCTAAACCACTTGGGAGGACAGAACTGGAACGGTACCCTTGGAACATGTGGGGAACATGTATTCTCAAGAAGGCTTCTTGACTCTAAGGCAGAGTCTGATAAGAAGAGGTTGCTGTGGCGTGGGCAGGTGGTCCCACCAGCAAACAGGCTTGTGTACATAGTGGATGTGATCATGTACTATTCCTATATCCCGAGGGATGGTATATTGATCAAGATTATGTTTCTTAATGTACATTGATGATGTTAGGAACGAGTCTAGGGACTCTTTACCTATTTGTTTAGTTCGATTAAATTAGAACAATAACAGCCTTGTATCACTACTGACGTTAGCGACGACTGGTAGATGATTAGGGATAGGTGAGACCTATGATCAGACTCGTCATTCTGATTTCTTGCTCTGTTTGACGGGCTGTTCTGTGAGGCCAGCTGACATTTGTGAACCCATGCTTTACTACTCTCCATATAGAGATAATGCTTTGGTTATATGAATAACTAACTAGCATGACTGAGGGTTGAGTAGTTATTGGTAGGATGCATGTGGACTAATGTTTGGGCCAGTATACTCTCACCGGTCGCTCTTCCTTTTCAGGAGTTTGCCTGTTGAGGAACCAGTCAACTATAATTGTTGTTGGCAGGAAACCACTTCGTGTGACAGAGCGAAGGGTTCAGTTCTTTACTTATCACGCCAGACTCAACCACACCAGGTACCCAATGTGATTCACCATGCGTGAAGTTTGCTTCAAGACATACAACTGCCCTGAAGGTGCACGTATGGGAAGTGATGGTTTGTGATCGTTTTAAAATAGAAGATACTCTGTTTTTGCCAGGAACATTTCAGCATTTTGAGTAATCATGCTCATCGAAAGGAAACACCGGTCCGTCTATTATGACGGGGGTTCTGCCTAAACGCAGAAGTAACTGATCTTCAGACACTTGAATGGTTCTTTGGACAGCTCTAGGGGCAGGTCTGGAGAAGAACTACACCAGTTATTGACTTGGGGCAAGTGTAAACCGGTGGAAGGGACTATGGATTATAGTCCAACCTGAATTGTTTCCGTGAAATAGATGTCTGATTCTATTAATGTCCTGTCTCAGTATGAAGATATAAACTGTGTTCGAGTAGGACTCAGTAACATTTTTCAGTAGCCATATCTGATCCTACAAACAGTGTGACTGTAAGGGACCATTGAATTGGTCAGGGACATTTGTGCATTCATGTTCCGGTGATGTGATGACGGGACCATTGAATTGGTCTATGCCATATCGGTTCTGCAGTGGGACTGTGCTATGAGTGACAGACCATTCGATTGGTCAGTGACTATTTAGTTCATCGAAGTAACCAATACTTGGAGCCAAGTCCAGGAAGATTGTCTCCAACCCGGGAGTGTTCGAGAACGGTATTACCAGTGACTCCGTGGGAGTGATATAGATGCAGTGGGTCCAGTGAAGTGTGATCCAGCAGTGACTTTATTGTTGGGGATCCACGTTCGGGAGACGGAGTGGTCTCCAAGGTTCTAGTCATCTCACTGGAAGGAAGCCGGGTGAGTGGCGGACCGACTGGACGGGACATCTGCATCCACTCTACTTCTCAACTCGATGAAGACACCTACATCTCTGAGTCTGTCTCTACTCTATCTTCTATTTGTGTAAATAGATTCTTCTATCAGGATGTTCATTTCAGTTCTATATTCTCAAGGGTAGAATAAACTTTATGTAAGTTGACTTGCTCTTTGTATAATGATTGAGTGTGGTCTCGGACGATGCCTAAGTGTTCATTGTTCCACAGGTGTAGGTAGTTAGTGGGGGTCTAGAATCTGGAGGGGCTTGTAGACGTAATTAACTAATATGAGATCAACCACAGAGTAAAAATGTGTATCTGCTCGTCCAACCCCTGGGGCTAGAATACACGGGAGTGCCAGAGACACCTCGGGTGTGGTTCACTCTCACTACCCAAGGTGAACCCGAAACACTCCGTTACAATAAGGTCAATGGAAGAATGTACAAATGAGCGAAAGCATACTTGCACAACAGTGAGCCTGAGTACAGATAGACGGACTCAAGAGCAAGAAAATACTACTACATTATGGTGTTCCCCAGGGTGGAATCCTGTCCTCAAAACTTTTCCTAATCTTCATCAATGATCTTGTTGCTAAACCACCACATGGAATTAAAGCGGAAATGTACGCTGATGACCTGGTCTGATCGAGCACAAACGAACATGCACCAGTGTCCACTATATCGATACAAAGAGCTGTAGGTGCATTAGTTGCATGGGCAAATAGATGGTGTGTCAGCATAAACACTGACAAGTGCGCTGACAAGTATTTTCCCTCACTCCAAAACAAAAGGCAGGTGTCATCCAGATAAATGGATTACTCCGAAGAGAAGATAAAGAACCAACATACCTTGGAGTAACATTTGATGACAGGCTGACATGGAGAAAGCACATCAACAAAGCAGTAACAAAAGCCAGAAGGAAAGTAACCATCCTGAGAAAACTAAGTGGAACCACATGGGGAGCCAGTGGGAAAATACTTAGCAAAGTTTATCAACAGAACATATGACCACATCTGGGTCAACTGCGTGGTGTTCACACCATCAAAAACCACACTACAAGATCTGGACAAGGTGCAAAATCAAGCACTTGGAGAAAGGAGGGATGAGATTAACCCCTATAGTGGAGATGGAGAAGATGGGGAGGTATGAAAACAATACAAGAAGAAAAGTTCCTCAGCTTGCCAGGTCATCCTATGAAGAATAGATTCGAAGACCTAGCTATGGGATGGTTGAAAAGAAAGTTTTATCCATCAGGCCAAATGACTCTGCAGAGGAACCAAATGATATGCCAAGAGTTGGTATCCCCTGACAACTATTTCAGAACGAACTTCATGGAAAGAGGAGTATAGACTATCACTACAAATCCAGACAAAAGTGAAAGGAATATTTGACAAGGAAGAATAGAACAATGCACAATGCAGAACAGCCACTCTCAGCTTCCTTAATGAAGAATACCCACAGAACCTCTGGATTCAAGTCTACACAGATGGGTCAGCACAAAATGCTGTTCAAAATGGAGAAGTGGGAGTGTATATAGAATACTCAAATAATACTAGGGACACAGCCAGAGTACAAACAGGAAAGTACTGCCATAACTACAATGAAGAAATCCAGGAAATCAAGACAGCAACAGAGAAATTACTAAATACCAACCATGGTAAATAGCCTATAGTGCTACTGTCAGATGCAAAATCAGTACGCGAGGCGCACCTGTCTGGGAAATTGCCAGTACTGCGGACACTACTTTCTGAACTAGATGGCCAGCCTAAGCTCACCTTACAGTGGATACCATCTCACTGTGGAGCACCTGGAAATGAGAGAGCTGATCGATTGGTTAAGGAAGGACAACCTAATGTACTCATTACATACCATCAAAAGAAAAGAATGATAAAATCAGTCAGAAAGCCACCAAAACCTACTCAAGACAGCTAACACCTTATGGACAGACAAGAACAAATCTTCTGCGGCTCAGAACACGACACAATAGATTATGTAACCAGATGTACACAAAATTCAAGATTGGTGAATCAGCGATATGCACATATGGATTGACGCTGCAGACAGCAGATCACATACTCCAAGACTGCCCAAAGTAAAACACATCTAGGCAAACCTTCTGGCTTCTATGTGCATTTCAAGTGTCAGAAGCCTGAAAGTGCAAAGAAGAACCTTGAATTTGCTCCTTTAGAAAGTGAGAGAACAAAAAAACATGGATGCTAATATGCTGCAACATATGAGTGCACATTTCATGGCATTGTGTTGTTTTGCCAACAGTTACAAACCCTACACTGACCTTGAAGGTTTGGTTGCATTGTTAGCCAAGATCAATGTGATTGATTCAAAGAAGTTTTGGAAAAAAAAACCGTGAGGAGAATTTATTTATTACACTGCCTCATCTCTTCGTGAAGATTTGATACTGAAATAAAGGACAACCAAATGTCAGTATCTTACTTGATGGAGATGCAGACAGATCTGATGATGAAGGATTGACACTATATATTCATTTTATCAGAGAAGGGAAAGTGAAGGCGACATTTCTTTCTATTGTACCATTGGAATATGCAACAAGTGCTGGCTACTTTAAAGCTCTAGAGATATGTGAATATCTTAAGTTTTCTCACACTGATGTCTTTGACTGGGCCTCCAATAAAGGACATTTAATGGCTCATTTCAAAATATGTAGCTTTATATGAGATTGATTCATACATTTCTTAGCCTCCGTTAAAAAATATTTGCTGGATCCTGAGAAAAAGGGCTGGCTCCTGAATCATGTTTCAATATTCCACCCCTGTCACCATTTCTACTTTGTCATAAAATGTTTGTAATTCCACTTCAGTACTGCTTGCTTTTGGTACCTACACTTGTATAATATTTATCTCTTGGTTTGACTTTGTATTTGACAATAATAGCTATCTGATTTAATCAAATAACCATTAATTGATTTAGCTGTTTCATCATCAAACATTAGACCTACTCCTTTTCCGTATGTATTACCTCCTGAATAAATTATTGTGTGTTTATCTGTTATTATTTTACCAGATCTCGTCCACCTCATCTCACTCATGCCTAGGATATTAATCTTCATATTTTTCATTTTTTTTAAATTATATTATGTAACTTTCCTATCTCAAATATGTCCTGACATTCCGTGTTCCTATTTTAAACTTGTCTTGGGAAGGTAATGTGGTGGTTTTCCCTTACCTTCTGTCAGCAACCGCTGTCACAGGCATTCTAGGATACTTCTCTCGCACCACACAAAAAACTTGCTCGTCGTACGAGAGGAATTGGTTAACACATTTTATTGCCACTGGCTCTTTGTATCACATCAATGTACCACAAACAGTCGCTAACAAATCACACAAGAATAAATGCACAGAATATCCTATCACTAGTCATTTCCTAACCCTATCGCTAATCTATCTATTCGGCTAACGAAACAAGCATCGCTAAGAGATGTTATCACTATGAAGTCTGTGTCCCGTCTGATTCTACTCCGCGTGCTGTTTACACAGTACGCGGAAGGACTCAGGGCGCACTACGGCTTTTTGCGTGCGGCCTCATTCAGCACGCTCGAGTAGTGGCCTCTCTTGAGTTACACTCTAGTTTCACATTGGCGTGATCATGCCGTGACCAGAGTGCTAACTCTCTGGTCGACACCTCCGTGTCGCATGAGAGAACTATTTAATAGTTCCCCTTCCTATCACCTACCCTGCCCTCATATAGGGACACTGAGTTACCTCTAATCTACTGGAGGTAGACCACTCATTCAGGGTGGTCTTCCTCCTCTATTCTTGAGTCTTTGACACACACCCTCCCCTCCTGTGTTGCGTTACAAACTTTGACTCATGGTTGTGACGCAGGAGGTTTCTAAAAAATTAGTGTATCTAATTTTTGTCAAAGACTCCTGATAACCTGGTTCTGGGTTTCCCAATAGACGTCTACTGACTATTGTCACAGTGTAGTATCACTTTACTTGGCTATTGCTGATCGCCACAAACTTGTCAGGTTGGCGTGAGCCCTCTTCTCAATCGCAATATTATATAATTAGAGGTTTGTCTGAACCGGACCGTTGTCTTATAAGACCTGCCCTCAAATAGTAAATTAACTCACTACCCATACAAAGTTGACTTTCTTAGGGTCAACTCATGAATTGCTTCATGTCCCCCATATAATATTAACCCTTTTAATGCTACGTAATTCTGAGTAGCGTCCCGCCCGGTGCTAAATACTTTCTCCGCCGACTGCCCCGCCTGTGCTAAATACTTTCTTGACCTCTAAGAAACTGGCGGTGTTGACCATTTTTGTAACACCGGAAAATTTAAGCACTCCTAAACTGGGTAGGTTGGCACCATTGTTTGAACAAACACTTTTACAAAGAGATAAAACAACCGTGCCACATGCATTAGTTGCATGATCGTGAAGCCACATAAACAAATTAGGACTGGTGTACCAATTATCTACAAAAAGGGTATGCCCGTTTTGGAGATATGGTGCCAGTAAAGTAGTAACAATATCAGCCCCCTTCCCAAGACCTGATACAGTAATGTCACTGTTGACACCAGTGTAGACAATAAAATCTAAAATATAACCCGTTTTGCAGTCACACATAACAAATGTTTTCACACCAAATCTGCTTCTCTTTGATGGAATGTATTGCTTGAATGATAATCGTCCTTTGAACAAAAGGAGCGATTCATCAATAACAACATTCTGATACGGCGAAAATGAACTCTTGAACGACGTACGCAAACTGTCAATCACACCTCTAATCTTGTAAAGTCTGTCTCCGCCGGCGTCAACGTTGTTGTCTGCGAAGTGCAGCATTCGCAAAAGTAGTAAAAATCGATCCCGAGGCATTACCTCGCTGAACACAGGAGTACGGAGCAAAAAGTCCTTTGACCAGTACTCAACAATTTTAAGTTTCTTTACCCTTGGCATTAGCATGCACAAAGCAAAAAAGCAAAAAAGTTCGTCATAATTAGTATCTGTCCAGCGGGAAAGACGAGCGCTAACAGTGTCAGGAGCATTCTCTAAAATGTTCTTGTAAAACCTGTTGCATTCATCAGCGATGCCTATAACAAGTGTTTCAGTGAAAAATAGTAAAAAAAACTCAAGCACTGAACTGTCCTTATTGACAGCCGCTTTACAGCCAGAGCTGGAATCATTAAAACCGTGTATAACCGGTCTCAAATCATTGGAAGTCCATGCCATTGAGTCGGTTTTCTGCCGTTTTGAGGGCATCTCCTCATTCTCACTGGACTCTGCTTCCGATGATGATGAGGACGCAGGACTGGCAAATAACCTCTTTTCAGTTACGCCGGTTTTTTCTTTCGATGTAGATGGTTGCATGATCTCGTCATCTTCGTCGCTCATTTGGAATTCATCTTCACTGTCACTTCGTGAAAGAAACTTCATTAATTCTTCACCTATACGAACTGGTTTCTTCGCCATTTTATAAAACAATTATGTGAAAAGCACAAATACTCTATCACAAACGCGCACAAATACTCTATCACAAACGCGCAAATACTCTATCACAAACGCGCATAAATACTCTATCACAAACGCGGGGGTATTATAAAACCAGTACACCGTAGAGATTAAAACGAAAAAAACAGGCTTGTTGCTGGTGAAGCTGCCTAAACAACACATTATCAGCACACTAACGCCTGTTGAGCCTGTGAAATAGGTCATTTGGATCTAAAAATAGGTAACCTTTGTGCCCCATTCATAAACGCTTGAAAACGGCTATAGCCTTCTTTTATAGATGTTATAAACGGGTTAGCTCGTCCATAGCACCGGGGGGACAGATTACGGGAGGTGAGTCAACTCGTCAACAGCATCGTACCGCGATACTACTTAACTCGTCTATAGCCGCGAAAGGGTTAAACAACCCTTGCACAAGCTGAGTGCGACAGGCTTTACCTATCTCGCTTCCGCGTGTAAAGTTATCTTTCACTGTTAAGTTAGTGTTTCGTTGTCTATTGTGTCCCCTGACCCGAAGTTATATCCCTTTGTTCTAAAAAAAATGTATGTAATTTACCTGTGTGTTTTCCTGGTTGTTTGCGTGTTTGAATCTAACTACTAATATAATTTAACTCCTAACATGTGTGTCTGTCTATAAATATGTATGCAAGTTAGTTTTCAAGTGCCATAATTCGGTTAAATGTGGCCACAAACAAGTGTGTAACACTAATTCGTGACTACGTTTCCGTCATATGAGACTTAAAATACTCTATCTAAGTTTTACTCTAAACTACACACAATACATCTAAGACAGCACATTACAACATTGAAAACAAACGCTCGACGCAGACAAATAATAAAAAGTCGCGCTGAGCGGCAGGAAAAATCTGCTGGCTGCCCTCACTCTCCATTGTATATTTACCATTTTCTCTCACTTTCACACTTCTGTCACACATCTTTTATTCTCACACTTCTGTCACACAACTTTTACCCTCACAATTATTTAAGAACCTTAAAGTGACACTGTACACGTTTAGCTCAGTTTGAAAAGAGTTGAACTTCATGACTGTGCTTAAGTTACTGCACGAGTCATGTATTTACAAAATATTTACATGGATGAAATAGGGTTGATAGATTATACCCCGATATTATTCAAAACTATCTTCTGATGACATACTAATATTAATTCTCTAACTATCTATATTCTATTTTGTTGTACAAAATTAATCTAATTTAAGGGAAGTAATCTAACTACATAAAAAATGAAAATGATGTGAGATGAGTTATGTATCTTTATGAGATGGGTAATGTGCAATGTAACAAAAATTCTAAATAATGTTTTTAATGTTTAAATGGACAAAATGTAATGGATATTTTTAAACTACATGGTATAAATGATGTATGTTTCTAAGTATAATCTTTTTATTCTATAAAATATAACCTAATTTTAGTTCTAAATGATAAGGTTGTTAAAGTGTTCATAACGATGGAATGAAATGAAATGAAATTACATGACTACATGGTGTTGTTCCTATCTAAGCTTCTTTATCCTAATCTTTAATTAGCTGTTATTAAGTTTAAATAGTATCCTAATCTCTTTTTATTCTAAGTAAGTGGGTAAATTACTGATTTATCTAAACTACAAAAAAAAAAAAATCTATTATAATGCCTAAATCTAATCTAACTCTATATTAAAGTAATAGCCTAACTATAATTTACCACTATTTTAAAATCGTTATATTACATATCACAATAAGTATATATACATGATGTCATTTTCCCTCAGGTTAGTGGTTGCCATAACGTATAGAAATTGCTTTCGTTGGCATAGTCCATATATATACACAATTATCCTGGGTATGCTATCTACACTACACAGTCATACTTGTGTCCTATGGGTATTCTTACACTCGTTGAGTCCGCTGGTGTCGTAGACAGGTATCTTCGTGTCTGTTATTTCTCAATGTTCTGACACTGTTCTGATATGAGTAACACAGGTGATTCACCGGAGCACAAATGGAGCATAGTAAGTAACGAGCTGTCTATGTACACACGGTGATTTCACTGTTCTTGGCGCACAGTTGTCATTCAGCTGTCTACGGACACATGGTAGTTCACTGTTCTTGGCGCATAGTTCTGATCCTGATGTCTATGTACACAATAGTATAATCTACACAGGATACGTTAAATGTATAGTAAATGAACATTTCTTAAACTACCTATTCGTGTGGAATATCAGGTATTTCTACCTCAGATGGTCGACTAAGGGTATCAGCAAGGATGTTGTCCCTACCCTTAATATGCTCTATACTAAAAGTATAATTCTGTAATATTAACGACCACCTATAGATGCGGTCATTCTTATGTACCCCACTTTGTATGACCGTGATCGGGGAGTTGTCAGTCTGGACCACAAAGTGATTACCCGCCAGAAATCGATGCAACTTCCTCACCGAATAGATGACGCTTAGGGCTTCCAACTCTGATATGGAATATCTGGACTCAGCCGGTGTGATCTTGCGGCCCACGTAGCAAATCGGATGGAAGATGCCATCATAAAACTGGCCTAGTACTGCAGCGATGGAAATCCTGCTGGCATCTGTCCTAAGATAATAAACGAGCCTAGGATTAGGCAAGCGGAGGATTGGTACATTACTAAATAGCATTTTCAATTTTGACAATGCAGAAATTAATAATGCATCTTTGACATCCAATTTCACTGATGCTTTTAAAACATTTGAAAATACACTTGTAATTTCAGCTAAGTTCGGTATGAACTTGCTATAATAATTTACTAAGCCCAAAAGGCTCCTGACCTGCTTCTTTGTTGTAGGCATGGTCAGGTTCATAATTTTGGTAATAATTTTGTTGTCAGTTTTCAGTTGTCCTTGTGAAATGACATGACCTAAAAAATCAATTTCTTGTAGGCCCAATTCGACTTTGCTCGGTTTGACCGTGAGGCCGAAGAGTCACAACCTATCAAAGACATGTCTTAGTTTCAGTAAGTGTGTTGTCCAGTCCTCTGTATGGACACAAATATCATCTATATAGGTCACCGTATTCGTCACTCCATGTAGCAAATCTCTAGTTAAGCGTACGAAAGTGGCAGGAGCATTACGAAGTCCGAAAGGAAGAAATCGCCACTCGTAAAGACCTAGAGGTGTTGAGAAAGCAGTCAGATGGATAGATTGAGTCTGCATAGGGACCTGCCAATATCCCTTAGTAAGGTCTAATTAAGAAAAGATTTTGGAGGTGGACATGTCGAGAATGAGATCTTCGCAGGAAGGAATTGGTTCTGCGTCGATCTTTGTGACATTGTTGAGTTTTCTATAGTCCACACAAAGACGAATGGTGGAGTCTTTTTTCTGGACAAGGACGATTGGAAAGGAGTACTCAGATGTAGATTTTTGAATAATTCCACTCGCTTCTAAATTAAGAATTTCCTTATTTAGATTTTCCCTATAGCTAAGTGGAATAGAGTACGGCCTGCATTTGATAGGCTTCGAGTCCGAAAGAAGGATGGAGTGCTCGATTCTGTCCGTCCTACCTGGAATGTCGGAAAATATGTCCTTATATTCAGTCACTAATTCTATTATCTGTCGTCGTTGTTCTTCTGTCAGTCCCGTTTCTAATCGTATACAATCTAATGTAGCAGTCTTGTCTACAATTGGAACGGGTAGTTCCATCCCGTCGTCGTCTACCTGATTCAGTACGGTTGTGGTGCTAAGTGCGTTTTCTGTAATCTCACTAAGTGTATGCATATCGTCGGATTTGCCAGTCTCGCTAACTAGTGTAGTTGCGTTGTGTACGTCTGTCGTCTCATCCAAAGGTGTGGGTGCATTGTGTTCGTCTGTCTCTAATTCTGTCTTTTGTCGTGAAAAGTAGGGTTTCAACATGTTGATATGAAATATCTTTAAGTGTCCGTTTATCGATATTTCATAATCGACATCTGAAAGTCTTTGTATCACCTTGAAAGGCCCTTGCCATGAAGTTGTCATATTATTACGCTTGTCTGGTAGTAGCACCATTACGTCTTGATCAGTTTCAAGTATTATGGGTCTAGCACTTTTCTTAGGACTGTGCTGTTTGAGGATATCTGACCTGTTCACTGGAGTGAGTCCATTCTTCTCCTCCCAGATGGATATTTCTTCATCTGTGCAGTGCCTTAGCTGGGGTAGACACCCAAGAATTAAATCAGTACAAGGGTTGTCTAGTATTGCACAAGTAAAGGTACCAGAAAGGAACGGGGTGTTTATACGGGCTCTTGCCAGAGGATAGGTTTCTATATTACCAGAAAAAGTACGGCATTTTACAGAGTCACCATTATAATCCTTTGGATTAACAAGTTCCTTTTTCACACCAATAATAGAGCTCCCACTGTCAAGCAAACATCGGCATGGCTTCTCATTGACCATTGCAGAGTGAAACAATAGATTGCCTCTGGAGGCTACAGCTGCATTTGCATTCTCCAAGGAGGATGTTACAATATGCCCACATGTAAGTTTGCCGTCTGCATGAAATTGGTGACATTGGTCACAATTGTCAAAGCTTAATACATCGTTCACACAACAAACATCTTCAGATTGCTTAAAAGGTAATACATTCTCGATATCACACTCAGTCTCACTACCACTATCAGAAGATGTATCAATCAAAATAGCATTGTTGGCCTTCATTCTTTGGCGGCCTAGGCACTTATTAGAATAGTGACCGTAGCTTGAACAGAAGAAGCATTTGACTGCACGCCTGTATGCAGTTCTTTTGTTTTGTTGCTTCTTAATGACCGTCTCCAGATGTGCGGGATAGTTTGGTGATTTATCACACATAGAATAAGTATCATGCAAAAGTTGACAATAGACACATTTCGATACTTTCTTATCTTTCTTGTCGACTCTATGAAATGGTTTTCTATTACTCTGATAGTTTTTAGGTTGGTCCTTTACAAAAGAAACTATTTCAGAGTCACTATTTGATGTCTTAAAAATATCTCTGTTTGAAGAAAAATATGCCGAGCCTTTCTTTTCAAACTGTTCTATGGTCTCAATGTCTGACTGCTGCAAAAATTTAGCGAAAGGAGAAGGTATTGTGGATATGACTTTATCCATGGCTATTAAGTTTTTAAGTTTATCAAAATCCTTTCCTATTTTTGATGCACTAAGCCATCTATTTAGTACACTTTGGACATTTGAGACATAATCGATAAAGGTCTCGGTTGGCTTAGGTTTTAAATTGGAAAACTGTACTTGATACCCAGGGGCATCAAGTAAGAAATGTTGCATTATCCTATCATGGATGTACTGATAGTTAGATCTAAGGTCAGTTGGTATTGATTCTATCACTTTAAGGGGCTCCCCACTTAAGTTCTTCATGTAGATCATGGCCCACATATCGATTGGTACTTCGTGGTATTTTAGTTGATACTCGACATTTTCTGTCCAGGCTGATATGGAATCATCTTTACAAAATGGTTTGATAATGTTTTTGTACTTATTAAATTTATTTTCCTCTTGTTGACTTTTTAGTTTAGTAGCAGAGATCTCTAAGTGTGAATCTACATCCATACCTTTCATCTTTAACTGTGTCTCTGATTCAACTTGTATTTGTTTTTCTTTCACCCTTGCCATTTCATCTATCTCTTTTTGTTTTAGTTCTCTCTCTTGATCTAATTGCTTTTGCTTAATCTCCTTATCTTGTTCTAATTGTTTGTGTTTTAATTCTAATTCTTTTTGTTTAATCTCTAACTCCTTTTGTTTTGTTTCTTTGTCTTAATCTAACTGCTTCTGTTTGGTTTCTTCAGCTAATTGTGCCTCTTTGTGTTTTATTTCTAACTCCTTTTGTTTTGTTATCTCTGCTAGTTCTATAATCTCCTTTTGGTGTTGTCTTTCTCGTGCACGTTCATCTCTCTCAGCATCTTTTGCTTCTCTAAATTTTTGATCAGCACTATTGTTCTAATTCCTTTCCTGTGTATTCTAGTTCCTTGCCTGCTTTTATGAAATCAGCTAAAGTTGCCATGTTGTTTGGTAATTAGCTAGATTTGATAGGCCCTAAAATATTTACTCACTTATTTATATTAGATACGTTAGGTTTTTAAGTGTCTGAGCACAAAAAAAATTGTACTATTAGTTTATAACCTGAAATACAGATCACCAAAAAATATGCTAATACATCACACGCTGAAAAAGAGATGCATTATTAATCATATTGCATGCAAAATCATTTGGGTATACTCATCTTAATTTTCCAGATCAATCATGTACACTCGTTTGGCCCCTCAGGTCTATTAGTCTGGCAATACCACACACAGCTTGCGTAATGCTTATCACCAGCAGTTGTTCACCCTGGTTATCAAGAGCATCAACAATTAAACACTTGCAAACGATATATAATCTTAGACAATTATACAATTAAATGCCCCAGGACAAAAAAAAATGTGGTTTAAATAATATTAAATGTCACTGTCCTGTCTTCGTTCTAACGTATTTATGCCTTCCCTATCTCTATCTGTTTAATCTATGGAAGTGCTGTGCATCGCAGAAGTAGTGCCATCGCGACGGTAACAAATAGAAAAAATATGAAAATAATTAAATAAATGCTTTGAAATAAATATAAAAGTAATAATAATGTTTAAATAAGTAAATATATTGAATAAGTAACTATTATAAACAAATAATGTTTGATATAAGTCAACGATTCAGGCGAGCAGCCGCTTTGCGATTTGTCAACAATCAGACGCTGACTGCAACTGGCGTAACGCAGCTGTTTGTCAGTCACGATACGTCAGGGCGCAGCGCTATTTTTAGCTTGGAAAAATCAATAATTTTCTCAGCTCATTTCTGTGTATCGCTCCGCCGTGAATCATATTTGACAAATAATCGTAAATAAATAAGTAATTATAGAAATATATGATACAGAACTATAATAATAATACTTACAAATGAGAAGAAAACATGTTCATAAGCACAAAATAAGTAAATAAGCACAAATAAATGTAAATTGGTCACGATGGGCACAGCTCGTACCTTGCTCTGTCTGCACACGCCATTGTCACTAACACAAATTAAACCTGTGATTATCTAGCCGTTATTCTATTTTAGAGCCGTGGGTGAGTGTTTTGGCTTGAACAATTGTTCAAGCCACACTTCTGACACCACTTTATCCTAGCCTGTCAGCAACCGCTGTCACAGGCATTCTAGGATACTTCTCTCGCACCACACAAAAAACTTGCTCGTCGTACGAGAGGAATTGGTTAACACATTTTATTGCCACTGGCTCTTTGTATCACATCAATGTACCACAAACAGTCGCTAACAAATCACACAAGAATAAATGCACAGAATATCCTATCACTAGTCATTTCCTAACCCTATCGCTAATCTATCTATTCGGCTAACGAAACAAGCATCGCTAAGCGATGTTATCACTATGAAGTCTGTGTCCCGTCTGATTCTACTCCGCGTGCTGTTTACACAGTACGCGGAAGGACTCAGGGCGCACTACGGCTTTTTGCGTGCGGCCTCATTCAGCACGCTCGAGTAGTGGCCTCTCTTGAGTTACACTCTAGTTTCACGTTGGCGTGATCATGCCGTGACCAGAGTGCTAACTCTCTGGTCGACACCTCTGTGTCGCATGAGAGAACTATTTAATAGTTCCCCTTCCTATCACCTACCCTGCCCTCATATAGGGGCACTGAGTTACCTCTAATCTACTGGAGGTAGACCACTCATTCAGGGTGGTCTTCCTCCTCTATACTTGAGTCTTTGACACCTTCCATATTCACACGGGGGTCTTTTACTTCTGCCATTGACAGCAATTTCCGATTGTCAGGACAAGAGAGTGCCCTGCTCTTCTCAGCTGCAGAGTTGTGCACTGGTCCCGGTGGACACTTGGTCACACCCATGACCTTATTTTCCCCAGTGTCTGAGTAGATTTACATTCTGCTATTGTGTTGATTTTTTTGGTTTAATGCTTTGACAATTCAGAAAGCAATGACAAACTCTTAAATGTAGAATTATCTAGTAAATCAGAATCATCACTCAACTGCCGATGATGAATTTTAGAATTATCTAATAATCAAAAACAGTCAATAAATCTTGGGTAGATTGCAATATCCTGTAAAGAATATTGAACTGTTACGTTATATCGTACTTAATCTTACCTTGACCAACACTGACTTCAGGTTGTTCTATCTTGACACATGATGGTAATTTATTCTCCATCTTATGTCTACAGTCAGTCTGAAAGGATATGTAAGTTATGTTTGTATGCAAACACAAACTATATAAATGAATTTGATATTTTGTTTTTCAAAATGATTAATGTTACAAAATGTCTTATGATTACTTCAAGACATGATTTCTGATATGTTATTCCTCAAGTCCTGTTTGTGGTCAAAGGCTTGCGAACGCAGTTCGCTTACCAGGCGTTCGAACCTCACCTGCGACCGATTTGTGCAGCAGACCATGTCGCGTTGTGTTATAACCTGTTGGTATGGGAGCCGATCGTTCAGAAAGCAATGGCAAACTACTGAACGTAAAACTTGCCTAGTAGATCCACAGCAGCTGAAAATGCTGGTGTTGACTGCAGCGTCCTGTAAGGGATATGCAATATTTTTTAAAAAAAGTTCTGTTTAAGAATATGAGTTTGGGAACCTATCACAGTGTAATGATATTAGTTTATCAAGACAAAAACCACATAACAATACATGACAGATTTATGGAACATCCTTATCACTTGTGTCACACATAATACACACATTAAATTTGATGTAATACTTATAGTGGCAGCCATTCTTTGGTGTCCCCTCTCCCCCCCCCCCCCCTCCCCCGCCCATCCATTCAATAATGAGTCTTCAATTGGAGAGAAAAACAAGAACATCTTGTCATCAATGTTCCCTCTAACTGTTGTTTAGGAGCAAGAATTCTATTTTGTAAGCTTCTAACATGAAATTTGTGAGCATGCCTACATTTGACAATTAAGTACATTTGATCCCAATAGTGTCTGCTTGTGCACTGAATCTCAGTGGTATGGACTTTGTTGATGACATTGCCTTCTTGTCCGACACATTGAAATGATGTGCAAGATTTAGCTAAACACAACAAATAGGAGGTCACAATAATTATGTCTAAAAATTCACAGGGAAAGACTAAGATAATGAGAATAAATCAAGCTTCCTCTTTTTTCATTCGCCTGAAATATGTTTATAACTACAATGTTGTCTCTTGTATGAATCTAACAGTCTTTTTTTAGTTCACTCAGTGGTCCATAGAGTTTATCTTCCACTGTTGTCTCTCTAGGCCAGAAGGTTCGCCTGGATATGTTGTAGATTGGGCAATCCTGGAGTATGTGCTCTGCTGTAAATCAAGCAAATGATAACCTAATCTCCCTTGGTGAAACTTCACTTCAAGTGGCAGAATTATACATTTATTTATTTAGGTAGCAATGTAGACAAAGATGGGGGAACATAAAGAGATATTAATATAAGCATATAAAAGGAACTTCCATAGCACTAAAAGATTTGTCAGCTCCAATGTTAAATTGAAGAACCTACATTTGAAGAAATCCTATATGTAATCACACGACTTAAAAACAATAAGGCAACTGGGACTGATGGAATTGCTGCTGAATTTATAAAGGCAGGTGGCCATGCATTACATCTAAAGCTATACGAACTAATAATAAAGATCTGGAGGACAGAAGAATTACCCCATGACTGGAAAGAGTCATTATTGATACCTATCTTTAAGAAAGGAGACAAGTTCCAATGTGGAAATTATAGAGGAATATTACTACTGTCCACAAGCTATAAGATACTATCCGCAGTATTACTAAATAGACTAAAACCATATTCAGAAGACATATTAGGTGACTACCAGGCGGGTTTTAGACAAAACAGATCAACAATAGATCAGATATTTATCTTACGACAAATAGCCGAGAAACATTGGGAATATAAAAGAGATCTCCATAACATTTTTGTGGATTTTAAAAAGGCTTATGATAGTGTCCATAGGAATAGTCTATGGAATGCTATGCAGGAATTTGGAATACCAAGGAAGTTAATCAACATGACCAGACTATGCATGGAAGATACTTATAATATAGTAACATATAAAGGCAGGAAATCAGACCCCTTCTAAATAACATCTGGCTTGAAACAAGGTGATGCACTATCGCCGCTACTCTTCAATCTGGCTCTAGAGAAAGTTGTAAGGAAGGTAAAGGAGGAATGTGATATTGGAGGAACATCCAAGCTGCTTGGTTATGCAGATGATATAGATATTATAGGGCAAAGTGAACAAAAGACATTGGAAATATTGACTCACTTAAAGGAAAAAGCCCAACAGATGGGGCTGGTTATCAACCAAGATAAGACAGAATATATGGTAATTTCAAGAGACGGAATGGCTAAAAACTCTGGCCACATACAAATAGATAATATGACCATTAAAAGAACGGAAACATACAAATACCTGGGTACAATCTTCAACTGCTCCAACATCATAAGGGAAGAAATACAAACTAGAATCAACTCTGGAAATAAGATATACTATGCACTACATCATCTACTAAAATCAAAGGCGCTATCTCATAACACCAAAATCACAATATACAAAACACTGATCAGACCAGTTGTGCTGTATGGCTCTGAAACCTGGAGTACAACGAAAAGAGACGAAGCCTTGTTACAAACCTTTGAGAACAAAATTTTAAGACGCATCTTTGGACCCATTAGGGATACACATAGTGGAGAGTGGAAAAGAAGAAGTAACAAAGACATTTATGATCTGTTTAAGTCCCCGCTAATCACTGGTATCATGAAGGCTAATAGACTACAATGGCTGGGGCATATAGAAAGAATGGAAGATAATAGGGAAACAAAACTCGCTTACACTCAGGAAATAAATGACCACAGACCCCGAGGTAGACCAAGAAGGCGGTGGAGAGATAATATATATACAGATCTACAAGCACTTGGAATCAACGACTGGCAAGAGAAGGTCAACCAGAGAGACGAATGGAGACGGATTGTATTTGCAGCAAAGAACCTCAATGGCTCGGAACGCTGAAGAAGAAGAAGAATGTTAAATCATTATTGCTGTTTGTATCAGAAACTTGGAAACTGTCTCATCATTCATCAATGGCACATTGCCATCTTGACAGACGATAGTTTGTTACATTGTGCTTCACAAATGCATAATAACTACAACCCATAGCGGTAGCAAATGTGACTGATAAAGCCAATTTGCGCTGTAATTGTTCGTCCATAGTGGATGCATGTGAACACATGGTCATTTCCACCATCATGCACCATCTTACGCCTTGTACGCTCGGTGTGTAACTTATCTGCAATCATGGTCTTCTTTGTCTTTATTCCATTTCTGATATCTGCCCTCCATGCAACACGTTCAGCAGCGACTTGCTCCCAATGTGCATAGTGGATGCATGTGAACACATGGTAATTTCCACCATCATGCACCATCTTACGCCTTGCACGCTCGGTGTGTAACTTATCTGCAATCATGTTCTTCTTTGTCTTTATTCCATTTCTGATATCTGCCCTCCATGCAACACGTTCAGCAGCGACTTGCTCCCAATGTGCATTATGAATGCCTGTATCAATCATTTCCCGCTTACACACATCTTTGTATCGTAGTAGAGGCCGACCCTGAGATCTCTTACCCATCTGTAATTCACCAAAAAAGATGTCCTTTGGTATTCTACCATCATCCATCCTCCTACTGTGTCCTATCCATCTAAGTCTACGAAGACTGAGCATGGAATAAACTGTCACACAACCTGATCTTTCCAATACTTCAGTATTTGTGATTTTGTCTTGCCACTTAATACCAAGTATTCTTTGCTGACACCGCATATGAAAGCTGTTTAAATGTTTCTCTTGGTGTGAGTAAGTTGACCAGGCTTCACTGCCATAAAGAAGAGCACCAAGGACACAGGCTTGGTAGACAAGTACTTTTGTTTTGGCAGTAAGCTTCCTGTTCTCCCAGACTCTTTTTCTTAACCTGTTCATTGTTGTTGCTGCCTTACCAATCCTGATGTTGATTTCCTGATCTAAGGATAATTTGCTATTTACCTCAGATCCTAGATATGTAAAATGGTCTACTATCTCCAGTTGGACATCATCAATAAAGATTGATGGTACCCCATGTGCACCTTGTGACATAATCTGTGTCATTTTTGCTAATTGTTAAACCAAATTCAGAACAAGCATTGGGGAGAATGTCTAAACAATTATTAATGGACTACAGACATTCAATCATTGGTGCCTGTGTGGTAGGTATGCCAGCCACGCCGCGATCCAAACTGAAAACAGAAGTGATATACTGAGCCTACCCGGCCTGTTCTGTTGTGTCACTAAAATGGCTGCTGTAAAGACCATTCATGCTTACGACATCATTCATTCAAGTATCACGTGACAATAACAGACACCATCTTAGGTTTTCCAGGAAAGGTAAGTCTAATATTACGTGCACAGCAATTGGTTGAAATTATCGTGAACTTTTAAATAAACTGAATTACTTGGTACAAAGTAAGTAAATTTATATTCTAGAGCTTGATTATTTAATATTAACTGATTGCCTGCCAAACAAAAAAGCGGTCCTGACCAAACATAAATTCAAGGCAGAAAATTTGAAGTAGGGGCGTGTCACAATAATGCTTTTAAAATGGTTAAAATAGTAGCAGATGTATTGTATTACATATCAAATTAAAGAGGATTGCACAGGGAACATGACAGTGTTAATAATTAATTGATAGGTTACAAATATTATGACAATAATGAGAGGTTTAGTAATAACAATTGACATTAAAGTGTTACAAATTATGAAAAAAATTCATTTACCAAGGTGTCATTTTCTATCCACTGCAGCTGATCCAATTAAATTTAGTGAATAATGGTACACACAACACTTTTGTTCAAGAATATCACAAGAACTGCTCCAAAACATGAATAAAACACAATTAAATCATAAAATTATGAAGCACATAATTTTCACACAAAATGGAAAATGTCAGGAACACATCAGGCAGATTACTGAGGAGTAGAGTACTGAGAAACAATATAACACTATTTTCTATTTAGTTATTATTATTATTATTCTAAATTTAATTATTTATATACTCCCTAAATACTTTGTGATAGGCAAAGTAAATTTAGTGGCACAAGTGTGGCCCATTAGAGCAAGCATAAGTCGGCATGTGCCATCATATTCTGAGGAACTGTCACTGTTAGATTTCATTTTATATTATGACCGTCTTCTAAATAATTAACTGACTACTGCACATGGTTAGTTTTAGAATCTTTCACAAAGTACTTTACATCACAATAACTATAATATAAAATTGTTTAAAACTGTAATTTTATTAAAATATATGAGGTCCAGAACCAGAAGGTATTGTCACTTCGAATTTCGAATCACAAAAATCATTTGGAATCTCATGCCATGCGTGTTTTCAAGTGTTCATCTTGTTGGCCATGCGTGTTTTTGCACATGGGTGGAAGGGAAATATTTCGTTGTAAAGTTTAATTCAATGAGACACTAAAAATTGTGGACTAAAACGGATAAATGGATCAATTAAAGCACTATATATACGGAACCGATAGGTCAGTTTTGGGGTGTCAAATTCGTGTTATAGAACCAACCAATCGGTCTGCATCAGAGAATCAGTTAAGATATTTTTAGATGGATATTCGAATTCAGCACCCATTTTTACATATATTTGGAGAGTTTTACCGCTTGTTTCACTTTACCTCTAGTAAACAAAATCAAAATATGTCTGCAAGATGTTTGAATGGAACTCCAAAATGGCGGCAGCCAGCCATGGACAGTTAAAGAGAATAAAAGTTTAAAGATTATTAATAATTTATTTGTATACTTGTACTATTTTTGTATCATTTAACATGACGGGACATATGGATGAAGCCAGATTTCATGTCCGTCAATGACCCATTCGATACAATGTCGGATGGACTGGAAGTGGAGAAAATGAGACACAATAAAAGAGCTTCAAAAGTACGAGGAACATGAGAACATCCTAAACCGTTTGGCTTCAGAAAAATGTGAATACCTCCACTTAGAATTGACATACAGGCATTATTGAGGGGGAGGCTCTATTCGCAATTCCATTGCGAATAGAACAAAATTATATTCGCAATAGAATTGCGAATAGAGAAAAATTATATTCGCAATCGAATTGCGGGAAGTAACAAACATGTCACAGTGTCTGCTCACTAGTCAATTTTAGTTTGGGCCATTAAGAAGTCTAAGAAGGTGGTTAATTTAAATAGGAATGTTCACTGTTGCAAGTTTAATTCTGCCGAATTCTCTGTATTTTTTAATGAATCACTCTTCTTCTTACTTCTGTCTGTTCTTTTGGCATCCCGTTTTATTTTTACATTACGTTAGTCTTGTTTAAATATCAAGAATAATTTTTTCAGAACAGGTATCCCAATACAAATAGTGATCCCTACAAATAATTCTGTCCCCAGGCGAGTTCAAGAATTGTTAACTTTCGTTTCTGTACACTTACTGTTACCAGGCATGTATCCATGTTTGTTTACGTTACTGTCCTATTATTTATGTCCTGATAATATCACAGAAGTGATGATTCTCTTAATTTGACACTTTCTATGGCCTCCATTCCATCCTCTCTGAGTGACTCTGTTCTGGTCCAAGCTGACAGTAATATGCTTGGCCTCAGAGAGACATGATTAAGCAATTCAAACACCAGGCTTTCGATTGACTGGCCTCATGAATTAATAAATAAACAAGGATAAGGAAATGCTTTGCATATAAAGTGCAGGAAAACCTGGTATATATGAAGCAGGTGGAAAAGAGGAGAGAGATAGATAACAAAGATAGTGTGAGAGACAGAGATATGGGAAAGATGTATTGAAAGACATTAAAGAGTGGTAAAGACAAGAAAGGGAGAGGTGGGAGATCGAGACTTAGAGAGAGAGAGAGAGAGAGAGAGAGAGAGAGAGAGAGAGAGAGAGAGAGAGAGAGAGAGAGAGAGAGAGAGAGAGAGAGAGAACTTGTGTTCGGATGGCTAAGCTCCTTTCCCAAGACAACAAAAGTAGAGGACAGATAAAAACAGAAAGACAAGTGTGCAGGTTCTTGTGCAGCAAGATAAACAAACTTAATACACAAAATCCGTAGAAAACATATGCCTAAAGCGAAATCATCAGACTAGCATTGGTGTCACCTAATTCCTAAAAATGAAAAAAAAATTTTGCCTCCCCGGCAGGGAATCGATCCTTGAGCTCCCGTGTACCAGGCGGAGACACTAACCACTATGCTACTGAGGACACGTTAATAGATCAATAAAATATTGTAATATGGACACAGGCATAATCATGTGACCTACTTCTATTGCAAATATAATTTTGTTTCTATTATTTGCAATGGAATTGCGAATAGTCACTCCGTTATTGAGGTACCATTAGATTTGGTTTTTCAAGGCCTATCTACCTGTGATGGTCGCATTTGTAAATACCCAATTTGAAAATCATGACTAGAATACCTACTGTGTAGAATAAAAGGATTAAAGAGATTGTGGTATGACACTAATGAGTTCATGAAAAAAGCTAAACTACAAGTGAATTAAGAAGTGAGGAAAGACAATGCGGCTAGGCAGGGCACAGATAGAGAAAACCTGACAATAGTATACAGTATAACAAGTAAGTCTATTATATTATCCATACCCACAGGACAAATGAAATACTCAAATAGTATTCCGTATTCGAATCACCATTACACGGAGAAGACGAACAGAATAAGAGGTGTACAATTCAAATTGGGTATGGGATATGAGCTGATAGAATAGAGAGGTTCGACTTCATCGCCTCCAGTTTTATCCAATTTGCTCGGTCTCATTCGATGAGGCAGCCTGTCGAAAGCGTCGCACATAGCACGAGCTCCTGCGACGACCCCCAAGAACTCCGAGGGAACTGCACCCGTGAACTGACAGGCCGAGTTCGGAGAATCGAACCCACAATTTTTGGAATGCGAAGCAGGCTACTTGGCCACCTTCGACCCCCCCCCCCCCCCCCCCCCATTATAGTAAGATAGTGCAACAATATATTCAACACCATTAAACGACAAATGAATTATCCAACACAATATTCAACATTACCCAACTAAGAGTGTGTTTTAGTCCAACTCTTCGACACGCCGCCATGTTTCCTGCAACTGCCGAAGTTAGTACAAAAACTTAGAGACACTCTCAAATGGTCAACAGAGTTACCGAAACAATAATATACGAGAAATAAATTCACATGCATTCATTGATGAGTCACAGAAATACAGCACAGACTCGAACCCACCTGTTTTTGTGTTTGTGAATTTACTTCTCATGCTGTTTCTATGTTCGCTAAACAACAACAATATGAATGTATGTGTTACGTGAACACGCGCACACACGCTAAGTCATAACATTCACAATTCCATACATATGCCATACATATGCATTATGCATTTGCTGTTTTTAAATGTCAGCTTACATCATATTTTTCGCGTGAGAAATCGTCCTCGCCTTCATGCGCATTCGGGTATCAAACTTTAATGTATTTACATAAAACAGCAGTCATAATGAGTTTTTGAAGTCTCACAGTGTGTCCTTAAATAGAACTTGTGTAGTAGTAGTAGTAGTAGTAGTAGTAGTAGTAGTAGTAGTAGTAGTAGTAGTAGTAGTAGTAGTAGTAGTATGCCTCTTTCAGTCCTGAAGGACTATAGAGTTGTGCCGCTGGGGAGGTACCTGGCAGCACCGCTGGTGACTGGATAGTCTGATGGGGGGTACGGGGTGTCAGGCATTGGTAGCACCTTTGGTAAGGATGACTCTCATGTCCTTCTCAAGACCCATCTCCCACTGGTCCAAGCCTGACACCCAGCTCGTGCCTGTGGCTCCTAGTAGCTGTCAGCATGCGACAGCGGCCACCCCCCCCCCCCCCCCCCGAGCAACAGATGTGAGAGGCTGGCTAAACCAGGCATGGGTAACCGATTTGGTGTCAAACCAAGCGGTAATCTAGAGTATGCCTATCCAGCATGTTGTGAAGACAGGACTCGGCAGACTGCGCGGAAGAAATCATTCCTGATTCAACGGGCAAGACGGCGTTTACCTGCAAAGCGTTGTGGATGTAATGAGCACGGCAAGGCACGTAGAGCGCCCTGATCATCCACTGCACCTGTATGCGTCTCCAGTCGTCTCGATCAGTTGTCTTGCCACTGGACTCAGATGGACTCGGGCGAGAGAGTGAGGTCGACGAATTGCGCAACTCTTCCTCACTTTAATCCAAGTCATCGCGCATGTCATTCTTCATCCAAACGTCAAGCATTCTTTGCCCACATTGTCAAAGAACATTTCGAGCCAAAATAGGCCTTATCAGCCATCTTAGAACCCACGGCTCCATACCTTTAACCCCACTGGATGAAATGAATGGTCATAACATTCTTGATGGACAAACAACAACAGTCTGATGCGAGAGTGAGAATCTCTGTCACAGTTTCCGCATCTGTAAGACAAGGCAGGTCTCGCAGTAAGTGACTGCATTTTGAGCCTGTGCCGCCTATCCTCAGTTTGTTGGATCAGATTGCGCTCAAAGAGTACCAATCCATTACGTACATCTCTTCTCCAGGAACATCTGTCTATCGCAACTCTTTCCCACATGTCTGGATCTATGTCAAGGGTTTTCATATCTTGTTTACACACATCCCTATATCGCATTTGGGGCCTTCCGGTTGGCCTCTTCCCTGCGGCTAGTTCTCCGTATAGGAGATCTTTGGGAATACGTTCATCCTCCATTCGAGATACATGGCCCAGCCACTGGGGGCGTCTCTGCTTGAAAGGGTGTGCACTGTGGTAATATCTGCTCTTTCAAGCACATGTTTGTTTGTTATGTGGTCTTTCCATGATATGCCAAGGATACGTCTCAGACATCTCATATTGAAGGAATTCAACTTTCTTT
Source organism: Cepaea hortensis (assembly GCA_963921405.1). NCBI lineage: Eukaryota > Metazoa > Mollusca > Gastropoda > Stylommatophora > Helicidae > Cepaea > Cepaea hortensis. Next base: position 8,570,895 of record OY992881.1, read on the forward strand.
CCTGTCTTGAGTACATGGTCCAGGATTCAGACCCATAGAGTAGTGTGCTAACAACACAAGCTTTATATACTTGAACTTTTGTGCGCTCTGTTTGTCTATTATTCTCCCAAACTCTTTTAGTTAGCCTGGAAAATGTTGTGGCTGCCTTTCCAATGCGTCTGTCGATTTCTGTCTCTAATGAAAGATTATCTGATACTGTCGACCCCAAATACACAAACTCGTGGACGACTTTCAATTCATAATTAGAAATTTTGATTGACGGAAGCGTACCAGCATCTTGTTCCATCATCTGTGTTTTACTTAGGCTAATGGTGATTCCAAAGTCGTTGCAGGCGGCTGCAAAATGATCTATGAGCCGTTGGAGATCTTCTTCTGCATGAGTAGTCAGTGCTGCATCATCTGCAAAAAGTAGTTCTCTTATGCATCTTGATCTTATTTTGGTCTTTGCTTTGACTCTGTGGCTAAGGCCTTGCGAACGCGGTTTGTGAGCCCGTATACCCGGGTTCGAAACACGGCGGTGCTGGTTTTTTCGAAAAAGGTATAGGGGCCGGTCGTTCAGAAAGTAATGGCAAACTACTGAACGTATCACCTGCCTAGTACATCAACAGCAGCATGAAAATGCTGGTGTTGACTGCAACATCCCGGAAGGGATACGCAACAACAACAAAAAAAAATTTGAGTCTTGATGGGTTAAAAAGTTTGCTATCAGATCTTGTATGGAGGTATATGCCTTCAGTGGCAGTCCCAAATGTCTGCCTTAACGAGACCGACGAAGAAGATAACAAAAAGTGTAAGAGCAAGCACGCAGCCCTGCTTTACTCCACTGCTGATGCTGAATGGCTGGGATGTTGAGCCGTCAAATAAAATGGCCTCCTGCATGTTTTCGTGAAATGATTTCACGAGATCAAGAAGAGTGGGTGGACATCCTATCTTTTCAAGGATGGTCAAATGCCATTGTGAGGTCGATGAAGGCAATATAAAATGGCTTCCTCTGTTCTCTGCACTTCTCTTGGAGCTGCCGGAGTGAGAAATCATATCGATGGTGGACCTGTTGGGTCTAACTCGGCACTGTGATTCGGGGTAGATTCTTTCAGCAAGAATGTGTAACCTTTTAAGGATTACCCGAGCAAAAATCTTGCCTGTAATGCTGAGAGGGAAATGCCGCGATAGTTGTTGCAGTCGCTTCTGTCGCCTTTGTTTTTTATAAGGGATAACAATGTTTGCGTCTTTCATATCTTGTGGTACTGATGTTTCTTTCCAGCAGAGCTGAAATGTTGCATACAGTTATGGGATGATTATTTATTTGCTACATTTAAAAATTTCAGGTGGAATGCTGTCTTTTCCTGGTGCCTTGCCGGATTTGAGCAGGTCTAGTGCTTCGCTGATTTCTGTGAGGCATGGTTCGTTATCCAGGGCATGCATGGTGGACTGTTGATTGATGGCTTCCACAGCTTCTTCTCCAACAGTGTTCTTCACTGAGTATAGCTCTGAGTAGTGTTCTACCCAGCGATCCATTTGTTTCGCTCGATCTTTTATGATTATCCCCTCTGTTGATCGTAAAGGGGCCATCTTATTTTTTGATGGACTGACAGCTTGCTTGATTCCCTCGTACATTCCTCTTATATTTCCAGTGTCTGCACAAGTTTGAATTTGAGCAGAGAGCTGTAGCCAGTACCTGATCGCACATCTTCTTGCCACAGTTCGCAATGCCTGCAATGTTTTGTCTGAAGGTGATGTTTTATACATGCATGTCTCTTTATCTCCAGGACTGGGAGCATCTCTTCAGAGTGTGCTTCAAACCAGTCGGTTGACTTAGTTTGCTTCTTGCCAAATGTTGATAGTGCTGTATTGTAGATGGTGTCGCGAAAATGACTCCATCTCTCGGTGACAGTTCCGTTTGTGGGGCCAGGCAGAGTTTCCGCTACAGCCTGGGTGAATTTGTTGATCTTCTCTTTATTTTGGGTGCCACTGGTGTCAATGCGAGGTCTTCCTTCTGTTCTACTGCTGTAGATTCTCTTGGGCTTTATCTTCCCCTTGCAGGAGACGAGTGAATGGTCGGTGTCGCAGTCGGCACTATGATAGCTGCGAGTCAGCCGTACATTGCGGAGATTGCTGCGTTTAGTGAGCTCTAGGTCGAGTTGGTGCCAGTTTTTTTTTTTTTTTTTTAATCTGGGGTGCCTCCATGACAACTTGTGTTGAGGTTCCGTGTCAAAGAAGGTGTTGGTCACGCACAGATTATGGTGGATGCAGTATTCCAAGAGACGCTATCCATTGTCATTGATCTTCCCAACACCAAACTGTCATAGACACGAAGGCCAAGATTTGTGGTCGGAGCCAACCCTGGCATTGAAATCCCCCAGGATAAAAAGATGTTGTTTCTCTGGTGTTTCACTGACTTCTTTGCTAGGGTCGTCATAGAACTTGTCTTTAGATTCTGATGCTGCAGTTAGCGTTGGGGCGTAAGCGCTTATAATACTAACTGGGCCTGCCACTGTCTGGAGTTGGAGCTTCGTATTCTTTCAGTGCCATCACTTGGTGGTATGATGGAATTAAGCAGCTTGTTTCTGATAGCGAAGCCAACACCATGCTCCCTGGTCTCTCCGCACCGCTTGCCGTGCCAGTAGAAAGTGAAGTCCCTCTCCTTGATGTATCCAAATTCTTCGAGTCTGGCCTCTTGCATTCGACAATGTCTATCCCCAGTCTGAGTAGTTCGTTGTTTATCACTGCAGTTTTGCGGGCATCCACAATCTCGTCTGAGATGCTAGTGGTCATGGTTCTTACGTTCCATGTTCTCAGCCTTAGGTTTTTTTTTTTTTCTTTTTCTGGTTGCTAGGTGTATAGATTGTGGTCCACGTGTCAGGATTTCCCCCCTAAGCTCCACACACCCTCAGGAGCAGATTAACCGTGGCGAGACAACACTTTAATGACTGGGGGATGCCCAGCTTAGGCAGGCGGTAGCTGTCTAGTGAGCTCTCCCACCGTCGGAAGTAGCCCCTGGCGCCTTGCTCTACGCCAATAGCATTAAGACTTATAACCGGTAAATGCTGCTTCCCGTGTTGTGTCACCGCTTTATGCAGTGCTGAAGTGACCTCTTCAGGGCACAAGCCTGGGTAATGGAAATCGGAGAACCAGCTGTTTCCCAGTAGCAGGTTCCCCTTCTCCACGTCGCCGATGTTGACCAAGGGAAAGGCAGTAGCCAATACAACTTGACATCGGTGCCGTCGCAGGAGTTGCCAGAACTATGTTGTTTACAACATGGAACTGCCTTAGGGACTCTTATCTCCGGATTTGTCCTCAGGGTTTACTCCAGAAGCCTTTCCCATATGGGTATACCCGCAAGGCAGCGGAGGTTTGAGATTTAGAGTTCCCTCTCTTAGAAGAGATACCAGCCAAGGCTGACGAGCCTCCTCTGCCCGGGAATCAGTAAGGATGGAAGTCTACCATTCTTCCTTCCTGGCAGTGGCCATACTGATCGGATGGCCGTAGCCATTATCTCTATTGAAAGATCCTCTGCCCACCGTCGCTGACTTTAAACCATAACCAACAACATCTGTCGGCTGCACCCAAGTCCAATGGGGGGGGGGGGGGGGGCTAAACGTGTATTCCACCTTGCCCAAGGGTGTCCCGTAGGTTAGCGGAGGGAAGGAGAGAACTTGTGTAGGCCAAAGTAATTGGCTCCGTTCTGCATATGTTAGAGCACATGCAGCCGTCATGTTCCTAATTCCACAGCTACACTGAACAGTTTCTCCAATTCCTTGCTCGTTGACACGGATGGCTATGAGCTAAGAGGCAAGATAAGTGCCTGGGGATTCATAGCCAAGGTTAACGGACAGCGTTTAGTGCTAGGAGAGTCTGGTATATGATATCACTAAATCTAGTATGAGAATGGCGGTAGAATCAATTACTGCGGTGCTCCGCTGGCTGAAAAATAAATAGCACACACATGTCATGGTTATAACGGGCTCACGGAACATGCTGAGCTGGTATGCTTCGCGCGGAGTGGAATGCGTCAATAAAAAACAAATCTAAGATATGACTTATCCGTTGCATCATCCTTCCACCCATGAATTCTCCAACTCTGGTGTCCACAATCGTGGTTGGGTGAAAATTCTTCTTATTGGTTTAGATCTGCCCTGTGATCTAAGGCGCCCCAAGAGCGAAGAGTGATCGCAATAATTTCTTCTTCTGCGTTAATACGGAGTTGTGTTTTTTTTTCGGACGTGATTGCGCTGTGCCTTTTTACAGCGGAGCTGCGTTCTTGCGCCGATAGGCCGACACAACCGATTTCTGCGGGCATTTGTTGACCGGGTTAACCTTCCTGGGGGTTTCGTAAGACGTTTGACTCTCATTGTTGTGGTGTTATCCTCCATCCCAGCTAGTCCATTTAGAACAGCCGAAGATATAATGGTCAGCCCTCAGGGAAAGGCAGGGGCAGACCATGGGCATTCCCCGTCATCCAAGGAGGATTCCATAATTGCAGAGCCGACACATAGCGCTCTGGTACTGGGTTCACCCAAGGAATCGTCACGTCCTGCACATGGCTGCTTAGCCTCACTTCCGTATATTGGGCCTTCCGTTCACTACAGGCTGTTCCTACGGAAACCTGAAGAATGCAGTCTGCAGATAACATCCACACGGTGAGCTTTCGATTCGGACTTTCCACATGATGGATTTGCTAGCCAAGCAATATTCCATTTCATGTCTCTGGGACGCTTTTTTTACCGACTTACCTGTTGTATGAACTGTGGCAGTCTAAGTACTTCTTCATGCACCTTTAGATGTCAACCTGAATGTAGTTAAAGTAAGCTGCAGTCAACTTGAGCTTGTTGATATCTCCATAGAGCTTGTCCTCAAATGAAGCAGGCGTGGGCCAAAATATCTTTCTCTGTTCTGCATATATTGGGCACTCCTACAGCAAATGTTTAGCTGTCATTTTACCAGTTACACTATTACATTCATCGGTATTTCCTATCTTTAGCTTATTGAACAAGTGGTATTTCAGCCTGTTATGTCTTGTGCGGAGTCTGAAGATTGCTACTTGTTCTCTTCGGTCGAGTTTGTAATATGCATCATCTTTCTGGTGGCCTGGATGCTCTGATCTCCATTCGTTCTATAAGTGCTTTTTATAAACCTCTTTGCCTCATAATAAGTAATGTCTATGTCAGGCTGAGGTAGTCGTACGCCCTCTTTTGTCAATCTGTCAGCCTCTTCATTGCCAGGTATACTGCAATGTAATTAGATCCACTGTATTACGTTTTTTTTTTTTTTTTGATTTCTGACATAGTCCATAGAGTGCTGCTCTTAGGTCTGCTAGTTCTGTGCTGTTTTTGCTCTTCAGTATTGAGACAGCTGACTTTGTATATGTGAAGCTATTTGCTTATATTTATTTTCCTCCATCAAGAGCATTTCTGCTGCAGTTTTCAAAGCTTCTACCTCTGCTTTACTTGAAAATTTTCAAGTTGCCACTGACTGTCTCCCCCCCCCCCCCTTCCCCCCTCCATTTTTGTAAATTTACGAGAATTTCTCCTCCTCCAATTTCTATTGAATTTTTGGCTGATCCGTCTGTATATGTATGGGTCCAATTGTTACTTGGGTAATGTTCTTTTATGTAGTTTACAGCGATTTTTCTTCTTTTTGTTTCATTCTGAGTGTTACTTTTCTCAGTATCTGGAATGTTTTCTATCATCTCAGGCAGTTGCTGCTGTCTCCAAGCTGGGAATTTGTGTGCATTGTAAATGGGTTTGCCTGTTGATATGAGGATCTGCCCTAATATTTCATTTTGCAGTGTCTACAAAATTGCTACGCTTCAGTCTTCTCTTTCCAAAACCATTAAACCTTTTATACATAGGGTGGTCTGTCAATCTTCTAAATTTTTCTGCTTGTTGCTGGGCTCTGCTATCTCTTCTATCCTGCATTGGTTGTAAACAAGTGATCTCTTCTAGTTCGTTAATAGGCGTTGTCTTCAGGCTTCCAGTTATAATGCGCATTCCTTGATTTTGGACTCTACTTATTTTGTTAGTTTGACTTAGCTGCTGTTGCCCAAGCTGTGATGCCATATTCCAGTACTGGCCTCACCCGTCCAGTATATAACTTCTTGAGAACTTTCTCATCTGCTCCCCATGTTGTACCAGCAAGCTTTTTCATGATTGCCATTCTTTGCCTTGCTCTTGTTCAATTTTTCTCAACCTGTGTCTTCTATTTCAGGCGACGATCAAAGGTGACTTCAAGATAGTTTGGATTTTCTTCATGGCGCAATATGTTTCCATTATATACCAGCTTATGTTGCTGAGTGTTATTTGAGAGGGAGAACACTGTGCATGTTTTCTCCTCACTTATCTTCACTAGCCATGATTTTGACCAGTCCTCTAGCGCTAATAAGGCTTGCTGTATTCTGCTGTTAGCTGTACTAACATATTCTTCAGATGTCCATATGGCTAGGTCATGTACAAAGGAGGATGTGTGTACTCTGGCTGGAAAATGTTCTGTGATGTCATTTATATATGCTAGGAATAATGTTGGTGAAAGAACTCCTCCTTGGGGTTCACCTCGCTCCAACAGCATCATTTTGCTAGTTTGTCCTTGTACTTTTATCCTGGCAGTTATGTTCTCAAGGTAGTGGCTGATCCATGTGTACATTTTCCCACAAACATGCATTGTTTTGCAGTTTTACTTTCAGTCTTTCCTTCCAAACTTTATCAAATACTTTTTTCTAAATCTTTCCAGCTAGTGTGCGCTTTTTCTCTTGGAAGGCATCCTCTATTTACTGAGCTATATAGGTTATTTGATCTTCAGTGGATCTGCACTTTCTGAATCCTGCTTGGTGTGGTGTTAAACGTTGGTTTTCTTCCAGATGCTATGTTAGCCTGCCATTTATAATGCGTTCCATTAATTTTCCTACACAGCTAAGTAGACTGATAGGTCGATAGCCATTTGGTTCTTTCAGGTTTTTTCCTTTCTTTGGAACAGGTATTAGTATAGCTTCCTTCCATGCCTGTTGGCATGGCAGGGCAGACCAGGCCCTAAGCCTTGGTTGGCGACTGGTCTAGGATCGAAGCTCCGACAGGCGGACAGTTAGAGCATTGCTTTGCTGATCCGGCAGCTTCTGCAGCTTGTCTTGTTCCAGATGTAGGGGTGTTACCTTTCCTCTGGAGTGAACTAGGCAGGCCGAGAGAGGGATCATGCTGCATGGGCAACACATGATCTCTATATTTTAGCCCAGGCTTTGTGCTATGGAGAGGCAATAACTCCATCCCTGGTCTTAACTGGTCTCGGAATCAAAGCGAGAGGCAACTGTTACGGGTTATAAGTCCTTGTCAGTTGGCGTAGACATGGGGCGCCACGCGTTGCCTCTGACGGTGGGAGACACCTATAGGTGTCACTGATCAGCTACCGCCCGCCTCAAGCTGGGCAGCCCCCAGCCAATTGGGTGCTGATCCGCCACAGCCTGCCTGCTTCAATGGGTGCTTGGGGCTAGGACAAAATCTGAATCGCAGGCTGTAAAACCAATGCACCAGGTACAAACAAAAATATAAATAGAAACCTCAAGCTACGGCTTGCAACCTGGAACGTGAGAACCATGTGTCCAGGATTTTCCACTGACTTGACCAATTTGGATGATGTGAGAAAAACGGCTGTGATTGATGCCGAACTCAATCGTCTTAACATTGATATTGCTGGCCTGCAGGAGACTCGCCTCGCTGAGGAAGGGTCACTCAGGGAAAACAACTACACCTTTTTCTGGAAGGGTAAAGGGCAGGCAGAAAAAAGGCAACACGGTGTGGGCTTTGCAGTGAAGAATTCGCTACTGGGAATGATTGAAATTCCAGCAGGAGGAAATGAAAGACTATTATCCCTGCGCTTGGCAACCTCTTTTGGGTTTGCCACCATTATTACTGCATATGCACCGACACTCGATTCCTCTGATGATGTGAAGGATTTGTTCTATGAGGAGTTAGACTCTGTGATCAAGGCAGTTCCAAAATCCGACTACATTTATATGCTCGGTGATTTCAATGCTCGTGTGGGCAAGGACTCGAGTTCATGGCCAGTGTGCCTTGGAAAATACAACATCGGTCGCATGAATGAAAATGGGCAAAGGCTGCTGGAGCATTGCACCAGTAATGACCTATGTATTACAAACTCTTTTTTTAAAACAAAAGAGATGCATAAGGTCACATGGAAACATCCAAGATCCGGCCATTGGCACCAGCTGGACTTCATCATCACACGGAGACAACATCTGAACCATATATCATTGACTCGTAGTTACCACAGTGCTGACTGTGATACGGATCATTCTTTGGTTGTTGCAAGGGTTAGACTGAGACCAAAGAGAATCTACACAGCTAAACACAAATCTAGCCCCAGGATTAATATTATTAACACTCATGATCCTGAAAAGTACTTTCAGTTTCAACAGCAACTTGAAGACGCTTTCACTGATACACCAGAAAATTGTACAGTAAATGATAAATGGAATAAACTTAAGGAAACTCTTTGTAAAACTGCCGTAAAGGTTTACGGCACTGTGGATCATAAGAGGCAGGACTGGTTTGCGGCCAACAGCGAGACTCTGCAGCCCTTGATTGATAAGAAGAAGAAAGCTCTCTTAAGAAACAAGGAAAGACCAACGCGTAACACTCTGAGTGAGCTAAGGCAAGCTAAGAAGGATGTGCAAAAGGCTGCCAGGCAGTGTGCAAATGATTATTGGATCAAGTTATGTGAGTCCATTCAAATCGCAAGTGATAAGGGAGACATAAAAAGCATGTATGAAGGAATAAAGAAAGCCTGTGGTCCAGTGATCAAAAGAAGTGCACCATTGAAAACCTTGACTGGAGAAGTCATCACTGATAAGAAACAGCAGATGGACAGATGGGTAGAGCACTATTTGGAGCTTTACTCAAGTGAGACCAAACTAGCGGATAATGCCCTCAACGCCATAGAGGCTCTACCAACTCTTGACCACCTGGACACACTTCCCACCATAACAGAAGTTAAGTGTGCTATAAATGAACTTGCATCTGGCAAGGCTCCAGGTAAGGATGGGATTCCAATAGAGGTTATCAGGAGTGGGCAAGACACACTCACTATACAGATCCACCAGCTAATAGAGCTATGCTGGCGTGAAGGACAAGTCCCACAGGATTTCAAAGATTCAAGCATCATAACACTGTACAAGAACAAGGGCGATCGGAGCGACTGCAACAACTATAGGGGTATCTCACTTCTGTGTATTGTTGGAAAAGTATTTGCCAGAATTGTTCTGCGCAGACTTCAAGTCCTAGGAGATCAAGTCTACCCCGAATCACAGTGTGGCTTTCGACAGAACCGGTCTACCACTGATATGATATTCTCATTGCGACAAATGCAAGAAAAATGCCGTGAACAGAATCAACCACTGTTTATTGCCTTCATCGACCTCACAAAGGCATTTGATTTGGTCAGTCGTGAGGGTCTGTTCAAGGCACTAAAGAAGATTGGCTGCCCACCAACTCTTCTGTCCATTGTTGAATCGTTCCACACAGGCATGAAGGGTATAATCAAGTTTGATGGTGCAACTTCTGAAGAATTTGAAATCAAGAGTGGAGTTAAGCAAGGTTGTGTACTAGCTCCCACCCTCTTTGGAATATACTTTTCACTTCTACTGAAATATGCATTTCGTGATCAGGATGGTGGTATATACATTCACTCACGCTCAGATGGCGGCCTCTACAATGCTCAGAGATTGAAGGCTAAGACCAAAATTAGGAGGGTACTGATCAGAGAGTTGCTTTTTGCAGATGATGCTGCAGTTACGACCCACTCTGAGGAAGAATTGCAATGTCTACTATCTGCATTCTCCAATGCTTGTTCTGAATTTGGTTTAACAATTAGCAAAAAGAAGACACAGATTATGTCACAAGGTGCACATGGGGTACCATCAATCTTTATTGACGACGCCGAACTAGAGATAGTAGACCATTTTACATATCTAGGATCGGTGGTAAATAGCAAATTATCCCTAGATCAGGAAATCAACATCCGGATTGGTAAGGCAGCAACAACAATGAACAGGTTAAGAAAAAGAGTCTGGGAGAACAGGAAGCTTACTGCCAAAACAAAAGTCCTTGTCTATCAAGCCTGTGTCCTTAGTACTCTTCTCTATGGCAGTGAAACCTGGACAACTTACTCACACCAAGAGAACAATTTAAACAGCTTTCATATGCGGTGTCTGCGAAGAATTCTTGGTATTAAGTGGCAAGACAAAATCACAAATACTGAAGTATTGGAAAGATCAGGTTGTGTGACAGTTTTTTCCATGCTCAGTCTTCGTAGACTTAGATGGATAGGACATCTTAGGCGGATGGATGATGGTAGAATACCAAAGGATATCTTTTTTGGTGAATTACAGATGGGTAAGAGATCTCAGGGTCGGCCTCTACTACGATACAAAGATGTGTGTAAGCGGGACATGATTGATACAGGCATTGATAATGCACATTGGGAGCAAGTCGCCGCTGAACGTGTTGCATGGAGGGCAAATATCAGAAATGGAATAAAGTCAAAGGAGAAAATTATTGCAGAAAAGTCACACACCAAGCGTTTGAGACGTAAGATGGTGCATGATGGTGGAAATGACCACGTGTTCACATGCACCCACTGTGAACGGACATTTACAGCGCAAATTGGCCTTATCAGTCACACTCGCTACCGCCATAGTTAAAAGTTATTATGCCTTTTTAAAGCACAAACTATCGTCTGTCAAGACGGCAAGGTGCCAATGTGTATGCCTGTTGGACTATTCTTCTCTTCCAACTGTAATTTAGGACTGCCAGTAGTTTCTTTTTTGCCGTAGTGCCTAGACCTATTAGCATTTCATTTGTGATTCTATCCTTTCCTTGTGATTTCTTCTTTTTTAGGGTATTCATTGCCTGTTCCATTTCTTCCATTGTTAGATTTGCCATCATATATTCTGCTGCTGTCTCTGTATTACTATAATGTATCTGTTTATCTTTGATTGCTTTCTTCTGTTCGATTGTAATATCAATGTGGTTTGCACTGGTATAGTGTTCAATTAGTGCATTTGCAGCCTTTTCCCCTGTAAGCAGGGCATTTCCTTGTTTGTTATTTGTTTGTTTCTAGGTCCTTCATTGTTCATGGCTTTCACTAGTTTCCATAGTTTGTTTCCATCCCTGTCAAAGGTCAGGTTTTCTGTTTTTTCCCCTCCAACAATCTCTTGTTGTTTGACTTACTGTTCTTTTATATTTTGCTAAGATGGCTTTGAGAGAGATGTTCGCTTTAGTTGTTTGTTCTCTCTCTGCTGTCATCCTGGTATCTTCAACTATGTCCTCCAAAATTTGTAGTTATTCAGTCCAGTATGGTTTGTAATTTTTCCTCGCTCCTCTTGGAATAGACTCAGTGACTGCCTTATTATTGCTATGGTTAGACTTTCAACCATTTGATTCATGTTGCCATATCGTGTATTTATGTTTTCACAATATTTGTCTGTTAGTATGGCAAATCTGTCCCAATCTGCTCGTTTGTAATTCCAGTGGGGCAAAGGATTTTGCTCCTGTGGAACTTACTCCATATTCATTACAAGCTTGATTGGTCTGTGGTCACTAGCTGCTAATTGGTCAAGCACATGGCGATCGATTTTGTGGAGGATGTCTCCTGTGCAGAAAGCTAAGTCTGGAGTTGAAATAGTAAACCATCTTCTGGAATAATAGAAGCTCGGTGTGTTACCCGCTTTGTTGAGTAGATGGAGATTTGAGTCTATTTACCAGTCCTCCACTTCATCTCCTCTTTTGTCAGTATCTAGATATCCCCATCTTTCTGAACAGCTATTAAAGTCTCCGACAATAATGCAGTTTGTGTCAGTTATTTCCATGTTTGAGAGTGTAAGGTTCTCATCTGCTGTGTTATATAGATTGTAAATTCTTATTTTCACGTCCTTTATCATTATTTATATCAACACCTATAACTTCCATTTGGTTGTCAGAGATCACAGATACTTCACTGCAAGGTATTGTATTTCGTGTATTAGAACTCCTCGTCTGTGTCCTTTACTGTCGTAAAGTGTGGCCTGATATCCTCTGAGAATTTGCGATTGGCGTTGAAGTGTGTCTCTTGAATGCATGCCACATCTATTCTATCTTTATGAAGACGCTTTGTTAGGGAGACTTTCTTGTTATAGATTCCTTCGGCATTCCACTATAGTATGTTGAGTGTCCGGAGTGTTTGGTCAATAGCTCTTAACCTACTCTTCTGTGCCTTGACTCCACAGCACAGGCGAAGGTGACCACCAGTAGTCATGGGTGGACCCCCTCGAGGCAGGGGGGCCCGGCACTATCACCGCCTGATGGGACTTCACGGGATTAGCACCATAACGATTAATTTTCATCTGTGGCATAATGAATTGATAAGTTATGTTGCACTGCTTTGTCAAGCTTGTGGCTCAGTACATCCGAACTCGACAAGCATTTTTTGGGGTGCTTTCCCTAGCCTTTGACTGTCCCCAGTCTACCTACAAGGCAGCAGGTTTGTGTGTCTCTTCGTCTGGTTCCCCTCCCTTGACCTGTTCGACATGGGTGACCCTACCAGTAGCTATGCTACCGTCGGCATAGCTCTTGGGGTCATTGGAACACTCAAGCCCCTCTACCTCATCACGGTGGACACACAGCAAAGGAAAGGGGATAGTGGAAACAAGCTGCTATAAGGATTGATAATGAAGTGGGACAATATCAGCCTATTAAGAGAGGTCAGACAGGGATGTGTAATGTCTCCAGATCTTTTTTCCTTATACAGTGAAAATATTTTCAGAAATGTAGAAGATATAAATGGAATCATCATCGGAGGACGAAACATCAATAACATTAGATATGCAGATGATACAGTATGGATTGCAGACAACGAGCAGGATCCGCAACAAGTAGTAGATGTGGTTGTTGCACACAGTGAACAACTAGAGTTAGAATTGTAAAAAGACACAGATTATGGATGGTCGTGACTAAAAAGAATGAAATACCACAATGTAATATACAAACATCTGATGGCTGCGGAGATGTGGTTTCTGAGGAAAATGCAAAGAATATCAATCATGGACAGACAGAAAAACCAATGACCAAGTACTACAGGAGACAAATGAAAATCGTAAATTGATTAGAGAAATTAGACATAGACAGTCGAAATTTTTGGGAAATTTTTTGGCCAGATGAAAAACATACTCACCAATAAAAAGATGTCAATTGAAACGAGAAAAAAAGAGTGTCGAGGTGCTACACAGAGCCTATACTTTTGTATGGATGTGAAGCTTGGACAATGAGCAGTCAATGAGTCAGTTTATTTTTTAAAGAAACAAATGAAAATCGTAAATTGATAAAGAAATTAGATGTAGACAGTCAAAATTATTTGGACATGTTATGAGAAGAAATAAACTGGAGAGCTTGGTGACAACTGGCAAGATCAAGGAAGAAGACAGAGAAGTAAATGCCTGGATGGCTTGACCATCTAGCATGGTCGAGACAGGAGCACTGAGCTGATCCACGACTCTGGTGATCAGTGAAATGGCGAGTCATGACCGCCCACACTTACCGGTATGGCACATGATGGATATATTTACTGCCATTTTAATAAATAATATACCAAATATAACATATTTGAAAGGTTTGTAGTCCACATTTATTAAGTTAGGATATTTCAGATCTTCATTGTGAATAAAAGAAGCATTAATACTAACATCATTTGTAACATTTTCTTTCTTTAAGTGTTTTCACATAATGTTTCAGATAACCAGTTTAAGTTGAATAAAATAACTTCAAACTTAACAATTAGATACAAGCCTTGAAAGATGCATAGATGAAATAGACACCACTGCATCAGCCTTAAGATTTAACACCCAGTCTTCTGGAGGAGTTACAATATACAATCTCACTATTGTTCATCATTCTTTGTGTAATTATTAATAAATCATCTCACATGTGTACACTTGTTTGTACTACCATTTTATTCAGTATGACAGGTGCACACATGATCAAGATTACTCAGATTATCTAATACTGAATATTTACAACATGAGTGTATTTTATAAGTAATTATGGCTGTTCTCATATGTCAAAGACATACCATCAGATTATGCAAAAAGTTCTCAGGAAAAAAAATGGATTCACTATTGTGACACTGGGCTTCAGAAAATTAAAACATTATTTTCTGAACACATTTAAATATAACTTTTATTCTTATCATTCAATCAGATCAGAGGCCAGGACAACAGCTGTCATTTTCCAGGACATATAACAGCTTGAAAAAGTTTGTGAGATTCCAGAAAGTAGAGTTGAAAGTAGAGAAAAGCCACTAAAAGTAAGTCACTAAAGTCAAGGACCTTTTCAGATGCTAGGAGATGTCATGGGTGTATGGTGCCAGCCCCACATCTTCGTAGACCAATCAGAACACGATGGGTGACTGAGTCAATTTCAAATGGGCTGCCTCTATTTCCCAAGACATTTCCTGCTGCCTGTTTTAGGATGGTTGACTTTGGAGCCCAGGTCAGTTTTAGGATGGTTGATTTTGGAGCCCAGGTCAGTTTTAGGATGGTTGACTTTGGAGCCCAGGTCAATGTTTTAGGGTGGTTGACTTTGGAGCCCAGGTCAATGTTTTAGGATGGTTGACTTTGGAACCCAGGTCAATGTTTTAGGATGGTTGACTTTGGAGCCCATGTCAATGTTTTAGGATGGTTGATTTTGGAACCAAGGTCAATGTTTTAGGATGGTTGACTTTGGAGCCCAGGTTATTGTTTTAGGATGATTTTGGAACCAAGGTCAATGTTTTAGGATGGTTGACTTTGGAGCCCAGGTCAATGTTTTAGGATGGTTGACTTTGGAGCCCAGGTCAATGTTTTAGGATGGTTGATTTTGGAACCAAGGTCAATGTTTTAGGATGGTCGACTTTGGAGCCCAGGTCAATGTTTTAGGATGGTTGATTTTGGAGCCCAGGTTAATGTTTTAGGATGGTTGATTTTGGAACCCAGGTCAATGTTTTAGGATGGTTGACTTTGGAGCCCAGGTCAGTTTTAGGATGTTTGACTTTGGAGCCCAGGTCAATGTAAAAAAATGCACTTATGTGTATTCAAATACATGATCACTGTGCCAGCAGGCAAGCATGCTAGTCACTTCACTGCCATGGCTACCAACCAACACTACATACACCTTATTTTATAGTAAGAGAACAGCTGTAATAGAAAGATGATCAAATACAAGTTTGTCAAGAGACATCTGTCGATGTCAAGAGACATCTGTCATCTGCCAAGAGACATCTGTCATCTGCTAAGAGACATCAACAGCCTTGCCAGTCACACTCCAAGAGAACTGTGTTTTAAAAACCCAACAGATGAAACTTAAATATTTGAAGAATATTATCCTGCAAACAATAAATAATACTACAAGTTATATAGTTTGTCATTACTGCTTCAAAGAAGAAAGTCCTTTACTATTATCTTCACCCCAGTAAATGAACCAAAGAAATTTTTAGTCAGCCATTGATCACAGAGCCACTCAGCTTTAGCATAATCAACAGTGAACAAAAAAAGAAGCATAATTTACAAAATTTGTTTGTTTACTTTGCAAATGTCAATAATTGTACTATTATTCATAATGTTGTATTACATCAATGTCTGTTACAAAGAATAAAAATTTCTAATTTATTACACAAGAGCACAAAACTCTGGATATTCCATCACCAGTTAAACAAATTTAGCTAAACAAGTTAACCCAGTAAATTTGACATATGACAAACTAAACTATTTTACACCAGGAAAGAACACAAACACAAAGCTAACATATGCTACACTCATTCAATTCATGAAAACCCAGGACAGCTCAGTCGGCATCAGTGTTTCCCTGTCAGACTGTGGCTGTAACAGTTGCCAAAGTGCATGTGATAGACTTAAGTGGCAATACAAGTATTATTTTGTGTGGGTTTTTAAGTTGCGATTGTCATCATTAATTGTAAATGTACAGGCTGAAACATTGGGCACACCTACATAATTGTATATACACAGTATGTAGTATATATGCTACATAGAAATGGTTTACAATGGCTGTTAGGGTATACTGCAGAGTGTCAACAACTCATGTTTCAGGCATCATCGGATTACTTCTCCCACACCATACAAGAAACTTGCAAGTCGTGTGCGAGGAATGAAATGGTACATTTTTATTGCCGTTGGCTCGTTACAATTACAAAACAGTCGCTATCTGATCACACATAAAGTCACAATATTCTCTATCACTAGTTTTCCTAAACCCTATAGCTAATCTCTATCTACTAGGCTATACGAAAACTATCTTCTATTCTACACGATGTGAACACTACAGAGTCAGTCCCCAGTCTGACTTCCTTCACCCGCGTCGCTACACGCCACGCGGAAGGACCTTCATGCGTCCTTCGGCTCTTTGCGTGCTAGGTCAGTTAGCACGCTTCTATTAGCTGTCTTTGGTTTGAGTGGCAATCGTAGGGATCACGCAGGCGTGCTTCTGTCGTGACCAGTAGTGCTAACTATCTGGTCAACGCCTTCGTGTGAGGACTAGTTAATAGTCCCCCTTTTCTATCATCTATCCTGCCCTGATCCCGGGCACTATGTTCCCTCTACTCTATCTGAGGTTGACCCCACGTCCCGGTGGTGCTCTATCATGAGGCAGGCTTCCTGCCTCCTCCTTCAGTCTTTGACACACACCCTCCCCTCCTGTGTTGCGTCATCAACTTTGACTCATTGGTTGTGACGCAAGAGGTTTGTAAAAAATTAGTGTGTCTAATTTTTTTGTCAAAGACTGTAGATAACCTGGCTTTGGGCTACTCAATAGACCTACTGACTAATGTCACAATGTAGCATCACTTTACTTGGCTACTGGCAATCGCCACAAACTTGTCTGGTTGGCGTGAGCCCTCTTCTCAATCGCAATATTATATTAATTAGAGGTATGTCTGAACCGGACCGTTGTCTTATAAGACCTGCCCTCAAATAGTAAATTAACTCACTACCCATACAAAGTTGACTTTCTGAAGGTCAACACATGAATTGCTTCATGTCCCCCATATAATATTAAACAACCATTACACAAGCTGTGAGCGACAGGCTTTACCTATCTCGCTTCCGCGTGTAAAGTCATATTTCACTGTTAAGTTAGTGTTTCGTTGTCTATTATGTCCCCTGACCCGGAGTTATCTCCCTTTGATCTAATAAAAGTGTATGCAATTTATATGTTTGTTTTTCTGGTTGTTTGTGTGTTTGGATGTAATTAAACGTATAATCTACCCTCTAACATGTGTATCTAACTATCATGTGTATGTAAGTTAGTTTTTCAAGTGCCATAATTCATTTAACTGTGGTCACAAACATGTGTATAATACAAATCTGTGACTACGTTTCTGTCTTATGAGACTCAAAATACTTTCACTAAGATCCTAAACTAAACTACACAAAATACATTCATTACAACACATTTTCAACATTGAAACCAACATTTGACGGCAACAAAAATAAAAAGTCCTGCTGAGCGGCAAAAAAAAAAATCCGCCGACTGCTCTCACTCTCTCCTGTATATTTTACATTTGTTCTCACTTTCACACTTCTGTCACACATCTTTAACCTTCCCTTATGTCACACTTCTTTTACCCTCACTATTGGCACACATCTTTTACCCTCATTTCTGTCACACATCTTTCATCCTCATTTCTGTCACACTTCTTTTACCCTCACTATTGGCACACATCTTTCACACTCACCTTTGTCACACATCTTTTACCTTCATTTCTGTCACATAACTTTCACTCTCATTTTTGTCACGCATCTTTTACCCTCATAGTTATTTAAAAACCTTGGAGTGACACTGTACAAGCTTGGCTCAGTTTGACAGAGTTGAGCCTAATGACTGTGCATCAACCCTTGCACACGTCAAGTATTTACAACAGATTTACATGTAAGAAAAAAAAGGTTGATGGTTTGTACCCTGGTATTATTCACCACTCTATTCTACTGAAATATTACTCTAAATACTGACATACTAATACTAGTTCTATAAATATACATTTAATGCGTTGCCTATTTTAATCTATCTGTCATATTAATCCTAAAATAAGCTTACATTACTCCTAATATTTATCTAATTTAAGGGATGTAATTTACCTATGTGAAATGAAATTGATGTGAGATGAGTTATGTCCCTTTGTGAAATGGGTAATGTGAAATGTAATAAGTTACGTCCCTTTCTAAAATGGGTGATGTGAAATATAACATATTCTAACTAATGTTTTTAAATAAAACAAACTATATGATTGATATTCTTATTCTATATGGTGTAAATGATGTAACTTTAAGTGTATAATATTTCTATTCTATTATGGTGTAACCTAATCATGCTATTAAATGATAACGTTTGTTAAATGGATTGGTTAAGATGGAATGAAATCAAATGAAATGAAACAAAGTGAAATATAATAAACGGAATGATACTATTCATATCTAAACTTCTTATAATTAGTTGTCATGTTTAAATTACTATCCTAATCTACTTTTAAAGCTAAATAAATATGTAAATTAATATTCTATGTAAACTAAAATGAAAAAGTATTATATTATCTAAATCTAACTATAAATTAAAATGACATAAACTATCTATATTTCATCACTATATTAAAACATTATGATACATATCACATTAAGTTTATATATACATGGTCTTTAAATACCTCAGGTTAGTCGTTGCCATTAATGTTCAGAAACATGCTTTCATTGGCATAATCTCTATACAATTGTTCTGGGTATTTGAAATCCATTACACAGTCATATTTGTTCTATGGGTATTGCACCTGTAGAGTTCGTTTGTAAACTAGACCACTGATTTCGTGTCTGTATGTCTATAATCATCTGACACTGTTTTTCTCTGTTTAACACAACTCATTCACTGGAACATATATGGAGCTTAGCAAGTAATAAGCTGTCCTAGTTCACAAGGTGATATATTTGTTCCCAGAGTAAAGTTCTTACTTTTGATGTCTACGGACACATAGCAGGTCAATGTTTTTGGTACTTAGTTCAGCACATAATATTCATGTATTTCTAACATATTTCACATAGAATATTTGACTGCACTAAATTAACATCTATTACTCTACACTCTTATGTGGAAATTTCTGGTATTGCTACATCAGATGGTCGACTAAGGGTATCAGCCAAGATGTTATCTTTCCCCTTAATATGTTCTATACTAAAGGTGTAATTTTGTAGTATTAGCGACCACCTGTATATTCGGTCATTTCGATGTACACCACTCTGTATGACCGTTATTGGGGAGTTGTCAGTCTGGACAATGAAGTGCACACCCGACAGAAATCGATGCAGCTTTCTCACCGCATAGATGACGCTTAAGGCTTCCAACTCGGATATGGAATATCTGGACTCGGTGGGTGTGATCTTACGGCTCACGTAGCAAATCGGATGGAAGATGCCCTCATAAAATTGGCCTAGTACTGCAGCGATGGAGATCCTGCTGGCATCTGTCCTAAGATAATAAACGAGCCTCGGATTAGGCAAGCGGAGGATTGGAACATTACTAAACAAAATTTTCAATTTTGACAATGCAGAAATTAATAATGCATCTTTGACATCCAATTTTACAGAAGCTTTTAAAACATTGGAAAATACACTTGTAATCTCCGCTAAATTTGGAATAAATTTACTATAGTAATTCACTAACCCCAAAAGGCTTCTGACCTGTTTCTTGGTGGTAGGCATGGTCAGATTCATAATTTTGGTAATAATTTTCTGGTCAGTCTTTATTTGACCTTGAGAAATGACATGACCCAAAAATCAATTTCTTTTAGGCCCAATTCGACTTTGCTCGGTTTGACAGTGAGCCCGAAGAGTCGCAACCTATTAAAGACATGTCTCAGTTTCAGTAGGTGTGTTGTCCAGTCATCAGTATGGACACATATATCATCTATTTAGGTCACTGTATTCGTCACTCCATGAAGTAGATCTCTAGTCAAGTGTACGAAAGTGGCAGGAGCGTTTCGATGTCCGAAAGGAAGAAAACGCCACTCGTAAAGTCCTAAAGGTGTTGAAAAAGCAGTAAAATGGATGGATTGAGACTTCATAGGGACTTGCCAATATCCCTTAGTGAGATCTAATTTAGAAAAGATTTTGGAGGTGGACATGTCAAGAATAAGATCTTCGCAGGAAGGAATTGGCTCTGCGTCGATCTTGGTGATGTTGTTGAGCTTTCGATAGTCCACGCACAGACGAATTGTAGAATCTTTCTTCTTAACTAGAACAATTGGAAAAGAGTACTCAGAGGTGGATTTCTGGATGATCCCACTAGCCTCTAAATTCAGAATTTCCTTATTTAGATTTTCCCTATAGCTTAGTGGGATTGAGTACGGCCTGCATTTAATAGGCTTAGAGTCCGAAAGAAGAATGGAGTGTTCGATTCTGTCCGTCCTACCTGGAATGTCAGAGAATATGTCTTTGTATTCCGTCACTAATTCTACTAATTGTCGTCGTTGACTGTCTGTTAGTCCCTGTTCTATATGTATGCTTTCTAATGTAGCAGTCTTGTCTACAATAGGAACTGGTAGTTCCATTCCGTCGTCGTCTACCTGATTCAGTACGGTGGTGGTGCTAAGTGTGTATTCTGTATTCTCGCTAAGTGTATGCTCGTCGGATATGCCAGTCTCGCTAACTAGTGTAGTTGCGTTGTGTATGTCTGTCGTTTGATCACTAGGTGTGGGTGCACTGTGTTCGTCTGTCTCTACTTCTGTCTCTTGTCGTGAATAGTAAGGTTTCAACATGTTGACATGGAATATCTTTAAGTTTCCGTTTATTGATATTTCATAGTCAACATCTGAAATTTTACGTACCACCTTGAATGGCCCTTGCCATGAAGTCAATAATAAATTTCGTTTGTCAGGAAGCAAGAGAAGTATGTCTTGATCTGGTTCAAGTTCAATTGTTCTCGCCCCTTTGTTGGCATATTGGCGGTAGATTTGACCCTTCCTCTCCAAAGCTGCCTTAGCTATAATACACGATTTCATGATTTTATCTCGTGTTTCAGTCACCATTTCATAAGGTGTTTTTGGTTCGGGAATTTGAATAGAATTCGTTATTGCCTGATGATAAATGGTTAGGTGTCCACGTGGGTTAGCCCCGTAC
Organism: Cepaea hortensis; assembly: GCA_963921405.1. Classification (NCBI taxonomy): domain Eukaryota; kingdom Metazoa; phylum Mollusca; class Gastropoda; order Stylommatophora; family Helicidae; genus Cepaea; species Cepaea hortensis. Next base: position 8,592,076 of record OY992881.1, read on the forward strand.
ACTAATTCAAACGGTGAGAAACCCGTGCTTGAATGGGGAATCTCCCGATAGGCGAACAGCACTGTTGGTAACAGTGTATCCCAATCAGCTGGGTTTTCTGCTGTTACCTTAGCCAGCATATGCTTAAGATCTCCATTAATTTTTTCTACTATCCCATTGCTGGCTGGATGGTACGCTGTCGTGAAATGTTGTTTAATCCCTAACATTTTTGTAAGGGCTTGCGTTGTAGCCGATATGAATTGAGTTCCACGATCGGATAAAATGGTCCGTGGAAATCCGAATCGTGAGAACAGGTGTAGAAATACATTGGCAACATCTTTGGAGGTGATGTACTTCAAAGCTGCTGCCTCAACCCACCTTGTACATAGGTCGACCATCGTTAATATGAAGCGATTTCCTTTGCTGGACACCTGATTGAGGGGTCCAACAATATCTACCGCCACACTCTCAAATGGCCTAGAAGCCAGTGTAGAAGGTTGTACTTCAGCTGTAGCATGTTTACCCTTTCGTACTAACTGTTGACAGACATTACACGAACGACAAAATAATTTAATATCATTGCAAAAACCTGGCCAATAAAAATGAGCCTGAATTCTGGCCCTGGTTTTGTCATATGCAAGATGGCCAGCAAACGGTGACTCATGTGCAATCTTTAGCACAGTTATGCGATGTTGTACAGGTAACACCGTTTGCTGAATCTCATGGTTACCAGTAGTATAATATCTAGTAAGAATGCCATTATTTAATCTGAAGAACCATGATGCGTTCTTTGTCACTTTTGCTCGTTCTTTCAATACTTTTAAATAAGGAGACAAACTAGGATCAGCTTTCTGCTGTTTTATGAATTTTTGTCTGTTGGTATCATCAGTGCTAGATGGAGAAAGCACCAGTAGTCTCTCATCTTGAAGCGTGTCTTGATGTTTTATAGTGTCTGCTCTGGTTGTTGCATTAACTGCATTCAGTTGGTTCCATGCAGTTATTTCATCGCTAGTACCTTGTTTTAGCTGGGGTAAGCAACCCAGAATTAAATCAGTACAAGGGTTGTCAAGTACAGCACAAGTAAATGTACCCGAAAGAAAAGGAGTGTTAATACGGGCTTTGGCCAAAGGGTAAATTTCAATGTTACCCGAAAAGGTTCGGCATTTGACAGAGTCACCTGTATAATCCTCTTGACTCACCAGTTCCTTTCTGAGACCAATAAGGGTACTACCGCTGTCCAGCAAACATTGGCATGGTCTATCATTGACCATTGCATTGTGGAACTCTAAATTGCCTCTGGAGGCTAAGGCTGCATTCACACTCTCAGATGAGAATGGAACTGTATGTCCACATTCTAATTTTCCGTCAGCATGAAATTGGTGACATCGCTCACAACTGTCAAAACTCAACATATCGTTTACACAACACACCTCTTCTGTTTGGTTAACAGGTAATTCATTTTCAACATCACACTCAGTCTCACTACCACTATCAGAAGATGTATCAAGTAAAATAGCATTGTTGGCTTTCATACGTTGGCGGCCTAGGCACTTATTTGAATAATGGCCATAGCTGGAACAAAAAAAAACATTTAATGGCACGCCGGTATGCAGATCTTTTGTTCTGTTGCTTCTTAATAACATTTTCAAGATGTGCCAGATAACTCAGCGATTTGTCGCACATTGAATAAGTGTCATGTAAAAGTTGACAGTGGATACATTTTGAAATTTTTCTATCTTTTTTGTCAAATTTATTAAATGGTTTTCTATTGCTCTGATAGTTTTTAGATTGATCTTTTACAAAGGAAACTATTTCAGAGTCATTTGAAGTTTTAAAAATATTTCTGTTTGAAGAAAAATATGCCGACCCTTTCTTTTCAAACTGTTCTATGGTTTCAATGTCTGACTGCTGCAAAAATTTAGCAAAAGAGGATGGTATCGTGGATATTACTTTATCCATAGTTATTAAGTTTTTCAATCTATCAAAGTCTTTTCCTATGTTAGCTGCTTTAAGCCACCTATTTAGTACACTTTGAACATTTGAGACGTAATCAATGAAAGTCTCAGTAGGTTTAGGTTTTAAATTTGAGAACTGAACCTGATACCCAGGGGCATCAAGTAAAAAGTGTTGCATAATCCTATCACGGATGTATTGGTAGTCAGATCTAAGATCGGTTGGTATAGATTCTATCACTTTAAGGGGCTCACCACTCAGGTTCTTCATATAAATCATAGCCCACATCTCTAAAGGCACTTGTTGATATTTAAACTGATACTCAACATTTTCTGTCCAAGCAGATATTGAATCGTCTTTACAATATGGTTTGATAATATTTTTGTATTTGTTGAACTTATTTTCTTCTTGTTGACTTTTAAGTTTAGTGGCAGAGATCTCTGCGTGTGAGTCTACATCCATCTCTTTCATCTTTAACTGTGTCTCTGATTCTACTTGTATTTGTTTTTCCTTAACTCTTGCCATTTCATCTATCTCTTTTTGCTTTAGTTCTCTTTCTTGATCTAATTGCTTTTGCTTTAATTCTTTATCTTGTTCTAATTGTTGTTGCTTAACATTCTTATCATGTTCTAATTGTTGTTGCTTAATTAGCACTTCTTTTTGTTTTGTTATCTCAGCTAGTTGTATCTGGTGTTGTCTTTCCTGTGCGCGTTCATCTCTCTCTGCATCCTTTGCTTCTTTAAATTTTTGATCTGCATATTGTTCTAGCTCTTTACCTGTGTATTGCAATTCTTTACCTGCTTTAATGAAGTCAGCTAGAGTAGCCATGTTGCTGGGTAATTGGCTCGCGTTGACCTGAACTGACTGCTTCACTCAGTTATTTTTCTTTAATATGCTATGTTATTTAATATCTGAGCACTACAAATTGTACTCTTTGTTTACATTCTGGAAAATTGTATTCTCCACAAAATTAGAGCACAAAGTCTGTTCATACAATACACGCTGAAAAAGAGATGCACTATTAATCACAATGCATGCCAAAAACGTAGGTTTTACTCATCTTAATGTTCCCTAGAACAAGGAACAACACGTCAGCAACACCGTTCCCGTTGTTTGGCACCCCGGAATACACACGAGTTTTCTACTCAGGTCACCTTGTTTGGCACATCGGCACACACTCACGTTATCTATCAGCTGTAGTGCACCCTGGTTACAGAGCAGCAACAATTAACAACTCGTAAACGAAAAATAGATTTTTGACAAATTGGTACAATGGCCCTGACATGCCCACGAACAAACAGAACATCGATTAATTACTATTTAATGTCAATGTCCTGTCTTCGTTCTACAGTAATATGTCTTTCGTTACTAACCTAGTTTAATCTATGGAAGTATGGTGCAGACAAAATCTAATTTGCATAGCCGAAAGTAGTGCCCTCGTGACGGTAAACAAATAGAAAAGTACGAAAAAAAATTCAATAACTGCTTTTAAATAAATATAAATATAATAATAATGTGTAAATAAATAAATATATTCATTCTCTAACTTAAATAAACAAATAATAGTTAATATATCGTAAAGATTCAGGCAGGCAGCAGCTTCGCAGTTCGTAAACACTGAAATGCTGATTTCAAATGGCGAGGCCCAACTGTTTGTCAATCGTGCCACGTCACAGGCGCAGCGCTATTTTTAGCTTGCAAAAATCAATACTGTCGCTGACCTCTGTATTGCTCTGCCATGAATCATTTTTGACAATTATTCAAAAACAAATAAATAATTACATAAATAAATGAAAGAAGAACATAATATGAATACTTACAACTTTGAAAAACACATTATTTAAATATATAACATTCTAATAAGCACAAATAAACATTATTTCATCACGATAGGCACAATTCTGCTGGCAACTCGATCTAGTCTGCATACGTCATCGTCACTGACACAAATTAAACATTTAATCTTTGTAATATCCTATCTGTAAACCTAGTCTAGAGCCGTGGGTAAGTGTTATAGCTTGAACTCAGGTTCAAGCCGCACTTCTGACACCACATTTAATCCTATTGCCTGTCAACAACTCATGTTTCAGGCATCATCGGATTACTTCTCCCACACCATACAAGAAACTTGCAAGTCGTGTGCGAGGAATGAAATGGTACATTTTTATTGCCGTTGGCTCGTTACAATTACAAAACAGTCGCTATCTGATCACACATAAAGTCACAATATTCTCTATCACTAGTTTTCCTAAACCCTATAGCTAATCTCTATCTACTAGGCTATACGAAAACTATCTTCTATTCTACACGATGTGAACACTACAGAGTCAGTCCCCAGTCTGACTTCCTTCACCCGCGTCGCTACACGCCACGCGGAAGGACCTTCATGCGTCCTTCGGCTCTTTGCGTGCTAGGTCAGTTAGCACGCTTCTATTAGCTGTCTTTGGTTTGAGTGGCAATCGTAGCGATCACGCAGGCGTGCTTCTGTTGTGACCAGTAGTGCTAACTATCTGGTCAACGCCTTCGTGTGAGGACTAGTTAATAGTCCCCCTTTTCTATCATCTATCCTGCCCTGATCCCGGGCACTATGTTCCCTCTACTCTATCTGAGGTTGACCCCACGTCCCGGTGGTGCTCTATCATGAGGCAGGCTTCCTGCCTCCTCCTTCAGTCTTTGACACAGAGTTACATATAATTTTTGTGTGTGGCATATCCTATTTACAGGACATTCTAGTCAACACCAGCATTTTTCAGTTGCTGTTGATGTCTTGGCAAGTTTACGTTCAGTCGGACAGGTCTTGGGATAGGGACCAGACCAAGAGAGACACAACCTGCTGCCTTGCAGGTAAACTGAGAACGGGCGGTCAAAGTCCAAATCAGGCGCATGATGCCATTAATTCTTACTGAGGGATATGGACCGATACTCACCCACTGCAAAAGGGAGGTGAAAATGCTGAGTTCGCTACATGCTTGGTCCAGATACTTGTTCATCTTCTTCTGCGTTCATCCGGAGTTTTTTTTTTCGGATGTGATTGCATTGTGCCTGTTTACAGCAGAGCTGCGTTCTTGCGCCGTTAGGCTGACACATCCGACTTCTGCTGGCATTTGTTGACCGGGTTAACCTTCCCGGAAGATTCTTGTTCAAAGGCTCTCATCTGAGGGATATGAGGGGTCCCCGGATGAGAGGGCCTGGTCGTTACTTGCTCTCTGCTGCATGGAGGTAAGGTGCTGAGCCGGCAGCATATGTAACCTACTTCGTGAGCATTACCAAAGGTGAAAAAGTGTCCCAAGCGCATGCAGTGGTGCGATGCAAGTCTGTATAAATAAACTCATTGAGTGAATATAGTCAAAGGCGGAAAAACGTTGCGTTGACACAAAATGGAACGCTTGGCTAATGAATCCATTACGTGGAAGTCCGGAGCGAAAGCTTACTGAGTGGATGTCATCTCATTAACACAAAATGGAACGTTTGGCTAGCGAATCCATTACGTGGAGGTCTGAAGCGAAAGCTTGCTGAGTGGATATTGTCTGCTGACTGACTGTTCCAGGTCTGTGCGGGGAGCTGCCAGAGATGAACGAAATACCCAATATATGGAAGTGAGGAATTAAAGCACCCATGAGCAGGACGTGGCGATTCCTTGAGTAAGCCCAGTCTCAGAGCACTATGTGCCGGCTCTGCAATTATGGAAGCCTCCTTGGATGTTGGGAAATGCCATGGACTGTCCCTGCCTTCCCTTGAGGGCTGACCGTAAAGCCTTTGATCATTCTAACTTGATCAGCAGAGATGTGGATGACACCACAGCAGTAAGAGTCGAATGTCTCTCGAAACCACAGGAAGGCAATCCCGTTTACCAAACGCCCGCTGAAGTTGGATGTGCTGGCCTAAGGGCGCAAATAAAACAGGCACAATGCAAAAATGTCCGCGTGAAATGTCCTTCATGCCCGGAACAGCTCTAACCCCAGGAAGGTTAACCTGGTCATCAAATGCCCACAGAAGTCGGCCAAACGGCGCAAGAACGCAGCTCTGTTGTAAACAGACACAACGCAATCACGTCCGAAATAACTCTCCCTCCGGATGAACAAAGAAGAAGAAGAAGAAGAAGAAGAAGAAGAAGAAGAAGAAGAAGAAGAAGAAGTAGAAGAAGAAGAAGAAGAGCTCTGACAATCTTGTCTTCTGGCAGGAACAGCTCTGACATCTAGTCTCCCAGGCACAGCATCCAGCACATGTCCGAACCGAAAGCTCACAGAGTGGAAGTCGTCTGCAGACTGACCGTTCCTAGTTTGTGTGGGGAGCGCCCTGTGGCGAACAAAATGCCCAATACATGGAAGTGAGGAATTAAAGCAGCCATGTGCAGGACGTGGCGATTCCTTGGGTGAGCCCAGCACCAGAGCGCTATGTGTCGGCTCTGCAAGTATGGAAGCCTCCTTGGATGGCGGAAAATGCCAATGGATTGCCACTGCCTTCCCTTGAGGACTGACCGTGAAGTCTTTGACCTTTCTAACTTCACCAGCTGGGATGTGGACGGCATCACGACAGTTTGAGTCCCCCAGGAATGCTAACCTGATTAAAAAATGCACGCTTAAGTCGGATGTGTTGGCCTAAGGATTTTGGCCAAGGGTGCCACACGAGACACACCGCAATTATGTCTGGAAAAAAAAAACACTCCGGATGAACGCAGAAGAAGTACGTGGGTATACGGGATTACGAACAGCATCCTTAACTCCTTTGCCAGGGAGACCGGCATATATCATATGAAGTGAATAAACGAATTATCAATCAATCAATCATGTTCCATGCCGGAAAGCGTGGGCGGTCATGACTTTCCATTTGACTCTATCACCAGAGTCATGGATCAGCTCAGTGCTCCTGTCTTGACCATGCCATGCGACCAAGCCATTCAGGTATTTACTTCTCGGTCTTTCCCTTGGTCTGTTCCCTTCAATCTTGCCAGTTGTCACCAAGTTCTCCAATTTATTTCTTCTCACAACATGTCCAAAAATGTTGACTGTCTACGTCTAATTTCTCTAATCAGTTTACAATGTTCATTTGTCTCCTGTAGTACTTGGTCATTGGTTTTTCTGTCTGTCCATGGTATTCTTTGCATTTTCCTCAGAAACCACATTTTTGCAGCCATCAGTTGCTTTTCAGTTTGACTGCACATTGTCCAAGTTTCACATCCATACAAAAGAACATGCTCTATGTATCCCCTCAACACTCTCTTTCTCGTTTCAATTGACATCTTTTTATTAGTCAGAATATTTTTCATCTTGCTAAAGGCTACCTTCGCCATGGCAATTCTTATTCTAATCTCTTCAAGGCATCTCCCATCAGATGTTATGACTTTCCGAGATAATAGTACCGATTCACTTGTTGAAGAATATCCCCATTTACTTGTATATTACATTGTGGTACTTCGTTCTTCCTAGTGACGACCGTAACCTGTGTCTTCTTACAATTTAATTCCAACTCCAGCTGCTCACTGTGGACAACAACCGCGTCTACTAATTGTTGCAGATCCTGTGCATTGTCTGCAATCAATATGCAATCAAGATCATTTCAAGATCCTGTTAATACAAGAACCGATTACTTGATATTGCCTTTCCCTTCATACTTTACAGTTATGCACGTCTCATCCTTCTAAAATTCATTTTATAAAGTAAGTAGACCCATAAATCACGTTTTATGTGGATGTCTAGACCTGTTTTAACATATTTACCTTCCATTTTTACGTATACTGTGTAGGGGTGGGGGGATGACGTTCTGAAAATATGGTGAGGGGGGGGGGGGGGGGGGGGGGGGGGGCACGGACTAAATTTTTGATAGGAAGGGGGGGAATGACATTCTGAAAATATGGTGAAGGGGGGCACGGGCTAAAAAAGGTTGAGAACCACTGTTCTAAGGACTACAACCACTCAACACAGACAATCTAGGAGCCAACACAGACAATCTAGGAGCCAACACAGACAATCTAGGAGCCAACAATGACAATCTTCACCCCCCCCCCCCCCCTCTTTCTGGGTAAAAACTGGTTTCCCCATGAATGTAATGGTCATTGTGAATGGGTTGCTGGTTTCAGCTTGAGGTTTCTCCATGGTCTTTGACATGGCTTCAGCTTCAGGTTTCTCAGTTGTCTTTGTCACGGCTTTAGGATCTAAGTAAAATCCGGTTGGATTCGATAACACGTCTTCCATTTTGTTGGAAGAAGCTAATGAAAGTAGAACATTATATACAACTATCAGAAAGAAACAATAGCATTCTTTAGTAATATGATGAGAAGAGAAGCATGGGAAAGGATTGTGACAACTATAAAGATCAGTGGGAAAGGAGACATGGGCAGACAGAGGGATGATGTTAGATGGACTGTACAGTGACATTGAGAAATAATATCAGCAGAGCTAATCCTGAATAGGTAACGAGATCTGAGGAGATACATGAACACCTATGGTAGTTGGCAGGGCACATGATGATGATGGAGTTTTGTATGCTTTTTCAGATTGCCAGTCTGAGTAAAAGAACCACCCCAATCATCACACTTGTAAGGTCTCTTTCATGTATGTATTCTCTTATGGTAATTCAAGTGGCTAGTTTGAGAAAAAGAAGCACCACAAACATCACACTTGTAAGGTTTTTCTCCCGTATGTGTTATTATGTGAGTCTTCAGGTAGCCAGCTCGAGTAAAAGAAGCACCACAATCATCACACTTGTATGGTTTCTCTCCTGTATGTATTCTCTTATGTGTCCTTAGACTCCCAGCTTGAGTAAAAGTAGCACCACAATCATCACACTTGTAAGGTTTTTCTCCTGTATGTGTTATTATGTGATTCTTCAGGAAGTCAGCTCGAGTAAAAGAAGCACCAGAATCACACTTGTACGGTTTCTCTCCTGTATGTGTTCTCTTATGTTTCCATAGACTCCCAGCTTGAGTAAAAGAAGCACCACAATCATCACACTTGTAAGGTTTTTGTCCTGTATGTGTAATTATGTGAGTCTTCAGGCAGTCAGCTCGAGTAAAATAAGCACCACAATCATCACACTTGTACGGTTTCTCTCCTGTATGTATTCTCTTATGTTTCCATAGACTCCCAGCTTGAGTAAAAGAAGCACCACAATCATCACACTTGTACGGTTTCTCTCCTGTATGTATTCTCTTATGTTTCCATAGACTCCCAGCTTGAGTAAAAGAAGCACCACAATCATCACACTTGTATGGTTTTTCTCCTGTATGTGTTCTCTTGTGAGTCTTCAGGCAGCCAGCTCGAGTAAAAGAAGCACCACAATCATCACACTTGTACGGTTTCTCTCCTGTATGTATTCTCTTATGTTTCCATAGACTCCCAGCTTGAGTAAAAGAAGCACCACAATCATCACACTTGTATGGTTTTTCTCCTGTATGTGTTCTCTTGTGAGTCTTCAGGCAGCCAGCTTGAGTAAAAGAAGCACCACAATCATCACCTTTGTAAGGTTTCTCTCCTGTATGTGTTATTATGTGAGTCTTCAGGTGGCCAGATTGAGTAAAAGAAGCACCACAATCATCACACTTGTAAGATTTCTCTCCTGTACGTGCTCTCTTGTGATTCAAGTTCTTTTGGCCCTCTAGATGGTCGTCTAGAATCAAATGACCATCCCATTCATTACATTTGTTTGGCATCCCTTCAGTATGTGTTCTCTTATGTCTGTTTTCACAAACATTTGGACTAGAAACATTAGACAATTCTCCTGTGTAAGTTTTTTGAGAGCTATAATTAACATAATCAAAAATGTCATCAAGAGATTGTGCAAAGCTCTGTGTATGTTGTTCTTGTGTTTTCATATTTTGCTGCTGGCAATTCTCAATAACCAGAGATAGTTTATGTTTTGTATCAACCACAGAAGACACATTTTCTGACATGTGACAATTTTCATGTTTTACTGATGCCTTACAACTGTTCTCAAATATGCTTAATGCCGAATTGCTGTGTTCTGTCATTTCTTGAATGATGCTACACCCAGCTATGTCTACCATTTTACTGAATCTGTCACTCCTGTCCTCACACAGAACATCCGATAGTTCTTGTTTCACAACCTTCATGTCTATACTCTCATATGTCCACTTTTGTAAATGCTCTTGCATGGAGTGGTAAGTACTCTTTGGAGACCAAGAGTGTATTCCTGAAACATACCAATGTACATAGTTAATATCCTCATGAATATACTAGGTATTGATTATAAACAGATGTGTAATCAAACAATCACATATTGCAGATACAGACAATCAATTTCAAGTGAACAAAAGATGGACAAAAATGATTAATGTGCTCATGTATGATCTACGCTGATGTAAAATATCAGCTGATGTATGATCTAGGCTGATGTATGATTTACACTGATGTATAATCTAAGTTCATGATGATCTAAGCTGTTGTATCCTGTGTAGTAAATATTCAACATTTTAGTTAATATTTCTGCTCCTAACTCCCCCCCCAGTACTTCAAGTTCTTCTATAATGATTCCATTTGGCCCAGCTGTTTTTCCTTTCTTCAAATGTTTGATAGCAAAGCAGTGACTTAATCTTTTAGCATAGGTGGACCTTCTAAGTTACTTTTTTTTCTGTAAGTTCTGCTCTTACTCCATCATATAACTGTCTTATGTATTCATTCTACCTCTTTATTATAGCACTTTCTTCCAATAATATTTTTGCTGTTTTTGATTTTAAACATCCTGTGTTTACTCTTATTTTTCTTATTGTCAACTCATTAATCATACTGAGAATATTCTATGTATCTTGGATAGAATTCAGTTCAATTTGGCAGCACAGCTTGTTTAACCAATTTTCTGTTTCCTTTGTGCACTTATCTCTTATTTCTGTATGTAACTTATCAGACTCTACTGTGATATTTTTACTTTGTTTCCCTTTGTCCATCAAGTATTCATCAGTATCCATTTCTTCTTAGCTTTTTATTTTTGTCATCTCTCCACTAATATCTGTTAGCTTATTTGAGTCCCTTGGCATTTTCTGTTCTTCATTTATACTTTGTATTTTATGTATTGCATTATATCCATTTTTCACAATCACTATGTATTATTCTTTAATATCTTTATCTGTTATTGGAATATCTTTAAGTCTCATGTTCTGAACTTCTTTCCCCTCTCTTAAATCCTACTTTTATTTGTTCACACAGTGAGACGTGATCACTGTTTCCACCAGGTATTGTCTTTATTTATTCAAAACAATGTTTTCCCGTAGTGAATTTGAATAACGAAGACACAAACAATAGATTGCACGATTTATTGCCTGGCATATTTCGCTGCATCTCGTCAGGTACATACTGCAGAAATCACACAACTAACGTGAAATTAACTAGATAAATCCTTCAAGTTGAAATATACACATATTCGCACAGTAATGTCCATCTCCTGTGTGTTGTATCTTGTTGACCCATTGAGGTATGTGTTCTGACACCCGTTTGTTAAGCTGTCTCTCCGTTCGACCAATGTAAACGGCCTGGCATCTACATGTGAATTGGTAAATACAATTGTTTGTGGCGTACAGAGGAACAGGCTCTTTGACTGCTGGTGTAGGAATGGGTATGGTTTTATATCTAATGACTGGAGTTGCCGCACAGAATGTTCGACCTACTGCTGTAGTAAGCCGGTCTTGTAGACGTTGCATTACGTCATCCCCTCGAAAGGTTAGCTGGATGAATACCTTGAGTTTAGGGACTGTAGTTACGTCTGCTTTGGGTTTGGGCTGTTGGCAATGGCGCTTTATAAATCCTGTGGAGTACCCATTCAGGTTTAAGACATTCTTCAGAGTTTCAAATTCCTCTGTCAGTGTGTCCTGGGTGCATATCTTTCTAGCACGGTCAAACAAGGTCCATACTAAGCCCCGTTTGTACTGGACAGGTGTGAAGCTCTGAAAATTTAGGTATTGGCCAGTCCATGTTTCTTTGCGATACACCGATCTTTGAATTGTGCCGTCTGCTCTACGTCTCATTAGAATATCTAGGAACGGTAACGCTTCATTGTGTTCGTGTTCCATAGATAGAGAGATGTTTTTATGCGTCTTGTTCATTGTGGCCTGAAATGATGTTGCTTGTAGCTCGTCTGTGGTGATAATTAGTATATCGTCCACATAACGCCGATAAAAGGCCAAGTTGTTGATGTCTGAGGATCTCTTTTCTTCTAAATGTGCCATGAAGATGTCCGCTAGAATAGGACCAAGAGGACTCCCCATGGCCACTCCGTCAATTTGGCGGTATGACTTAGTTAGAAAATTGAATTGTATGTTGGCGGTACATAGTAGTAGTAGCCTCTCCAGAATAGGTGTTGGTATGCCTAATTTTAGTTGTTTGTCTTCAATGCGTTCCCTTATTATTTTCACTGTCTCCTCTAATGGAACATTAGTAAATAGGGAGGCTATATCCATGGATGCCATGTGTTTGTTATTTATGTCCATAGTATCCAATAATTCCACCAGTTGGAATGTATCTCTGAGTATTTTTGGATCGAAGGACTGTCGTACTGGCTTTAACATTTCGGCTAACCATCTCACCATTCGGTGTTGTGCAGAGTTAACCATGGACAGGATAGGTCTTAGCGGGATGCCGGGCTTGTGAAGTTTGGGTAGACCGTACATCTGAGGAGTGTGCGAGCCACGTGGTGTGAGCATTTTTGCAGTGGCCTCACTGATGAGTCCCGCATTCACAAGTGACTGGATCTCTTTCCTCATTATAGCATCCAGGTCATCCGACTTGTTTACTTTTTTTTATCTATCCTGAATTTGGATTCATCTGACAATATTACAATATTTATTTATTCAGACATTTCTAAACCTCTCATTGATCAGTACGCAGTCAACTTACTTGGATGTTTTTTTTTAAAATCAGTTCTTTACCTGTGTACAAGAGTTCAAACCATTTGTTTCTAATCCTCATATTATTTAGTTGTGCCCATTCCATCAGTTTTATCCTTTTTAATGTTTTTTCCCTAAACAATGATCACCTACTACATCTTCCATTTTGTTCTTTCCAGCTTTTGCATTGAAATCTCCATATGTCAGGTATCCAGATAGAGTAACTATGACTGAATGATGAGACATCAAGAGTTATAGGCAGTTACACATTAGTTCAAATAATAATAGACTATAGTGATACAGAAATATGTGACATGCCCAGAAAGCCAGCCAGTGGGCTCAAATGACACAAACTCGAGTTAGCATGAGGAAAGTTCAAGGTGAGAGCTGACATTCCAAATCGGGCAGAAAGAACCCCTCATTCAGGCATAAGGTGGGTTCCAAATTGCTGTTATATAGCTGTGGCGCAGAGTTGGGGTAAGCTCCCAAACTTGCAAAATACCCCATGGCGTGTGCACTCATCACCTGTGGCAGCAAAAGTCCAACTCCTGGCCTTCATGTGTAACACTGTTCTAACTAACAGGAGAAGTGGTGGCAGTGAGTCTCTCGCACCATAAAAATAAAAAACCAGAATGCTCTAGAAATGTATGTACATACATGCATGCAAACACGAAGACGTGTGTACATGCATACATATCTAAACTCGAGTAAGACCACAGACTACTCTAGTAAAGGAAACATGCTGAAGACAGAGGCAACCAGCCAGGAGGCGCAGCACAGAAATCAGGATGCCACGCAATTATGCGATGAAATATGTCGATTACTGCAAAACATCATGGTGCTCGCCCTGCTATGGATCCCCAGGCAGGTACAGTACCACGCCCTATGCCTCCAAAGGGTCCCAAACAATTGGAGGTCCTTTTCATGCCCTGTGGAGCCAGGGGACCTGAGAATAGAGCATCTAGCCATAACAGACAAAGACTGAAAATAATTTATTGGAATGCGGAGGGAGTCAGCAACAACAACAAAAAAATAAATAAATAACTAGAAAACATCTCGTAACAAGAATAAAGTGTATGTTGCTTGCAAGAAACTCACCTCAATGAAAACAGCCTTAAAATCAGAAGCTACCAGTGTTACTGACCTGACCATAGGGACAGGCGAAAGGGTGTGGTACTGAACCTTGTAAAAAAATAACATCGCTCTTCCCAAACTGAAGTTTACATGGAAGGGGCCGAGTATCAGACACTCTTAAGACAGACAATACAGGTCTACAACTGTTCACGTGAAAGCCCAAAAGCACTGAACACACTACCTCTAAAAGAAACAATGATTGTGTGTGGCGATTTCAAAAGTCACTAGCAGAGCTGGGGCCTATGATCACATGGACCAAAGAGGAGAGAGACTGGAAGACTAGTAGGACAAGAATAGATTCATCTTGATCAACAAGCCGTCTGACCCACACACTTTCTACTTAAGATAAAGTACACCTGACCTGGCTTTTCATTCACCAGACCTGGAGTGGAACATCACATGAATTGCTGGGAAACAACTTGGTGGTTGTGACCATCGGCCAGTCTTTCTAACTGTAGAAAATAAACTGTGTAAGTGAAAGCAGCACCCTCTCAAGGTGGAACTACAAGAAAGCAGACTGGGCAATGTACAAGCATCGCACCAGCATACTGGTTAGAGATCTGAACATTGAGAAAGACATAAATAAAGTAGCTGAAGTGTTCGGGAGATGCATACTACAAGCAGCACAGGAAACAGTACCAAGAGGAGCCCGTAAACAATACAAACCGTACAGGAGTAGTGAACTAGAACAGTTGCATAATGATGTGGAAGTATGTAGAAAGCAAGCAGAGGCCAAACCCAGCCAAGAGTACCACAATAAATACCAGAAAGAAAAAGTCACATTTCAAAGAGTCAAGCTGCAGGCTAGATAGATGGAAAAGCCAGCAGAAGAAAACAGAGTCACTGAACTTTGAAAGAGACACAAGTTGTGAAAGCTATTTAAACAACTTAACGATGAGGGCACAGGGAGAAACTCAAAGATTGCACTACATAAAGATGGAAACATCTTAACAGGAAAGTAAGCAGCTGACCATTTTGCGGACTCATTTGCACAAGATAACAACATCAAAATTATTCCAGAGAATCAACAAGAGACTAGAGAGAAGTGGCAATATACAGGACATAATGAAATAGTACATAAGGCACTGAAGGCACCTATCATTATCAGCGAACAAAGCTGCTGCAGATCTACAATAACAGCTGGACCTTAGGCAGTATTCCACAAACCTGGAGAGAAGCAATCATGATACCCCTCCTAAAATCAGGGAAAGACAGTTCCAGTGCCTCGAGCTACAGACCAGTTAGCCTCACCAGCTGTCTCTGCAAAACAATGGCGTGCATCATCAATCACAGACTGCAGTGGTACATTGATAGTGAAAACATCCTTGTGCCACAGCAAGCTGGCTTTAGGCAGTGCTACTCTACGGAAGATCAGACAACCTACCTCTCTCAAGAAATTGAGGATGCATTCCAAGAGAGGAAGCTGGTGCTTGCTGCATGGATAGATCTGAAGAAAGCCTTTGACAAAGTCTGGAAAGAAGGTCTGATGAAGAAACTGAGAAACTATAAGGTGAATGGAAGAATGTACAAATGGGTGAAAGCAAACTTGCACAACAGAAGAGCCCGAGTACAGATAGACGGACTCAAGAGCAAGAAAGTACCACTGCGCCACGGTGTTCCCCAGGGCGGAGTCTTGTCCCCCACACTTTTTCTAATCTTCATCAATGATCTTGTTGCTAATCTACCGCATGGAATTAAAGCGGCAATGTAAGCTGATGACCTGGTTCTATGGAGCACAAATGAACATGCATCAATGGCCACAAGATCGCTACAAAGAGCTGTAGATGCATTTGTTGCATGGGCAAATAGATGGTGTGTCAGCATAAACACTGACAGATGTAGTACCACTCTATTTAACCTCTCTCCAAAACAAAAGGCAGGGATCATCCAGATAAATGGAATACCTCTAAGAGAAGATAAAGAACCAACATACCTTGGAGTAACATTAGATGGCAGGCTGACGTGAAGAAAGCACATCAACAAAGCAGTAGCAAAACCCAGAAGGAAAATAGCCATCCTGAGAAAACTAAGTGGAACCACAAGTGGAGCTAGTGGGAAAATACTTAGAAAAGTTTATCAACAGAGCACATGACCACACCTGGAATACAGGTCAACTGCGTGGTGTTCAGCATCAAAAACCACACTACAAGAGCTGGACAAGGTGCAAAATCAGGCACTTAGAGTCACCACGGGAGGGATGAGATCAACCCCTATAGTGGAGATGGAGAAGATGGGGAGGACACAAGCACTGAGAGAGCGCAGAGATATGAAAATGCTAATACAAGCAGAAAAGTTTCCCAGCTTTCCAGGCCACCCTATGAAGAACAGATTTGAAAACTTAGCTATGTGGCGGTTGAAAAGAAACAGTTTTATCCACCAGACCAAACGACTCTGCAGAAAAACCACCGATCTTCCCACAGTTGGTATCCCCCCTGAAAACAATACCAGAGCGAACTCCATGGAAAGATGAGCATAGACTATCACTACAAATCCAGACAAAAGTGAGAGGAGTATTTGACAAGGAAGAACAGAACAATGTGCAGCGCAGAACAGCCACTCTCATCTTCCTTGATGAAGAATACCCACATGACCTCTGGATCCGAGTCTACACAGATGGGTCAGTACAAAATGCTGTTCGAAATGGAGGAGCGGGAGTGTACATAGAATACTCAAATAATACTAGGGACACGGCCAGAGTACCAACAGGAAAGTACTGCCATAACTACGATGAAGAAATCCAGGAAATCAAGACAGCAACAGAGAAATTACTAAATACCAACCATGGTAAATAGCTTATGGTGCTACTGACAGATGCAAAATCAGTACGCGAGGCGCTCCTGTCTGGGAAATTGCCAGTAATGCGGACACTACTTTCTGAACTAGATGGCCAGCCTAAGGTCACCTTACAGTGGATACCATCTCACTGTGGAGCACCCGGAAATGAGAGGGCTGATCGATTGGTTAAGGAAGGACCATAGAAGAACAACCTAATGTACTCATTACATACCATCAAAAGAAAAGAATGATAAAATCAGTCAGAAAGCCACCAAAACCTGCTCAAGACAGCTAACACCTTATGGACAGACAAGAACAAATCATTATTCTGCGCCTCAGAACACGACACAATAGATTATGTAACCATATGTACACAAAATTCAAGATTGGCGTATCAGCCATATGCACATATGGATTGGTGCTGCAGACAGCAGATCACATACTCCAAGATTGCCAAAAGTACAACACATCTAGGCAAACCTTCTGGCTTCTATATGCATTTCAAGTGTCAGAAGGCTGAAAGTACAAAGAAGAACCTTGAATGTGCTCCTTTAGAAAGTGAGAGAAAAAGAAACATGGATGCTAATATGCTGCAACATATGAATGCACATTTCATGGCATTGTATTGTTTTGCCAACAGTTACAAACCCTATACCAGTGTTTCCCAATGTGGGGCCCATGCCCCACAGGGGGGCAATTCGATTTTTAAGGGGAGGGGGGGGGGGCAATTCGAAAATGGAAGAACGGCTGGATATAACAAAATGGGGAGACTTGAGACTGAAGTTAACTAAATTGGAACCTGACATAAGATCTCTTTGCAGCAAGCATCAAGCGCAAGGATCTCACTAAATTTAAATAATAAATAATTATTAATTAAAATAATGTAGAAAAATCTTTGATTAAAATTATTTTGTACTTGAATTTCAGTTCTACATTATATGTTTTGAAAATTTACTTACTGTGTTTGCTCAATATTTTCCTAGTGATTTCTTCCTAAAACCTATCAATCAAGTTTCTTTAGTGAACATTTCAATTTTTGAATATTAAAAATAATGTATATGTTTGGGGGGGGTGGGGGGAGGGGGTTGCCATAAGAATTTTAGAAAGGCTTAAGTGGGGCATAGCACAAAAAAGGTTGGGAAACACTGCCCTACACTGACTTTAAAGGTTTGGTTGCATTGTTAGCCAACATCAATGCGATTGATTCAAAGAAGTTTTAGAAAAAAAACAGTGAGGAGAATTTATTTATTACACTGCCTCATCTCTTCGTGAAGATTTGATATTGAAATAAAGGACAACCATATGTCAGTATCTTACTTGATGGAGATGCAGATAGATCTGATGATGAGGGACTGATACTATATATTCATTCTATCAGAGAAGGGAAAGGGAAGGAGACATTTCTTTCTATTGTGCCATTGGAAGATGCAACAAGTGCTGTCTACTTTAAAGCTCTAGAGATGTGTGAATAACTTAAGTGTTCTCACAGTGATATCTTTGACTGGGCCTTCAACAAAGGACATTTAATGGCTAATTTCAAAATATGTAGCTTTATCTGAGATTGATTCATATTTTTCTTAGCCCATGTTAACAAATATTTGCTGGATCCTGAGATAAAGGGCTGGCTCCTGAATGAAGTTTCCCCCGGGAAGGTTAACCCGGTCAAAAAATGCTCGCAGAAGTCGGATGTGTCGGGCTAACAGCGCAAGAACTCAGCTCTGCTGTAAACAGGCACAATGCAATCACGTCCGAAAAAAAAAAAACTCCAGATGAACGCAGAAGCAGAAGAAGAAGAAGAAGAAGAAGAATGAAGTTTAAATGTTCCACCCCTGTCACCATTTCTGCTTTGTCATAAAATGTTTGTAATTCCACTTCAGTACTGCTTGTTTTTGGTACCTACACTTGTATAATATTTATATCTCTTGGTTTGACTTTGAATTTGACAATAATATCTATCCGATTTAATCAAATAACCATTAATTGATTTAGCTGTTTCATCATCAAACATTAGTCCTACTCCTTTTCCATATGTATTACCTCCTGAATAAATTATTGTGTTTTTGTCTGTTATTATTTTACCAGATCTCCACCTCATCTCACTCATGCCTAGGATATTAATCTTCATATTTTTCATTTTTTTTATTACATTATGTAACTTTCCTATCTCAAATATGTCCTGACATTCCATGTTCCTACTTTAAACTTGTCTTGGGAAGGTAATGTGGTTGTTTGCCTTTGTCTTCCATATTCACACGGGGGTCTTTAACCTCTGCCTTTGACAGCAATTTCAGATTGTCGGGACAAGAGAGTGCCCTGCTCTTCTCAGCTGCAGAGTAGTGCAATGATCCTAGTGGACACTTGGTCACACCTATCATCTTATTTTTCCCAGTGTCTGAGTAGATTTACATTCTGCTATTGTGTTGATTTTTATGGTTTAATGCTCTGACAATTCAGAAAGCAATGGCAAACTCCTAAATGTAGAATTATCTAGTAAATCAGAATCATCATCATCAAGATCAAGTGACGATGATGAATTTTAGAATTATCTAATAAATCAGAAACAACCAATAAATCTTGGGTAGATTGCAACATCCTGTAAAGAATATTCAACTAACTGTTACGTTATATTGCAATTAATCTTACCTTGACCAACACCGACTTCAGGTTGTTCTATCTTGACACTTGATGGTAGTTTATTCTCCATCTTATGTCTACAGTCAGTCTAAAAGGATATGTAAGTTATGTTTGTATGCAAACACAACTTATATAAATGAATTTGATATTTTGTTTTTCAATGATTAATGATACAAAATGTCTTATGATTACTTCAAGACATGATTTCTGATATGTTATTCCTTAAGTCCTGTTTAAGAATTTGAGTTTGGGAACCTATCACAGTGTAATGATATTAGTTTATCACAGCAAAATCCACATAACAATATATGACAGCTTTATGGAACATCCTTATCACTTGTGTCACACATAATACACACATTAAATTTGATGTAATACTTATAGTGGCAGCCATTCTTTGGTGTGTGTCCCCCCCCCCCCCCCCCCCATACATTCAATAATGAGTCTTCAATTGGAGAAAAAAAAACAAGAACATCTTGTCATCAATGTTCTCTCTAAACTGTTGCTTAGGAGCAAGAATTCTACTTTGTAAGCTTCTAACATGAAATTTGTGAGCATGTCTACATTTGACAATTAGGTACATTTGATCCCAATAGTGTCTGCTTGTGCACTGAATCTCAGTGGTATGGACTTTGTTGTTGACATTGCCTTCTTTTCCCACACATTGAAATGATATGCAAGATTTAGCTAAACACAACAGATAGGAGGTCACAAAAGTTATATGTCTAAATATTCATAGGGAAAGACAAAGATAATGAGAATCAAGCAAATGCAAAGATAATGAGAATCAAGCAAATGATAACTTATCTCCCTTGGTGAAACTTCACTTCAAGAGGCAGAATTATACACTTATTTATTTAGGTAGCAATGTAGACAAAGATGGGGGAATGTATAGAGATATTAAAATAAGCATATAAAAGGAACTTCCATATTCCATAGCACTAAAAGATTTGTCAGCTCCAATGTCAAATCATTACTGCTGTATGTATCAGAAACATGGAGACTGTCTCATCATTCATCAATGGCACCTTGCCGTCTTGACAGACGATAGTTAGTTACATTGTGCTTCAAAAATGCATAATAACTACAACCCATGGCGGTAGGGAATGTGACTGATAAGGCCAATTCGCGCTGTAAATGTTCGTCCACAGTGGATGCATGTGAACATATGGTCATTTCCACCATCATGCACCATCTTACGCCTCGCACGCTCGGTGTGTGACGTATTTGCAATCATGTTCTTCTTTGTCTTTATTCCATTTCAGATATTTGCCCTCCATGCAACACGTTCAGCAGCGACTTGCTCCCAATGTGCATTATCAATTCCTGTATCAATCATGTCCCGCTTACACACATCTTTGTATCGTAGTAGAGGCCGACCCTGAGATCTCTTACCCATCTGTAATTCACCAAAGAAAATGTCCTTTGGTATTCTACCATCATCCATCCTCCTAATGTGTCCTTATCCATCTAGGTCTACGAAGACTGAGCATAGAACAAACCACCACACAACCTGATCTTTCCAATACTTCAGTATTTGTGATTTTGTCTTGCCACTTAATACTAAGTATTCTTTGCAGACACCGCATATGAAAGCTGTTTAAACATTTCTCTTGGTGTGAGTAAGTTGACCAGGTTTCACTGCCATAAAGAAGAGGACACAGGCTTGATAGACAAGGACTTTTGTTTTGGCAGTAAGCTTCCTGTTCTCCCAGACTTTTTCTTAACATGTTCATTGTTGTTGCTGCCTTACCAATCCTGATGATGATTTCCTGATCGAGGGATAATTTGCTATTTACCTCAGATCCTAGATATGTAAAATGGTCTACTATCTCCAGCTGGGCATCATCAATAAAGATTGATGGTACTCCATGTGCACCTTGTGACATAATCTGTGTCTTATTTTTGCTAATTGTTAAACCAAATTCAGAACAAGCATCGGGGAGAATGTCTAAACAATTATTAATGGACTACAGACATTCAATCATTGGTGCCTGTGTGGTAGGTATGCCAGCCGTGCCGCGATCCAAACTGAAAATGGAAGTGATATACCGAGCCACCCCGGCCTGTTCTGTTGTGTCACTAAAATGGCTGCTGTAAAGACCATTCATGCTTACAACATCATTCATTCATTCAAGTATCACGTGACAATAACAGACGCCATCTTAGGTTTTCCAGGAAAGGTTAGTCTAATATTCCATGCACAGCGATTGGTTGAAATTATCGTGACCTTTTAAATAAACTGAATTACTTGGCACAAAGTAAGTAAATTTATATTCTATTATTATTATTTATATTATGATTATATTGTTATGATTATTTAATATTAAGATATTTTTAGATGGATATTCGAATTCAGCACCCATGTTTACATATATTTGAAGAGTTTCATCACTTGCTTTGCTTTACCTCTCATTAAAAAAAAAAACAATATGTCAGCGAGATGTTTGAATGGAACTCCAAGATGGCAGCAGCCAGCTGTGGACAGTTTTAATGCTCAAATGTGCAATTTGAACTACTAAAGTTAAAGAGAATACAAGTTTCAAGATTATTAATAATTTATTTGAATACTTGTACTATTTTTTTATCATTTAACATGACGGAACATATGGATGAAGTCAGATTTCATATCCGTCAATGACCCGTTCGATACAATGTCGGATGGACCGGAAGCGGAGAACATGAGACACAATAAAAGAGCTTCAAAAGTACGAGGAACATGAGAACATCCTAAACCGTTTGACTTCACAAAAATGTAAATATCTCCACTTAGAACTGACATACAGGCATTATTGAGGTACCATTAGATTTGGTTTTTCAAGACTTATCTACCTGTGGTGGTCGCATTTGTAAATACCCAATTTGAAAATCATGACTAGAATACTTACTGTGTAGAATAAAAGGATTAAAGTGATTGTGGTATGACACTAATGAGTTCATGAAAAAAGCTAAACTACATACAAGTGAATTCATAAGTGAGGAAAGACACTGACGCTAGGTAGGGCAGATACAGAAAACCTGAAAATATTATACAGTATAACAAGGGCCGGCTCCTTGGCTAAAGGTTTGCGAACGCAGTTCGTGAGCCAGGTACCAGGCGTTCGAAGACCAGCCGCAATCGATTTGTGCAGCAGACCGTGTCGCATTGTGTTATAACGTGCTGGTATGGGAGCCGATCGTTCAGAAAGTAATGGCAAACTACTGAATGTAACACTTGCCTAGTACATCAACAGCAGATGAAAAATGCTGGTGTTGACTGCAATGTCCCGTAAGGGATACGCAACAAAAATAACAATAAAGCCTATTATACTGTCCGGCACTATTCCGAATAAGGGTCCCAAATTATTTAATGTAAAAAGTATCTCTTACAGGGCCTCATTAGGTGATGTTGTCGATCACTTCTGGTTCAGTGTGTCGTGGACTGCAAGACCGATCGATGGATGCAATAAGTGTTTCCTGGGCCCGGAGGGCCCTCACTGTCATCGGAGTGTATATCTATATCTTTTATGTACGTATTTCCACATATAACATAGGTATACTCTGATGACAGTGAGGGCCCTCCAGGCCCAAAAACATTTATTGCATCATTGATCGGTCTAGCTGTCCATCACACACTCAATAACTGTACATAATAAATAACTTTACCAAATTAAGTATTGTACGTACATATTTCCACATATAACTGTCAAATATTATTGGTGTGTATTTCGATTTTCTCAGTTCTATATTTTAGTTTGTTGTCAAAGACTCAAATATAGAGGAGGAAGACCACCCTGAATGAGTGGTCTACCTCCAGTAGATTAGAGGTAACTCAGTGCCCCTATATGAGGGCAGGGTAGGTGATAGGAAGGGGAACTATTAGATAGTTCTCTCATGAGACACAGAGGTGTCAACCAGAGAGTTAGCACTCTGGTCACGGCATGATCACGGCAACGTGAATCTAGAGTGTAACTCAAGCGAGGCCACTACTCGAGCGTGCTAAATGAGGCCGCACGCAAAAAGCCGTAGTGCGCCCTGAGTCCTTCCGCGTACTGTGTAAACAGCACGCGGAGTAGAATCAGACGGGACACAGACTTCATAGTGATAACATCGCTTAGCGATGCTTGTTTCGTTAGCCGAATAGATAGATTAGCGATAGGGTTAGGAAATGACTAGTGATAGGATATTCTGTGCATTTATTCTTGTGTGATTTGTTAGCGACTGTTTGTTGTACATTGATGTGATACAAAGAGCCAGTGGCAATAAAATGTTGAACCAATTCCTCTCGTACGACTAGCAAGTCTTTTGTGTGGTGCGAGAGAAGTATCCTAGAATGCCTGTGACAGCGGTTGCTGACATTTGTAGTGTTAAATATTTTTTATTATATCAATTATCACCTTATGAGGCCCTGCAAGGGGTGCTTTTTACAAGAAATAATTTGGGACCGTTATTCGGAAGAGTGCCTATTGTCCATACCCACAAGGCAAATAAAATAGTGGAAGACCAAAAATTACACGGAGAAGACGAACAGAATGAGGTGAATAATTCAAATAGGGGAAGGTGGGATATGAGCTGATAGAGACGTTCAACTTCATCGCCTCGAGTTTTATCTAAGGGAGCCCCTATTCACAAAATTTTGTGAATAGTACGAGCCTTTATGCACAAAAATTTGTGGCTGGTCACGTGATTATTCGGCACAAAATTTTGTGAATAGCACGAGCCCCTATTCACAAAAATTTGAAGAAGACTCTATTATTCTCTCTTCTTGTCTGTCTTTTTTTTTTTTTTTTTTTTGCAAGTTCTTTTTCTTCAAACCTCACAAAGACAATATATGTCGGCAAGGACACACTCTACGTACAGTGATATTATATTTGGCAAATAAAATTCACGTTAAACAAAGACATCTATTGGATTCATCCGACACTCGATCCCTTCGTCGCTGCCTGGGGGATGCGCCCCCCGGCAGCTACCGCAGAACCATAGAGCACACTTTATTCAGATGTTTCGAGTTTCTCAGTTCTATATTTTAGTTCCTAAAACAAGCAACTAGAAAGTCGCTTAGAAGCCCTGGAGATGTGGATATACAGACGAATATGTTGTATTTTATGGAAACAAAAACAATCAAATGCAGAGGTTCTGGAAAAACTGGGAATGAAGAGAGAGTTGATAGAAGAAATAAAGAGGAGGCAAGTGAAATATTTCGGCCATGTTAAAAGACATGATCTTTAAAAAAAAAACCATACTGGAGGGCAAGGCTGGGGGAAAGCGAGCAAGAGGTAGACAACGATACAAGTGCGAAGATAACATCAAGAGATGGACGAACATCAGCCTAACAGAATATACAGTCAAGGCAAGAGACAGAAAGTGTTGGAGATTCATTGCAGCCAACCTTCATTGTGGAGACGGCACCTGATTGATTTATTTTAAAAAATTGCTGGCGGAGAGTCGAACCCCAGTCTCCCATGTGACAGGCGTAGATACTAGCCACTACACTACCCAGAACACAATGATAGTTCCACAAACATTAATAATGTAGTCAAAAGGAAGTTTACATCACGTGACCCGCTGAATAATCACGTGACCAGCCACAAATTTGTGTGTATAGCAGCTCGTACAAAATTTTATGTATAGTCACTCACACTCCGTTTATCTAATTTGCTCGGTCTCTTTTACGAGGCAGCCGGCCGAAAGCATCGCACAGAGCATGAGCTTTGTAGCTCCAGCGACGACCCCCAGGAGTTCCCAGGGAACTGCACTCGTGAACTTAAAAGTCCGAGCCCGGAATCGAACCCACAACTTTCGGTTTGATTGATTGATTGATTGATTGATTGAAGAACCGACATCACAGCATTCGGGGCATTCCCATATAACTTTACTAAGGGTAAGCGTTCCGTCCCCATCCTCAGCAACCAGCGAAGAGTTCCAACAGTGTTGGAATATGGATGGGAGGGAAAGTCAGATAGCTTCTGCCACTATTGCCATTGGTGTTGGCAACACCAGTGCCAATAATTAATAGTCAATAGTCTCAATAGACCAGAAGCAATCTGATTTATTAATAATAATATTAATATTGACATTAATAATTAATTATTATTATGTCCATCTCGCCTTACTTTCGGAACCGGGAATGCGAGGCAGGCTGCTTGGCCACCTAGATACCGTCCTCCCAGCCCGATACAGTGAGATAGTACAACGATATTCAACATCATTAAACGACAAATGAATTATTGAACAGAATATTCAACATTACCCAACTAAGAGTAAGAGTGTGTTTTACTGTTTTAGTCCAACTTCAACACGCCTGTGTCCTGCAACTGCCAAAGTTCGTACAAAAACTTAGAGACACTCTCCAAATGTCAACAGAGTTACCGAAACAATATAAAATGACAAAGTAGTGCAGCTTTACACATAACTAACAGAATTACGACACATACAGGACGTTGCGGCGATTAGCCTTCATCAGCAAACAAACACATTCACAAAACACAACATATAGTCAGGGAGATCTCCAGGGGCGTCACGCGGGGGGTGCGGGCCGCACGGGGTGACACCATCAAGGGGTGACACCAAAATAAAAAAAATTGCAAATTTGACAAAGCAGACATAGCAAAATAACAAAAATTTAACTTTGTCCGAGTTTGTCGAAGTTCTTTATTTATGTTTTACCTGAAGTTAAATGTTTTGCGTATCCTTTTACAGGACTTAGCTGTCAACAGCAGCATCTTTCAGCTGTCTGTTGATCTCTTGGCAAGATTACGCTCAGTAGTTTGCCATTGCTTTCTGAGCGGCCGGCTCAGTATCCGCAAGTCACGAGCGGGGGTCGAACCACCTCAGTTCTCGCTCCGCTGCGAGACTCTGCGTGATAAACGGGATTACAGAGAGAAAGTGTTGTAACCCCACAGCCAGAGAGACCGGCTTTACCTGAAGTATTGAAGTTATATTGTTCAATTTGTTTTCTTTCTTATGTCCTTATTAACTTTTTGACTTATTTTACAAACATTACTATATGCGATTATATATGGTACAGGAACACTCGGAAGAAGACCATGGTGAAAGTCTAGAGGGGTGACACCAAGAGTTTACCGCACTGGGTGACACCAACCCCAGTGACGCCACTGCCTGTGACTACATCAAAACGTGACGACAGGACGAGAAGAACAAAAAGATGGGGGAAAAAAAAAAAGCAACGAGGACCAATACTGGAGAAACTGGTCTACGATTTCGATGTCCTGATGTTACAAGAACTGAATACGAACTTTTTAAAGTGCCCTGGCTACACATGTTACATCAATCCAACTGGGCAGGGAAGACATGGGCAGGCTCTGGTGGTCAAGGGCGGTTTACATCATTCAATACTGGATATTAGTGGGTGGGGTCAGGAGAGTAAAGAGGTGCAGGGAATGCAGATACAAATCGGCCGATACAGCTGGAACCTGATAAATATATATGTAAGTGGGGAATCTTGCATAAGCAGAGAGAGTTGGGACTGGTTGAAAGGATAAGTGGACACTCCAGATACTAGGTATCTGATAATTGATATGTGGTGACCAACGCCTCGCCAAGGAATGGGACAGGTCGGGAGAAAATAGACAGGGTACTGCTCTTGCTGAGGCCTTGCTTGAGACGGATGTTGTCTGTCTAAATGACGGTACACCCACTAAGCTAGCAATGAGACCGGGGGACCCTGACACGGCCATCGACCTGGCCCTTGTATCCCAAGAGGCGGCATCAGATATAAAATGGAGCGGCCTTGGAGACCATGGAAGTGACCACCTCCCTTGTTCTGTGCTGATACCTAAGTCCAGCACAGTTAGGGCTATAAGAGCTCACAGGGCATTCAGTTATGATCGCGACCACTCTTCGCTCTTGGGGCGTCTTAGATCACAAGGAAGATCTAAACCAACTAGAAAAATCTTTACCCAACCACCATGGTGGACACCAGAGGTCGAGAATTCATGGAGGGAATAGAGGGCGGCCATAAGGAATTGGCAGAGGGTGCGAAGAGCAACCAATTCAGTTGACACAGAATTGGAAGAGGCTGAAAGGCATAAAAAAAGTAAAGGTGCAGGATTTCAAACTCCAGCCAGCAGAGGCAAAGAGGATTAAGTGGGAACAGTTTATCAATGAAGTCGGTGGGGATGCGACATTGGGCAAATTCTGGAGGCTACACCGGCAGATGAAGAGACAGGGGATGCCTGGTACATATGGCACCGTTTATGATGATAACAACCGACATATGACAACTGACAAGGACAAAGGGGAGGCTTTACTTGCGCGATTTTTAAAACAGACGAATCAGCAAGATACGGCTATTAGAGATAGCGTCACAGGAAGGAGGACTGTGATATTCAAGTGGAGGACATTAGACGGGTACTGAAGCGGGCTAAAGACACAGCGCCAGTTCCAGATGGTACCATATGAGGAACATAAAGGATGGGGACTTGGAGGAGATGGCCCTTTGTTTCAACCTAAGCATCAATACGGCGGAAATACCCCACGATTGGCTGCATAGCTACTTGGTCCAACTCCCAAAGCCAGGTAAGGACCACTCCAGAGTTAATGGATACCGAATTATAACCCTGCAAAACACGTATGGCAAAGTCCTCGAAAAGATAGTAGCACGCAGGCTCCAGCAACATTTGGAAAGTCGGAATCTGCTTCCCCAAGGACTCGGGAACTACCGGCCTGGAAAGGACACCTGGGCCAATGCTGCAACTTTTGCATTTGATGTCTACGAGGGCTTCCAGGATAAACAGGAGACAGTGGCGGTAGCTCTTGACCTGGAGGATGCGTATAACAGGGTTAGGTATGATCGGTTAATACACACACTGTTGGACATGGAGGTCTGCCCTTGCCTTATTAGATGGGTTGCGGCAGTCCTTTATGAGTGTAAGGTTGCACAGCGCATGAGTACCTAGATTTCTGACCCCTGTACTATTACACCTGGGTTGCCGCAGGGATCTGCCTTGTCCCCGGTGCTCTTTAATGTCTACACCAGCAAAATCGCAGCTATAGAGACACCAGGTGTGGGTAGAATCTTGACATTTGCAGATGATGTGCTGGTGTACAGATAGGGCAGAGACAGGGCCAGTTTGGCGAAAGACGTACAGGTGGCGGTAAACAAGGTGACGGAATGGTGCAGGGACGCAGGGGCCATTATAAACCCAGACAAGGCATCAGTTGTGTGGTACTCCCTGGATAACCGGATCGTCAAGGCAGATGTCCCATGTATTATGTTGAATGGATGTCCACTTAGTCGAGAGAGTAAATTGAAGTACTTGGGTATCACCTTTGATAGGTGTTTGTCTTTTAAAGATCATGTGGAGGCCTTGGTGGTGAAGGCTGGTAGGGGACTTAATGCATTGAGGGCTATGGCAGCAACCGGGGTTGATCAGAGGATGCTGTACAGGCTCTTTCAGCAGTTAATAATTTATGTCATTGAGTATGGTTTGGGGCTGCTGACAATATCAAAAAGCCAGCTTGAAAGGTTGATGCGCATAGAGAATGCTGCCATGCGGTTAATACTGGGGTGCACAAAGGACACACCAATTAACTGCATGAGGCATATCCTGGCGCTACCTACAATGACGGATAGGCATAGGGTCCTTCATGCCAAATGGTACCTGCGAGTTTCCGCAGACAGGGATCACCCGCTGTATGCAGCATTGGATATGGTAAAGGGTCATAGACTAAGACGAGGCAAGTCCTGGATGGCACAGGCAGAACTTTCTATAAGTCAGGTGTGTGATCTGGAGACCATCAATCGTGAAAGAGAGTGGATTGACGGACTGGCACAATGTAATAATAACACTGGGTCGTGAGTTCAGAGAATGGGCAGCAGGCCGCACTGAGTTTGAAGTGCAACAGCTGATCCAGAGCAACACACATCAAGGTGACTTAGTCATCTACACCGATGGGTCAGTGGTGAGAAACAGACGTAGTGGCTGGGGCTTTATTGCAAAGGTTAATGGGCGAGTCTTGAAAAAGGAGAGCCTGGCATATGTGACTACGACATCCAGCATGAGAATGGAGATGGAGGTAGTAACAGCTGCATTCCGGTGACTAGAGAAGACTACTGCAACACACATTGTGTTCATTACGGATTCAAAGAGTATGCTTAGCAAGTTCGAGAAAGGAATGTTTCGTGTGGAATGGCTCTCGTCGCTTCAGAGGTCACAGATTGTGAGACCTGTATGGATATTTTGCCCTGGCCATGCGGGTGTACGGGGGAATGAACAGGCTGATAGGCTAGCAGGGAATGCACTTCTTGGTGGTATTTTGCCTATGGACAAGTGGGAGGTGGTCGTGCGCTTGTGGGACCAGGTGGAGAAGGCGGAGGGGCAGATTGAGAACCCATATGTGGAAAGAATGAGATTGCGGGGGATCGGCAGGCGTTCTGGAAGAATCTGGAGGGGGGGGGGGTGTGAAGAGCGAAAATTAGTAGCCTGTCGATGACCCGCAGACTACACAAGTCAACCCCCACCTCCACGTGGTGCAGACCGGGCAACCATGACCGCGCTGTCATGGGCTAACGGGGCTATGGCTCGCCATAGGGGATGGACTCCCTGTGGTCAGATTAGTGTCCTAAACTTCGACTGGCCTAGCAAGCCGGCAGGAGATCTTCATACTGCTCGTAGAAAAACTAAGAAGTATAAACGGACTGACCCAAACGGATATCGACCAGGAAATGTTAATGGACTACGAGATAGATCAGCGACTAAAAAAAAAAATAGGCACAATGAACGTCTGCGGTTTCAATAGTAAAGAAGAAGAGCTTATAGAAACAATGGAAGATAGGACAATTGGATTGATGGGAATAGCGAACACCAGAACAAAGCGGAAAGGATGCAAGGAGCTCCACCGCAGTTACACATTTGTTTACTTTGGAGTAGAACAGCAAGAAAGGGCAAGACACGGTGTGGGAATAGTCATTGAACCACGGCTAGCAAGAGGAATACTAGAAATAAAATATATACCAGACAGAATCATAACAGTGAGAATAAAAGAACAAACAATTACAACATATGTACAAATATACGCACAATGTAATGCAAACAATAATGAGAAGAGTGCGAGGACTTCTATGAAGACATACATGACGTGCTAAATAAAATAGATAAGCAGGACAACATCATAGTTATGGGAGACTTCAATGCAAGACTAGGACATAACAGAGGGGGCATAGAAAAACATCTGGGAACATTTGGAGATCAGCATAATGAAAGGAATGATAATGGAAGTAGACAGATAGAGCTTTGCAGCCAACATGACCTCTATATAACAAACACATTCTATAAACATAGTTTAGTTTAGTTAAGTCGATGGATCAACATCACGGCACACGGGTGCAACCCATAAGTGCTCCGTTCTCCTCCTAACTCAAACCTGAGTCTGGAGAAACTCAGCTCAGTGCACGAACTCCGTAGCACCGCCGAGGATCCTGAAATACTTTGGGTAGATTTTTTATTCGAAATTTTGCCCGGGCAGCGCCGTTAGGCTACTCTTTTTCGATTTCCAACTGCCAAGGGATTTTTTACGTGCGCAACAATACACACGGGCGTCTGATCTCACTACCCAGAGACCAGGGGTAATTTTATTACTAGAAATCCACGTGAAAAGATCCGAGTCATCACCGGGGCTTGAACCCGGGACCTCCAGCACTCGAGACGGACACCATATCTCGAGACCACGCAGCCCCCTCTATAAACATAAAGATTCACAAGTATACACCTGGTATAAATGGAACGATCTAGATACTAAAAACCAAATTGATTTTACATTAACAAGAAATAACAGAAAGAGAAATATATTAGATGCAAGGGCAGTGCCCAATTTCAGTATAAACACAGATCATAAAGCAGTCGTTGCCACAATAAGAACCACCAGAAGAAGAAAACAAAGAGTAGGAAAATACCTTCCAGGGGAATCAGTAAACTTAAAAAAACCTTAAAGACGAGACAGTAAGGGAAAATTATTAGAAAGAACTAACTGAACTCTTTGTAAAATTACCTACAGAAAGAAAAACAGCAGAAGAAGAATGGGAGATGTTCAAATCAAGCATTTTAAATACTGCAAAAATAACACGTGGAAC
This sequence comes from Cepaea hortensis, assembly GCA_963921405.1. Lineage (NCBI taxonomy): Eukaryota > Metazoa > Mollusca > Gastropoda > Stylommatophora > Helicidae > Cepaea > Cepaea hortensis. Next base: position 8,623,452 of record OY992881.1, read on the forward strand.
CATGAAAAAATGCAAAACACGGATAAAGAAAATAACAAGTTGGTGGAACGCAGAAGTAAAGAAAGCGGTAAAAGCCAAACAGGAAAAATATAAAAAGTGGCTGAAGAGCAAACAGGAATGTGATTACATAGAATATAGAATAGCGAGAAGACTTGTGAATAGAATAGTAAAGAGGAAAAAAAAAAAAAAACTGGGAAGAGTATGGAGAAACATCCTTTGATGTTGTCCACACACATGGAACCTTATCTTCCAGTCCATCTCATGATACTGTCCACCCACATGCAACCTTATCTTCCAGTCCATCTCTTGATGTTGTCCACCTACATGCAACCTTATCTTCCATTCCATCTCTTTATGTTGTCTATCTCTTTATGCTGTCTACCTACACGTAGTCGGTAGTTCATCTCTTTATGCTGTCTACCTACACGTAGTCGGTAGTTCATCTCTTTATGCTGTCTACCTACACGTAGTCGGTAGTTCATCTCTTTATGCTGTCTACCTACACGTAGTCGGCTCTGTGACGAAGGAGTTACGAACGCAGTTCGTATTCCCACATATCTCGCTCGAAACACAGCAGCGTATGATATGGAAACAGGCAACCTTGCGTTGGTTTTTAACATACTCGTATGAGTGCTACTACTGAGTTGAGTGCGTGGTGCGACACTGTGAGCTGTGAATTTCATGTGAAATGCTTTTACACCTGTCTGTGGTTGTTTGTAGCGTAAACTGCATGTTCGGAATGATGGCTGCCGACCTGTCGCTGAACTGACTGGATTGCCTTATATAGTAATGTGTGGCTGCTGGTTTTCTAGTGTCTGCGGCTTCCATCGTCGATGAACTGTATTTTTTGTTGATGACTTTTAGTTTTATGTTGGCATTCTGGCGGCGGTATTATGCACAGTGTACGTGTGCGGACTGTTGGTTTGTCGAGACTCCTGTCTGTTCCACTTTTCACATGGGGCAGCGAGGTGCATTTTGTTTGATATTCACTGGCACTGGAACGGTGTATTCTCGGGACAATCCGTTGCCGTTAAGTTAGAACAGCAACTAATGACTAAAGACTTAAGTTTGTTGGCATCCACACCAATTTATGATTGATTGATCCACCGAGACAAGTAGACACTCCTGAAGCGATCTGTGCTGTTAGAGAGAAAAACAAGTGTTTACACGGACCAGTTTGTAATACATTTCCTTTAGACTGCATATTTGGTTAGCACACACACACACATACACACGCATACACACACAGGCACACATACACACACACACACAAGGTACACACGCCACACTTACACATTCAGTTGTCAGGTATGTAGCAATCTCCACGATTATGACCTTTCACTGATGTTATGACTGATATTTTGTTGATGTTGTATATTCTCTCCCCCCCCCCCCCCCCCCCCCACCCTCCAATAAGGCTAATTGATAAATTTATATTAAACTATATAATATCAAACAAATCAAAAATAGACGTGTGACAACTAAAAGTTTTGTTTCGTCGATCGCTGGTGCATCATTTCTAATCTACCAGGTGTCAGTACTGTGTCTGCAGACGATCTCGGCTGGCCGGCCCGGCAGTGACAATAAATTATCTGTTAGTCAGGAGGTTTCGTTTGCATCGATCTTGTACGCTCTCTGTCCATTCTTGCGTGTCCCAGGGATATATTTCAGACAACGCACACTTCTACGGTGAGATTAATGTTGAATTTTATACAAAACTGTGTTTATTTAAGTGGTACATAGTAAAGTAAGTTGTAACTCAGACACTCACTCAGGTCAATAGATGAAGATGATTAGATGGATAGCCTGGTTTCAGTGGTGTTGTTCACTCACGGGACTACTGAAGTACTGAACGAACTGACAAGACTAGTGTGAGTAGTGAGTAGTATTATTAAATATTTCAGTAGACCACGGCAGTGGCTCAAGACTGAGAAACGGCTGAATTTTTTTTTTTTTTTAGTCGGACAGTTTCTGTCTCATTCTCTCTTCTTTAGGAACTCTTAATTGTGATTTTGTCAGTTGTTTTTAGTAATTTTATGTGTGTAGGAAAATAATAGTGAGTCAGTTGAGTTTGGGTTGTTGAGTGAGTGCTCATAACAACGTTTGTTCTGTGATTCTTTGGCTTTACTACTTTACTCTTTGAGCCATGGCCACTTGAAGTTTGCACTGTCACTAAGGACTAAGAAGAGTTCATTTACTTACTAAGACTAAGAGTAAGACTTTTTATTTTATGGTGATACTGATTTGAATTGGGTTAATGAAAATGTGTTTCTTGCAAACTTTGGAGAACTGTAATTTTATCAGTAATTGAAGTTATTTACATAATTGTGTGCCAGTTCAGTTGTAACTGTGTACAGACCGCACTCATACTACATCAAATGCTTTTCTGGAGTTCTTATTTCTAATTCTAAATACTTTCCCAACAATACACAGAAGTGAGATACCTCTTTAGTTGTTACAGTCGCTCCGATCGCCCTTGTTCTTGTACAGTGTTATGATGTTTGAATCTTTGAAATCCTGTGGGACTTGTCCTTCTCGCCAGCATAGCTCTATTAGCTGGTGGATCTGTAGACTGAGTGTGTCTTGCCCACTCCTGACAACCTCTATTGGAATCCCATCCTTACCTGGAGCCTTGCCAGATGCAAGTTCATTTATAGCACACTTAACTTCTGTTATGGTGGGAAGTGTGTCCAGGTGGTCAAGAGTTGGTAGAGCCTCTATGGTGTTGAGGGCATCATCCGCTAGTTTGGTCTCACTTGAGTAAAGCTCCAAATAGTGCTCTACCCATCTGTCCATCTGCTGTTTCTTATCAGTTATGATTTCTCCAGTCAAGGTTTTAAATGATGCACTTCTTTCGATCATAGGACCGCAGGCCTTCTTGATCCCTTCATACATGCTTCTGTTTTCCATATCAATTGCATTTGCAATTTACTTGCATAACTTGATCCAATAATCATTTGCACACTGCCTGGCAGCCTTTTGCACATCCTTACTAGCTTAACATTAGATATGCAGATGATACAGTATTGATTGCAGACAATGCACAAGATCTACAACAATTAGTAGACGCAGTTGTTGTACACAGTGAGCAGCTGGGGTTGGAATTAAATTGTAAGAAGACACAGGTTATGGTCGTCACTAGGACAAATGAAGTACCACAATGTAATATACAAGTAAATGGGAATATTCTTCAACAAGTGAATCGGTACAATTATCTCGGAACAATCATAACATCTGAAGCCTTGAAGAGATTAGAACAAGAATCGCCATGGCGAAAGTAGCCTTTAGCAAGATGAAAAACATTCTGACCAATAAAAAGATTTCAATTGAAACGAGAAAAAGAGTGTTGAGGGGATACATAGAGCCTGTTCTTTTGTATGGATGTGAAACTTGGACAATGTGCAGTCAAGCTGAAAAACATCTGATGGCTGCAGAAATGTGGTTTCTGAGGAAAATGCAAAGAATACCATGGACATTCAGAAAAACCAATGACCAAAATACCTAGATGGCTTGGCCACATCGCATGGATGAGACAGGAACACTGAGCTAATCCATGACGCTGGTGATCGAGTGAAATGGCGAGTCATGACCGCCCATGCTTTCCGCATGGCACATGATTGATTGATTTATTGACTAGCTTACCTCAGCTAACTGAGAGTGTTTCGTATTGTTCTTTCCTTGTTTCTTAAGAGAGCTATCTTCTTTTTATCAATCAAGGATTGCAGTGTCTGGTTGTTTGCCGCAAACCAGTCCTGCCTCTTATGATCCACAGTGCCATAAACCCCTACCACTGTTTTATAAAAAGTTTCCTTAAGTTTATCCCACTTTTCACTTGCTGTACAATTTTCTGATGATTCAGTGAAGGCGTCTTTAAGTTGCTGTTGGAACTCAAAACACTTTTCAGGAACTTGGGTGTTAATAATATTAATCCTGGGGCTAGATTTGTGTTTAGTCATGTAGGTTCTCTTTGTTGTCAGTCTAACTCTTGCAACAACTAAAGAATGGTCAGTGTCGGAATCAGCACTGTGGTAACTTTGAGTTAATGATGTTTGATTCAAATTTTGTCTCCCTGTGATGATGAAGTCTAGCTGATGCCAATGGCCGGGTATTGGGTGTTTCCATGTGACCTTATGCCGCTCTTTTGTTTTAAAAAAGAAGTTTGTAATATATAGGTTGTTTCTAGTGCAATGCTCCAGCAGCCTTTGTCCATAGTCATTCATGTGACTGATGTATTTTCCAAGGCACACGGCCATGAACTCGATTCCTTATCCACACGAGTATTAAAATCACCGAGTATATACATGTAGTCAGATTTTTCTAGTGCCTTGATCACAGAGTCTAACTCCTCATAGAATGAATCCTTCACATCATCAGAGAAAGTGAGTGTCGGTGCGTATGCATTGATAATGGTGGCAAAACCACAAGTGGTTGCCAAGCGCAGAGATAATAATCTTTCATTTCCGCCAGCTGGAATTTCAATCATTCTCAGTAGTGAATTCTTCACTGCAAAGCCCACTCGATGTCATCTGTTTACTTCCTAACCCTCTACCTTTCCATAAAAAGGTGTAATAGTTTTTCCTGAGTGACCCTTCCTCAGCGAGGCAAGTCTCCTGCAGGCCAGTAATATCAATCTTAAGATGATTAAGTTCGGCATCAATTACAACCATATTTCTCACACCGTCAATATTCGTCAGGTCAGTGGAAAATCTGGGGTACTTGGTTCTTACGTTCCATGTTTCAAGCCGGAACTTGAGGTTTCTATTTTTCTTTTTAGTAGTACCTGCTGCATTGGTTTTACAGCCTGCAATTCCGATTTTGTCCTAGCCCCAAGCACCCATTGAAACAGGCAGTCTGTGGCGGATCAACACCCAGTTGGCCAGGGGGCTTCCCAGCTTAAGGCAGGTGGTAGCTGATCAGTGACACCTGTAGGTGTCTCCCACCGTCAGAGGCAACCTGTGGCACCCCATGTCTATGCCAATTGACAAGGACTTATAACCCGTAATTGTTGCCTCTCGCTTTGCGACACTGGTTAAGACCAGAGATGAGGTTATACCTCTGCATAGCACAAAGCCTGGGCTGAATTTAGACACCATGTGTTCCCATGCAGCATGATCCCTCTCTTTTAGCCTGCTTAGTTTACCCCAGAGGAAAGATAACACCAATACATCTGGAACAAAATAAGCTGCAGATTCTGCTGGATCAGCAAAGCAATGCTCTAACTGTCCACCTGTCAGAGCTTCTATCCTAGACCAGCTGCCATCCAAGACTTACGGCCTGGTCTGCCCTGCCATGACATTTTGTCTTTAGGTTGCATTTCCTCACACCAGGATAAGGCTTATACCCTCCCAATTGTGCTCTTCCACCTGAAGTCGCGTTGGCACAATGTTGGGTGTCGGGTTTAGTGAGTGCCGCCCAACATTTGGCACTAACATAAAGCAGGTAATACCGTCTACTGTCATACCTGTCAAGACCTGACACTGATCTGTTTATATTAGTTTCAGCTAATATTATCTTATTGCATTGAATTAATATACTTTAAGATATACAATGTATATGTATATCATATTTTCCCAGTTTTGTCTGGATGCTTATGACAGTTGTCAATGTATGTGTATGAAAGTGTGGGAGTTTTTGTATATAAGTTGAGTGATTGCTTGAAGGAGTGTGTGGTTTTGAATATGATTGAACATATATGGGTGTGAGAAATAGAGAGAGAGAGAGAGAGTTAGTTTTAAGGAATAAGTGTTAGCGATTGTGAGTGAGTGTGTGTGTGCGCATGTGTGTGTAAGGAAGTGAGTGTAAGAAAGTGTGGGTGTGTGATTGTGTGGATGTACGACTATGTATGTGTGTGAAGGTGTGGATGCATCTATTCAGTGTGTGTGAGATGGAGTCTGTGTGTGTGCTTTACTTTATGTATGAATGTGGATATATGGGCTTGAGAGAGAGAGAGAGAGAGAGAGAGAGAGAGAGAGAGAGAGAGAGAGAGTGTGTGTGTGTGTATGAGTAAATATTTGTTAGTGCTTTAGTGATTGTGAGTAGGTATATGTGTATGCAAGAGAGTTTGTGTTTGTGTGTTCTTGAGTTGGTGCATAACCATGCAAGTTTCTGCCTGCCTGCCTGTCTGCTTGTCTGTCAGTCTGTCTGTGCATGTGTGAATGAACGAGCGAACGAACAGTCTTTATTTTTTGAGAGTGTATTTGTGTGTGTCTGCCTGCCTGCCTGCCTGCCTGTCTCATAACATGGTAATATGCATTGTTTATGTTCACAGCATTCATCTGACAATGTTGTATTTCTGTGTTAATGTAACGTACACAATGGATTATTGATGTATGAAAGATGAGTGATTGAAAGCGCTGAATATAAGACGGGCTTGTGTGCCCAATTTGTGATCCTTTGAAAATAAAATTTGTTCATCTCACACAAATCTAGACCTCAGCACTTCTGTAGCAGTAGCATTACCTACATTTATTTCATATTTAACACATGACTGAATAGTTTGTGTCAGATTCACAGGCAATTTGTTCTCATTGTTTTCAGATGTGCACAAATGATTGTCAGATTAGAAGTATCACTGTTCACTAAATACAAATATAATGAAATTTGTTGGTTCATCATTATGCGTTAGAACTGTCTCACAAGTGGGGCTAAATGCCTGAAGTCTTACTCTGTGTTAGATTACAATGATGTTATGCTGATAGTTTTGGAATTAAAGAAAGAAGAGAAGGAAAGGAGATTAAAGATAATTATGGATTGTGAAGACTATAATGAAAGAAAATACACAATTGTGTTGCATAGTGAAAGTACTGGAGGACATTGCAATGGTAGCCATCAAATACTCATATCATTCGCTAATGAAGGTGCTATTTATATGAAAACTTTATAGAATGCTTGCTTGCTACCTCTTTGATACAGTGGTTGTGTTATGCTGCTTCCATGTGATATATTTGTGCCCATGCAGTCAAAATACCAACAGTGTGTTTATCCCTGGATAATCTGTGGAGTGAATGATCAAAAGGTCATCTAATTCACACGGTGAAAGTGAATAATTTAACAGGTCACACAATTCACACCACTGTAGCAGACAAACAGAGATGTTTCCGACAGAACACTGTCACATATCATTTCATGAAAAAATCTGTTGTTCATTGATATTGACAACGATTTCTGCCCATAGACACTTATCATGAAAAGACAGGGTGGTGATGAGGCTCAGTATGTTTAGTCTTAGTTGTGTTTCTGCAGGACCACAGCCTATCTGTTTGTTACAGTGCTGTCATTTTGCTGCTTTTCCAGCCTGCTTGATAACTAATCTGAGGATAAAGGATGGATGTTCTGGACAAGCTGAAGTCTAAGTACAAGGTAGGTGACATCGACATGATTTTATTTTATTTCTTTGAATTATTTGTACTTGTGTTCTGCAATGTTTGTGGGAGCTCTCTCTGATCCTGAATAAGTTTTGTAGCTTGAACAGCACAGCCATTGTGTGTGTGTGTGTGTGTGCGGGTGGGTGGGTGGGTGGGGGGGGGGGGGGGGGGGGAAGAGAGAGAGAGAGAGAAGACCCCTGATGAATGGAGACTGCAAATTTGCTGCATTGCAAATAGACTAAACACAATCACAGACTAGGGAAGATGAGCTTGAAACAAAAGCCTGTCAAAATTGAAATGCACTTTATAGGTTTAGCATTTTAGCATGCTTTATGACGATGAATTAGAAGAATTACATTTAAAAAGTATATGTGTTCCTTGACATTTTCCAGCTGTCTGCTGAGACAGAGAGTTTCTTGAAGCTGCAGTTGGAGCAGCAAGTCAACGGAGACACAGAGAAAGAGGATCCTGCAGGAACTGTCTCACAATTTAGTGACAAGATTGTGGCAGATTTTGATGGAAATGTCAAGCAGTTTTCTGTTCCATCTGCTGGTGTTCCTAGTGAGTATTCCTGTGTGACATGTAGCCTTAAAACATGCAACGGATTCAGTTGCCACACCATTAGATCAGTCCTCATCTTTTCTTGACCCAGCAACAGCCACTATAATGTTGCCATATCATGGTATCTGCCTGACTTACCATGACATTTTTTGATACTTATTTTACAAGGCAGAGTTGACCCTGGAACCATGTGGTCATGTTACTATCCAACTTTGAGAAGAGATTTGAACTGATAACCACGGGAGTGGTAGGCAAATGCTCTATGTCTTGGCATCTTCTAACATGTAGAGTAAGTTGAATAAACATTGTTCATTGTGATTGCAACAGAAGAGCGAGCATCACTACTGCCTTATACATTTCATAAACAGAAGAGCGAGCATCACTGCTGCCTCATACATTTCATAAACAGAAGAGCGAGCATCACTGCTGCCTCATACATTTCATAAACAGAAGAGCGAGCATCACTGCTGCCTCATACATTTCACAAACAGAAGAGCGAGCATCACTGCTGCCTCATACATTTCATAAACAGAAGAGCGAGCATCACTGCTGCCTCATACATTTCATAAACAGAAGAGCGGGCATCACTGCTGCCTCATACATTTCATAAACAGAAGAGCGAGCATCACTGCTGCCTCATACATTTCACAAACAGAAGAGCGAGCATCACTGCTACCTCATACATTTCACAAACAGAAGAGCGAGCATCACTGCTGCCTCATACATTTCACAAACAGAAGAGCGAGCATCACTGCTGCCTCATACATTTCATAAACAGAAGAGCGAGCATCACTGCTGCCTCATACATTTCATAAACAGAAGAGCGAGCATCACTGCTGCCTCATACATTTCATAAACAGAAGAGCGAGCATCACTGCTGCCTCATACATTTCATAAACAGAAGAGCGAGCATCACTGCTGCCTCATACATTTCACAAACAGAAGAGCGAGCATCACTGCTGCCTCATACATTTCATAAACAGAAGAGCGAGCATCACTGCTGCCTCATACATTTCATAAACAGAAGAGCGAGCATCACTGCTGCCTCATACATTTCACAAACAGAAGAGCGAGCATCACTGCTGCCTCATACATTTCATAAACAGAAGAGCGAGCATCACTGCTGCCTCATACATTTCATAAACAGAAGAGCGAGCATCACTGCTGCCTCATACATTTCATAAACAGAAGAGCGAGCATCACTGCTGCCTCATACATTTCACAAACAGAAGAGCGAGCATCACTGCTGCCTCATACATTTCATAAACAGAAGAGCGAGCATCACTGCTGCCTCATACATTTCATAAACAGAAGAGCGAGCATAATTGCTGCCTCATACATTTCATAAACAGAAGAGCGAGCATCACTGCTGCCTCATACATTTCACAAACAGAAGAGCAAGCATCACTGCTGCCTCATACATTTCACAAACAGAAGAGCGAGCATCACTGCTACCTCATACATTTCACAAACAAGCATGAGCATCACTGCTGCCTCATACATTTCACAAACAGAAGAGCGAGCATCACTGCTACCTCATACATTTCACAAACAGAAGAGCGAGCATCACTACTGCCTCATACATTTCACAAGCAGAAGAGCGAGCATCACTGCTGCCTCATACATTTCACAAACAAGCATGAGCATCACTGCTACCTCATACATTTCACAAACAGAAGAGCGAGCATCACTGCTGCCTCATACATTTCACAAACAGAAGCATGAGCATCACTGCTGCCTCATACATTTCACAAACAGAAGAGCGAGCATCACTGCTGCCTCATACATTTCATAAACAGAAGCATGAGCATCACTGCTACCTCATACATTTCACAAACAGAAGAGCGAGCATCACTGCTGCCTCATACATTTCACAAACAGAAGAGCGAGCATCACTGCTGCCTCATACATTTCACAAACAGAAGAGCGAGCATCACTGCTGCCTCATACATTTCACAAACAGAAGCATGAGCATCACTGCTACCTCATACATTTCACAAACAGAAGAGCGAGCATCACTGCTGGCTCATACATTTCACAAACAGAAGAGCGAGCATCACTGCTACCTCATACATTTCACAAACAGAAGAGCGAGCATCACTGCTGCCTCATACATTTCACAAACAGAAGAGCGAGCATCACTGCTGCCTCATACATTTCACAAACAGAAGAGCGAGCATCACTGCTGCCTCATACATTTCATAAACAGAAGCATGAGCATCACTGCTACCTCATACATTTCACAAACAGAAGAGCGAGCATCACTGCTGCCTCATACATTTCACAAACAGAAGAGCAAGCATCACTGCTGCCTCATACATTTCACAAACAGAAGAGCGAGCATCACTGCTGCCTCATACATTTCACAAACAGAAGAGCGAGCATCACTGCTGCCTCATACATTTCACAAACAGAAGAGCGAGCATCACTGCTGCCTCATACATTTCACAAACAGAAGAGCGAGCATCACTGCTGCCTCATACATTTCATAAACAGAAGCATGAGCATCACTGCTACCTCATACATTTCACAAACAGAAGAGCGAGCATCACTGCTGCCTCATACATTTCACAAACAGAAGAGCGAGCATCACTGCTGCCTCATAAATTTCATAAACAGAAGAGTGAGCATCACTGCTGCCTCATACATTTCATAAACAGAAGAGCGTGCATCACTGCTGCCTCATACATTTCATAAACAGAAGCATGAGCATCACTGCTACCTCATACATTTCACAAACAGAAGAGCGAGCATCACTGCTGCCTCATACATTTCATAAACAGAAGCATGAGCATCACTGCTGCCTCATACATTTCATAAACAGAAGCATGAGCATCACTGCTGCCTCATACATTTCATAAACAGAAGAGCGAGCATCACTGCTGCCTCATACATTTCACAAACAGAAGAGCGAGCATCACTGCTGCCTCATACATTTCACAAATAGAAGAGTGAGCATCACTGCTGCCTCATACATTTCACAAACAGAAGAGCGAGCATCACTGCTGCCTCATACATTTCACAAACAGAAGAGCGAGCATCACTGCTGCCTCATACATTTCACAAACAGAAGAGCGAGCATCACTGCTGCCTCATACATTTCACAAACAGAAGAGCTAGCATCACTGCTGCCTCATACATTTCACAAACAGAAGAGCGAGCATCACTGCTACCTCATACATTTCACAAACAGAAGAGCGAGCATCACTGCTGCCTCATACATTTCACAAACAGAAGAGCGAGCATCACTGCTGCCTCATACATTTCACAAACAGAAGAGCGAGCATCACTGCTGCCTCATACATTTCACAAACAGAAGAGCGAGCATCACTGCTGCCTCATACATTTCACAAACAGAAGAGCGAGCATCACTGCTGCCTCATACATTTCACAAACAGAAGAGCGAGCATCACTGCTACCTCATACATTTCACAAACAGAAGAGCGAGCATCACTGCTGCCTCAGACATTTCATAAACAGAAGAACGAGCATCACTGCTACCTCATACATTTCACAAACAGAAGCATGAGCATCACTGCTACCTCATACATTTCACAAACAGAAGCATGAGCATCACTGCTGCCTCATACATTTCACAAACAGAAGAGCGAGCATCACTGCTACCTCATACATTTCAGAAACAGAAGAGCGAGCATCACTGCTGCCTCATACATTTCATAAACAGAAGAGCAAGCATCACTGCTGCCTCATACATTTCATAAACAGAAGCATGAGCATCACTGCTGCCTCATACATTTCACAAACAGAAGAGCGAGCATCACTGCTGCCTCATACATTTCATAAACAGAAGCATGAGCATCACTGCTGCCTCATACATTTCATAAACAGAAGCATGAGCATCACTGCTGCCTCATACATTTCATAAACAGAAGAGCGAGCATCACTGCTGCCTCATACATTTCACAAACAGAAGAGCGAGCATCACTGCTGCCTCATACATTTCACAAATAGAAGAGCGAGCATCACTGCTGCCTCATACATTTCACAAACAGAAGAGCGAGCATCACTGCTGCCTCATACATTTCACAAACAGAAGAGCGAGCATCACTGCTGCCTCATACATTTCACAAACAGAAGAGCGAGCATCACTGCTGCCTCATACATTTCACAAACAGAAGAGCTAGCATCACTGCTGCCTCATACATTTCACAAACAGAAGAGCGAGCATCACTGCTACCTCATACATTTCACAAACAGAAGAGCGAGCATCACTGCTGCCTCATACATTTCACAAACAGAAGCATGAGCATCACTGCTACCTCATACATTTCACAAACAGAAGAGCGAGCATCACTGCTGCCTCATACATTTCACAAACAGAAGAGCGAGCATCACTGCTGCCTCATACATTTCACAAACAGAAGAGCGAGCATCACTGCTGCCTCATACATTTCACAAACAGAAGAGCGAGCATCACTGCTGCCTCATACATTTCACAAACAGAAGAGCGAGCATCACTGCTACCTCATACATTTCACAAACAGAAGAGCGAGCATCACTGCTGCCTCAGACATTTCATAAACAGAAGAACGAGCATCACTGCTACCTCATACATTTCACAAACAGAAGCATGAGCATCACTGCTACCTCATACATTTCACAAACAGAAGCATGAGCATCACTGCTGCCTCATACATTTCACAAACAGAAGAGCGAGCATCACTGCTGCCTCATACATTTCAGAAACAGAAGAGCGAGCATCACTGCTGCCTCATACATTTCATAAACAGAAGAGCAAGCATCACTGCTGCCTCATACATTTCATAAACAGAAGCATGAGCATCACTGCTGCCTCATACATTTCACAAACAGAAGAGCGAGCATCACTGCTGCCTCATACATTTCATAAACAGAAGCATGAGCATCACTGCTACCTCATACATTTCACAAACAGAAGAGTGAGCATCACTGCTGCCTCATACATTTCATAAACAGAAGAGTGAGCATCACTGCTGCCTCATACATTTCACAAACAGAAGAGTGAGCATCACTGCTGCCTCATACATTTCATAAACAGAAGCATGAGCATCACTGCTACCTCATACATTTCACAAACAGAAGAGCGAGCATCACTGCTGCCTCATACATTTCACAAACAGAAGAGCGAGCATCACTGCTGCCTCATACATTTCACAAACAGAAGAGCGAGCATCACTGCTGCCTCATACATTTCACAAACAGAAGCATGAGCATCACTGCTACCTCATACATTTCACAAACAGAAGCATGAGCATCACTGCTACCTCATACATTTCACAAACAGAAGAGCGAGCATCACTGCTGCCTCATACATTTCACAAACAGAAGCATGAGCATCACTGCTACCTCATACATTTCATAAACAGAAGCATGAGCATCACTGCTGCCTCATACATTTCACAAACAGAAGCATGAGCATCACTGCTGCCTCATACATTTCACAAACAGAAGAGCGAGCATCACTGCTGCCTCAGACATTTCATAAACAGAAGTGTGAGCATCACTGCTGCCTCATACATTTCATAAACAGAAGTGTGAGCATCACTGCTGCCTCATACATTTCATAAACAGAAGAGCGAGCATCACTGCTGCCTCAGACATTTCATAAACAGAAGTGTGAGCATCACTGCTGCCTCATACATTTCATAAACAGAAGTGTGAGCATCACTGCTGCCTCATACATTTCATAAACAGAAGTGTGAGCATCACTGCTGCCTCATACATTTCATAAACAGAAGTGTGAGCATCACTGCTGCCTCATACATTTCACAAACAGAAGTGTGAGCATCACTGCTGCCTCATACATTTCATAAACAGAAGTGTGAGCATCACTGCTGCCTCATACATTTCATAAACAGCAACTGTGAATCAGCATGGCTGAACAGGCAAGAGTGCTCATTCTTAACCTTCTAGTATGCTGATGCCAAGATAGCAGGTTGAAGCCCTACTATGGGCAGTTGGATTAAAATGTTGACTTCTCATCCTTGACTTGGGGATACATATTACAAGTATCTCAGAAGTCAGAGTGGGTTCGCCTGATGGGGAGGAACACTGGTAAAAGGGAAAGCTAATCGACACACAAAAATCAGTCCAGTGTACTAGAAGCCAGGAGATATAGCTGCAGTCTCATTAAATAGACCAGGCCATGATGGGTGTCTGTTACATTTTCCCAAAAAATGGCATAATAACTACAACAAGACCATAGATAGAGTTATACCTCTCCATCGCACAAAGCCTGGGCTGAATTGTAGAGACCATGTGTTGCCCATGTAGCATGATCTCTCTCTTGGCCTGCCTAGTTTACTCCAGAGGAAAGGTAACATCAATACGCCTGGAACAAGACGAGCTACAGAAGCTGTCTGCCTGGAGCTTCGATCTTAGACCAGTTGCCAACTAAGACTTAGGGCCTCGTTTGCCCTGCCATAACATGTAGTCTTAAATTACATTTCTTCGCAGCAGGATAAGGCTTGTGCCCTCCCAGTTGCGCTCCTTCACCCGAAGCTGTAGGCACAATTTTGGGTGTTGGGTTAGGTGAGCACTGCCCAACATTCAGTGCTAATAGAAAGGTTAGTCTACTGTCATACAGTAGCTCAGTCATATCTGACTAAGACCTGACAAATTTTCCTCAACAAATTTGATGTATTTCATTGTCAATACACTCTAATCCAATATCCAGAAGGATTACACATTAAGCTTGACACTTTGAGTTATAAGTAACATGAGTTTCATTGATTATCATCATAATTATGACTTTACTTTCTTATGTAATGATTTCAGCATGTTCTTTTCTGGATTGTCCTCTTAAGAAGTTTATTTTCCAGCCTCAGTGTTGCCTTCTTCTGTAGTTCTATTATTATCTTCCTTTTCCAGGCTCTCTTTGTCTCTGCACTCTCCTGTATGTATGGAGTTCCAGGCCATTACTTTAAAACCATTTCTAGTCTTATCTGAGTATATATCTTATGCAACCTCACTTTCTTACCCTTTTTACAAGTATATTGTTTTTTTTAAAAAAGAATTAACCTTATCTATATTGTTGTTTTTATGTTATTAACATTTGATTGTTGAAAGTTGCTGTTGTATATTGTATATTTAATAAGAAAGTGTGAGGCATATAGAGCAGTACAAATGTCTGACATTCACTTCTATCTAAGTTGATAGTTCACATCAGTGAAAGATTTGACAAGGTGCTTGTAACACTGTTTTTCATCACAAGGCAGTCATATGCTTTGAGATCCGATATGGCTACTTAAAAATCTACTTTTTTTTCTGTCTTCTTCTTGTTCACTCTGTGTCAATGATTACTGATCAGTGTATAGCTGGTATGTCCTGTTTGCAGATGGTGTTCCTATTTCTGTCATCAAGCCCAAAGACTGTGCTCGTAGACCTGGGATTCTGGTCAACTTCCATGGAGATGGCCAGATTTCAGGCTCCAAACATGCCACACAAGCTTTGTGTATGCTGCTGGCAAGGTAACCTGCTTTATTCCTCATTCACACAAACTAGTTGTTGCTTTGTCTTGTTGAATAAATGATGGCACAGCAATTGAATAACAATTACACATAAATGGAAACGGGGTGCTCTGTGGACATGTAGCACTTAGATCCATTAACCCTTTACAGGGCAGACGCTTGTCCATTTTCTAGCCCTGAACGGGCAAGATTTTTTCAGGTTCCGTAAAATTTCGGGTCGCGTTTAGTAAAAACATCACAAATAAGGTGTTAGTCAACCGATTTTAGTTAAATAAACAACACAATGAAGGGAAAAGCATGTTGAATATGTTACTCACGTGATTGTTGTCGGTAATCCATATATGAACACAAATATTTACGAAATACGGCATGTTGCTTGTGATTTTCCGTCATCTATACGGCAATTTACAAACACATTTTCAGAATCATAATAATCACTTTCTTTAAAGTCTGACTCAGACTGCTAATGCAAAGTAATGCTTTGCACTGATATCTAGCTCCGATTAATAGTCAACTTCGTGCCCTTTAATGTCATTTAAAATGAACCTAGTGAAATCTCGGCTATCACTTGAAGAATCGCCGAAATCCATTTTGAAAAACAGCGTAAAAATCCCGAAAACTATCAAAAATTGTCCTTAAAAGTCCGTTAAAATTCATACTATCGCATTTACAAATGGCGGCCACGTTGTCAAGCTGTCGGCGAAAGCGAAAGTAGCAGTCGGAAGTGTCGGAAGGCCGAGAGATCGCGATTTTACAATGCATAATAGTATCGGCTGCTATGATCGTTTTATGGCATCGGCCGGAATCGGACACTGTGACCTGTAAAGGGTTAACTGCTGAAAGAGACTTGGTGCCTGAGTGCAGTCAAGTTCTGATGGTTAATCACACAATTCTTCTGTAAATGGTTTTGGATTCATGATTAAAACAACATAGACACTTAAAAACTGTCAGTTATTTGACATTATAAAGTGGTAATATGGCATACCAGGGGTAAGAGCCTGTCCTACTGCTAGGTGTGTCCACTGGGTGGCAGATGGGGGAGTGGCCTCTAGATATTTTGTTTGGAGGTTAGCTGTGAATATGTTCAATAAACAGCTGTGGACCAACACTGCGGTGGTCACTGAGAGGAGGTGAGTTAATTGGTGGGGCAGTGGTCACTGAGAGGAGGTGAGTTAATTGGTGGGGCGGTGGTCCCTGAGATCATATTTCCTACCTAAAAATTTGGCCCATGCCCCCCCCCCCCCTTTCACCATATTTTCAGAACGTCATTCCCCCCCCCCCCCCTTTTGTATTTCCTACCTAAAAAATCCCCCCTCCCACCCCTGCACAGTATACGTAATAATGGAAGCACGTACTAAAACAAGTCTAGACGTCCACATAAAACGTGATTTGTGGGTCTACTTACTTTATAAAATGAATTTCAGAAGGGTGAGACGTACAGAACTGTAAAGTATGAATTGAAAAACAAGGTCAAGTAATCGGTTCTTGTATTAACGTGATCTTGAAATCATCTTCACCCCCCCCCCCCCCCCCCTGAATTCCCCACCGGTTGAGAACCACTGGTCTAGGTGATAGGAATGAGAGAGGTGTCAGATTAATAGCATGGGTAGAATATCATGAAATGATAATAGGTAAAATCTGGTTCAAACACCATCCTTGATTATTATATACATGGGAAAGCCCTGGAGATAATATTCACAATAAACTCTAATGTTCACAATAAAATTGACTACATACTGATTCCAAAGAGATTCAGAAGCAGTTTAGAAGGAACAAAATCTAGTCCAGGAGCAGATGGACATATGCCAGTTATAGAGATAAAGAACAGAGTAGGACAAGCAAAACAAAAAAAACTATCTATCAAATGAACATTTTATACAGTAAGTCCTTGGCATTGGAAGTTGGAGAAAGAATTCTTGCATGTTACATAGAACCAATTGGAACATATGATTCAATTAGTAAACGGGCGAAACAATCCATAGAAGCTTTGAACATGTGGTTTTTTTTAACAAAGAAGAATGCTGAATATTCATTGGACAGCTAAAATGAGCAATCTGGACATTTTGAGGAGACTAAGTAGCTAACACTACTTATCACAAACATCAGAAAGAAGCAGTCATAATTTTGTGGCCATATTATGAGAAAACAAAAACTGGAACATGTTGGGACAGCTGAAAAGATTTGTGGAAAGAGAGATAAAGGAAGACAGCAAGATGACATTCTTTTCTTCTGTCATGGCATGGAAGAGAGTCAACACACGAATTGATCCATACCCTTAGAGATTGCAATTTGTGGAGAGGCATGATTGCCCACGCCAGTCGACAAGGCACGTGATGATGAATATAGTATAACCATCCCACCTTATTTGTCATGGCCTAGGATGTGTGAAGGTCTAACACTTGACACCCCAGCGCTAGTATCTGCTGCGGGTTCTGTGAGTATCTGCTATATATGTGTATATCTGGCTCACAAAACATGCCAAGTCAACAGCTATATGATACTAACAACATCAGAAACAGCATATCTACTCACCAGATAGTTTTTATGTGTATTCTCATGTGCATTGCGTTGTTGATTTCCCCCTATATGCATGTCTGCACCTGACTGTGATATTGTTTTATCTGTCGTCTTTGACCCAGGGAGCTGAAGTGTGTGGTCGTGGATGTGGACTATCGACTTCCTGTTGAGCACAAGTTTCCGGCCATGTTTGATGATGGCAAGGCTGTGGTCAGATGGGTGTTAATGAACAAGTCTCTAGTTGGTCAGTTTCTCAAACACTTTCTAGATTATTTGTTCAATTATTTTTCACATGTCACTGTTGATGTGGAAACCGAATTCAGAAACTCGAATACATCCTACAGGAGTGCTGTGCTGTGTGTCTGTGAAATGTTAGGATCAGCACATTTTGTAGATCTGATTGCATGGGGAAATTAGTGGCCCGTCTTTCCCTCTCTTAGCGAACAACAAGTTAGTTAGTTAGTTAGTCGTGGTTCCAACTTCATAGCAACGGGTCCCCATATTGCTCCGTTCCTGTGCCAGTGAATATCACACAAAATGCTCCTCTCTGCCCAATGTGAACAAAGGTGTAGACAGGAGTATCGGCAAGCCAACAGCCCGCACAGGTACACTGTGCATAATGCCTCTGCCAGAATGCCAACACAAAAGTCCTCCATGAAAAATACAGTTCATCGTCGATGGAAACAGCAGTCACCAGAAAGACTTCATTGACCCGGGTTTTATCCCATATGGCTCTGTCTCTTTCCGCAAGACGACCCGCCGAAAGCGCCACACAAAGCAAAAACTCCGTAGCTCCAGCAGCGACTCCCAGGAGTCTCATGAAAAATGCACTCGTGAGCCGAAAAGGCAAACCAGTCAATCCAGCAACAGCCGGCCGCTATCGTTCCGAACATGCAGTTCATGCTACAAACAACCGCGGACAGATGTAAAAGCATTCCAAGCGAAACTCACAGCTCACAGTGTCGCGCCACGTACTACTCACTCAGTAGCAGGGTGACAGAACCATATCCTCCTTAGTCGCCTCTTACGACCTGCATGGTAGGCAACAGTGTTACTATTCTTTGCTTCCCTGTATGGGCCCCGGCAACACACGGGCAGAACAACAAGTGCAGGCATCAAACCCTTGTCTGGTAGCACTCATGGCATTATCAGCATAACCCCCCTAAGGATGACACCGGTATGCTCTCTGTCCTCCAGGATTGATCACCATAGAGATAATGAGATATATGAGGGGGCTTCAAATGAAAACCTTGAAAGTGTGATAGAAATTGCAATAACCATGCCATTGTCTTGTAACCTGTCAATATTGTTGTTAGGATGTCAAGAATATTAAGCACATGACATCATGGTGATGTCATAAGGACAGTTTAAATAAGGCTGCCCCACTTTTGATATGCACCAAAGAGGAACAGCATTCTGTTATCTGTTTTTGATCAGTGAAGGGTTGAGACCTATAGAAATTCATTGGTGAATCAAGGTCCAGTATGGTGATGCATGCCTGTGAGTCCAGCATGTGTATGAGTGGAGTAGGAAGTTTGATAACGGTGTGACTTCTGTGACAGACTATTCACGTCCAGGTCAGGCACACTGAGTAGTGACCAAAAGAATTTTTTTCAACAGGAATCCAAGCACTTTATCGGCCCTGGAGGACTTGCATTGAACGCAGTTGTGACTACATTAAAAATGATTCATTTGTTCTTTATTTTTTCAGAATATATTCACTAAAAAAATTTTTTAAAAATAAGGTTTTAATTTGAAGCCCACTTGTAGGAACAGACATGGTCATTGAGAGTATGTCTTTACAAGCCTTTAGCTCAATACATTAGATTTTGGCAAGCTGTTCCTAATCTTTGACTCAAGCCAGTCTAGCTGAAAGTCAGCCGGTATGTGTCTCCTTGTTTAGTCTAGTACATAGCCTCTGAGCTGTGGTAGTGTAGAGGCCATCACACTTTCCTGCCAGCTCGGTGGTCATGTGTTCAAATCCTCTTGAGGCAGGGATTTTAAAAAAAAAGCAGCCATCAAGGGTCTCATTGTAACTCATCCCAAAATGGATGCCAGGACATGTTCTGGGAAGTCAAGATGACCACATCAGCCATCCAGTGCAGGTTAATCTATACAAATATGGGGCAAGCACCATATACCAAACTCACCTCCAGACGGGGGAAACGTTTTTTTTACTTACAACAAACCATTTGACCTGTTTGACTGGGGAGACCCTGTCTGTAGCCAGCGTGGCTTTTGTAGTCACAGAACACACAAGCTTCTCTACACCATTGAGTTCAGTCCTGTGTGTAGACTTTTCTGTTCTGTGAACAGAAAGTCTTGGGTAAAATGTGTTTAAGGACAAATATGGCAGTTATTTGTAGAGAAACTTGATGTATCATATTCCCCTCTGGACTCTAGTGGATCAGATAAATAGTCTTCTCAAACAAGGGCAAAAGTTGGAATGTTCATTATGTGTGTTACACATAATCATCATTGTTATTGGTTAACTGAAGCTATGTCGTGGCACTAAGCCCATGTCCATAAGTATTCAGTCTCCCACAGCAGACATTGAAGTGTATGGATGCTAACTACCCCATGTTAAAATTCCTCAGCGGTTGTAAATTGTAGGCTGTATTGCTGGTGCCTAGGCAACATTTCCAAATGAGAAAACACCCACCTGAGAAAGTATATTTGTAGAATCTAATAAAGTCAGCGATATCTTTATAGAGACAATGGTTTCAATCACCAGCCAGTATAGTCACTGCCGAGAAGGAAAGCAATTGCAGATTACCTTCTTTACAGATGCCTTAAAAACTATAGCAGGCAAAAAGAAATTATGGAGCCAGTCAATTATGGCAGGAAAGTTCTGCACAGAACAACCCACTGGATGATGAAGAATAAAGAGGGATGCCAAAGCCTGGCCATACCAAGGTTGTGTGACAGTTGGATATATCATCTTAACAACATACCAAGGCTGTTTGACAGCTGGATATGTCATCTTAACAACATACCAAGGCTGTTTGACAGTTGCATATGTCATCTTAACAACATACCAAGGCTGTTTGACAGTTGGATATGTCATCTTAACAACATACCAAGGCTGTTTGACAGTTGGATATGTCATCTTAACAACATACCAAGGCTGTTTGACAGTTGGATATGTCATCTTAACAACATACCAAGGCTGTTTGACAGTTGGATATGCCATCTTAACAACATACCAAGGCTGTTTGACAGCTGGATATGTCATCTTAACAACATACCAAGGCTGTTTGACAGCTGGATACGTCATCTTAACAACATACCAAGGCTGTTTGACAGTTGGATATGTCATCTTAACAACATACCAAGGCTGTTTGACAGTTGGATATGTCATCTTAACAACATACCAAGGCTGTTTGACAGTTGGATATGTCATCTTAACAACATACCAAGGCTGTTTGACAGTTGGATATGCCATCTTAACAACATACCAAGGCTGTTTGACAGCTGGATATGTCATCTTAACAACATACCAAGGCTGTTTGACAGCTAGATACGTCATCTTAACAACATACCAAGGCTGTTTGACAGTTGGATATGTCATCTTAACAACATACCAAGGCTGTTTGACAGCTGGATATGTCATCTTAACAACATACCAAGGCTGTTTGACAGCTGGATATGTCATCTTAACAACATACCAAGGCTGTTTGACAGCTGGATATGTCATCTTAACAACATACCAAGGCTGTTTGACAGCTGGATATGTCATCTTAACAACATACCAAGGCTGTTTGACAGCTGGATATGTCATCTTAACAACATACCAAGGCTGTTTGACAGTTGGATATGTCATCTTAACAACATACCAAGGCTGTTTGACAGCTGGATATGTCATCTTAACAACATACCAAGGCTGTTTGACAGTTGGATATGTCATCTTAACAACATACCAAGGCTGTTTGACAGTTGGATATGTCATCTTAACAACATACCAAGGCTGTTTGACAGTTGGATATGTCATCTTAACAACATACCAAGGCTGTTTGACAGTTGGATATGTCATCTTAACAACATACCAAGGCTGTTTGACAGTTGGATATGTCATCTTAACAACATACCAAGGCTGTTTGACAGTTGCATATGTCATCTTAACAACATACCAAGGCTGTTTGACAGTTGGATATGTCATCTTAATAAAATACCAAGGCTGTTTGACAGTTGGATATGTCATCTTAACAACATACCAAGGCTGTTTGACAGTTGGATATGTCATCTTAACAAAATACCAAGGCTGTTTGACAGCTGGATATGTCATCTTAACAACATACCAAGGCTGTTTGACAGCTGGATATGTCATCTTAACAACATACCAAGGCTGTTTGACAGTTGGATATGTCATCTTAACAACATACCAAGGCTGTTTGATAGCTGGATATGTCATCTTAAACACATACATATCACAGCTTTGCTGTAAACAAATGCAGTGCAAGCCTTGCCATTTTCAAGATGAATGAGGAGAAGAGAAAAATACTGCAGTATGTAACTAGGAATTCCCTGTACACTATATCTAGACACACATGTTCAGCCAGTGTTTATGCTCAGCCCATGTGTTGCATGTGTTTTGTTCAGGTGGTGAAAACGACAGCAAAGTTGGGGTCCTCGGAGCTGGGGCTGGTGGGGGTATTGCCCTGACCATTGCCTTTGAGGTCCCAGGGATAGACTACCAGGTATAGATTTCATGTTCTTCATGTGTTTGGTAATATGCTTGTTTAAATCGCAAAACCTCCCCCGATGTGTCTCCACCTTGCCGTGGTGGGGGAGCTTGCGTGTCCCATCGACCACATGTGCTTGCCGATGGATGAAAAACTACATATCGGACAGCATATGGGATAGAGGCCAGACTAAGAGAGACACAACCTGCTGCTTTGCAGGTAGACTGAGGATAGCAGTCAAAATTTAAGCTCCGGCGCACGAAGCCACAACCTTGGTCCAGATACTTACACAAACGCCTCCACCGATAAATGGAGGTGAGATACTGGGCACGCTACATGCCCAGTTCAGATACTTGTCCGAAGGCTCTCAGCTGGGGGATATGAGGGATCCCCGGATGAGAGGGCCTGGCCGTTTCTCGCTCACTGCTGTACGAAGGTAAGGTGCTGAGCCGGCAGCACATGTAGCCTACCTCGTGAGCGAGTACTAAAAGGTGGAAAAACACCTCGGTCGCACGTTCCGATGAAAGTCTTTAACCGTACTCATGGAGTGAGTGTAGTCAAAGGTGGAAAATTGTCTCGATAACACGAAATGGAACGCCTGGCTTGTGAATCCATTACGTGGCAGACCAAAGGAAAAGCTTGCTGTGTGGAAGTCGAAATAAGAGTCTAACTTGTCTCGAACCTGAGGAAGGCTAACCTCATTAAAAATGCCCGCTGAAACCGGAAGTGCCAGCCTACGGGCGGCAAAATAAAAATGGCACAACGCAACTACGTCCGAGTGAAATGTCTTTCGTGACCGGAAAAGCTCTAACTAGTCTTCCCTCATGCTAGAAAAATCTACCCTGTTTCCGAATGCCACTCTTGCTCGGAACAGCTCTGACTAGGTAGTTCTCCTAATGTCCTTCGTGCCTGGAACAGCTCTGAAGGGCACAGAGACAAGCACATGTCCGAACCGAAAACTCACTGAGTGGATACCGCCTGCAGACTGGCCTGGTTTGTGCGGGAGCGGCCCGTGGTGAAGGAAAGCCCAATATATTGAAGTTAGGATTTAAAGCAGCCATGAGCAGGACGTGACGATTCCCTCGGTAAGCCCAGGACCAGGGCGCTATGTGTTGGCCCTGCAAATATGGAAGCAACCTTGGATGGCGGAAAATGCTATGGACTGACCCTGCCTTCCTTTGAGGGATGACCGTTGTCTTCGACCGTTCCAACTTGGCCAGCTGGGTTGTAGATGGTACCACAAAAGTGAGTCTCCCAGGAATGCTACCTGGTAAAAAAAGCACGCTATCGTCGGATGTGTTGGCCTACGGGTTTCGGCCTAAGGGCGCATAACAGACACACCGCAATCACATCTGAAAAAACACTCCGGATGAACGCAAAGAAGAAGAAGAAGAAATTGCAAAACAGTCATGTTCTGAAGCTTTGATATCACTTGAGATATCATTTTCTGTGTGTGATTATTCATTGTGTTTATGCAGTAAATACAGTCAAGAGCCCTGGTACATACTTTGAGGTGTATCGGGTAGAGTTGAGTTGAGTTAGGAACCCACATCACCGCACTCAGGAATTCCCATCTCAGCTCCATCCTCGTCTTTAACAACCAGCGAAGAGTCTATTTGGTATATAGGTGCCATCTCCATAGTTGTATACACCAATCAGCACTTGATTCGTGCTGTGGTCAGTATCACAGCGGCCCACTTGACTTCCCTGGATGTTTCCTGGTAACCTGTTTTAGGCCGGGTCAACCTGGGACTCCAAGTTATTAAACAAAATACACCTTGATGGGGGTTTTAACATGTGACCACTGAATTGACAGGCAAGCATGCTAGCCACAGCACTACCATGACTCCTATGCCACATAGGCTGTCTAATTTATGTTCTTGAGAAATAACATAGCTTGTGTCTAACTTATGTTCTGAGAACATCTGACATTTCTGGACAGTACCATGTTTATGATATGGATATGTAATATACAGTTGTTATTATTGAATATATTGGGACATACATGATGTTGTTTTTTTTACTGTAGAGATATTATTTAGTGTATAATTATTATGTGATATAGACTTCGTATAAATGGTTATGTAATAATTGTGTCATATATAATGTATGGTGTATATCATATAAAGTGTATGGTGTATTACATAAACTATTATGTAATCAAGAATGTATAATGCATTGTATAATGTATAATGCTTTATATAAACTATTATATAACCATAATAGTAATATAATATAATATATAATGTAATATAGAAACTTTTTTGTAATATAAAATATGTGATGTATTGTACAATGTGTAATATTTTTTTATTTTTTTTGGGGGGGGGGGGGGGGGGGGGTATGATATGAATGAGGAGAAATACACTTGGTGACATCTGGTAAAATTGATGGGGAAAGAACAAGGGGAAGGCTGAGAGAGAAATACATGGATGGCTTGACCACATGAGATAACCAGGATAAGAACACAGAGCTGAGCCAAGACTGGTGATTGTCTGAGATGGTGATCCATAACTGCTCACGCCTACCTGCCAGCATGGCACATAATAGTTATGACAGTATTTGATCAACACTTATATATATAGCTTGTGTAATGTATTATTAATTTAATTTGTTTCATGGCATTTTTATGCTGTGGGTTTGTGATGTGACAGAGCCATCATATTTTGTAGGCCTGAATGGTGGGGAGGAATATGTGGCCAGTCTTTGCCTCTAGGTGTCAAACCCTCACCCAACCATGGACATGACATTGGCCGTGCTGTTCCCTATCAACTTCACTTGCATGCACTCTGTGATGAATTATAGATAGTGTAATATTTTATAGAAATCATTATATTATGATGTATTATGGAAGCTATCAAATAGAGTGAGATTTTATAGAATCATGACGTATTGTAGAAATGTGTATATCGTATATGTATTATTTGCAGATTCTGGTGTGCCCTTTGGTAGACTGGAGCTGTCAGGGAGCTAGTTTTGATGAATGTGAATTTGCTGGAAGCAACTTCAGCTTGTCAGACAGTATCAGAAAGTGAGTTTGCTTTGGTATATTCTTTCAAAAGAAACCTAAGAGTAGCTCCACAGCAAATTATATCGTAGAAGTTGAGTTGAATTGAGTCAAGTATCGACATAACTGCACTCAGGGCATTCCCATAAGCGCTCAGTCCTCATCTTCAACAGCCAGCGTAGAGTTCCAATACTAATGGTGCCCATTACAATCTGATTATATGTCATTTCATTTCATTGGCAATTTTGACAGATGATAGTTTGTTACATTGTGCTTCAAAAAGGCTTAATAACTACAACACATGGCGGTAGCGAATGTGACTGATAAGGTCAATTAACACTGTAAATGTTCGTCCACAGTGGATGCATGTGAACACATGGTAATTTCCACCATCATGCACCATCTTACATCTCACACGCTCGATGTGTGACTTTGTTATTCCTCTCCATAGCACAAAGCCTGGGCTAAAATATAGAGACCATGTGTTGCCCATGAAGCATGATCCCTCTCTCGACCTGTCTAGTGTACTCCAGAGGAAAGATGACAGCAATACATCTGGAACAAGACAAGCTGCAGAAGCTGCCGGATCAGCAAAACAATGCTCTGTCTACCTGTCCTAGACCAGCTGCCAACCAAGGCTCAGGGCCTGGTCTGCCCTACCATGACATTTTGTCTTTAGGTTGCATTTCCTCGCACCAGGATAAGGCTTGCACCCTCCCAATAACGCTCTTCCACCCAAAGCCGTTGGCACAATGTGGGATGCTGGGTTTGGTAATCGCCGCCCAACATTCAGTGCTAACAGAAAGCAGGTAGTATCGTCTGCTGTCATTACAGTAGCTCAGTCATATCTGACTAAGACCTGACTCAATGTGATTATAACCTGATTATACGTCGCTGTCATTACAGTAGCTCAGTCATATCTGACTAAGACCTGACTCAATGTGATTATAACCTGATTATACGTCGCTGTCATTACAGTAGCTCAGTCATATCTGACTAAGACCTGACTCAATGTGATTATAACCTGATTATACGTCGCTGTCATTACAGTAGCTCAGTCATATCTGACTAAGACCTGACTCAATGTGATTATAACCTGATTATACGTCGCTGTCATTACAGTAGCTCAGTCATATCTGACTAAGACCTGACTCAATGTGATTATAACCTGATTATACGTCCGTCTTGCTTGACCTCTGACCACCCCCGGCTACTGCATTCTGTCTAGACCATGATAGTCTATCCTATCTTCTGCATTAATGACATTCTCCCAGAGGGCCTTCACCACGTCTACCTTAGCAAATCACCCCTTAATGAAGCAGCACCAGCCAATCTGTCTGCCTGTTCATTTCCAGTCACACCAGAGTGCCCTGGAGAAAAATTCCAGTAAAATCTCACAACCCGCGACCTCTGAATCATTGCAGACCATTCTGCATGATGCATGCCAGTCTTCACCTTTGCCAACATGCTGTGTGAATCAGTTACAACCACAACATGCGTGAACAGTTTGTTCTCCAACCAGTGTAAAGCTGCATTAACCGTCTCCACCTCCATTCTCAGATTTGAGGTTGTGGTGTCATATGCCAACTAAACATTGGCCATTTTCTTTTCGCTATGAATCTCCAGTCACTTCTTTTGCCTCTAATCACATCGCCAGGACAGTAGTAGTCATGAATTAATTGCTGAATGTCAGGTTCTGTAGTGCCTGCTGGCCACTCCCTACACTCACGGCCCAATGTGATTATAACCCGATACAAGTCGGAATTTCTATTCGGCACTCTGGCCCACTCCTATCCTCTGCTAATTTTCTCAAGTATGCACACTTCTCTGATGGTATATTCTGCCTGAGCCATCCATGTTCTTACTTTTAGCAGCCTGTGGCCCTTGACTGCATCCAGTGAATCATGCAGAGATCCTTATCCTGAGCAATCCACTGTAGCAGTACAGCTGACATCACATATGTACAAAATGTAACGTAACCAGCCTGAGCAATCCACTGTAGCACTACAGCTGACATCACATATGTACAAAATGTAACGTAACCAGCCTGAGCAATCCACTGTAGCACTACAGCTGACATCACATATGTACGGTGCTCCCATGACAGATACTGCCGTAGCAGCATGAACTGCTGGACTTTGTACATTGTGGTATCGAAATCTCCAACAGCTTGTTGGTGGCTCGATGAACAGGCAAGTCAATGAATCCATTATTAGTAGTCTCATCAAAACAGCTTAATATAGGTTTATGTAGACATTTAGTGAAGGTAAATGTTCATGGAGTTGTGTCCTGTTTTTGCACAGACATGTGGAATCAAGTCTCAGGTCAGACACAGACAAGACCAATGTTAGAGCATCTCCGGTTCTTCGTAAGGACTTCACCCCGCTCCCACCCACTCTCCTGCTCATTGCAGAAGTTGACCCTCTCAAGGACTCCAATTATGGTAAGTGTTTGTTTATGCCTGTTATTTGTTTATTTATTCTCAGAAAGAAAACAGACTAAATGCTACATTTATTTCAACTCACTGTTACCAGTTACTGTTCTCTTTGCTGAATTATCAAAAGGATAGAAATCAGTTGTGTTATTATATTATTCTCTGTTATGTTATTTACTTCGTTTCCCTCTTCTTATTGTACTGTTATTCTATTGTATATTTAACTGTTCTCTATCAGTTTCCTGCTATGGGTCAGTCAGTGATATGACAGCACCATCACATTTCGTAGGCCTTAGAGCCAGCAGGAAGAGACAGCCCCTCTTTCCTTCACTGTGGCAAGCCATCTGCTCATTCAACGAATCCACGTCTGACCGTGTTCATAACATTACCCATGGAATTCACTATCAACCTTGCTATTGCACCCTTCAGTCTGTTGTATGCTCTCCTCATGTTTGCTACTTTATTTACTGCTTGGTCATTTTACCTTTGTTTCTGTTTGTTTTAGGCACACGTTGTTATTGAAAAATGCATTTTCACTTCTTCTTGGTCTCTTTTGGAACTTACTGTTATTTATTGTCTTTATTATAATGAGATTACCCTGGGAATGAACATGAACGAACGAACGAACAAACAAACTTTATTTTATGTGTGAGGCTAGGGAACTTGCAGAGGATTGAGAGCTTTCAGCAAGCCATGATGTGAGCCAGCTCCTACATCATACTTGTCACCAGATGACGATGACAATGTGATTGTCTCATTGTGCTATTGTGTTGTTATTTCAACTACTTGGTTTGTTTTATTTGAGCATTTCACTGATGTTTCTCCTCTGGTTTGTTTTATTTCAGCATTTCACTGATGTTTCTCCTCTAGTTTGTCAGTGTTTTTATGTCAGCGGATGATAATGATGGCAATGTGACTGTCTCATTGTGCTATTGTGTTGTTTCAACTATTGTTTTGTCTTTATTTCAGCATTTCACTGATGTTTCTCCTCTGGTTTGTTTTATTTCAGCATTTCACTGATGTTTCTCCTTTAGTTTGTCAGTGTTTTTATGTTAGCGGATGATAATGATGGCAATGTGATTGTCTCATTGTGTTATTGATTGATTGATTGATTGATTTAGGAACCGACATCACAGCATTCGGGGCATTCCCATAAGCGCTCCGTCCCCATCCTCAGAAGCCAGCAAAGAGTTCCAACCCCAATAGTACCAGTAGCAATCTGATTATATGTGCGCCTCACCTTTCCTCTAAGCGTCGAGCATTGGCCAGATCCCCTCGTCACTCCACGTATATATGTATATCTTGCTGATGTTTCCTTTCTTTTTTATTGTGTTTTATGCCAATGGATATACATTTTGCTGTTTCTCTTCTTGTTGTTTTTATGTCAATGGATGTACATTTCGCTAAGTCACTTGCCTACCTCACTTTGTTGCTAGTTTGCTTAGTTTATAGTCATATTGTTCAACCAAATTTGCTGTTCATACTGCTTGGTCATTTTGATATTGTTTTTGTTCCTGGTCATTTTTGTGTGACTAGTTTTGCTTATTTCTTTTTTCTTTCGCCCTTTATCTTCCCTGAGGGTATAGGACCTCAATCAACTTACTCCAAGCCATTATATCTGCTGCTGTCTTGTGCAGCCCAATCAGTGTTGTCCACTTTATTCAACACTTCCTCTAATTCTCTTGTCCATGTGTTTTTATCTCTTTCTCTACTTGATTTGCCCTGTGGATTCCAGACACAACTTTCTAGCAACGCTATTCTCAGATTTTCTCATTGTGTGTCCTATCCAGTGCCAGCGTCTTTTTTTTTCACCTCTTGGTTCACTGGTGTTTGTTTAGTTCTCTCCATGAGCTCCACATTGGTTGATTCTATCATACAATTTCTACCCTTATATTCTGCACAGACACCAATAAATGCATTATTATAGTTTATTAGTTATCATTTCAGTTGTTCTTCATGTTTCTGATCTGTACAGTCGTACTTATTATTTAGGTTTAGAGTTCACTATTCTCGGTGTGGTGCTAAGTTATGTCTGTTGACGTCCGCACATTTCCTAGTGCTGTCAGGGCTTCTCTTACTTTGTGATGTCTGGCTGAATATTTAGTTATTTATCTCCAGCATCGTGCAGCTGGTATTTTATATCTTGACAACTGATGACTTCGATGTTTGCAGAGTTCAAGTCAAAGATGAAAGCTGCCAATGTTGTTTGTGACAGCAAACTGATGAAAGGTGCTATCCATGGCTTCTTTTCCCTCCCAGGTTTGTGATCATTTTCATTTTGATTGAGTTTAAGGAAAAGTGCTTAATGAAACAAGACAAATTTAGCTGTAACATTAATTCGACTAAATTAACCCTTTACAGGGCAAAACTCCATTTGCGGCCGGTCGCTTAAATGAGCAGATCGGCCGATTGCGTCTGATACTATTATGCATTGTAAAAACGCGATCTCTCGGCTTTCCGACAGCTACTTTCGCTTTCGCCGATAGTTTGACAACGTGGCCGCCATTTGTAAGCGCCTACTATGAATTTGAACGGACATTTACAGACTTTTTTTGATAGTTTTCGGGATTTTTACGCTTAGTTTTTCAAAATGGATTTCGGTGATTCTTCAAGTGATAGCCGAGATTTCGCTAGGTTCAATTTAAGTGACATTAAAGGGCACGAAGTTGACTATTAATCACAGCTAGATATCAGTGAAAAGCGTTACTTTCGTGAGTCGGACTTTAAAGAAAGTGATTATGATTCTGAAAATGTGTTTGTAAATTTCCGTATAGATGACGGAAAATCACAAACAGTATGCTGTATTTCGTAAATATTTGTGTTCATAAATGGATTACTGACAACAATCACGTGATTAACATATTCTGCATGCTTTTCCCTTCATTGTGTTGTTTATTTAACTAAAATCGGTTGACTAACACCTTTTTTGTGATGTTTTTACTAACGTAACCCGAAATTTTACCGAACCTGAAAAAATCTTGCCCGTTCAGGGCTACAAAATGGGCAAGCGTCTGCCCTGTAAAGGGTTAAGACAACACATCTAACTTCTTCCCAGCATTTGTTGACAAGGTTAGCCTTCCCAAGAGATGAGACTGCAACTTAATTGGCCCCATTTGACCATTGACCCACGGTGAAATCCGAAACCGATGAAAATCGAGGCAATTATTTCCATATGAATCAATGTAAATCCAATTAAGTCGTTCTACACACTCCAAAATACATATCAAAAACACATTTTATAGAGAATAAATATAATGTTTAATGCTATTTTTCGGCCCCAGATTTGTCCGAACTCGCAACTTAGCTGTGCCTAATAGCGCTGTATGGGAGTGCGCCTCTTTAATTTTTCAAACCATTCTCTGCGGGTCTTAAAATCACTAAGTACACTAGCACTCGTCCAGGCATTTTCTTAATGAGATTTGCATACAACAATCTGACCTTTTCACATATGATTGCCTCCGAAACAGAATCGCCATCTAACTGGTTTTGATTTATCCAAATTAATAATAACTGTTCGACATTTTTAATTGCTTGCGATCTCTGTTTCATTAACACATTCATGCCTTTCTCTACATTAGCCTCCTTTATTGCTTCCTTTTTTGCCACAATGGAACTTATCGTGGATGGCGACTTCCCGTACATGCTGCAGATTTCAGCAATCTTAATGCCACTCTTGTATTTCTTCTTCTTCTTCTTCTTCTTCTTCTTCTTCTTCTTCTTCTTCTTCTTCTTCTTCTTCTTCTTCTTCTTCTTCTTCTTCTTCTTCTTCTTCTGCGTTCATCCGGATTTTTTTTCCGGATGTGACTGCGTTGTGCCTGTTTACAGCAGAGCTGCGTTCTTGCGCCGTCAGGCCAACACATCCGACTTCTGCGGGCATTTGTTGACCTGGTTAACCTTCCCGGGGCTCTTGTATTTTATTATTAGCAAGTGATGCTCATGCAACAAAAAACAACACCAAACTGAGCAGAAGAACGCGTGGATCCATTTGTTTTTGCAAAATTAGCAGCGAGGCAATATGGCCACGCCAACAAAATCCGAGGCAACCGACGAAAACCGAGACAAATTTTTCATGGAAAAAATATATGATATATATATATTTAATGGCTTAAATGCTCTACTTTCTACTTATTTTTTGTATCTGTTTCTTATTAACCTCTTCCTATTCATAAGTCGGGCTGAGGCTGTATTATGCTCTCTTTTGTTTTGTTTTTGGCCAGTCTGAAAACCTCTTTATTGCTTGTTAAAAAAAATACAGAGAGAGAGAGAGAGACACACACACACAAACACACAGACAGAGAGAGAGAGAGAGAGATATATATACACGCACACATGCAGACACAAGTCTCATAATTGGCACCAAGAAGGAATCAACTGCATT
This sequence comes from Cepaea hortensis, assembly GCA_963921405.1. Lineage (NCBI taxonomy): Eukaryota > Metazoa > Mollusca > Gastropoda > Stylommatophora > Helicidae > Cepaea > Cepaea hortensis. The sequence goes on from OY992881.1 coordinate 8,655,864, forward strand.
AGAAATATGTTTATTTCAGATTGATCTGATCATATCAAGAACTAACTGAAAGTTGCAGTTGTGATTTATCGATTTTATTGTTTCATTATCTTAAATAGGTCAGTTTCCGGAGACAAATCAGAGAGCCAGAGAAATTATTGGACAGTTCTACAAGAAGCACGGCGTTTGCTGACTAGATCGGAATGGTCCTTGAAAACGAGAGACCGTGAGAAACAACAATTAAAGAACAATAATCATGTCTCATACTAACAAAATTAAGGCAGTCAGAATTAAGATAGGTGTGAGATCTTGAACACACCGGATAGTCAAGTTAGAGCTACAAACAGATACAGAGGTACATAGTGTATCAACTTGTACGAGTATGAAAATAGGCATAATTGACAGTAATTGTCAGTAGAGCTTCACCACAGTGAGGTTGATGGAAGTTTGCCAGTTGTAGGAAATATAGAGCACAAATTCTTAGTTCAGAAATTAGGAAACAGTTAAATCAGAAATTCAAAACAATGTTTTGCCATATTGAATTTGAATAATTAAGACACAAACAATACATAAACAGTATTGTGTGTAAGCAAAAAGACATGATTGTCAGTTTAAAATTACCATGGTAGTTAATTTAAATTACTGTGGGAATAAGTTGTATATTTCAGCTTGAAGGATTTATCGCTTTGCTTTAGTTTATGTGGAGTGACTTCTGCAGTGTGCACCTGACGAGATGCAGCGAAATATGTCAGGCGGTCTCTGGTGTCACCTGTTGCTTGTGTCTTCTTTGTTCAAATTAAATCATAAAATGTGATCCTTGAAGAAATGTGTGGTGTTAATAGCAAGACAAATATAAGCTTCATTGTTATATAATGTGGAATAATTTGTATGCTAGTGACAGTGTAATATAATCAACACCTGCGAGATGAGATGCCTGAGGAGAGCTGCCAACTTAACAATCCGAGACCGAGTAAGAAATGCTGTTATCAGACAGACAGTGAGATCAACACCTTGTGCTACATTTACTGAAAGACAGAAGATCAAGTGTTTTGGTCATGTCATTAGAATGCAACACCATCAACTACCACCACTGGCCTTACATCAAAGATCAAGAGGACGTCCAAGAAGAAAATGGATTGCGACATCAAAGACATTGTACAATCTCACGGAATGATACTATCCAGTACCGGGCACTGGAGCGCAAATTATTCCTCCCCACGACGCTTGACGGCAGAAGTGGAAGATGATGATGGTGATGATGATGACTATCACCAGAGAATCATTATTGGACAGAAAATATTTAGAAGATTAAAAATGTAAAATTTGTAGGGGGATGGGTGTGACTAAAAAAACGTTAATAGTTTTGTTTATGGTATTGATTGACACATGTGAAATTTAGGAAATACTTAATATAGGACCACTAAGATATTGAGTAATTTGAAAGCTATAATTGATTAATTAACTAGAGTAATTCACAGCACTTGGGGCCTTCCCATAATTGTTCTGTCTCTCACAGCATGGTCGGAGGGTAAGAATGCTAAATATCCCTGTAGCAGTAATATTCACATATTATTGGTGGAACAATGAACATTGCAAGCAGTATTTTGAAAGGTAAGATAGTAGAGGAAAATATAAAGAAATTGCAGTGTTGGTCTATTGCAGTAGTTGGTATGAGAATGCTAGTGCTTTTAATTTCTGTGTGTTATGAGTCTGAGAAGCGACAACACTAATGTTAAATGTTTATGGCAGTCAGATTTTAAAAAAAAATTATATTAAGTGCAGAATTAGCAGCTAGAGAAACCATAACACTGTAACTGGCAGTTTAGGTGTGAAAATAGTAGTATAAGCTGCATAAGATTCAAGATAATTGTGAGTATAGTAACCTGACTGAATAATGTTAAATTGCAGGAGGACAATTTTTAAGTAGTTCCTTGCAAGAGAATTGTACGTATAGCCATCACTAACAAATTGTGATATGAAAGAACATTGTAATAATAGATGTCAACAATGAATAGTTCTTTTCAAGATAATTGTGAGAATAGTTGCATGTTTCATTATTTTGCTTTGTCATTTCTGCCACAAAAATGTTGTCTTGTAATTACACTTAGATGGGAATAAATATATGTAGCCTATATACGCCCACTTGAAAAAAAAGATGTTTTCATGAAATTGCATACGTTTATTTGATCATCATTACACATAAAACCTTTGCTACATTTCTTATATAACTTTGCTGTATTTATGTAAAACAAGAAAAGCAAAATCTTGTTTATATCATTGCATGAATCTAATTACAAATTATAATTTGCAAAATAATAGGAAATTATTGAAAAATATTTAAGAATATTTGTAAAAAGTGGCAAAAGGTAGTCCCTTATCAGGTTTGAGCATGAAGCACTAGGCCATCACACATTCTAGGCTAAAATATATGAGATAGGGTGCCCAGTTCACTTCCTTGTCACCTTTCTTGCCCAGACCATTCTGAAAATTGTGTGGTCATCATCATCATGTACCATGCTGGTAAGCGTAGGTGGCGGTCATGTTTTGCCATCTCACGTGATCACCAGAGTCGTGGATCAGCTCAGTGTTCTTGTCTCGACCATACAACACGGCCAAGCCATCCAGATATTTACTTCTCTGCCCTCCCCTTGTTCTCTTCCCCAACTTGTCTGAGACTGTGTTGACCCCAAAGCTGTACTAGTGGGAAATAATAATCCTGTCCCTACTGGGGATTTAACCTGGACCACTGTCTTGGCAGGCAAGTGTGTTACCGCTGTGTCACCAAAAATATGTTTGCATATCCTTTACAGGACATTGCTGTCAACATCAGCATCTTTCAGCTGATTGTTGATTTTTTAGCAAGATTATGCTCAGTAGTTTGCCATTGCTTTCTGTGCGGCCGGCTCACATACCCCGTAAGTTACCGACGCGATTCGAACCACTGCTGATTCTCACCGTCGTCACGTTACTTACGAGAGTATGCGAGATTACGGAGAAAAGTCGCTAACCTCTAGGCCAGGAAGCCGACTCTATGCCACCAAGGCTCCTTAAAAAATTGCATAATTTAATTCAAATTAAAAAAGAAACTTCCTTTATATATATATTTATATGGATATAAATTGTATAAATTTATATGTCACAATTTTCTCTTAATTCTGTGTGTTTACTAAAGCACGTTTCAGGGCATCCAACACCAGTCTATTGTTTTAGTGCAATACTTCTCGTGTGAGAGGGGCAGTGTAACATAACATGGTGCTGACAACTGCAGAGTCAAAATTATCAATGTCCTGATTACCTCCCTTCTGGCTTACATACTTGCCAGCTTTCTATTGTGATAACGTGGCAGTTAATAATTGATGTAAATTAATTTTAATTAATGTTGTAATCTCGTTTGTGACAGCTTTGCTTCAACTATGTTGAGTGTTGCTCGGTAATGTTTTGTTGGTGCCATGCAAATGTTCAGCCATCTTATTTTTTCCTATAAGAAAACATTTTCAACAACACGTTTGGAAGTTTATATATTTTTTTCTTGTTGATTGTTTAGAAAATCATTTGTTTTTACAAATTTGCTCATATTTTTATATAATATATAAAAAATACTCCACTTTATCTGTAATCGGTAGTCAATGTTTTTGAAGCTTTTAATTATATATCTGAAAGCATTACTTTTGCTAGATTGTTTATAATCTCACGTGTTCATTATAAACTGGCAACTGTCTAAGGGTATACATGAAACACCTTTCAGGTGATTATTTGAAAACAACTGAGTTGTGTGCCAGGCGGGCAGTTTACAGTGGTCTGCACAGGCTGGTTACATTACATTATGCAATACAACCTGTCTGTACTTGAGTAATGTCAGTGTTACTGCTACAGTGGATTGCTCAGGCTGGTTACGTTACATTTTGTACGTATGTAATGTCAGCTGTAGTGCTACAGTGGATTAGTGCAGTGGCTTGCTAGCCCTATCTGACCCAGAATCGTTCACCAATGCCATCTAACACTGGGGTGAAGCTAGTCTTGTGAAATGGCTGTCACAGATTTCTCATTGCAATGAATGCATGTGAGGACAGTTTAATGTGCAACTAAGCAACATGATGTCAGCTGCTCAGATTTCTCATTGCAATGAATGCATGTGAGGACAGTTTAATGTGCAGCTAAGCAACATGATGTCAGCTGCTCAGATTTCTCATTGCAATGAATGCATGTGAGGACAGTTTAATGTGCAGCTAAGCAACATGATGTCAGCTGCTCAGATTTCTCATTGCAATGAATGCATGTGAGGACAGTTTAATGTGCAGCTAAGCAACATGATGTCAGCTGCTCAGGTTTCTCATTGCAATAAATGCATGTGAGGGCAGTTTTATGTGCAGCTAAGCAGCATGATGTCAGCTGCTCAGGTTTCTCGCAACAGGGACATTCAATATCCACACCATTTTACTTCTGCTAGGAAAGATTGAGCAATTATGGGCTTGTCCTTGGTGCGATGATATTGATTCTTTATCAAAATCATAATCTTCTCAAGAAAAGGCAATGAGGAAAGCCGCTGCCCTCTCCACCTCATAACGCCAGACTGTAGCTTATATGAACGTCTGCCACATCTTACCTCTACATCACAGTCTGCTCTGGGATAGCATATATCCTTTGACATAAATGAAAACTTTAAGGGTTAAACACAAAGGCCAGCTGTGCCATTTTTACACTTTGTACAGTTTATTTGTTACATACATACTAATATATGGTTATCACTTGTAGTTATATTTCTTATTTATATGTTTGAGTGTCTAATATTGTAGTGGGTAGTGTTGAACCTGGCTGCAGTATGAAAGGTTGAATTAACATACATTCTGGTGTAACATACTGACTACAAACAATTCAGGTGAGTTAAACTGAAATTATGATTGACTTATCTAACATAAAACATAACAGAGATCCAGTGTAAAAAATATGAAACATTTGTAATAGTGTGTTTTATGTACATATTCTTTAAAAAAACACTGGAAAAACACAAGGTTGATTATGTGCAGCTGAACAGCTGACACTTCATGATAGCACATGGGAGACAAATTTTCATATTATTTTGTCAGAATGTGAAATTCCCTGAAAGTCCAACTGGCTTAGTATCAAAATATTACCAGGCCCAGGAAATAAATGTTTGTATACAAAGTCAAAGCCTTTATTTTGCATGAATATTGACCAATATATATAATATACTTTATATCAGTTCTGAATGCTTGGAAAGTTAAGAAAACAAACATCAACAAAAATATACACTGTACGGTTCAACCAACAGAAACGTAAAATAAAGACAACCGTAACTTTATGTATGTTAATCTTGCGTAGTTGGATGGTGATTGCTGCATTGTAATGATGGTTCATTTTTGTTTGATTAAAGTATTCAATTATTGTAAGCACAGTATTAGTTAATTATACCATTTGTATTATAACAGTATATATTACAGTATACAACCCAATAGACGTGACAAATTTCTAAGCAGTGCACACCAAATGACCTGAATGAATAGAGATTGTGCTGATTTGTAGCGATAAATTTGACTTAGGTTGCCAGATTGACTTTTGTCATGTCAAATTTCAGAAATTTTGAATTTTTTTCTTAATGTGATTGGTGTCAGAGTTTGTTTGTTTGTTGCCATTGTTACTGGCTAACAGCACAAATCTGGATCCTCATGGGTACCAGAGAGTTGATGCACTGTGCTGAGATTCTCCTTGTGTGATCTATAGGAGGAGACTGGCGCATATATGTAGATATCTGAGTGTGCAATGAAATTATGCTTTACACTAAACCAGACTTATTTATAAACAAACGGTGTATTAAGTTGATTGTATAAAAAAAAAATGTTAAGTACATGATATCTAGAAATATCCAGATCATAAATTCAACTTATTTAAGTGAGGATAACAATTTGTTAAGATTTAAATCATAATTATCTGGCAATGCTGGATTCAGCAGGCTTTGGCAGGTATGCCTTTTGACTCACAGAAATAGAGTTACAGTTATAAATAGTTGCACTGGCAACTAATCGGACACTGAGCATCGTTCTTTCAAGAGGGTTCTGCATTGCACAACAACTTGTACTTTATTTGAAATTTTTGCTTAATAGAATGTTACTTATTTATGCTGGTTACTTTATACGTTAGCTCTGTTGTATATATGAAAGACATGACTTTTGTTTGTTATTCTAGTCTGCATAATGCACTGTCAGAGTGTGCTCAATTCATGTCTGTACATCAGATGAATGCATATTTTCCTGTTATAAAATATGTCATCCTGTTTGTAGTGAGAATTGGTCTGCTGAACTGGGGATTCGGTCCTCTGTTTAGCAACTCACTGGATTTACTTGGACAAATGAAGCCAGTTTGTGAGTTTCATGTTGTAGAAGACGACAGAGTGTCTCTCCACTGCACAGACTAGACTGAAGACTGTGAACTGCTTTTATATTTCAGGGTAGAAAGGGAGAGATTATATGTCTCCTGCCCATGTACACAAGGGGAGATTATGCATGTCTCCTGCCAATATACACAAGAGGAGATTACACATGTCTCCTGTCTATGTACACAAGGGGAGATTATACATGTCTCCTGTCTATGTACACAAGGGGAGATTATACATGTCTCCTGCCTATGTACACAAGGGGAGATTATACATGTCTCCTGCCAATATACACAAGAGGAGATTATACATGTCTCCTGTCTGTGTACACAAGGGGAGATTATACATGTCTCCTGCCTGTGTACACAAGAGGAGATTATACATGTCTCCTGTCTATGTACACAAGGGGAGATTATACATGTCTCCTGCCTATGTACACAAGAGGAGATTATACATGTCTCCTGCCTATGTACACAAGAGGAGATTATACATGTCTCCTGCCTATGTACACAAGGGGAGATTATACATGTCTCCTGCCTATGTACACAAGAGGAGATTATACATGTCTCTTGTCTATGTATACAAGGGGAGATTATACATGTCTCCTGCGTATGTACCCAAAGGGAAATTATACATGTCTCCTGTCTACACAAGGGGAGATTATATTGTCTCCTGCATATGTACACAAGGGGAGATTATATTGTCTCCTGCATATGTACACAAGGGGAGATTATACATGCCTCCTGCCTGTGTGCACAAAGTTTATAATGCTACATCCTTATGTACAGATGGAACGATTTTATATGCATTAATCAAATCAGATGCATATTTGATAAGGGTGAATAAACTGCCAACATAACTACACTTTTGATTTAGACAAACTGCCCAAACGAAAGTGGCAGATATCATTGAAGCTGGTCTAACTGTGGTAAAGCTGTGGAAACATAAACATGAAGCATAGGCTAGCTTTACAAAATTACAATTTAAATAAAAAATGGAATTTTGTGGAGACAAGTTTCCATCAACAAATAAGAGAAACAAACAAAACTACAGCAACACACACACAAAATGTAAATGAGACTACTTCTTCTATTGTTCATGTGAAATGTCTTGTCTGTATCTGCAGTGTTGTCTCTTGTATACAGGGGAAATGAGACAAAAGCTACTACATTAAGGCATAGCATTATGGTACACCATCATGCTATTTTGAATATTTGTCCATATGATCACGGGTCATCTTTCTTGTGTAAATGTGCATGCTATGGGTAGGGTCAGTGGTCAGAATCCTGTCTGTGTGTATACTGTAGGTAGGATCAGATAAAAATAAGCCAGCAGAATGAAATGAAATCTGTGGTACTTCACTGTGAGGCTCCATGTGTGGGGATCTTGTGAAGAGAACTACCAGACAGTGTTTCCGCGGGGAAGTGATCAAGCTACCTGCCTGGTGCCATGAAGGTCCAGGGTTCATTGACACACTCCATCATTTGATTTATGATTGCAGTTGTTTCAGAGACCCCCAGGGGTCATCACTAGAGCTACAGAGTTTGTAATCTGTGCAATGCTTTACGCAGGAAGCTCAGTGGAAAGAAGATCGAGTCATACAGGAAAGAATCGGATGCAATGAAGTCATTCCTCTTATGTTTAGATGCTTTAACGAAATAAATTCCAACCAATCCAGAGGTGAGAGAAAGACACATACTCAGGATAGGACATACATCGACACAACCTGTTAATAATAAAACTGGAAAGTCCTTCCTCTGAATCCCACAGGGCAAAATAAATAGAGGGGCATCTGAAAACGCACACAGAGAAGAGAATTAGAGAAGGTAAATAAAATGGTCTCTGGTAATGCTACAGTTTTCACTTGATTAGTTGCTGAAATCTGATTTACTATAGAAGGTAATAATGCCGGTCTCTCTGGCCAAGAGGTTAACAACATTGTTCGTAATCCTGTATATCCACGTGGGGAAAACAGCAACTGCAAGAATCAGGAGCGGTTTGCGCCGCGCTGGTAACTTACGGGAGGGGGGGGGGGGTGTGTGTGAGCCGGTCGTTCAGAAATCAATGAAAAACTACTGAACATAAAACTTGCCTAGTACAACAATAGCAGCTGCAAAATGCTGGTGTTGACTGCAATGTCCTGTAAGGGATTTGTAAACAATATAAAATGACACAAAGTAGTGCAGCTTTACATAACAGAATTACGACACACACATGACGTTGAGCGATTAGCCTTCATCAGCAAACAAACACATTCACAAAACACAACATATAGTCAAGGAGATCTCCTGTGACTGCATCAAAAAGTGACGACAGGACGAGAAGAACAAAAAGATGAAAAAATGAAAGCAATGATGAGAAAATGAAAATTGGAAAAAATGTTCATACTCACCTCAGAATTCCGAGCTTCATTCACATTGCTCGGAATTCTGAGGTGAGTATGAATAATAATAACATCTATTTACTGCAGTTCCTCCCAATTTTGTAAGGGATATGCAACATAAAAATATGGAGAGGATGTAGAGGGAGCGGCAGTAGATGGCAAAAGACAGGAGTGTTTGGTTCAGTTGGCTGAGGGCCTTTGAAAGAGGAAGAGGAAGAAGAATACAAACTGATAAGAACACCCAGCTGACATCACATGATCATGTCAGTTTGAACTGCCATGTTGATTAAATCCTGTTCATGATAATGATTAAAACAGAAACACTTAGAGCTGAACTATGTATGTTATGTTGAGTATGTTGTTGCAGCTGTGTTTTTGTTTTCACAGTTTTGTCTTGTGTTTACAGTTCAGAATGTTTACACTTGAAACATAGGTAGTGTAAACTGATTAACTATTTTATGTGATTTACTACTACAGGAGTCACTTTGTTTACTCTTTATGTGATTTACTGCAAGAGTCTTTTTTATGAAAGTTTTAATGTGATTTGCTACAGTTGTCACTTGATTAGTTTGCTGAAATTTGATTTACCTCAGGAGTCAATTAAATTTTTATGTGGTCTGTAAAAGGAGTCAATTTACTTTTTTGTGGTTTGCCACAGGAGTCACTTAACTTTTATAAGGTTTGCAAGAGGAGTCATTTGATTAACATTATGTGGTTTGCCACAGGAGTCAACTTGATTAACATTTGTGTAGTTTGCTATAGGAGTCACAAAACTTTTATGTGGTTTGCAACAGTAATCACTTGATTCACTTTTTAATCTGGTTTGTTGTTTGGAAATGGAAAATATGGGGCAGATATCAAAGCCTCAATATGCCTTGTCGTATATAAAAACTGTCATTACTGCCTGTAGTACCTGAGTAGGGGGGGGGGGGGGGGGGGGGTTGTCTTGAACCTGAGGAATTAAGGCTACCTAGCTACTAGATATTACAGTCGCTGCAAACTGTGTAGGTTGGGGTTTTATTTTTCCCCCAATAGAAAAAAAAAGGTTACCTTACCGAGGATTCACACCTGGATCTCTCGAATGGGAGCCCAGGATTATAGCTACCAGGCCAGATGCTCCTCTTGTGGCATATAAGTAGGCTATACTCTCGAAGTGATTTGCTGTGGGAGCCATCTGATGAAGTTCTGTATATTTTCATATGAGGGTGTGTGAAATATTTCCACTACAAATACAGACATGTGTGCTTACAGTTTTGTTGTCATTAATAGAAATACATGTTTATGTGGTCATTGCTAAATATGTGCTTGTTCAGTATGGTTATTTACGTTTCTGTGTGCAGCTTCCTTCATTGCAGCTTACTTGATTGTTTCAGTTCCATTTTGTGATCTTTCGTCCTCTTCAAGCATCCTGTGTTTTTGAGGCAATTTTGGTTATGTGATCGATCCATGTGGTTGACATGCAGCAGACAGACGACCTACCTTCAGCCTGGATAGAAAAAATACTTGTCACCCTGTACCACTGCTATAACCATTAATGATTCAGTGTAAGGAGTTCTTGTATGGTTATTTCTATGTAAGGAAATTTATGGAAATCAATAGTTAATTCTGTGTTAGGATTCCATCAATAGTTAATTCTGAGTTAGGATTCCATCAGTAGTTAATTCTATCTCATCTCATCTCATCATGTTCCTCTTGTACCTTGCGGTGTCGAGGTGAAGTATAAACAGTGGGAGAGTGCCCGCTTATGGGCTTCTATGTATGTAATTAATAGTTAATTCTATGTATGTAAGGATTCCATCAATAGTTATGTGTAAGGATTTCATCAATAATTAATTCTATGTAAGGATTTCATCAGTAGTTAATTCTGTGTAATGGATTTCACGAGCACTTAGTATACATGCTGGGAAACTCTGTTTTTTAACCATGTTTGTGAGAATATTCCTTACAATTTTAAACTCATGTTTACAGACACAAATAACACCTGTAAACATACATTTGTGTGTGTGAGAGTAAGGGACACAAGCAGAGAAAGTGATTATTACATAAGCCTAGGTAAATAATATATTTATTTAAACATGCACAGAACACACGCATATTAGTGCCACCTGGAGTGGCCTCTGGGACTAGGATCTAACTTCAAGATTTATCAAGCCACTTGAGGTGTGCTAGTAGGCAATAATAAGCTCACTAAAGTACTTAATGTAATGAACTTTTCTTGAGGTTTTCATGAATGTGACTAATGAACCTTGTGTAAGAACTGCATTCACGACAATAATGGCTGAAGAATTGTCACTGTAATTACTAATGTATGTATCATTCTTGATGCTTTTCTCATTACTTCAATATGAGTGTGCTGTAATTGTATTTCTTTCTCATCTTATATACCATTAACAGAGTTTTGAGTGATATTGTTGGTATTTCTGAGTGCAGCTGATGTGATGAGTGTATGTAGAAACTGGGTACAGCTTGTCTGTGTTTCTGAGTAGAAACTTGTATGTCGCTGTTAAACTGAATCTTAGTGTGAAATATAGTCACCGGTTTATTTCTTGTATGTGTTGTGTGCTGTAGTGTTCATTGATCGTACGACAAGCCAAGTGTGTGAATTATCATCATCATCATCATGCTACTTTGGGTATTTGTTCACATAATTAATGTTGGTAGGATCAATGGTCAGCTATCTGGGGTGTGTATGTGTGTTAGGTATATGGTGTTATCCCCATATTGTTATAGACCCACTCCGTGGGATTTAGGTGACAAATCTCGCCATCCACCTTTATTTCCCATGCCATTTCTTGGTACAAATTTAGACTGGGTTGATCTGAGAGCCCTGGTCAATTTTTAATAACTCCTGCCTTGATAGGGACATGATAACATGACCAGAGAGCTGGCAGCCATTGCGCTAAGGTAGCTCCAGTATGGATATAATACACCATAATTAAGAAGTACCAAAATGCAATAATTTGAAACAGGACCATGGGTGAGGACACAACTGCTGAAGACCAGATATCCCCTTGCTGCTGTGCTCCTGAGGTAGCGTCCAGACCTGACACATGAGACATTGTTGTATATGACACCAGACATCCAGATTATTACTAGCCCATAGCTTCAGTGTGGTGTGTGCATAATTCTCAGATATATTTGACATCACACGGTTGTATTTACTGCTGTCAGTTAGTTTTCACTGCAATTATGAGACATATACTGTGTGTGTGCTTATTGCTATAAATGTTATATTTTTTATTATAATCATTTCATTATTCAGTAATGGCAATAAATGTTATTATATAGATCATATGTTTTGATCTTTCTTAACTGAATATGGGCTCAACTCTAGAACAGTGTGTTTGTGCATGTGTTCATTTGTTTGTGCAAGCTCGTTAAGCCAGGTTTTGTTTGAGGCACGGATACTTTTGGCAATGTAGTCATTCATTTATTCACTCATTCTGTCAGGCAATCTTTCATTTATACACCTACTAGCTGACCCGGCCCGGCTTCGCCCAGTCCCTGGTGGGGAGCATCTCATTTAATTCATATAAATCGTCATATAAGCTCCCGTTCCCGACTATCTATCTGTCTGCCTGTCTATCTATCTGTCTGACCCGGCCTGGCTTCGCCCAGCCCCTGGTGAGGAGCATCTCATTTAATTCATATAAGTAGTCATATAAGTTCCCGGTCCTGACTGTCTGTCTGTCTGTCTACCTGCCTGTCTCTGTCTGTCTGACCCGGCCCGGCTTCGCCCAGCCCCTGATGGGGAGCATCTCATTTAATTCATATAAGTAGTCATATAAGTTCCCGGTCCCGACTGTCTGTCTGTCTGCCTGCCTGTCTGTCTGGCTGTCTGTCTGTCTAATAATTTATTGGTTGCAGTTAGAACAACCTTAGATAAACGAAGACCAACTTACAAAAAGCAATAGAAAGAGCACTTGAAAGATCTTTACATCTTCCCCCAACAATTAACTTGGGTAAATGGAGCGGCAGCAGCAGCAGAAGAAGAAAAAGGAGGAAGAGGGAGGTGGAGGAGGAGGGAGGAGGTGGGAGAGGGAGGAGGAGGATGGAGGTGAAAGGAGCAGGGAGGTGAAGGGAGGAGGAGGAGGAGGATGTAGAGGGAGGAGGTAGGGGGAGGAGCAGGGAGAAGGGTGGAGGAGGAGCAGGGAGAGGGAGGAGGATTTAGGTGGAGGAGTATAACGCTTATGCCTGTAGATAACTGTAGCAAAAGGGTCCACCTAATATGCCAAATATGCAACAATTTTACATATATAGCAATGCTATTAGAAGTTATGTCCCCTCGCTATATATACATTATAATGTAAATTGAAATATTAAATAATATTAAGTAAATAACCGTTTTTACACTAACAAACTATGACAGTTAGCAGCACGGGGATGAGAGGAAGACGTGTAGAAAATTTCATCTCAATCGGATGGACTGTTCGCGAACGCATAAAGGACATACACACCCACACACATTGCCTTTTATATATTAAGACTAGCTGACCCTGCCCGGCTTCGCCCAGACCCTGGTGGGGAGCATCTCATTTAATTCATATAAGTAGTCATATAAGTTCTCGTTCCCGTTACCGACTGTGTGTCTGACTGTCTGTCTGTCTGTCTGTCTGTCTGTCTGTCTGACCCGGCCCGGCATCGCCCAGCTCCTGGTGTGAAGCATCTCATTTAATTTATATAAGTAGTCATATAAGTTCCTGTTCCCGACTGTCTATCTGTCGTTCTGTCTGTCTGTCTATCTGTCTGCCTGACCCTGTCCGGCTTCGCCCAGTCCCTGGTGGGTAGCATCTCATTTAATTCATATAAGTAGTCATATAAGTTCTCATTAAATTCATACAACAAAAAAAGTAACTTAAAAGAATGTCCTTCCACACACCATCCATTATTTTTAATGAAAACTCTTTCTAATCACCTGCATGACTACAGTAACTTCTTAAGCAAAAAAATATGAGTTACAATGTTATGCATTTTGCATTATTTTTATGAAAACTTTGAAAATGCCTTATAGATTGTATCATTATTTATTATAACTCATATGCCGGTACATAACTATGGACAAAGAGTTTTGAAAACGATGCCACAATATGACTATAAGTTATACAGAAAAGTTATGCCCCGTGAAATAACTTTTACAGAGTTAGGTCCCCTGAGATATATGAAATTATGATGAAAAATGAAAAATGAAATAATACTGAGTAAGCAGGCGATTTCACACTAACAAAATATCACAGTTGGCAGCTCTGGAATGAAAGGAAGGCGTGTAGAAAATTTCATCTCAATCGGATGGGCCGTTCGCGAACGTATAAAGGACATACATAGATACATACATACATACATACAGACAGACGATCCTAATTTATATATAAGACTAGCTGACCCGGCCCGGCTTCGCCCAGTCCCTGTGGGGAGCATCTCATTAAATTCATATAAGTAGTCATATAAGTTCTCGTTCCCGTTCCCGACTGTCTGTCTGTCAGTCTGTCTGTCTGTCAACTTACAAAAAGCATTAGAAAGAGCACTTGAAAGATCTTTACATCTTCCCCCAACAATTAACTTGGGTAAATGGAGCGGCGGCAGCAGCAGCAGCAGAAGAAGAAAAAGGAGGAGTAGGAGGAGGGAGAAGGAAGAGGGAGGTGGAGGGAGGAGGAGTAGGTGGGAGGAGGAGGGATTAGGAGGAAGGGGAGGGAGGGGGAGGAGTAGGGATTAGGAGGAAGGGGAGGGAGGAGGAGGAAGAGGGAGGAGAGAGGATGAGGAGTGATGAGGCGGAGGGAAAAGGAGGAGGAGGAGGGAGGAAGAGGGAAAAGGAGGAGGGGGGTGGAGGGAGAGAGAGGATGAGGAGGGAGGAGGAGCAATGAGGCGGAGGGAGAAGGAGGAGGAGGGAGAGGGAGGAGGAGGGAGGAGAAGATGAGGGGGAAGATGGAGGAGGAGGAAGGAAGATGGAGGAGAAGATGAGGGGGAGGACATAGGAGGAGGAGAAGGGAGGAGGAAGGAAGAGGAGTGATTAGGAGGAGGAAGAGGGAGGAGGGAGAGGGAGGTGAGGAAGAGGGGAGGAGGAGGATTATAACGCATATGCCTGTAGATAACTGCAGCGAAAAGGTGGGGCTGTCTATTTATCTGACCCGGCGTGGCTTTGCCCAGCTCCTGGCGGGGAGGGTCTCATTAAATTCATACAACAACAAAAAAAGTTACTTAAAAGAATGTCCTTCCACACATTATCCATTATTTTTAATGAGAACTGTTTTTAATCACCGACATGACTGTAGGTAACTCTTTGAGCATAAAAAGATGAGTTACAATGTTATGCATTGTGCATTATTTTTATGAAAACTTTGAAAATGCCTTAAAGATTATATCATTATTTATTACAACTCATATGCCGGTACATAACTATAGAAAAAGAGTTTATAAATCTTTGAAAACGATGCAACAATATGACTATAAGCTATACAGAAAAGTTATTAAAAGTTATGCCCCTTGAAATAACTTTTATAGAGTTAAGTCCCTTCGCAATATAGAAATTATAATAAAAAATGAAATATTAAATAATATTAAGTAAGCAGCCGATTTCACACTAAATAAATATCACAGTTGGCAGCGCGTGAATGATAGGAAGATGTGTAGAAAATTTCATCTCAATCGGATGGACCGTTCGCGAACGCATAAAGGGCATACATACAGACGGAGATTGCCTTTTATATATAAGATTAGAGTGTGGACATTATTCCTGGCTGATTGCCACAGCTCTGTGTAGGAAATTAACATTTTCACTTGCGGGAGTGCTTGACAGGAGCAGATGTGCGTTGAGAGTTTGAGAATCCCTGTTGTAGTTTATAGCCCAGTCTCTCACGTTTGCCAGTGAAGGCTACTGGGGACACTAGTGTGATGGCATCACACTTGCAACATGCAAGAAGTGAAGGCTACCGGAGACATTGACAGTTGCATCTTTTTGGCCACATTATGAGAACAAAGGAAAAACACATGGGCCAGATGGAATCACAATAGAAGAATTAGAAGTACTGGGAGAATTTGGAGTAGATATATTAACCAAAATGTTGAATAATATTTACAGCAGTGGATATTTACCAAGTAATATGCTGAAATCTGTATTTATAGTTAGTTAGTTAGTTAGTTAGTCGACAGATCATCCTCGTTGCACATCGGACCATTCAGTCCATAAGTGCTCGGATCCCCTCCTCAGCAAATCCCGCAGCGTGTAGCGGCTAACGACGCCAGTTCTGTGTTGGTTTATCAATCTTCTTTGGCTTCCTGCGTAGTGTTCTTGTTTGGCCACCCCTCTTTTAATTTGCTGCTCTCGCAGTCTGGCCATTGTTGTAGATTCACAGTCATCACTTGGTTCTTGCAAAAGTCTCACTTCTCGTAGAGCATTCAGAATGTCAGCCTGGTCCATGGCGCGTCCGCCCTCCACAGTAGCCTCACCTGCGAGCTTGTCAGCCCGCTCATTTCCTTGTACTCCCGCATGCCCTGGCACGAAGATGAAACTAATCTTTGCCAGCCGAGACCGCTCCAGAGGCAGCAACCATTCTCTTCGGATCGACCCCTCCTCTATCCTCTTGATCATGTTCATTGAGTCGCTAAGGAAACAAGCCCTAGTGAATGTCTGTGTCTCGAGCCATGTTATTGCTTTACTTACTGCCATGACTTCCATGGTCAGGCTACTTGTGGTTTCAGTGAAAGCACCAGAGTCCTCCTTCACAATTCTCCCTCCGGCCCGAGCTGTAAAGGCCCATGAGCTTCTCACATGTCGGACGACCGACCCATCTGTGTAGATGACCGCGTCACTGTCTAGCGAATTCTCGAAAATCAACGCTTGTACTTCAGCCTCCACAGCAGCCGGATTTTCTTGTCTGCATTTTCTATCTAGTTGGATGCAAACTGAAAAGGATGTGCAGAAGTCTGTTGGCACTTGCACCCACTCCTCGCCAGGTTCTAAGTCCTCAAGTGAACACACCTGTTGAAGAATGTCTTCGGCTTGACCCATCCACGACCGTCCTCTTTTTAACCTGCTGCCCTTCACCTTCCTAATTTCACTATGCAGTGGATGCTGTGTGTTTGCGTTAATTCTGAGGTAGGCGCGTGCCCTGCAAACTTGCATTCTCTCTTCAATGGTTGGAAAATCAAGAAGGTAGCGCATCGCCCTGCATGCTGTATCTCTTGTACATCCAAGAATAATGCGCATAGCTTCATTCTGTATCCTTTCCATCCTTTCTATCTGCTTATGGCTGACAGTCAGGATTGCCATTGCATACTCCAAAACAGACATGACCAGCCCCTCGTACAGAAGACATAGATGGCGCTGCTCACAGTTTGCTGCCGCCATCACCCGCATCGCTGCCAAACCCCGCTTGGCCTTTGCTATCACCCGGTCTATGTGCACATTATAAGCAAGGCTTCGATCAAACCGTATCCCCAGGTAATTCATTGCCTGCGTTCTTTCCACCGTCTCTGAACACAGCATTACAGTTGGTGTTGGATTGTTGACAATATGATTATTCAACGAGAACCAAGTCACTGTTGCCTTTGTTGGGTTGACCATTGCCCCAGCTTCATCACACCAAGTACTTATGCGATTGAGTTCGGTTTGTAGTTCCACAGCAACCTCCTCTCTATCCTTACCCTGACGATACACTAAAACATCATCGGCATATGACAATGTCCTGCCAGGTCCAGTGATCTGCTCACTGGTGATTCTCACTGTGTAGGCGTTGAACAGTACCGGAGATAATGGTGATCCCTGTGGTAGGCCAGGATATATTGTTGTTGGTTCCGAAGTCCAACTGCCACATCTAAAAACTACTTTCCGTTGGAAGAGGGCTGCAGCGATCCAACTAAGGAGGAATGGACTTACGTTTAGTTCAAGAAGCTGAAACATTAAAAAATCCAGTGGTACTCTGTTGTATGCGTCCTCAAGATCAATCGCTGCAGCAACGGTTTCAGTGCCTGAGTGGAAACCTGTATTTATAGATATACCAAAAAGACCATGAGCAAATTGAATGCGAACACTTTCACACAATTAACCTCATAAACCATATCACCAAGCTTCTACTCAGAATTATAATGAGAAGAACAAGAAAGAATAAAAATGGAAATTAGTGAAGAACAGTATGAATTTGTGGAAGGAAAGGGTAGAAACAATGCAATATATACATTACAAACACTAATAGAAAGATTAATAGAGACACAGATATATATTTGTGCTTCATAGATTATACGAAGGCATTTGATAAAGTTAAGCATGATGAACTGATTAAAATGTTGGAAGATATCAGCATTGATGGTAAAGATCTCAGAATAATAATAAAAAAATATTTACTGGAACCAAGTAGTAGCAAGCAATTAAAATGGGAAATAAAGAGGGCAATTACGAACAAATAAATCTAAGAGTACGACAGGGATGTGTTTTGTCACCGGATCTCTTCTCCCTATATATCATTATCAAGTGCCGTGCCGACTGGCGTAGGCGTTCATGACTCTCCACAGATTTCTGTCCTTGGCTTTCTGGATCAACTCTGTCGTTGATATTCCCCCATGCCACCTCGCACATCCAATATAGCGAAATAATAATGAGAGAGATTAATAAGAATCCGGGAATAATAATCAGAGGTTATAATATAAACAATATAGGCCTTGCAGACAACACATTGTGGCAGTGAATCTTGGAATGTAAATGAACAAATTAGGAAGAACTTGGAAGCAACTAAGATGTGGTTCCTAAGACGACTGTTGCCAATGCCTTGGACTGCAGGGTAACTAACGACGATTGCCCGTAAGAGTCTAATGAAACTGGAACATTATATGACTAACTGACTAACACCTTGCCGTCTTGACAGAGGATAGTTTGTAAAATGGAGCTATACCTCTCCACAACACAAAACCTGGGCTGAATTTACAGATCGTGTGTTGCCCATGCAGCATGATCCCTCTCCTGGCCTGCATAGTTTACTCCAGAGGAAAGGTAACACCAATAGGTCAAGAACAAGACAAGCTGCTGGATCAGCAAAGCAATGCTCTAACTGTCCGCCTGTCGAAGCTTCCATCCTAGACCAATTACCGACCAAGGCTTAGGGCCTGGTCTGCCTTGCCATGACATTTAGTCCCACTAGGATAAGGCTTGTACCCTCCCAAATGCACTCCTCCGCCCAAAGCCGTTGGCACAATGTGGGGTGTCGGGTTTGGTGAGCGCCGTCCAACATTGGTTGGTAACAGAAAGCAGGTAGTACCGTCTATTGTCATACGGTAGCTCAGTCATATCTGACCAAGACCTGACACACAACACATAAAACATATCTATTACACATCAAACATGTCTAACACAATACAACGCATCCAACATATGTAACATAACACACCAAACCGGTCTAATACACATCACAAAACATCAAACATGTCTTCTTCTTCTTCTTCTTCAGCGTTCCGAGCCATTGAGGTTCTTTGCTGCAAATACAATCCGTCTCCATTCGTCTCTCTGGTGGACCTTCTCTTGCCAGTCGTTAATTCCAAGTGCTTGTAGGTCTGTACATGTATTATCTCTCCACCGCCTTCTTGGTCTACCTCGGGGTCTACGGTCATTTATTTCCTGAGTGTAAGCGAGTTTTGTTTCCCTATTATCTTCCATTCTTTCTATATGCCCCAGCCATTGTAGTCTATTAGCCTTCATGATACCAGTGATTAGCGGGGACTTAAACAGATCATAAATGTCTTTGTTACTTCTTCTTTTCCACTCTCCACTTTGTGTATCCCTAATGGGTCCAAAGATGCGTCTTAAAATTTTGTTCTCAAAGGTTTGTAACAAGGCTTCGTCTCCTTTCGTTGTACTCCAGGTTTCAGAGCCATACAGCACAACTGGTCTGATCAGTGTTTTGTATATTGTGATTTTGGTGTTACGAGATAGCGCCTTTGATTTTAGTATATGTTGTAGTGCATAGTATATCTTATTTCCAGAGTTGATTCTAGTTTGTATTTCTTCCCTTATGATGTTGGAACAGTTGAAGATCGTACCCAGGTATTTGTATGTTTCCGTTCTTTTAATGGTCATATTATCTATTTGTATGTGGCCAGAGTTTCTAGCCATTCCGTCTCTTGAAATTACCATATATTCTGTCTTATCTTGGTTGATAACCAGCCCCATCTGTTGGGCTTTTTCCTTTAAGTGAGTCAATATTTCCAATGTCTTTTGTTCACTTTGCCCTATAATATCTATATCATCTGCATAACCAAGCAGCTTGGATGTTCCTCCAATATCACATTCCTCCTTTACCTTCCTTACAACTTTCTCTAGAGCCAGATTGAAGAGTAGCGGCGATAGTGCATCACCCTGTTTCAAGCCAGATGTTATTTGGAAGGGGTCTGATTTCCTGCCTTTATATGTTACTATATTATAAGTATCTTCCATGCATAGTCTGGTCATGTTGATTAACTTCCTTGGTATTCCAAATTCCTGCATAGCATTCCATAGACTATTCCTATGGACACTATCATACGCCTTTTTAAAATCCACAAAAATTTTATGGAGATCTCTTTTATATTCCCAATGTTTCTCGGCTATTTGTCGTAAGATAAATATCTGATCTATTGTTGATCTGTTTTGTCTAAAACCCGCCTGGTAGTCACCTAATATGTCTTCTGAATATGTCTGACTCATATATCTGACCACACATGTCTGGCTGCATTTAGCCACATACCTGGACATAATCATCCACCACACCTGCACACACATGAATACAGATATACTCGTACATCAGCTGTACATTGTGATCTTGGAAATAATTACAAAAATAGTGCCGTAGAAAAGCTCCACTTCCTTGTGAGGAATATCTTCCAAGAGAGAGAGAGAGAGAGAGAGAGAGAGAGAGAGAGAGAGAGAGAGAGAGAGAGAGAGAGAGAGAGAGAGAGCGAGAGTGTGTGTGTGTGTGTGCTTGTGTGCACGCTGGAAAGGGAGAACCCTAACTGTGGCCATGTCTGAAGTGAATTGAACATTATATACAAAAATAAGAAAGAGACAAACAGTTTTCTTTGGTCATGTGATGAGAAGAGAGGCACTGGAGAACACCGTGACGACTGGAAGATCGAGAGGAAGACTAAGAGAAATGATGCTGGGTGGATTGAGGCGGTGGCATGCAGGAATATCAGCAGGAGAATTGATCCAGAACACCAAAGATCCCGGGAATGTTAACCCGGTCAACAAATGCCCGCAGAAGTCGGATGTGTCGGCCTAACGGCGCAAGAACGCAGCTCTGCTGTAAACAGGCACAACGCAATCACGTCCGAAAAAGACTCTCCGGATGAACGCAGAAGAAAAGAAAAACACCAAAGATCGAGATATGTGGAGAGACATGAACGCCTACGCCAGCTGGCAGGGCACTTGATGACGATGATGATATTATGAGAAGAAATAAATTGGAGAACTTGGTTACAACTAGGCGTTTCCTCTGGATTTCACAAGGCAAAAATAATATGTTAGAAAACCGTTAACACATTTAGAAATGATGTAGAGACAAATGAATAGTCTGAATAGTAGCTATCAGTATCAGCAAAGGGTAGATTACTGAGGGGCGAGGCTCAAATGGGGGATGGAAAGCAAAATGAAAAAGTGACATGAGGATGTGGACAAAAATGATGAAAACGACATTGGTCATGGACCATAAGAAGAAACCTGGGAGATTAAACACCAATGATGATGCTCGGAGTGCAATAGGCACCCTGCACAAAATGGTAAACCGGAAACGGAAGAGTTAACACAGACAGATGTAAACAGTGCAGACCAGCGGTGCATTCGAATATCTGACTGGACATGATTTAGGATTAAAACTGACGGAGCCTGGCTGCACTTAGGTTCCAGGAGTCTTTTTTCATAAGTTATATTCATAAAATATTATCCTCTGACAGTTTTAGTGTGTTTTACATTGATATATCGACGGGCTAGGTTGCGAGTTAGCGTGCATGTCCCAGCTTGTTCTATGGAGTTCAGTTCAGTATGACGGCCCTACGTTCGTTAGCAGCAGTACTCAGAGTACTGGACTAAAATTCTACTTCTGTGCTGTAGGCGCCAGACATAAATAAAGTGTCGTCGAGATCATCCGCGATGGCTGGGTGGTCCCATTGCTTCTTCATATGAGGCTTTAGCATGTGTGATACACTCACAATCAAGTATTGATAAACACTCAGCGCAGGAAAAAGGGTAGAAAGAATTTATTAAGAAAGAAAACAAACCTAAAAATTAATTAATAATATTCATAACTAAACTAAACAATTACAAATAAATTGTGAATGTTTTGAAATAGTTCTTCTCTAGATGCCCGAAGAGAAAGCGAGAAGACATTGGCAATGTTTTTACTTAACTTCGTTCTAAGAAAATATATCTTGCTTTGTTGCACATTAGTAATGAGAGTATTCAGGCTATGCTATGCTATACTATAGTATAGTTTACATTATTTTGCATATCCTTTTTACAGGACATCGTTGTAAACACCAGCAGTTTACTTTACTGCTGTTGTTGGTATATTGGCAAGTTTATGTTCAGTAGTTTGCCATTGCTTTCTGAATGATCGGCTCCCATACCAACTCGTTAAAACCCAGTGCAACGCAGTCTGCTGCCAAATCGGTCGCAGCTGTGTTTCGAACGCAGGTAAGTGGGCTTACGAATCGCGTCCGTAAGCCCTTTGCCACAGAGAACTGCTTTTCTACATTGCTACCTTAGTATGTGTGTTATTCCACCTCTTGAAGTGAGGCTTCAGGAAAGGAGATTGGGTTATAAATAGTGCCATTTATTCTCATTATCTTTGTCTTTCCCCTTTGGAATTTTAGACCTAATTGTTGTGACTTCCGATCACTTATGTTCAATTTATTTTGCATCTGAATTCATGTGTGGGACGGGAGGGTAGTGTCCCCTGGGAAGTCGAGGTCATCAACCTGTTCTGTCAGTCTGTTAAATTTCATTTCTTGTTGTTTCTATTGCTGTCTTTGTCATACTTTAAATGAATAATAATTAATAATGTTGACAAAAGGCTTCCCTGTTGCACTCCTGTTCTTATTTGATACATATGTTTGTTTTCCCTCATGAAGAGGTCTGTCATACCATTCTAGTCCTGCTGAATAAACATTGGTGATTTTCATAGCATTCTAGTCCTGCTGAATGCAAATGCCTCGTCATCTAATTAGTGACGCGCATGAATGGATTAATGAGATTCCCACTGTCCCTATCTACTATCTAGCAAAACCACAGCCAAGGGAACGGGCTTGGTAGAATCAGCGGGGAAAGAAGACCCTGTTGGGCTTGACTCTTGTCCGACTTTGTGAAGACACATGAAGGATGTAGCATAGGTAAAAGCGCAAGCGCAATTGAAATACCACTACTTTTATCATTTCTTTGGAGATTCGCTCACAGCAGACAAGCAATATCTCCTGTGGGCTTTCTCCCATTGGTCGCGGGATCTGCATGAGTCAGGCGGGGAGTCTGACGGTAGTACACACTTATACTGGTCCAGACACTTGCGATTGACAGGTGTACGTGCCCAGTGGTCCGGGCGCGTATACGACCCTTACCTGTGGGGTTTGGCTGAACACCTCTAAGTCAAGTCCCAAAGGTTTAGGGTCTGGCCACCGCTTGCCTCCTGCTCGTGGGGGCGAGGTCTCGGAGGTTTGATGCTGAGCCGCCAGCGTCTGCAGCCTACCTTGTTCCAGACGTACTGGTTATCCATTTCTCTGGATCAAACAAGACAAGGCCGAAAGAGGAAACATGTCGTTTGGGCACGACATGCTCTCTGAAGCTCTGCCCAGGCATTGTGAGTTGGAATTTTGGCCAAATTCCAATCCACATACTTTGGTCTGTCAAGACTGCAAGGTGCCACTCACTCCAGTCCTGCTGAATACACATTGGTGATTTTGTCATACCATTCTAGTTCTGCTGAATACACATTGGTGATTTTGTCATACCATTCTAGTCCTGCTGAATACACATTGGTGATTTTGTCATACCATTCTAGTCCTGCTGAATACACAATGGTGATTTTGTCATACCATTCTAGTCCTGCTGAATACACATTGGTGATTTTGTCATACCATTCTAGTCCTGCTGAATACACATTGGTGATTTTGTCATACCATTCTAGTCCTGCTGAATACACATTGGTGATTTTGTCATACCATTCTAGTCCAGCACAGGCACGTCATTGAGTGATTGTTGTCTTAGCCATTATCTAATATTTCTGATCCATACAGAGGGAGTGATTTTATGTGAGGATTAAACATTCTAAGCTTGATGCTAGATTTCACTTCTTATTTCTTCTGCCTTCTATACACCAATGAAGCTTAGGTGTCAACTAACTCATTCCAAAGCCATCTGCCTCCTGCCTTCTACCTCCTACCTCCCACCTCCTACCTCCCACCTCCTACCACAGTTTTACCCATTTCATTGAGGTGGGTAACTTTTGTTCACTCGTCTGCCATTATGTCATTGAGTATTTGACAAAATTGCCCATGCCTTTTAATGTGGTCAAAATATTTCACTTGTGTAGGTCAGCCTTTGTGACATTTGTTAGTAAACAATATAAAATAACACGAAGTAATGAACTTTACACAACACAGTTATGACAAACATAGAATGTTGCAGCAATTAGCCTGCATCAGCAAACAAATACACAAAACATAACACATAATCAAGGTAGAGACACCACAGTGGCTACGTATAGATTCCTTAATTAGAAAGAACTGTATTTATTAGTTGGATAGTTTCATTTTCTGATCTTAGATTGACCATTAAAGTAAACTAACAGAAAGTGCTGACTACATTGGCTGTGATAGCATGGAGTCTCTAGATATTGCCGTCAGTGGCACCTTTAACATCCGAGGCAGAGATTACATCGTCAGCCTGGTGTGTGGGGACAATGAGTCAATGACGGTTCAGGTTGAGGACAGGCTGTCATCGGACCAGTGGAGATCTGCTTTTGATGCTCACTGTAAGTTAACTCTCTATGGGAGATTACTCTCTTTGTCAGTTAACATTTTGTGTAAGTTATCTTTCTTTATTAGTTATCTGCGTACGTTATCTCTCTGTGTAAGTTATCTCTCTGTGTATAAGTTATCTCTGTTTGTAGGTTATCTCTATATGTAAGTTATCTCTATATGTAAGTTATCTCTATATGTAAGTAATCTCTCTGTGTATGTTATCTCTGTATAAGTTATCTCTCTGTGTTTGTTACCTCTGTAAGTTATCTCTCTTTGTAAGTTATCTCTCTGTGTATGTTATCTCTCTCTGTAAGTTATGATATCACTTTTTTTGTTAGTTACATCTCTATGTAAGTTAACTTTCTATGTAAGTTAACACTTTATGTAAGTAAACATTTTGTTTAGGTTAACTTTGTAAGTTAATTCTCAGTGCTATCTGTCTTTTTTTAACTCTCTGTGTAAGTTAATTTTTTAAAGGAAAATTAACTCTGTTTAAGTGAACTCACTAAGTAAGTAACAGCCCATCATGTTAGTTAACTCTTCATGTCAGTTAATTATAGTTAACTCTCTGTATAAGTTGATTCTATATGTAAGTTAACTGTATGTAAGTGAACTATCTGTGTATATCTCTATGAGCTATATATCACATGATGAAACAACTGTTAATATTGTTACTGTTAATTTCAGATGTTGAAGATCGGACTCACAAAGTAGGCAACTTTAAACAGTTCAACATTTTTGTCAAAATGTTAGAATCGGCCATCTCCAAGGTTGGTTTGGTTTGTTGTATACACGGAAGATACTACGAGAGGGTGTGAAGTGACATGATTCATACATACTAAGTCACATCATATAGAGTGAGGTGACATGATTCATACATATTAGGTCACATCTTATAGAGTGAGGTGACATGATTCATACATATTAGGTCACATCATATAGAGTGACGGGACATGATTCATACATATTAGGTCACATCATATAGAGTGAGGTGTGAAGTGACACGATTCATACATATTAGGTGACATCTTATAGAGTGAAGTGACACGATTCATACATATTAGGTCACATCATATAGAGTGAAGGGACATGATTCATACATATTAGGTCACATCTTATAGAGTGAGGTGTGAAGTGACACGATTCATACATATTAGGTCACATCTTATAGAGAGGTGTGAAGTGACACGATTCATACATATTAGGTCACATCATATAGAGTGAAGGGACATGATTCACACATATTAGGTCACATCTTATAGAGTGAGGTGTGAAGTGACACGATTCATACATATTAGGTCACATCTTATAGAGTGAAGTGACATGATTCATACATATTAGGTCACATCATATAGAGAGGTGACATGATTCATACATATTAGGTCACATCATATAGAATGAAGTGACATGATTTACACATATTAGGTCACATCTTATAGAGTGAAGTGACATGATTCACACATATTAGGTCACATCTTATAGAGTGAGGTGTGAAGTGACACGATTCATACATATTAGGTCACATCTTAAAGAGTGAAGGGACATGATTCATACATACTAAGTCACATCATATAGAGTGAGGTGACATGATTCATACATATTAGGTCACATCTTATAGAGTGAGTTGACATGATTCATACATATTAGGTCACATCATATAGAGTGAAGGGACATGATTCATACATATTAGGTCACATCATATAGAGTGAGGTGTGAAGTGACACGATTCATACATATTAGGTCACATCTTATAGAGTGAAGTGACACGATTCATACATATTAGGTCACATCATATAGAGTGAAGGGACATGATTCATACATATTAGGTCATATCATATAGAGTGAGGTGTGAAGTGACACAATTCATACATATTAGGTCACATCTTATAGAGTGAGGTGTGAAGTGACACGATTCATACATATTAGGTCACATCATATAGAGTGAAGGGACATGATTCACACATATTAGGTCACATCTTATAGAGTGAGGTGTGAAGTGACACGATTCATACATATTAGGTCACATCTTATAGAGTGAAGTGACATGATTCATACATATTAGGTCACATCATATAGAGAGGTGACATGATTCATACATATTAGGTCACATCATATAGAATGAAGTGACATGATTCACACATATTAGGTCACATCTTATAGAGTGAAGTGACATGATTCACACATTAGGTCACATCTTATAGAGTGAGGTGTGAAGTGACACGATTCATACATATTAGGTCACATCTTATAGAGTGAAGGGACATGATTCATACATATTAGGTCACATCTTATAGAGTGAAGTGACACGATTCATACATATTAGGTCACATCTTATAGAGTGAAGTGACATGATTCATACATATTAGGTCACATCTTTTAGAGTGAAGGGACATGATTCATACATATTAGGTCACATCATATAGAGTGAGGTGTGAAGTGACATGATTCACACATATTAGGTCACATATAGAGTGAAGGGACATGATTCACACATATTAGGTCACATCATATAGAGTGAAGGGACATGATTCATACATATTAGGTCACATCATATAGAGTGAGGTGTGAAGTGACATGATTCATACATATTAGGTCACATCATATAGAGAGATGACATGATTCATACATATTAGGTCACATCATATAGAATGAAGTGACATGATTTACACATATTAGGTCACATCTTATAGAGTGAAGTGACATGATTCACACATATTAGGTCACATCTTATAGAGTGAGGTGTGAAGTGACACGATTCATACATATTAGGTCACATCTTAAAGAGTGAAGGGACATGATTCATACATACTAAGTCACATCATATAGAGTGAGGTGACATGATTCATACATATTAGGTCACATCTTATAGAGTGAGTTGACATGATTCATACATATTAGGTCACATCATATAGAGTGAAGGGACATGATTCATACATATTAGGTCACATCATATAGAGTGAGGTGTGAAGTGACACGATTCATACATATTAGGTCACATCTTATAGAGTGAAGTGACACGATTCATACATATTAGGTCACATCATATAGAGTGAAGGGACATGATTCATACATATTAGGTCATATCATATAGAGTGAGGTGTGAAGTGACACAATTCATACATATTAGGTCACATCTTATAGAGTGAGGTGTGAAGTGACACGATTCATACATATTAGGTCACATCATATAGAGTGAAGGGACATGATTCACACATATTAGGTCACATCTTATAGAGTGAGGTGTGAAGTGACACGATTCATACATATTAGGTCACATCTTATAGAGTGAAGTGACATGATTCATACATATTAGGTCACATCATATAGAGAGGTGACATGATTCATACATATTAGGTCACATCATATAGAATGAAGTGACATGATTCACACATATTAGGTCACATCTTATAGAGTGAAGTGACACGATTCACACATATTAGGTCACATCTTATAGAGTGAGGTGTGAAGTGACACGATTCATACATATTAGGTCACATCTTATAGAGTGAAGGGACATGATTCATACATATTAGGTCACATCTTATAGAGTGAAGTGACACGATTCATACATATTAGGTCACATCTTATAGAGTGAAGTGACATGATTCATACATATTAGGTCACATCTTTTAGAGTGAAGGGACATGATTCATACATATTAGGTCACATCATATAGAGTGAGGTGTGAAGTGACATGATTCACACATATTAGGTCACATATAGAGTGAAGGGACATGATTCACACATATTAGGTCACATCATATAGAGTGAAGGGACATGATTCATACATATTAGGTCACATCATATAGAGTGAGGTGTGAAGTGACATGATTCATACATATTAGGTCACATCTTATAGAGTGAAGTGACATGGTTCACACATATTAGGTCACATCATATAGAGTGAAGGGACATGATTCACACATATTAGGTCACATCATATAGAGTGAAGTGACATGGTTCACACATATTAGGTCACATCATATAGAGTGAAGGGACATGATTCACACATATTAGGTCACATCTTATAGAGTGAAGGGACATGATTCACACATATTAGGTCACATCTTATAGAGTGAAGTGACATGGTTCACACATATTAGGTCACATCATATAGAGTGAAGGGACATGATTCACACATATTAGGTCACATCATATAGAGTGAAGGGACATGATTCACACATATTAGGTCACATCATATAGAGTGAAGGGACATGATTCACACATATTAGGTCACATCTTATAGAGTGAAGTGACATGGTTCATACATATTAGGTCACATCATATAAAGTGAAGGGACATGATTCACACATATTAGGTCACATCATATAGAGTGAAGGGACATGATTCACACATATTAGGTCACATCATATAGAGTGAGGTGACATGATTCACACATATTAGGTCACATCTTATAGAGTGAGGTTTGAAGTGACATGATTCATACATATTAGGTCACATATAGAGTGAAGGGACATGATTCACACATATTAGGTCACATCATATAGAGTGAGGTGACATGATTCACACATATTAGGTCACATCATATAGAGTGAGGTGACATGATTCACACATATTAGGTCACATCTTATAGAGTGAGGTTTGAAGTGACATGATTCATACATATTAGGTCACATCATATAGACTGAGGTTTGAAGTGACATGATTCATACATATTAGGTCACATATAGAGTGAAGTGACATGATTCATACACATTAGGTCACATATAGAGTGAGGTGACATGATTCATACATATTAGGTCACATCATATAGAGTGAGGTGACATGATTCATACATATTAGGTCACATCATATAGAGTGAGGTGACATGATTCATACATATTAGGTCACATCATATAGAGTGAGGTGACATGATTCATACATATTAGGTCACATATAGAGTGAGGTGACATGATTCATACATATTAGGTCACATATAGAGTGAGGTGACATGATTCATACATATTAGGTCACATCATATAGAGAGGTGACATGATTCATACATATTAGGTCACATCATATAGAATGAAGTGACATGATTCACACATATTAGGTCACATCTTATAGAGTGAAGTGACATGATTCATACACATTAGGTCACATCTTATAGAGTGAGGTCTGAAGTGACACGATTCATACATATTAGGTCACATATAGAGTGAGGTGACATGATTCACACATATTAGGTCACATCATATAGAGTGAGGTGTGAAGTGACATGATTCATACATATTAGGTCACATATAGAGTGAGCTGACTGTGACGAAACGCGTTTATCTGTCTTGGGTCGTCAAGATCCCGCACTATTTTGGCGCGTCATCGGGGACTTTCCCAGCTAAAAATAGACTGAGGGAAGCCGATGGAGGACTTATTATCTAGAATCTTCTCGAAACACCGGAATTCGAGTAACCCGTGATGCTGGGTATCGCTCTAAATTCTCGTGCAGAGAGATCTAGAAACTCTAGGCGGGGAATGACGGTTTCCCGAGAAAGTATCTTTTCTCAAGAAGCACTCGCTTCTAGTGCGCATTGAGTTGG
Organism: Cepaea hortensis; assembly: GCA_963921405.1. NCBI lineage: Eukaryota > Metazoa > Mollusca > Gastropoda > Stylommatophora > Helicidae > Cepaea > Cepaea hortensis. Next base: position 8,686,114 of record OY992881.1, read on the forward strand.
CACGAAGCGGGAATGTGGCTAAACCAGTCATTCACTTACTTGTGTTCGACGAGAACAGACGCAGGCCTGATGTGAGCCAATTTTGTGTTGCGTCTCAACTCAACCATGATTCGGCTGACTGTTATGGAAAGGAAGCTGAGAAGCCCTTGAACAGTTCGGAAGCTGACTGGAGGTCTGGTTTCTAATCATTCAGGTAGATATTTGTTTAATAAATCATTTAACTTTGTACGTGTGTTCCACACGCCATTGTTCTAACCTCATTACCTATGCGGATGCCCTTGCATACTAATTAGCAAACCGATCGATAACGTAGTTGACGGTGAATCGTGGGTTTGTTTACCGTGTGCTCGCGAATCAGCTGTTAGGAACGCCGTAATGTGATGTGGGCGATTTGGGTTCCAAATATATGTACCATATATTGCCAATCGTTGCATATATTAGGTTGCTGTGTTAGAATAAAACATAGTTACTTGTGCCGGATGGAAACTTAGATTATGTCAGTCAGTTGCTGAAGCCAGAAGAACGGTTAGAAAACCAGGTAAGTTGGTAGGTGGAGATTCAGACAAAATTGTGCTTAGTTACTAAGTAAAGGAAGAACTTAGTTCTGTGCCACCAGGAATGATGTAACTATTGTGTAAAAACTTAATAGTGAATTCATTGTGTGGAACAGCGGATTTCTGTGGTAAGGTAAGTTTGCTGTGGTGATATATATAATTGTGTATATATATTAGGTCATGGCATGTGATACTTCCTGGGGTAATTCCGAACGCCGAATAGCTCGACGCGTGATAACACTGCGTGCCGTCGCGATATAAATATGTGTTCTGAAATCTTGTCTGAGCTATCCTGTTTCTTTCATACTGGCGCTAGTGCGAGTGAATGCTAAGGTGCTGGAAGTATGGAAGGATGCAAGGAGGCTGTATGAGACTGGGGAAATATAGGATATGGGGGATGTGAAAGCAAGTTATGAAAGTATCTGTTGGTAGACCAAACCAACGATGAAGTTCAGTCCATGCCAAGGCTAAACCACTTGGGAGGACAGAACTGGAACAGTACCCTTGGAACATGTGGGGAACATGTATTCTCAAGAAGGCTTCTTGACTCTAAGGCAGAGTCTGATAAGAAGAGTTTGCTGTGGCGTGGGCAGGTGATCCCACCAGCAAACAGGCTTGTGTACATATTGGATGTGATCATGTACTATTCCTATATCCCGAGGGATGGTATATTGATCAAGATTATGTTTCTTAATGAACATTGATGATGTTAGGAACGAGTCCAGGGACTCTTTACCTATTTGTTTAGTTCGATTAAATTAGAACTATAATAACAGCCTTGTATCACTACTGACGTTAGCGACGACTGGTAGATGATTAGGGATAGGTGAGACCGATGATCAGACTCGTCATTCTGATTTATTGCTCTGTTTGACGGGCTGTTCTGTGAGGCCAGCTGACATTTGTGAACCCATGCTTTACTACTCTCCATATAGAGATAATGCTTTAGTTATATGCATAACTAAGTAGCATGACTGAGGGTTGAGTAGTTATTGGTAGGATGCATGTGGACTAATGTTTGGGCCAGAATACTCTCACCGGTCGCTCTTCCTTTTCAGGAGTTTGCCTGTTGAGGAACCAGTCAACTATAATTGTTGTTGGCAGGAAACCACTTCGTGTGACAGAGCGAAGGGTTCAGTTCTTTACTTATCACGCCAGACTCAACCACACCAGGTACCCAATGTGATTCACCATGCGTGAAGTTTGCTTCAATACATACAACTGCCCTGAAGGTGCACGTGTGGGAAGTGATGGTTTGTGATCGTTTTCAAATAATAGAAGATACTCTGTGTTTGCCAGGAACATTTCAGCATGTTGAGTAATCATGCTCAACGAAAGGAAACACCGGTCCGTCTATTATGACGGGGGTTCTGCCTAAACGCAGAAGTAACTGATCTTCAGACACTTGAATGGTTCTTTGGACAGCTCTAGGGGCAGGTCTTGAGAAGAACTACACCAGTTATTGACTTGGGGCAAGTGTAACCCGGTGGAAGGGACTATGGATTATAGTCCAACCTGAATTGTTTCCGTGAAATAGATGTCTGATTCTATGAATGTACTGTCTCAGTAAGAAGATATAAACTGTGTTCTAGTAGGACTCAGTAACAGTTTTCAGTAGCCATATCTGATTCTACAAGCAGAGCGACTGTAAGAGACCATTGAATTGGTCCATGACATTTGTCCATCCATGTTCCTGTGATGTGATGAAGGGACCATTGAATTGGTCAGTGACATTTGTTCATTCATGTTCCGGTGATGTGATGAAGGGACCATTGAATTGGTCAATGCCATATCGGTTCTGCAGTGGGACTGTGCTATGAGTGACAGACCATTCGATTGGTCAGTGACTAGTTAAGTTCATCGCAGTAACGAATACTTGGAGCCAAGTCCAGGAGGATTGTCTCTCATCCGGTAGTGTTCGAGAACTGTATTAACAGTGACTCCGTGGGAGTGATATAGATGCAGTTGGTCCAGTGAAGTGTAGTCCAGCAGTGACTCTATTGTTGTGGATCCACGTTCGGGAGACGGAGTGGTCTCCAAGGTTCTAGTCATCTCACTGGAAGGAAGCCGGGTGAGTGGTGGACCGACTGGACGGGACATCTGCATCCACTCTACTTCTCAACTCGATGAAGACACCTACATCTCTAATTCTGTCTCTACTCTATCTTCTATTTGTGTAAATAGATTCTTCTATCAGGATGGTCATTTCAGTTCTATATTCTCAAGGGTAGAATAAACTTTATGTAAGTTGACTTGCTCTTTGTATAATGATTGAGTGTGGTCTCGGACGATGCCTAAGTGTTCATTGTTCAACAGGTGTAGGTAGTTAGTGGGGGTCTAGAATCTGGAGGGGCGTGTAGACGTAACTAACTAACATGAGATCAACCACAGAGTAAAAATGTGTATCTGCTCGTCCAACCCCTGGGGCTAGAATACACGGGAGTGCCAGAGACACCTCGGGTGTGGTTCACTCTCACTACCCAAGGTGAACTCGTTACACTCCGTTACAGAGTGGGGGCTCGTCCGAGATTATTCCAAGATCTTTGTGTGTTGTAGACATCTCACATAGGGATAGGGACTTAGTCTTTATCCTCTACTTCAGTCTACATAAGATTCTACTACTTCTACCTATCTCCTAACTGTCTGACGGACATTTGTGTTGTGGTGATTAGTTAGTACTATTGATTATTGATTCATTGTATTGCTTCACCCACACATACTTGAGTACCCACCTCTCATAGTCAACATGTCTACCCAAGAGATAGACTTAGACAAAGTTCAGGAAACTGGACGTAAGTCTGGTCTTGAAGGAGATGCTTTGAAATCCTATGTCCAAGAGGTGGAAAGAAATTTTCGCCAAGAGGAAAGAGAGAGGAGGAGAGCAGAAAGAGAACTGGAAGCCAGTAAAGTGGCTCTTGAGGAAAAGAGGATAGCGGCTGATACTGAAATGAAGCGGCTTGAGTTGGAAGCCGAGAAAGAAAAACGTGACCATGAGTATCGAATGAAGCTACTTGAGGCACAAGTGCCTGCTACAGGTGTAACTGATGGAGCTATGGGAGGAGGTGTACCTCCTGGCTCAGAGTCACCCAGTAGACGTGACTACCAGGCTATGAAATGGCCTTTACAGCCGTTCGAACCCGAGAAGGAACGGATAGACCAATACTTAGAGAAGTATGAAGCCATGTCTATTGCAATGGGTCTAGACAAACAGAAATGGTGTTTAAAACTCTCCCAGGGACTCCGTGGCGAAGGTTATGAGGTGTATGCACGCTTACCACCGGGTCTACAGAATGATTACCCGGCATTGAAAGCGGCTCTCTTGAAGAGATTCGAGATCACAGCGCACTCATACCGAAGGAAGTTTCGGACGGCGAAACGAGAACCTGGTGAACTGTTTTCAGCATACAGTGTGAGATTGAACTCATACCTTCTTAAATGGATGGCCTTGGCCGGATTTAAAGAGGAGTATGAAAGTTTGCGTGAGTTGATGGTTGTAGATCAGATGCGAATGCAAATGTCTAAACCCTTGCGAAACTTCTTAGGTGAGAATGGGGCTGAGAGATTGGATATAGTCACCAAGTTAGCCGAAAGATACGTTGAAGTCTATGGCGAGACTGGGGACACCAGTCCAACAGATCCGAGATCGAAAGATCCGGATCAAGGTAAGTCAAAGAAGAAGTCAAAGAAGACCAATGGTTCGGGAGAACCAAGTAAACAGGTAAATTCTTTAGAGAAGATCTCTAACGTCAACCAAGGTAAGAATAGCCCACCTAGTTCTCCAAAGAGGAAGTGGAGTGAACGATGGTGCAAATTCTGCAAGTCCAGCACTCACAATACGAGTGGGTGTAAGAGTAAGCCCAAGGACTTTCACTTTGCTTGTCTTGCAGAGGTTAGGGATAGATCTTGCAGGAAAGTGAAGTCGGTTGATGGGAATGGAGAAACTAGACGACCTCCAGTGGTTGAGAGAGTAGAAGTGAATGGGCGACAGGTGATGTGCCTCTACGACACAGGATTGCAATTTTCAGCTATAATTGCATCACACCTGACAGGCCCAGAGCAACTCACCGGGGAGATGACGGAGATACAGCCAGCCAGTAGGAGTGCTGTGGCGTTACGTTGCCCGATTGCCAATGTGGAGATTCGGAGCAAGTACGTTACTGGACGCATTCAGGCGGCAGTCGTACCGGATCCTCTCTATCCCCTAATTCTTGGCCGGAAGTACGTGTTTCTGGGCGAACCAGAACACCCTAGCATCCATAAGTCTAGGCAGGTCAGAGATACAGAGGAAGAGGGTCTAGAAAAGGTAAGTCTCCGAAATACTCACCCGGATGGAATGAGTAATGCTCGGAGCAAGGATGCGAAGGAGTGTCCTTGTTCGGAATGGTTGCCCAACCATGAAAACCCGTTAACTCAGGGTAAGTTCTTTCTCTTCTTTGCGTTCATCCGGAGTGATTTTTTCAGATGTGATTGCGGTGTGTCTGGTTAGGCACCCTCGGGTCGAAACCCTCAGGCCAACACATCCGACTTTTAGCGTGCATTTTTGACCAGGTTAGCAATCCTGGGAGACTCTCACTTTTGTGGTACCGTCCACATCTCAGCTGGTCTAGTTGGAACAGTCGAAGACTACACGGTCATCCCTCAAGTGAAGGCAGGGACAGTCCATAGCATTTTCCGCCATCCTGGGTGGCTTCCATAATTGCAGAGCCGGCACATAACGCTCTGGTGCTGGGTTTACCGAGGGAATCGTCACGTCCTGCTCATGGCTGTTTTAATTCCTCACTTCAATATATTGGGCATTTCGCTCGCCCTGGGCCGTTCCTGCACAAACCAGTCAGCTCTGCGGTTGGTTTCCACTAAGCGAGTTTTCGGACATGTGCTTGTCCCTGTACCCATCAGAGCTGTTCCAGGCACGGCGGACATTCGGAAAACTACCTAGTCAGAGCTGTTCCGAACAAGAGCGGCATTCGGAAACTAGGTAGTCAGAGCTGTTCCTAGCACGGGAGACATTCGGACGAGACATTTCACTTGGACGTAAATGCGTAGTGTCAATTTTTAGTTTGCCACCCGTAGGACGACACTTCCGGCGGGCATTTTTTAGTGAGGTTAGCCTTCCTCTGGTTTCGAGACACGTTAGACTGTTGTAATGTCACTCACATCTCAGCTGGTCAAGATAGAACGATCAACGATATCGTGGTCTGCCCTCAAGGGAAGGCAGGGGCAGACCATGGGCATTATCTCGCTATCCAAGGAGGCTTCCATAATTGCAGAGCCGGCACATATTGCTCTGAGACTGGGCTCACCCAAGGAGTTTCCACGTCCTGCTCATGGCTGCTTTAGTTCCTCACTTCCATGTGTTGGGCATCCCACTTGCCACTGATCGCTCAATCACACACCAGGAGCGGTCAGACTGCGAGTGACATCCACTCGGTAAGCTTTTGCTTGTGACTTCAGACCACGCAATAGGTTCGCTCGCCGTGCGTTTCATCTTGCGTTGATGAGACATTATTCCACTTTTGTCTACACTCTCTATGAGTTAGATACAGACAGTTTCCGTAACCCTTCGACTGGGGCAATTTTCTGACTTTTTTGTACTCGCTCACGAGGTAGGCTACATGTGCTGCCGGCTCAGCACCTTACCTTCGTGCAGCAGTGAACGGGAAACGGCCAGGCCCCTTCATCCGGGAAACTCTCATATCCCCCAGCTGGGAGCCTTCGTACATGTATCAGACCTGAGCATGTAGCTTGCTCAGTATCATGTTTCTATTTTCCGGTAGACGGGTATCAGCCTGGCTCTAAGATCCGAGGGTTTGTGGCTTAGAGGCGTTCAGCCACAGCCCTCGACAGGGAGCCTTAAGAGTTTTGTCCGGACCAAGAAATTCTGCCTTTGTGCACCTCATTTAAATTTTGACTGCTATCCTCAGTCTATGCCTGCAGAGCAGCAGGTTGTGTCTCTCTTAGTCTGGTCCCTATCCCATAAGCTGTCCGATATGTAATTTTTCACCCATCGGCAAGCAAATGGGGTCTATGGGACACGCAAGCTCCCCCACCACGTCAAGGTGGAGACACATCGGGGGAGAGGGTAAGTTCAACTCTGATAACCAGTCACCGTTAATTCAGACTGGAACAGAGAAAAGGCAGAGGGAACGTAAGTTGGTTCCTGAGAGCTTCAGAGCTAATCTGCTGCGAACGGTACATGTCAGGTCCCCAACCGGACATCTGACTGTAGGGACAACCAGTAAATGTCTATCCCGGTACTATTGGTGGCCGGGAATGACAGGCGACGTGCGCAGGTATATTAGGTCTTGTCCGGAGTGCCGTAAATGCACACCTGAGAAACGGACGAAGACGAAGATATCCTTAGCGGTTGGAGACCGAGTTCTCGTACTCCTCCCAATCGAGGGGAACGAATTCGAAATCGGGTGGCAGGGCCCATTCCTAGTGGATAAAGTGGGGCTCCACAAGCACTATGGAGTGGTGATCCTGGGAAAGTCTTCTACTTTCCATTCCAGTCTCCTCATGTGCTATGAGGGGAAGCCCGATGATAAGTCCACCAGCCCAAGGGCGCAGAGATTCGCTGAAAGAACGGTTCGGGGTTCAGGTCAGGTAGCGGAAAGCCTGTCACACCATAGGCAGACCTATATGTATGTGCAGGTACCTTCTTCGGTTCAGCCCGGTGCTCGGGGGAACATGACCGGCCAAAGGAACACCCGCAGTGCTAGCTACACTGAGAACCGTGGTCGGAAGAGGAGGATGGTGTCAGAACGAACACCGACCCTTGGTCCCTCAATCCGACCGACTGCAGTCCAGCTGGGTCCTCGAAAGGGGAAGCTGGAGTTGCAGAAGTCCAGTAAACTCTGGCAGGAACGATCGTTAAATCAGATCGAGACAGGAGCTCTGGTCCGCAGGACACTGCGAGATGCCCGATCGCAGTGGTGGAGTAGGCGTTGATCACCCGTGATACTGAATAGCTTGTCACCCCACCGAATGTGGTAAAAGTATTCTATACAATATTGACGGGTTAGACTTCCTCACCCGCCATCCGGTCTCTTAGAAAGAAGAACGAACGACATAGACAGCTTCTGCGTAGAAGTGGAACGACGGGGTCGATCCTCTTAAAGTGGGGGCCTATGTGACGAAACGCGTTTATCTGTCTTGGGTCGTCAAGATCCCGCACTATTTTGGCGCGTCATCGGGGACTTTCCCAGCTAAAAATAGACTGAGGGAAGCCGATGGAGGACTTATTATCTAGAATCTTCTCGAAACACCGGAATTCGAGTAACCCGTGATGCTGGGTATCGCTCTAAATTCTCATGCAGAGAGATCTAGAAACTCTAGGCGGGGAATGACGGTTTCCCGAGAAAGTATCTTTTCTCAAGAAGCACTCGCTTCTAGTGCGCATTGAGTTGGCACGAAGCGGGAATGTGGCTAAACCAGTCATTCACTTACTTGTGTTCGACGAGAACAGACGCAGGCCTGATGTGAGCCAATTTTGTGTTGCGTCTCAACTCAACCATGATTCGGCTGACTGTTATGGAAAGGAAGCTGAGAAGCCCTTGAACAGTTCGGAAGCTGACTGGAGGTCTGGTTTCTAATCATTCAGGTAGATATTTGTTTAATAAATCATTTAACTTTGTACGTGTGTTCCACACGCCATTGTTCTAACCTCATTACCTATGCGGATGCCCTTGCATACTAATTAGCAAACCGATCGATAACGTAGTTGACGGTGAATCGTGGGTTTGTTTACCGTGTGCTCGCGAATCAGCTGTTAGGAACGCCGTAATGTGATGTGGGCGATTTGGGTTCCAAATATATGTACCATATATTGCCAATCGTTGCATATATTAGGTTGCTGTGTTAGAATAAAACATAGTTACTTGTGCCGGATGGAAACTTAGATTATGTCAGTCAGTTGCTGAAGCCAGAAGAACGGTTAGAAAACCAGGTAAGTTGGTAGGTGGAGATTCAGACAAAATTGTGCTTAGTTACTAAGTAAAGGAAGAACTTAGTTCTGTGCCACCAGGAATGATGTAACTATTGTGTAAAAACTTAATAGTGAATTCATTGTTTGGAACAGCGGATTTCTGTGGTAAGGTAAGTTTGCTGTGGTGATATATATAATTGTGTATATATATTAGGTCGACGCGTGATAACACTGCGTGCTGTCGCGATATAAATATGTGTTCTGAAATCTTGTCTGAGCTATCCTGTTTCTTTCATACTGGCGCTAGTGCGAGTGAATGCTAAGGTGCTGGAAGTATGGAAGGATGCAAGGAGGCTGTATGAGACTGGGGAAATATAGGATATGGGGGATGTGAAAGCAAGTTATGAAAGTATCTGTTGGTAGACCAAACCAACGATGAAGTTCAGTCCATGCCAAGGCTAAACCACTTGGGAGGACAGAACTGGAACAGTACCCTTGGAACATGTGGGGAACATGTATTCTCAAGAAGGCTTCTTGACTCTAAGGCAGAGTCTGATAAGAAGAGTTTGCTGTGGCGTGGGCAGGTGATCCCACCAGCAAACAGGCTTGTGTACATATTGGATGTGATCATGTACTATTCCTATATCCCGAGGGATGGTATATTGATCAAGATTATGTTTCTTAATGAACATTGATGATGTTAGGAACGAGTCCAGGGACTCTTTACCTATTTGTTTAGTTCGATTAAATTAGAACTATAATAACAGCCTTGTATCACTACTGACGTTAGCGACGACTGGTAGATGATTAGGGATAGGTGAGACCGATGATCAGACTCGTCATTCTGATTTATTGCTCTGTTTGACGGGCTGTTCTGTGAGGCCAGCTGACATTTGTGAACCCATGCTTTACTACTCTCCATATAGAGATAATGCTTTAGTTATATGCATAACTAAGTAGCATGACTGAGGGTTGAGTAGTTATTGGTAGGATGCATGTGGACTAATGTTTGGGCCAGAATACTCTCACCGGTCGCTCTTCCTTTTCAGGAGTTTGCCTGTTGAGGAACCAGTCAACTATAATTGTTGTTGGCAGGAAACCACTTCGTGTGACAGAGCGAAGGGTTCAGTTCTTTACTTATCACGCCAGACTCAACCACACCAGGTACCCAATGTGATTCACCATGCGTGAAGTTTGCTTCAAGACATACAACTGCCCTGAAGGTGCACGTGTGGGAAGTGATGGTTTGTGATCGTTTTCAAATAATAGAAGATACTCTGTGTTTGCCAGGAACATTTCAGCATGTTGAGTAATCATGCTCAACGAAAGGAAACACCGGTCCGTCTATTATGACGGGGGTTCTGCCTAAACGCAGAAGTAACTGATCTTCAGACACTTGAATGGTTCTTTGGACAGCTCTAGGGGCAGGTCTTGAGAAGAACTACACCAGTTATTGACTTGGGGCAAGTGTAACCCGGTGGAAGGGACTATGGATTATAGTCCAACCTGAATTGTTTCCGTGAAATAGATGTCTGATTCTATGAATGTACTGTCTCAGTAAGAAGATATAAACTGTGTTCTAGTAGGACTCAGTAACAGTTTTCAGTAGCCATATCTGATTCTACAAGCAGAGTGACTGTAAGAGACCATTGAATTGGTCCGTGACATTTGTCCATCCATGTTCCTGTGATGTGATGAAGGGACCATTGAATTGGTCAGTGACATTTGTTCATTCATGTTCCGGTGATGTGATGAAGGGACCATTGAATTGGTCAATGCCATATCGGTTCTGCAGTGGGACTGTGCTATGAGTGACAGACCATTCGATTGGTCAGTGACTAGTTAAGTTCATCGCAGTAACGAATACTTGGAGCCAAGTCCAGGAGGATTGTCTCCCATCCGGTAGTGTTCGAGAACTGTATTAACAGTGACTCCGTGGGAGTGATATAGATGCAGTTGGTCCAGTGAAGTGTAGTCCAGCAGTGACTCTATTGTTGTGGATCCACGTTCGGGAGACGGAGTGGTCTCCAAGGTTCTAGTCATCTCACTGGAAGGAAGCCGGGTGAGTGGTGGACCGACTGGACGGGACATCTGCATCCACTCTACTTCTCAACTCGATGAAGACACCTACATCTCTAATTCTGTCTCTACTCTATCTTCTATTTGTGTAAATAGATTCTTCTATCAGGATGGTCATTTCAGTTCTATATTCTCAAGGGTAGAATAAACTTTATGTAAGTTGACTTGCTCTTTGTATAATGATTGAGTGTGGTCTCGGACGATGCCTAAGTGTTCATTGTTCAACAGGTGTAGGTAGTTAGTGGGGGTCTAGAATCTGGAGGGGCGTGTAGACGTAACTAACTAACATGAGATCAACCACAGAGTAAAAATGTGTATCTGCTCGTCCAACCCCTGGGGCTAGAATACACGGGAGTGCCAGAGACACCTCGGGTGTGGTTCACTCTCACTACCCAAGGTGAACTCGTTACACTCCGTTACACTGACATGATTCACACATATTAGGTCACATATAGAGTGAGGTGACATGATTCACACATATTAGGTCACATATAGAGTGAGGTGACATGATTCACACATATTAGGTCACATCTTATAGAGTGAGGTGTGAAGTGACACGATTCATACATATTAGGTCACATCATATAGAGTGAGGTGACATAATTCACACATATTAGGTCACATATAGAGTGAGGTGACATGATTCACACATATTAGGTCACATCATATAGAGTGAGGTGACATGATTCACACATATTAGGTCACATATAGAGTGAGGTGACATGATTCACACATATTAGGTCACATATAGAGTGAGGTGACATGATTCACACATATTAGGTCACATATAGAGTGAGGTGACATGATTCACACATATTAGGTCACATCTTATAGAGTGAAGTGACATGATTCACACATATTAGGTCACATCTTATAGAGTGAGGTGTGAAGTGACACGATTCATACATATTAGGTCACATCATATAGAGTGAGGTGACATGATTCACACATATTAGTTCACATCATATAGAGTGAAGGGACATGATTCATACATATTAGGTCACATCTTATAGAGTGAAGGGACATGATTCATACATATTAGGTCACATCTTATAGAGTGAATGGACATGATTCATACATATTAGGTCACATCTTATAGAGTGAAGGGACATGATTCATACATATTAGGTCACATCTTATAGAGTGAGGTGTGAAGTGACATGATTCATAAATATTAGGTCACATCATATAGAGTGAAGGGACATGATTCATACATATTAGGTCACATCTTATAGAGTGAAGGGACATGATTCATACATATTAGGTCACATCTTATAGAGTGAAGGGACATGATTCATACATATTAGGTCACATCTTATAGAGTGAAGGGACATGATTCATACATATTAGGTCACATCTTATAGAGTGAGGTGTGAAGTGACATGATTCATAAATATTAGGTCACATCATATAGAGTGTGGTGACATGATTCATACATATTAGGTCACATCATATAGAGTGAGGTGTAAATTGACACGATTCATACAAATTAGGTCACATCATATAGAGTGAGGTGACATGATTCATACATATTAGGTCACATCATATAGAATGAAGTGACATGATTCACACATATTAGATCACATCTTATAGAGTGAAGTGACATGATTCATACACATTAGGTCACATCTTATAGAGTGAAGGGACATGATTCATACATATTAGGTCACATTTAGAGTGAGGTGACAATGATTCACACATATTAGGTCACATCATATAGAGAGGTGTGAAGTGACATGATTCACACATATTAGGTCACATATAGAGTGAGGTGACATGATTCACACATATTAGGTCACATATAGAGTGAGGTGACATGATTCACACATATTAGATCACATCATATAGAATGGGGTGACACGATTCATACATATTAGGTCACATATAGAGTGAGGTGACATGATTCATACATATTAGGTCACATCATATAGAGTGAGGTGACATGATTCATACATATTAGGTCACATCATATAGAGTGAGGTGACATGATTCACATAGGCCGGTCATCGATTTTTCCCAAAAATAAAAGTTTCTGGATCATTAAGAAAATAGTCTAAAACAATGTGCTGACACTAGACATGACCATAAAAGTAATAATTTGCACATTTTGTTGACAAAATTGAGATAGCTTAAAACTAAGAAATTTTAACAGGCGGCCGGTCATTGATTTTTCCCAAAATATAAAAGTTTCTTCATCACTAGGAAATTAGTCTAAAACATTGTGCTGATACTAGACATGACCATAAAAGTAATAATTTGCACTCCTGTGGCAATTTTGTTGACAAAATTGAGATAGGTCAAAACTGAGAAATTTCATGGCCAGTCATCGATTTTTCCCAAAATATCAAAGTTTCTGGATCACTAGAAAATTAGTCTAAAACAATGTGCTGACACTAGACATGACCATAAAAGTTATAATTTGCACTCCTGTGGCAATTTTGTTGACAAAATTGAGATAGGTCAAAACTAAGAAATTTCAACTGGCGGCTGGTCATCGATTTTTTCCAAAAAATAAAAGTTTCTGGATCATTAAGAAATTAGTCTAAAATATTTTGCTGACACTAGACATGACCATAAAAGTAATAATTTGCACATTTTGTTGACAAAATTGAGATAGCTCAAAACTAAGAAATTTCAATAGGCGGCCGGTCATCGATTTTTCCCAAAATATAAAAGTTTCTTGATCACTAGGAAATTAGTCTAAAACATTGTGCTGATACTAGACATGACCATAAAAGTAATAATTTGCACTCCTGTGGCAATTTTGTTGACAAAATTGAGATAGGTCAAAACTGAGAAATTTCATGGCCGGTCATCGATTTTTCCCCAAAAATAAAAGTTTCTGGTTCACTAGAAAATTAGTCTAAAACAATTTGCTGACAATAGACACGATCATAAAAGTAATAATTTGCACTCCTGTGGAAGTTTTATTGACAAAATTGAGATAGCTCAAAACTAAGAAATTTCAACAGGCGGCCGGCCGGTCATCGATTTTTCCCAAAAAATAAAAGTTTCTTGATCACTAGGAAATTAGTCTAAAACATTGTGCTGACAATAGACATGACCATAAAAGTAATAATTTGCACTCCTGTGGCAATTTTGTTGACAAAATTGAGATAGCTCAAAACTAAGAAATTTCAACAGGCGGCCGGTCATCGATTTTTCCAAAAAAATTAAAGTTTCTGGATCATAAGGAAATTAGTCTAAAACAATGTGCTGATACTAGACATGACCATAAAAGTAATAATTTGCACATTATGTTGACAAAATTAAGATAGCTCAAAACTAAGAAATGTCAACAGGCGGCCGGTCATTGATTTTTCCCAAAATATAAAAGTTTCTTGATCACTAGGAAATTAGTAAAACTAAGAAATTTTAACATCGATTTTTCCCAAAATATAAAAGTTTCTTGATCACTAGGAAATTAGTCTAAAACATTGTGCCGATACCAGACATGACCATAAAAGTAATAATTTGCACATTTTGTTGACAAAATTGAGATAGGTCAAAACTAAGAAATTTCAACTGGCGGCTGGTCATCGATTTTTTCCAAAAAATAAAAGTTTCTGGATCATTAAGAAATTAGTCTAAAATATTTTGCTGACACTAGACATGACCATAAAAGTAATAATTTGCACATTTTGTTGACAAAATTGAGATAGCTCAAAACTAAGAAATTTCAATAGGCGGCTGGTCATCGATTTTTCCCAAAATATAAAAGTTTCTTGATCACTAGGAAATTAGTCTAAAACATTGTGCTGATACTAGACATGACCATAAAAGTAATAATTTACACTCCTGTGGCAATGTTGTTGACAAAATTGAGATAGCTCAAAACTAAGAAATTTCAACAAGCGGCCAGTCTTGGATTTTTCCCAAAATATAAAAGTTTCTTGATCACTAGGAAATTAGTCTAAAACAATGTGCTGACACTAGACATGATCATAAAAGTAATAATTTGCACTCCTGTTGCAATTTTGTTGACAAAATTGAGATACGTCAAAACTGAGAAATTTCAACCGGCGGCCGGTCATTGATTTTTCCCAAAATATAAAAGTTTCTTGATCACTTGGAAATTAGTGTAAAACATTGTGTGGATACTAGACATGACCATAAAAGTAATAATGTGCCTTCCTGTGGCAATTTTGTTGACAAAATTGAGATAGCTCTAAACTAAGAAATTTCAACAGGCGTGCCAAAAAATAAAAGTTTCTGGATCATTAGGAAATTAGTCTAAAACAATTTGCTGACACTAGACATGACCATAAAAGTAATAATTTGCACATTTTGTTGACAAAATTGAGATAGCTTAAAACTAAGAAATTTTAACAGGCGGCCGGTCATTGATTTTTCCCAAAATATAAAAGTTTCTTGATCACTAGTAAATTAGTCTAAAACATTGTACTGATACTAGACATGACCATAAAAGTAATAATTTGCACTCCTGTGGCAATTTTGTTGACAAAATTGAGATAGGTCAAAACTGAGAAATTTCATGGCCGGTCATCGATTTTTCCCCAAAAATAAAAGTTTCTGGTTCACTAGAAAATTAGTCTAAAATAATTTGCTGACAATAGACACGACCATAAAAGTAATAATTTGCACTCCTGTGGAAATTTAGTTGACAAAATTGAGATAGCTCAAAACTAAGAAATTTCAACAGGCGGCCGGTCATCGATTTTTCCAAAAAAATTAAAGTTTCTGGATCATAAGGAAATTAGTCTAAAACAATGTGCTGATACTAGACATGACCATAAAAGTAATAATTTGCACTCCTGTGGCAATTTTGTTGACAAAATTGAGATAGCTCAAAACTAAGAAATTTCAACAGACCTCCGGTCATCGATTTTTCCCAAAAAATAAAAGTTTCTTGATCACTAGGAAATTAGTCTAAAACATTGTGCTGATACTAGACATGACCATAAAAGTAATAATTTGCACATTATGTTGACAAAATTAAGATAGCTCAAAACTAAGAAATGTCAACAGGCGGCCGGTCATTGATTTTTCCCAAAATATAAAAGTTTCTTGATCACTGGGAAATTAGTAAAACTAAGAAATTTTAACATCGATTTTTCCCAAAATATAAAAGTTTCTTGACCACTAGGAAATTAGTCTAAAACATTGTGCTGATACTAGACATGACCATAAAAGTAATAATTTGCACATTTTGTTGACAAAATTGAGATAGGTCAAAACTAAGAAATTTCAACTGGCGGCTGGTCATCGATTTTTTCCAAAAAATAAAAATTTCTTGATCACTAGGAAATTAGTCTAAAACATTGTGCTGATACTAGACATGACCATAAAAGTAATAATTTACACTCCTGTGGCAATGTTGTTGACAAAATTGAGATAGCTCAAAACTAAGAAATTTCAACAAGCGGCCAGTCTTGGATTTTTCCCAAAATATAAAAGTTTCTGGATCACTAGGAAATTAGTCTAAAACAATGTGCTGACACTAGACATGATCATAAAAGTAATAATTTGCACTCCTGTTGCAATTTTGTTGACAAAATTGAGATAGGTCAAAACTGAGAAATTTCAACAGGCGGCCGGTCATCGATTTTTCCCCAAAAATAAAAGTTTCTGGTTCACTAGAAAATTAGTCTAAAACAATTTGCTGACAATAGACATGACCATAAAAGTAATAATTTGCACTCCTGTGGAAATTTTGTTGACAAAATTGAGATAGCTCAAAACTAAGAAATTTCAACAGGCGGCTGGTCATCGATTTTTCCCAAAAAATAAAAGTTTCTTGATCACTAGGAAATTAGTCTAAAACATTGTGCCGATACCAGACATGACCATAAAAGTAATAATTTGCACATTTTGTTGACAAAATTGAGATAGGTCAAAACTAAGAAATTTCAACTGGCGGCTGGTCATCGATTTTTTCCAAAAAATAAAAGTTTCTGGATCATTAAGAAATTAGTCTAAAATATTTTGCTGACACTAGACATGACCATAAAAGTAATAATTTGCACATTTTGTTGACAAAATTGAGATAGCTCAAAACTAAGAAATTTCAATAGGCGGCTGGTCATCGATTTTTCCCAAAATATAAAAGTTTCTTGATCACTAGGAAATTAGTCTAAAACATTGTGCTGATACTAGACATGACCATAAAAGTAATAATTTACACTCCTGTGGCAATGTTGTTGACAAAATTGAGATAGCTCAAAACTAAGAAATTTCAACAAGCGGCCAGTCTTGGATTTTTCCCAAAACATAAAAGTTTCTTGATCACTAGGAAATTAGTCTAAAACAATGTGCTGACACTAGACATGATCATAAAAGTAATAATTTGCACTCCTGTTGCAATTTTGTTGACAAAATTGAGATACGTCAAAACTGAGAAATTTCAACCGGCGGCCGGTCATTGATTTTTCCTAAAATATAAAAGTTTCTTGATCACTTGGAAATTAGTGTAAAACATTGTGTGGATACTAGACATGACCATAAAAGTAATAATGTGCCTTCCTGTGGCAATTTTGTTGACAAAATTGAGATAGCTCTAAACTAAGAAATTTCAACAGGCGTGCCAAAAAATAAAAGTTTCTGGATCATTAGGAAATTAGTCTAAAACAATTTGCTGACACTAGACATGACCATAAAAGTAATAATTTGCACATTTTGTTGACAAAATTGAGATAGCTTAAAACTAAGAAATTTTAACAGGCGGCCGGTCATTGATTTTTCCCAAAATATAAAAGTTTCTTGATCACTAGTAAATTAGTCTAAAACATTGTACTGATACTAGACATGACCATAAAAGTAATAATTTGCACTCCTGTGGCAATTTTGTTGACAAAATTGAGATAGGTCAAAACTGAGAAATTTCATGGCCGGTCATCGATTTTTCCCCAAAAATAAAAGTTTCTGGTTCACTAGAAAATTAGTCTAAAATAATTTGCTGACAATAGACACGACCATAAAAGTAATAATTTGCACTCCTGTGGAAATTTTGTTGACAAAATTGAGATAGCTCAAAACTAAGAAATTTCAACAGGCGGCCGGTCATCGATTTTTCCAAAAAAATTAAAGTTTCTGGATCATAAGGAAATTAGTCTAAAACAATGTGCTGATACTAGACATGACCATAAAAGTAATAATTTGCACTCCTGTGGCAATTTTGTTGACAAAATTAAGATAGCTCAAAACTAAGAAATTTCAACAGGATGCCGGTCATCGATTTTTCCCAAAAAATAAAAGTTTCTTGATCACTAGGAAATTAGTCTAAAACATTGTGCTGATACTAGACATGACCATAAAGTAATAATTTGCACATTATGTTGACAAAATTAAGATAGCTCAAAACTAAGAAATGTCAACAGGCGGCCGGTCATTGATTTTTCCCAAAATATAAAAGTTTCTTGATCACTGGGAAATTAGTAAAACTAAGAAATTTTAACATCGATTTTTCCCAAAATATAAAAGTTTCTTGATCACTAGGAAATTAGTCTAAAACATTGTGCTGATACTAGACATGACCATAAAAGTAATAATTTGCACATTTTGTTGACAAAATTGAGATAGGTCAAAACTAAGAAATTTCAACTGGCGGCTGGTCATCGATTTTTTCCAAAAAATAAAAGTTTCTGGATCATTAAGAAATTAGTCTAAAATATTTTGCTGACACTAGACATGACCATAAAAGTAATAATTTGCACATTTTGTTGACAAAATTGAGATAGCTCAAAACTAAGAAATTTCAATAGGCGGCCGGTCATCGATTTTTCCCAAAATATAAAAGTTTCTTGATCACTAGGAAATTAGTCTAAAACATTGTGCTGATACTAGACATGACCATAAAAGTAATAATTTACACTCCTGTGGCAATGTTGTTGACAAAATTGAGATAGCTCAAAACTAAGAAATTTCAACAAGCGGCCAGTCTTGGATTTTTCCCAAAATATAAAAGTTTCTGGATCACTAGGAAATTAGTCTAAAACAATGTGCTGACACTAGACATGACCATAAAAGTAATAATTTGCACTCCTGTGGCAATTTTGTTGACAAAATTGAGATAGGTCAAAACTGAGAAATTTCAACAGGCGGCCGGTCATCGATTTTTCCCCAAAAATAAAAGTTTCTGGTTCACTAGAAAATTAGTCTAAAACAATTTGCTGACAATAGACATGACCATAAAAGTAATAATTTGCACTCCTGTGGAAATTTTGTTGACAAAATTGAGATAGCTCAAAACTAAGAAATTTCAACAGGCGGCCGGTCATCGATTTTTCCCAAAAAATAAAAGTTTCTTGATCACTAGGAAATTAGTCTAAAACATTGTGCTGACAATAGACATGACCATAAAAGTAATAATTTGCACTCCTGTGGCAAATTTGTTGACAAAATTGAGATAGCTCAAAACTAAGAAATTTCAACAGGCGGCCGGTCATCGATTTTTCCAAAAAAATTAAAGTTTCTGGATCATAAGGAAATTAGTCTAAAACAATGTGCTGATACTAGACATGACCATAAAAGTAATAATTTGCACTCCTGTGGCAATTTTGTTGACAAAATTGAGATAGCTCAAAACTAAGAAATTTCAACAGGCGGCCGGTCATCGATTTTCCCCCAAAAATAAAAGTTTCTGGATCATTAAGAAATTAGTCTAAAACAATGCGCTGACACTAGACATGACCATAAAAGTAATAATTTGCACATTTTGTTGACAAAATTGAGATAGCTTAAAACTAAGAAATTTCAACAGGCCGCCGGTCATCGATTTTTCCCAAAAAATAAAATTTTCTGGATCATTAGGAAATTAATCTAAACCAATGTGCTGACACTAGACATGACCATAAAAGTAATAATTTGCACATTATGTTGACAAAATTAAGATAGCTCAAAACTAAGAAATGTCAACAGGCGGCCGGTCATTGATTTTTCCCAAAATATAAAAGTTTCTTGATCACTAGGAAATTAGTAAAACTAAGAAATTTTAACATCGATTTTTTCCAAAAAATAAAAGTTTCTGGATCATTAAGAAATTAGTCTAAAATATTTTGCTGACACTAGACATGACCATAAAAGTAATAATTTGCACATTTTGTTGACAAAATTGAGATAGCTCAAAACTAAGAAATTTCAATAGGCGGCTGGTCATCGATTTTTCCCAAAATATAAAAGTTTCTTGATCACTAGGAAATTAGTCTAAAACATTGTGCTGATACTAGACATGACCATAAAAGTAATAATTTACACTCCTGTGGCAATGTTGTTGACAAAATTGAGATAGCTCAAAACTAAGAAATTTCAACAAGCGGCCAGTCTTGGATTTTTCCCAAAATATAAAAGTTTCTTGATCACTAGGAAATTAGTCTAAAACAATGTGCTGACACTAGACATGATCATAAAAGTAATAATTTGCACTCCTGTTGCAATTTTGTTGACAAAATTGAGATACGTCAAAACTGAGAAATTTCAACCGGCGGCTGGTCATTGATTTTTCCCAAAATATAAAAGTTTCTTGATCACTTGGAAATTAGTGTAAAACATTGTGTGGATACTAGACATGACCATAAAAGTAATAATGTGCCTTCCTGTGGCAATTTTGTTGACAAAATTGAGATAGCTCTAAACTAAGAAATTTCAACAGGCGTGCCAAAAAATAAAAGTTTCTGGATCATTAGGAAATTAGTCTAAAACAATTTGCTGACACTAGACATGACCATAAAAGTAATAATTTGCACATTTTGTTGACAAAATTGAGATAGCTTAAAACTAAGAAATTTTAACAGGCGGCCGGTCATTGATTTTTCCCAAAATATAAAAGTTTCTTGATCACTAGTAAATTAGTCTAAAACATTGTACTGATACTAGACATGACCATAAAAGTAATAATTTGCACTCCTGTGGCAATTTTGTTGACAAAATTGAGATAGGTCAAAACTGAGAAATTTCATGGCCGGTCATCGATTTTTCCCCAAAAATAAAAGTTTCTGGTTCACTAGAAAATTAGTCTAAAATAATTTGCTGACAATAGACACGACCATAAAAGTAATAATTTGCACTCCTGTGGAAATTTTGTTGACAAAATTGAGATAGCTCAAAACTAAGAAATTTCAACAGGCGGCCGGTCATCGATTTTTCCAAAAAAATTAAAGTTTCTGGATCATAAGGAAATTAGTCTAAAACAATGTGCTGATACTAGACATGACCATAAAAGTAATAATTTGCACTCCTGTGGCAATTTTGTTGACAAAATTGAGATAGCTCAAAACTAAGAAATTTCAACAGGATGCCGGTCATCGATTTTTCCCAAAAAATAAAAGTTTCTTGATCACTAGGAAATTAGTCTAAAACATTGTGCTGATACTAGACATGACCATAAAAGTAATAATTTGCACATTATGTTGACAAAATTAAGATAGCTCAAAACTAAGAAATGTCAACAGGCGGCCGGTCATTGATTTTTCCCAAAATATAAAAGTTTCTTGATCACTGGGAAATTAGTAAAACTAAGAAATTTTAACATCGATTTTTCCCAAAATATAAAAGTTTCTTGATCACTAGGAAATTAGTCTAAAACATTGTGCTGATACTAGACATGACCATAAAAGTAATAATTTGCACATTTTGTTGACAAAATTGAGATAGGTCAAAACTAAGAAATTTCAACTGGCGGCTGGTCATCGATTTTTTTCCAAAAAATAAAAGTTTCTGGATCATTAAGAAATTAGTCTAAAATATTTTGCTGACACTAGACATGACCATAAAAGTAATAATTTGCACATTTTGTTGACAAAATTGAGATAGCTCAAAACTAAGAAATTTCAATAGGCGGCCGGTCATCGATTTTTCCCAAAATATAAAAGTTTCTTGATCACTAGGAAATTAGTCTAAAACATTGTGCTGATACTAGACATGACCATAAAAGTAATAATTTACACTCCTGTGGCAATGTTGTTGACAAAATTGAGATAGCTCAAAACTAAGAAATTTCAACAAGCGGCCAGTCTTGGATTTTTCCCAAAATATACAAGTTTCTGGATCACTAGGAAATTAGTCTAAAACAATGTGCTGACACTAGACATGATCATAAAAGTAATAATTTGCACTCCTGTTGCAATTTTGTTGACAAAATTGAGATAGGTCAAAACTGAGAAATTTCAACAGGCGGCCGGTCATCGATTTTTCCCCAAAAATAAAAGTTTCTGGTTCACTAGAAAATTAGTCTAAAACAATTTGCTGACAATAGACATGACCATAAAAGTAATAATTTGCACTCCTGTGGAAATTTTGTTGACAAAATTGAGATAGCTCAAAACTAAGAAATTTCAACAGGCGGCCGGTCATCGATTTTTCCCAAAAAATAAAAGTTTCTTGATCACTAGGAAATTAGTCTAAAACATTGTGCTGACAATAGACATGACCATAAAAGTAATAATTTGCACTCCTGTGGCAAATTTGTTGACAAAATTGAGATAGCTCAAAACTAAGAAATTTCAACAGGCGGCCGGTCATCGATTTTTCCAAAAAAATTAAAGTTTCTGGATCATAAGGAAATTAGTCTAAAACAATGTGCTGATACTAGACATGACC
Source organism: Cepaea hortensis (assembly GCA_963921405.1). Taxonomy (NCBI): domain Eukaryota; kingdom Metazoa; phylum Mollusca; class Gastropoda; order Stylommatophora; family Helicidae; genus Cepaea; species Cepaea hortensis. The sequence continues at coordinate 8,708,224 of OY992881.1, forward strand.
ATAAAAGTAATAATTTGCACTCCTGTGGCAATTTTGTTGACAAAATTGAGATAGCTCAAAACTAAGAAATTTCAACAGGCCGCCGGTCATCGATTTTTCCCAAAAAATAAAAGTTTCTTGATCACTAGGAAATTAGTCTAAAACATTGTGCTGATACTAGACATGACCATAAAAGTAATAATTTGCACATTATGTTGACAAAATTAAGATAGCTCAAAACTAAGAAATGTCAACAGGCGGCCGGTCATTGATTTTTCCCAAAATATAAAAGTTTCTTGATCACTGGGAAATTAGTAAAACTAAGAAATTTTAACATCGATTTTTCCCAAAATATAAAAGTTTCTTGATCACTAGGAAATTAGTCTAAAACATTGTGCTGATACTAGACATGACCATAAAAGTAATAATTTGCACATTTTGTTGACAAAATTGAGATAGGTCAAAACTAAGAAATTTCAACTGGCGGCTGGTCATCGATTTTTTCCAAAAAATAAAAGTTTCTGGATCATTAAGAAATTAGTCTAAAATATTTTGCTGACACTAGACATGACCATAAAAGTAATAATTTGCACATTTTGTTGACAAAATTGAGATAGCTCAAAACTAAGAAATTTCAATAGGCGGCCGGTCATCGATTTTTCCCAAAATATAAAAGTTTCTTGATCACTAGGAAATTAGTCTAAAACATTGTGCTGATACTAGACATGACCATAAAAGTAATAATTTACACTCCTGTGGCAATGTTGTTGACAAAATTGAGATAGCTCAAAACTAAGAAATTTCAACAAGCGGCCAGTCTTGGATTTTTCCCAAAATATAAAAGTTTCTGGATCACTAGGAAATTAGTCTAAAACAATGTACTGACACTAGACATGATCATAAAAGTAATAATTTGCACTCCTGTTGCAATTTTGTTGACAAAATTGAGATAGGTCAAAACTGAGAAATTTCAACAGGCGGCCGGTCATCGATTTTTCCCCAAAAATAAAAGTTTCTGGTTCACTAGAAAATTAGTCTAAAACAATTTGCTGACAATAGACACGACCATAAAAGTAATAATTTGCACTCCTGTGGACATTTTGTTGACAAAATTGAGATAGCTCAAAACTAAGAAATTTCAAAAGGCGGCCGGTCATCGATTTTTCCCAAAAAATAAAAGTTTCTTGATCACTAGGAAATTAGTCTAAAACATTGTGCTGACAATAGACATGACCATAAAAGTAATAATTTGCACTCCTGTGGCAAATTTGTTGACAAAATTGAGATAGCTCAAAACTAAGAAATTTCAACAGGCGGCCGGTCATCGATTTTTCCAAAAAATAAAAGTTTCTGGATCATTAAGAAATTAGTCTAAAATATTTTGCTGACACTAGACATGACCATAAAAGTAATAATTTGCACATTTTGTTGACAAAATTGAGATAGCTCAAAACTAAGAAATTTCAATAGGCGGCCGGTCATCGATTTTTCCCAAAATATAAAAGTTTCTTGATCACTAGGAAATTAGTCTAAAACATTGTGCTGATACTAGACATGACCATAAAAGTAATAATTTACACTCCTGTGGCAATGTTGTTGACAAAATTGAGATAGCTCAAAACTAAGAAATTTCAACAAGCGGCCAGTCTTGGATTTTTCCCAAAATATAAAAGTTTCTTGATCACTAGGAAATTAGTCTAAAACAATGTGCTGACACTAGACATGATCATAAAAGTAATAATTTGCACTCCTGTTGCAATTTTGTTGACAAAATTGAGATACGTCAAAACTGAGAAATTTCAACCGGCGGCCGGTCATTGATTTTTCCCAAAATATAAAAGTTTCTTGATCACTTGGAAATTAGTGTAAAACATTGTGTGGATACTAGACATGACCATAAAAGTAATAATGTGCCTTCCTGTGGCAATTTTGTTGACAAAATTGAGATAGGTCAAAACTGAGAAATTTCAACAGGCGGCCGGTCATCGATTTTTCCCCAAAAATAAAAGTTTCTGGTTCACTAGAAAATTAGTCTAAAACAATTTGCTGACAATAGACACGACCATAAAAGTAATAATTTGCACTCCTGTGGAAATTTTGTTGACAAAATTGAGATAGCTCAAAACTAAGAAATTTCAACAGGCGGCCGGTCATCGATTTTTCCCAAAAAATAAAAGTTTCTTGATCACTAGGAAATTAGTCTAAAACATTGTGCTGACAATAGACATGACCATAAAAGTAATAATTTGCACTCCTGTGGCAAATTTGTTGACAAAATTGAGATAGCTCAAAACTAAGAAATTTCAACAGGCGGCCGGTCATCGATTTTTCCAAAAAAATTAAAGTTTCTGGATCATAAGGAAATTAGTCTAAAACAATGTGCTGATACTAGACATGACCATAAAAGTAATAATTTGCACTCCTGTGGCAATTTTGTTGACAAAATTGAGATAGCTCAAAACTAAGAAATTTCAACAGGCCGCCGGTCATCGATTTTTCCCAAAAAATAAAAGTTTCTTGATCACTAGGAAATTAGTCTAAAACATTGTGCTGATACTAGACATGACCATAAAAGTAATAATTTGCACATTATGTTGACAAAATTAAGATAGCTCAAAACTAAGAAATGTCAACAGGCGGCCGGTCATTGATTTTTCCCAAAATATAAAAGTTTCTTGATCACTGGGAAATTAGTAAAACTAAGAAATTTTAACATCGATTTTTCCCAAAATATAAAAGTTTCTTGATCACTAGGAAATTAGTCTAAAACATTGTGCTGATACTAGACATGACCATAAAAGTAATAATTTGCACATTTTGTTGACAAAATTGAGATAGGTCAAAACTAAGAAATTTCAACTGGCGGCTGGTCATCGATTTTTTCCAAAAAATAAAAGTTTCTGGATCATTAAGAAATTAGTCTAAAATATTTTGCTGACACTAGACATGACCATAAAAGTAATAATTTGCACATTTTGTTGACAAAATTGAGATAGCTCAAAACTAAGAAATTTCAATAGGCGGCCGGTCATCGATTTTTCCCAAAATATAAAAGTTTCTTGATCACTAGGAAATTAGTCTAAAACATTGTGCTGATACTAGACATGACCATAAAAGTAATAATTTACACTCCTGTGGCAATGTTGTTGACAAAATTGAGATAGCTCAAAACTAAGAAATTTCAACAAGCGGCCAGTCTTGGATTTTTCCCAAAATATAAAAGTTTCTGGATCACTAGGAAATTAGTCTAAAACAATGTACTGACACTAGACATGATCATAAAAGTAATAATTTGCACTCCTGTTGCAATTTTGTTGACAAAATTGAGATAGGTCAAAACTGAGAAATTTCAACAGGCGGCCGGTCATCGATTTTTCCCCAAAAATAAAAGTTTCTGGTTCACTAGAAAATTAGTCTAAAACAATTTGCTGACAATAGACACGACCATAAAAGTAATAATTTGCACTCCTGTGGACATTTTGTTGACAAAATTGAGATAGCTCAAAACTAAGAAATTTCAAAAGGCGGCCGGTCATCGATTTTTCCCAAAAAATAAAAGTTTCTTGATCACTAGGAAATTAGTCTAAAACATTGTGCTGACAATAGACATGACCATAAAAGTAATAATTTGCACTCCTGTGGCAAATTTGTTGACAAAATTGAGATAGCTCAAAACTAAGAAATTTCAACAGGCGGCCGGTCATCGATTTTTCCAAAAAATAAAAGTTTCTGGATCATTAAGAAATTAGTCTAAAATATTTTGCTGACACTAGACATGACCATAAAAGTAATAATTTGCACATTTTGTTGACAAAATTGAGATAGCTCAAAACTAAGAAATTTCAATAGGCGGCCGGTCATCGATTTTTCCCAAAATATAAAAGTTTCTTGATCACTAGGAAATTAGTCTAAAACATTGTGCTGATACTAGACATGACCATAAAAGTAATAATTTACACTCCTGTGGCAATGTTGTTGACAAAATTGAGATAGCTCAAAACTAAGAAATTTCAACAAGCGGCCAGTCTTGGATTTTTCCCAAAATATAAAAGTTTCTTGATCACTAGGAAATTAGTCTAAAACAATGTGCTGACACTAGACATGATCATAAAAGTAATAATTTGCACTCCTGTTGCAATTTTGTTGACAAAATTGAGATACGTCAAAACTGAGAAATTTCAACCGGCGGCCGGTCATTGATTTTTCCCAAAATATAAAAGTTTCTTGATCACTTGGAAATTAGTGTAAAACATTGTGTGGATACTAGACATGACCATAAAAGTAATAATGTGCCTTCCTGTGGCAATTTTGTTGACAAAATTGAGATAGCTCTAAACTAAGAAATTTCAACAGGCGTGCCAAAAAATAAAAGTTTCTGGATCATTAGGAAATTAGTCTAAAACAATTTGCTGACACTAGACATAACCATAAAAGTAATAATTTGCACATTTTGTTGACAAAATTGAGATAGCTTAAAACTAAGAAATTTTAACAGGCGGCCGGTCATTGATTTTTCCCAAAATATAAAAGTTTCTTGATCACTAGTAAATTAGTCTAAAACATTGTACTGATACTAGACATGACCATAAAAGTAATAATTTGCACTCCTGTGGCAATTTTGTTGACAAAATTGAGATAGGTCAAAACTGAGAAATTTCATGGCCGGTCATCGATTTTTCCCCAAAAATAAAAGTTTCTGGTTCACTAGAAAATTAGTCTAAAATAATTTGCTGACAATAGACACGACCATAAAAGTAATAATTTGCACTCCTGTGGAAATTTAGTTGACAAAATTGAGATAGCTCAAAACTAAGAAATTTCAACAGGCGGCCGGTCATCGATTTTTCCCAAAAAATTAAAGTTTCTGGATCATAAGGAAATTAGTCTAAAACAATGTGCTGATACTAGACATGACCATAAAAGTAATAATTTGCACTCCTGTGGCAATTTTGTTGACAAAATTGAGATAGCTCAAAACTAAGAAATTTCAACAGGCGGCCGGTCATTGATTTTTCCCAAAATATAAAAGTTTCTTGATCACTGGGAAATTAGTAAAACTAAGAAATTTTAACATCGATTTTTCCCAAAATATAAAAGTTTCTTGATCACTAGGAAATTAGTCTAAAACATTGTGCTGATACTAGACATGACCATAAAAGTAATAATTTGCACATTTTGTTGACAAAATTGAGATAGGTCAAAACTAAGAAATTTCAACTGGCGGCTGGTCATCGATTTTTTCCAAAAAATAAAAGTTTCTGGATCATTAAGAAATTAGTCTAAAATATTTTGCTGACACTAGACATGACCATAAAAGTAATAATTTGCACATTTTGTTGACAAAATTGAGATAGCTCAAAACTAAGAAATTTCAATAGGCGGCCGGTCATCGATTTTTCCCAAAATATAAAAGTTTCTTGATCACTAGGAAATTAGTCTAAAACATTGTGCTGATACTAGACATGACCATAAAAGTAATAATTTACACTCCTGTGGCAATGTTGTTGACAAAATTGAGATAGCTCAAAACTAAGAAATTTCAACAAGCGGCCAGTCTTGGATTTTTCCCAAAATATAAAAGTTTCTGGATCACTAGGAAATTAGTCTAAAACAATGTACTGACACTAGACATGATCATAAAAGTAATAATTTGCACTCCTGTTGCAATTTTGTTGACAAAATTGAGATAGGTCAAAACTGAGAAATTTCAACAGGCGGCCGGTCATCGATTTTTCCCCAAAAATCAAAGTTTCTGGTTCACTAGAAAATTAGTCTAAAACAATTTGCTGACAATAGACACGACCATAAAAGTAATAATTTGCACTCCTGTGGACATTTTGTTGACAAAATTGAGATAGCTCAAAACTAAGAAATTTCAAAAGGCGGCCGGTCATCGATTTTTCCCAAAAAATAAAAGTTTCTTGATCACTAGGAAATTAGTCTAAAACATTGTGCTGACAATAGACATGACCATAAAAGTAATAATTTGCACTCCTGTGGCAAATTTGTTGACAAAATTGAGATAGCTCAAAACTAAGAAATTTCAACAGGCGGCCGGTCATCGATTTTTCCAAAAAATAAAAGTTTCTGGATCATTAAGAAATTAGTCTAAAATATTTTGCTGACACTAGACATGACCATAAAAGTAATAATTTGCACATTTTGTTGACAAAATTGAGATAGCTCAAAACTAAGAAATTTCAATAGGCGGCCGGTCATCGATTTTTCCCAAAATATAAAAGTTTCTTGATCACTAGGAAATTAGTCTAAAACATTGTGCTGATACTAGACATGACCATAAAAGTAATAATTTACACTCCTGTGGCAATGTTGTTGACAAAATTGAGATAGCTCAAAACTAAGAAATTTCAACAAGCGGCCAGTCTTGGATTTTTCCCAAAATATAAAAGTTTCTTGATCACTAGGAAATTAGTCTAAAACAATGTGCTGACACTAGACATGATCATAAAAGTAATAATTTGCACTCCTGTTGCAATTTTGTTGACAAAATTGAGATACGTCAAAACTGAGAAATTTCAACCGGCGGCCGGTCATTGATTTTTCCCAAAATATAAAAGTTTCTTGATCACTTGGAAATTAGTGTAAAACATTGTGTGGATACTAGACATGACCATAAAAGTAATAATGTGCCTTCCTGTGGCAATTTTGTTGACAAAATTGAGATAGGTCAAAACTGAGAAATTTCAACAGGCGGCCGGTCATCGATTTTTCCCCAAAAATAAAAGTTTCTGGTTCACTAGAAAATTAGTCTAAAACAATTTGCTGACAATAGACACGACCATAAAAGTAATAATTTGCACTCCTGTGGAAATTTTGTTGACAAAATTGAGATAGCTCAAAACTAAGAAATTTCAACAGGCGGCCGGTCATCGATTTTTCCCAAAAAATAAAAGTTTCTTGATCACTAGGAAATTAGTCTAAAACATTGTGCTGACAATAGACATGACCATAAAAGTAATAATTTGCACTCCTGTGGCAAATTTGTTGACAAAATTGAGATAGCTCAAAACTAAGAAATTTCAACAGGCGGCCGGTCATCGATTTTTCCAAAAAAATTAAAGTTTCTGGATCATAAGGAAATTAGTCTAAAACAATGTGCTGATACTAGACATGACCATAAAAGTAATAATTTGCACTCCTGTGGCAATTTTGTTGACAAAATTGAGATAGCTCAAAACTAAGAAATTTCAACAGGCCGCCGGTCATCGATTTTTCCCAAAAAATAAAAGTTTCTTGATCACTAGGAAATTAGTCTAAAACATTGTGCTGATACTAGACATGACCATAAAAGTAATAATTTGCACATTATGTTGACAAAATTAAGATAGCTCAAAACTAAGAAATGTCAACAGGCGGCCGGTCATTGATTTTTCCCAAAATATAAAAGTTTCTTGATCACTGGGAAATTAGTAAAACTAAGAAATTTTAACATCGATTTTTCCCAAAATATAAAAGTTTCTTGATCACTAGGAAATTAGTCTAAAACATTGTGCTGATACTAGACATGACCATAAAAGTAATAATTTGCACATTTTGTTGACAAAATTGAGATAGGTCAAAACTAAGAAATTTCAACTGGCGGCTGGTCATCGATTTTTTCCAAAAAATAAAAGTTTCTGGATCATTAAGAAATTAGTCTAAAATATTTTGCTGACACTAGACATGACCATAAAAGTAATAATTTGCACATTTTGTTGACAAAATTGAGATAGCTCAAAACTAAGAAATTTCAATAGGCGGCCGGTCATCGATTTTTCCCAAAATATAAAAGTTTCTTGATCACTAGGAAATTAGTCTAAAACATTGTGCTGATACTAGACATGACCATAAAAGTAATAATTTACACTCCTGTGGCAATGTTGTTGACAAAATTGAGATAGCTCAAAACTAAGAAATTTCAACAAGCGGCCAGTCTTGGATTTTTCCCAAAATATAAAAGTTTCTGGATCACTAGGAAATTAGTCTAAAACAATGTACTGACACTAGACATGATCATAAAAGTAATAATTTGCACTCCTGTTGCAATTTTGTTGACAAAATTGAGATAGGTCAAAACTGAGAAATTTCAACAGGCGGCCGGTCATCGATTTTTCCCCAAAAATAAAAGTTTCTGGTTCACTAGAAAATTAGTCTAAAACAATTTGCTGACAATAGACACGACCATAAAAGTAATAATTTGCACTCCTGTGGACATTTTGTTGACAAAATTGAGATAGCTCAAAACTAAGAAATTTCAAAAGGCGGCCGGTCATCGATTTTTCCCAAAAAATAAAAGTTTCTTGATCACTAGGAAATTAGTCTAAAACATTGTGCTGACAATAGACATGACCATAAAAGTAATAATTTGCACTCCTGTGGCAAATTTGTTGACAAAATTGAGATAGCTCAAAACTAAGAAATTTCAACAGGCGGCCGGTCATCGATTTTTCCAAAAAATAAAAGTTTCTGGATCATTAAGAAATTAGTCTAAAATATTTTGCTGACACTAGACATGACCATAAAAGTAATAATTTGCACATTTTGTTGACAAAATTGAGATAGCTCAAAACTAAGAAATTTCAATAGGCGGCCGGTCATCGATTTTTCCCAAAATATAAAAGTTTCTTGATCACTAGGAAATTAGTCTAAAACATTGTGCTGATACTAGACATGACCATAAAAGTAATAATTTACACTCCTGTGGCAATGTTGTTGACAAAATTGAGATAGCTCAAAACTAAGAAATTTCAACAAGCGGCCAGTCTTGGATTTTTCCCAAAATATAAAAGTTTCTTGATCACTAGGAAATTAGTCTAAAACAATGTGCTGACACTAGACATGATCATAAAAGTAATAATTTGCACTCCTGTTGCAATTTTGTTGACAAAATTGAGATACGTCAAAACTGAGAAATTTCAACCGGCGGCCGGTCATTGATTTTTCCCAAAATATAAAAGTTTCTTGATCACTTGGAAATTAGTGTAAAACATTGTGTGGATACTAGACATGACCATAAAAGTAATAATGTGCCTTCCTGTGGCAATTTTGTTGACAAAATTGAGATAGCTCTAAACTAAGAAATTTCAACAGGCGTGCCAAAAAATAAAAGTTTCTGGATCATTAGGAAATTAGTCTAAAACAATTTGCTGACACTAGACATAACCATAAAAGTAATAATTTGCACATTTTGTTGACAAAATTGAGATAGCTTAAAACTAAGAAATTTTAACAGGCGGCCGGTCATTGATTTTTCCCAAAATATAAAAGTTTCTTGATCACTAGTAAATTAGTCTAAAACATTGTACTGATACTAGACATGACCATAAAAGTAATAATTTGCACTCCTGTGGCAATTTTGTTGACAAAATTGAGATAGGTCAAAACTGAGAAATTTCATGGCCGGTCATCGATTTTTCCCCAAAAATAAAAGTTTCTGGTTCACTAGAAAATTAGTCTAAAATAATTTGCTGACAATAGACACGACCATAAAAGTAATAATTTGCACTCCTGTGGAAATTTAGTTGACAAAATTGAGATAGCTCAAAACTAAGAAATTTCAACAGGCGGCCGGTCATCGATTTTTCCCAAAAAATTAAAGTTTCTGGATCATAAGGAAATTAGTCTAAAACAATGTGCTGATACTAGACATGACCATAAAAGTAATAATTTGCACTCCTGTGGCAATTTTGTTGACAAAATTGAGATAGCTCAAAACTAAGAAATTTCAACAGGCGGCCGGTCATTGATTTTTCCCAAAATATAAAAGTTTCTTGATCACTGGGAAATTAGTAAAACTAAGAAATTTTAACATCGATTTTTCCCAAAATATAAAAGTTTCTTGATCACTAGGAAATTAGTCTAAAACATTGTGCTGATACTAGACATGACCATAAAAGTAATAATTTGCACATTTTGTTGACAAAATTGAGATAGGTCAAAACTAAGAAATTTCAACTGGCGGCTGGTCATCGATTTTTTCCAAAAAATAAAAGTTTCTGGATCATTAAGAAATTAGTCTAAAATATTTTGCTGACACTAGACATGACCATAAAAGTAATAATTTGCACATTTTGTTGACAAAATTGAGATAGCTCAAAACTAAGAAATTTCAATAGGTGGCCGGTCATCGATTTTTCCCAAAATATAAAAGTTTCTTGATCACTAGGAAATTAGTCTAAAACATTGTGCTGATACTAGACATGACCATAAAAGTAATAATTTACACTCCTGTGGCAATGTTGTTGACAAAATTGAGATAGCTCAAAACTAAGAAATTTCAACAAGCGGCCAGTCTTGGATTTTTCCCAAAATATAAAAGTTTCTTGATCACTAGGAAATTAGTCTAAAACAATGTGCTGACACTAGACATGACCATAAAAGTAATAATTTGCACTCCTGTTGCAATTTTGTTGACAAAATTGAGATAGGTCAAAACTGAGAAATTTCAACAGGCGGCCGGTCATCGATTTTTCCCCAAAAATAAAAGTTTCTGGTTCACTAGAAAATTAGTCTAAAACAATTTGCTGACAATAGACACGACCATAAAAGTAATAATTTGCACTCCTGTGGAAATTTTGTTGACAAAATTGAGATAGCTCAAAACTAAGAAATTTCAACAGGCGGCCGGTCATCGATTTTTCCCAAAAAATAAAAGTTTCTTGATCACTAGGAAATTAGTCTAAAACATTGTGCTGACAATAGACATGACCATAAAAGTAATAATTTGCACTCCTGTGGCAAATTTGTTGACAAAATTGAGATAGCTCAAAACTAAGAAATTTCAACAGGCGGCCGGTCATCGATTTTTCCAAAAAAATTAAAGTTTCTGGATCATAAGGAAATTAGTCTAAAACAATGTGCTGATACTAGACATGACCATAAAAGTAATAATTTGCACTCCTGTGGCAATTTTGTTGACAAAATTGAGATAGCTCAAAACTAAGAAATTTCAACACTCATCGATTTTCCCCCAAAAATAAAAGTTTCTGGATCATTAAGAAATTAGTCTAAAACAATGCGCTGACACTAGACATGACCATAAAAGTAATAATTTGCACATTTTGTTGACAAAATTGAGATAGCTTAAAACTAAGAAATTTCAACAGGCCGCCGGTCATCGATTTTTCCCAAAAAATAAAAGTTTCTGGATCATTAGGAAATTAATCTAAACCAATGTGCTGACACTAGACATGACCATAAAAGTAATAATTTGCACATTATGTTGACAAAATTAAGATAGCTCAAAACTAAGAAATGTCAACAGGCGGCCGGTCATTGATTTTTCCCAAAATATAAAAGTTTCTTGATCACTGGGAAATTAGTAAAACTAAGAAATTTTAACATCGATTTTTCCCAAAATATAAAAGTTTCTTGATCACTAGGAAATTAGTCTAAAACATTGTGCTGATACTAGACATGACCATAAAAGTAATAATTTGCACATTTTGTTGACAAAATTGAGATAGGTCAAAACTAAGAAATTTCAACTGGCGGCTGGTCATCGATTTTTTCCAAAAAATAAAAGTTTCTGGATCATTAAGAAATTAGTCTAAAATATTTTGCTGACACTAGACATGACCATAAAAGTAATAATTTGCACATTTTGTTGACAAAATTGAGATAGCTCAAAACTAAGAAATTTCAATAGGTGGCCGGTCATCGATTTTTCCCAAAATATAAAAGTTTCTTGATCACTAGGAAATTAGTCTAAAACATTGTGCTGATACTAGACATGACCATAAAAGTAATAATTTACACTCCTGTGGCAATGTTGTTGACAAAATTGAGATAGCTCAAAACTAAGAAATTTCAACAAGCGGCCAGTCTTGGATTTTTCCCAAAATATAAAAGTTTCTTGATCACTAGGAAATTAGTCTAAAACAATGTGCTGACACTAGACATGACCATAAAAGTAATAATTTGCACTCCTGTTGCAATTTTGTTGACAAAATTGAGATAGGTCAAAACTGAGAAATTTCAACAGGCGGCCGGTCATCGATTTTTCCCCAAAAATAAAAGTTTCTGGTTCACTAGAAAATTAGTCTAAAACAATTTGCTGACAATAGACACGACCATAAAAGTAATAATTTGCACTCCTGTGGAAATTTTGTTGACAAAATTGAGATAGCTCAAAACTAAGAAATTTCAACAGGCGGCTGGTCATCGATTTTTCCCAAAAAATAAAAGTTTCTTGATCACTAGGAAATTAGTCTAAAACATTGTGCTGACAATAGACATGACCATAAAAGTAATAATTTGCACTCCTGTGGCAAATTTGTTGACAAAATTGAGATAGCTCAAAACTAAGAAATTTCAACAGGCGGCCGGTCATCGATTTTTCCAAAAAAATTAAAGTTTCTGGATCATAAGGAAATTAGTCTAAAACAATGTGCTGATACTAGACATGACCATAAAAGTAATAATTTGCACTCCTGTGGAAATTTTGTTGACAAAATTGAGATAGCTCAAAACTAAGAAATTTCAACAGGCGGCTGGTCATCGATTTTTCCCAAAAAATAAAAGTTTCTTGATCACTAGGAAATTAGTCTAAAACATTGTGCTGACAATAGACATGACCATAAAAGTAATAATTTGCACTCCTGTGGCAAATTTGTTGACAAAATTGAGATAGCTCAAAACTAAGAAATTTCAACTGGCGGCTGGTCATCGATTTTTTCCAAAAAATAAAAGTTTCTGGATCATTAAGAAATTAGTCTAAAATATTTTGCTGACACTAGACATGACCATAAAAGTAATAATTTGCACATTTTGTTGACAAAATTGAGATAGCTCAAAACTAAGAAATTTCAATAGGCGGCCGGTCATCGATTTTTCCCAAAATATAAAAGTTTCTTGATCACTAGGAAATTAGTCTAAAACATTGTGCTGATACTAGACATGACCATAAAAGTAATAATTTACACTCCTGTGGCAATGTTGTTGACAAAATTGAGATAGCTCAAAACTAAGAAATTTCAACAAGCGGCCAGTCTTGGATTTTTCCCAAAATATAAAAGTTTCTGGATCACTAGGAAATTAGTCTAAAACAATGTACTGACACTAGACATGATCATAAAAGTAATAATTTGCACTCCTGTTGCAATTTTGTTGACAAAATTGAGATAGGTCAAAACTGAGAAATTTCAACAGGCGGCCGGTCATCGATTTTTCCCCAAAAATAAAAGTTTCTGGTTCACTAGAAAATTAGTCTAAAACAATTTGCTGACAATAGACACGACCATAAAAGTAATAATTTGCACTCCTGTGGACATTTTGTTGACAAAATTGAGATAGCTCAAAACTAAGAAATTTCAAAAGGCGGCCGGTCATCGATTTTTCCCAAAAAATAAAAGTTTCTTGATCACTAGGAAATTAGTCTAAAACATTGTGCTGACAATAGACATGACCATAAAAGTAATAATTTGCACTCCTGTGGCAAATTTGTTGACAAAATTGAGATAGCTCAAAACTAAGAAATTTCAACAGGCGGCCGGTCATCGATTTTTCCAAAAAATAAAAGTTTCTGGATCATTAAGAAATTAGTCTAAAATATTTTGCTGACACTAGACATGACCATAAAAGTAATAATTTGCACATTTTGTTGACAAAATTGAGATAGCTCAAAACTAAGAAATTTCAATAGGCGGCCGGTCATCGATTTTTCCCAAAATATAAAAGTTTCTTGATCACTAGGAAATTAGTCTAAAACATTGTGCTGATACTAGACATGACCATAAAAGTAATAATTTACACTCCTGTGGCAATGTTGTTGACAAAATTGAGATAGCTCAAAACTAAGAAATTTCAACAAGCGGCCAGTCTTGGATTTTTCCCAAAATATAAAAGTTTCTTGATCACTAGGAAATTAGTCTAAAACAATGTGCTGACACTAGACATGATCATAAAAGTAATAATTTGCACTCCTGTTGCAATTTTGTTGACAAAATTGAGATACGTCAAAACTGAGAAATTTCAACCGGCGGCCGGTCATTGATTTTTCCCAAAATATAAAAGTTTCTTGATCACTTGGAAATTAGTGTAAAACATTGTGTGGATACTAGACATGACCATAAAAGTAATAATGTGCCTTCCTGTGGCAATTTTGTTGACAAAATTGAGATAGGTCAAAACTGAGAAATTTCAACAGGCGGCCGGTCATCGATTTTTCCCCAAAAATAAAAGTTTCTGGTTCACTAGAAAATTAGTCTAAAACAATTTGCTGACAATAGACACGACCATAAAAGTAATAATTTGCACTCCTGTGGAAATTTTGTTGACAAAATTGAGATAGCTCAAAACTAAGAAATTTCAACAGGCGGCCGGTCATCGATTTTTCCCAAAAAATAAAAGTTTCTTGATCACTAGGAAATTAGTCTAAAACATTGTGCTGACAATAGACATGACCATAAAAGTAATAATTTGCACTCCTGTGGCAAATTTGTTGACAAAATTGAGATAGCTCAAAACTAAGAAATTTCAACAGGCGGCCGGTCATCGATTTTTCCAAAAAAATTAAAGTTTCTGGATCATAAGGAAATTAGTCTAAAACAATGTGCTGATACTAGACATGACCATAAAAGTAATAATTTGCACTCCTGTGGCAATTTTGTTGACAAAATTGAGATAGCTCAAAACTAAGAAATTTCAACAGGCCGCCGGTCATCGATTTTTCCCAAAAAATAAAAGTTTCTTGATCACTAGGAAATTAGTCTAAAACATTGTGCTGATACTAGACATGACCATAAAAGTAATAATTTGCACATTATGTTGACAAAATTAAGATAGCTCAAAACTAAGAAATGTCAACAGGCGGCCGGTCATTGATTTTTCCCAAAATATAAAAGTTTCTTGATCACTGGGAAATTAGTAAAACTAAGAAATTTTAACATCGATTTTTCCCAAAATATAAAAGTTTCTTGATCACTAGGAAATTAGTCTAAAACATTGTGCTGATACTAGACATGACCATAAAAGTAATAATTTGCACATTTTGTTGACAAAATTGAGATAGGTCAAAACTAAGAAATTTCAACTGGCGGCTGGTCATCGATTTTTTCCAAAAAATAAAAGTTTCTGGATCATTAAGAAATTAGTCTAAAATATTTTGCTGACACTAGACATGACCATAAAAGTAATAATTTGCACATTTTGTTGACAAAATTGAGATAGCTCAAAACTAAGAAATTTCAATAGGCGGCCGGTCATCGATTTTTCCCAAAATATAAAAGTTTCTTGATCACTAGGAAATTAGTCTAAAACATTGTGCTGATACTAGACATGACCATAAAAGTAATAATTTACACTCCTGTGGCAATGTTGTTGACAAAATTGAGATAGCTCAAAACTAAGAAATTTCAACAAGCGGCCAGTCTTGGATTTTTCCCAAAATATAAAAGTTTCTGGATCACTAGGAAATTAGTCTAAAACAATGTACTGACACTAGACATGATCATAAAAGTAATAATTTGCACTCCTGTTGCAATTTTGTTGACAAAATTGAGATAGGTCAAAACTGAGAAATTTCAACAGGCGGCCGGTCATCGATTTTTCCCCAAAAATAAAAGTTTCTGGTTCACTAGAAAATTAGTCTAAAACAATTTGCTGACAATAGACACGACCATAAAAGTAATAATTTGCACTCCTGTGGACATTTTGTTGACAAAATTGAGATAGCTCAAAACTAAGAAATTTCAAAAGGCGGCCGGTCATCGATTTTTCCCAAAAAATAAAAGTTTCTTGATCACTAGGAAATTAGTCTAAAACATTGTGCTGACAATAGACATGACCATAAAAGTAATAATTTGCACTCCTGTGGCAAATTTGTTGACAAAATTGAGATAGCTCAAAACTAAGAAATTTCAACAGGCGGCCGGTCATCGATTTTTCCAAAAAATAAAAGTTTCTGGATCATTAAGAAATTAGTCTAAAATATTTTGCTGACACTAGACATGACCATAAAAGTAATAATTTGCACATTTTGTTGACAAAATTGAGATAGCTCAAAACTAAGAAATTTCAATAGGCGGCCGGTCATCGATTTTTCCCAAAATATAAAAGTTTCTTGATCACTAGGAAATTAGTCTAAAACATTGTGCTGATACTAGACATGACCATAAAAGTAATAATTTACACTCCTGTGGCAATGTTGTTGACAAAATTGAGATAGCTCAAAACTAAGAAATTTCAACAAGCGGCCAGTCTTGGATTTTTCCCAAAATATAAAAGTTTCTTGATCACTAGGAAATTAGTCTAAAACAATGTGCTGACACTAGACATGATCATAAAAGTAATAATTTGCACTCCTGTTGCAATTTTGTTGACAAAATTGAGATACGTCAAAACTGAGAAATTTCAACCGGCGGCCGGTCATTGATTTTTCCCAAAATATAAAAGTTTCTTGATCACTTGGAAATTAGTGTAAAACATTGTGTGGATACTAGACATGACCATAAAAGTAATAATGTGCCTTCCTGTGGCAATTTTGTTGACAAAATTGAGATAGCTCTAAACTAAGAAATTTCAACAGGCGTGCCAAAAAATAAAAGTTTCTGGATCATTAGGAAATTAGTCTAAAACAATTTGCTGACACTAGACATAACCATAAAAGTAATAATTTGCACATTTTGTTGACAAAATTGAGATAGCTTAAAACTAAGAAATTTTAACAGGCGGCCGGTCATTGATTTTTCCCAAAATATAAAAGTTTCTTGATCACTAGTAAATTAGTCTAAAACATTGTACTGATACTAGACATGACCATAAAAGTAATAATTTGCACTCCTGTGGCAATTTTGTTGACAAAATTGAGATAGGTCAAAACTGAGAAATTTCATGGCCGGTCATCGATTTTTCCCCAAAAATAAAAGTTTCTGGTTCACTAGAAAATTAGTCTAAAATAATTTGCTGACAATAGACACGACCATAAAAGTAATAATTTGCACTCCTGTGGAAATTTAGTTGACAAAATTGAGATAGCTCAAAACTAAGAAATTTCAACAGGCGGCCGGTCATCGATTTTTCCCAAAAAATTAAAGTTTCTGGATCATAAGGAAATTAGTCTAAAACAATGTGCTGATACTAGACATGACCATAAAAGTAATAATTTGCACTCCTGTGGCAATTTTGTTGACAAAATTGAGATAGCTCAAAACTAAGAAATTTCAACAGGCGGCCGGTCATTGATTTTTCCCAAAATATAAAAGTTTCTTGATCACTGGGAAATTAGTAAAACTAAGAAATTTTAACATCGATTTTTCCCAAAATATAAAAGTTTCTTGATCACTAGGAAATTAGTCTAAAACATTGTGCTGATACTAGACATGACCATAAAAGTAATAATTTGCACATTTTGTTGACAAAATTGAGATAGGTCAAAACTAAGAAATTTCAACTGGCGGCTGGTCATCGATTTTTTCCAAAAAATAAAAGTTTCTGGATCATTAAGAAATTAGTCTAAAATATTTTGCTGACACTAGACATGACCATAAAAGTAATAATTTGCACATTTTGTTGACAAAATTGAGATAGCTCAAAACTAAGAAATTTCAATAGGTGGCCGGTCATCGATTTTTCCCAAAATATAAAAGTTTCTTGATCACTAGGAAATTAGTCTAAAACATTGTGCTGATACTAGACATGACCATAAAAGTAATAATTTACACTCCTGTGGCAATGTTGTTGACAAAATTGAGATAGCTCAAAACTAAGAAATTTCAACAAGCGGCCAGTCTTGGATTTTTCCCAAAATATAAAAGTTTCTTGATCACTAGGAAATTAGTCTAAAACAATGTGCTGACACTAGACATGACCATAAAAGTAATAATTTGCACTCCTGTTGCAATTTTGTTGACAAAATTGAGATAGGTCAAAACTGAGAAATTTCAACAGGCGGCCGGTCATCGATTTTTCCCCAAAAATAAAAGTTTCTGGTTCACTAGAAAATTAGTCTAAAACAATTTGCTGACAATAGACACGACCATAAAAGTAATAATTTGCACTCCTGTGGAAATTTTGTTGACAAAATTGAGATAGCTCAAAACTAAGAAATTTCAACAGGCGGCCGGTCATCGATTTTTCCCAAAAAATAAAAGTTTCTTGATCACTAGGAAATTAGTCTAAAACATTGTGCTGACAATAGACATGACCATAAAAGTAATAATTTGCACTCCTGTGGCAAATTTGTTGACAAAATTGAGATAGCTCAAAACTAAGAAATTTCAACAGGCGGCCGGTCATCGATTTTTCCAAAAAAATTAAAGTTTCTGGATCATAAGGAAATTAGTCTAAAACAATGTGCTGATACTAGACATGACCATAAAAGTAATAATTTGCACTCCTGTGGCAATTTTGTTGACAAAATTGAGATAGCTCAAAACTAAGAAATTTCAACACTCATCGATTTTCCCCCAAAAATAAAAGTTTCTGGATCATTAAGAAATTAGTCTAAAACAATGCGCTGACACTAGACATGACCATAAAAGTAATAATTTGCACATTTTGTTGACAAAATTGAGATAGCTTAAAACTAAGAAATTTCAACAGGCCGCCGGTCATCGATTTTTCCCAAAAAATAAAAGTTTCTGGATCATTAGGAAATTAATCTAAACCAATGTGCTGACACTAGACATGACCATAAAAGTAATAATTTGCACATTATGTTGACAAAATTAAGATAGCTCAAAACTAAGAAATGTCAACAGGCGGCCGGTCATTGATTTTTCCCAAAATATAAAAGTTTCTTGATCACTGGGAAATTAGTAAAACTAAGAAATTTTAACATCGATTTTTCCCAAAATATAAAAGTTTCTTGATCACTAGGAAATTAGTCTAAAACATTGTGCTGATACTAGACATGACCATAAAAGTAATAATTTGCACATTTTGTTGACAAAATTGAGATAGGTCAAAACTAAGAAATTTCAACTGGCGGCTGGTCATCGATTTTTTCCAAAAAATAAAAGTTTCTGGATCATTAAGAAATTAGTCTAAAATATTTTGCTGACACTAGACATGACCATAAAAGTAATAATTTGCACATTTTGTTGACAAAATTGAGATAGCTCAAAACTAAGAAATTTCAATAGGTGGCCGGTCATCGATTTTTCCCAAAATATAAAAGTTTCTTGATCACTAGGAAATTAGTCTAAAACATTGTGCTGATACTAGACATGACCATAAAAGTAATAATTTACACTCCTGTGGCAATGTTGTTGACAAAATTGAGATAGCTCAAAACTAAGAAATTTCAACAAGCGGCCAGTCTTGGATTTTTCCCAAAATATAAAAGTTTCTTGATCACTAGGAAATTAGTCTAAAACAATGTGCTGACACTAGACATGACCATAAAAGTAATAATTTGCACTCCTGTTGCAATTTTGTTGACAAAATTGAGATAGGTCAAAACTGAGAAATTTCAACAGGCGGCCGGTCATCGATTTTTCCCCAAAAATAAAAGTTTCTGGTTCACTAGAAAATTAGTCTAAAACAATTTGCTGACAATAGACACGACCATAAAAGTAATAATTTGCACTCCTGTGGAAATTTTGTTGACAAAATTGAGATAGCTCAAAACTAAGAAATTTCAACAGGCGGCTGGTCATCGATTTTTCCCAAAAAATAAAAGTTTCTTGATCACTAGGAAATTAGTCTAAAACATTGTGCTGACAATAGACATGACCATAAAAGTAATAATTTGCACTCCTGTGGCAAATTTGTTGACAAAATTGAGATAGCTCAAAACTAAGAAATTTCAACAGGCGGCCGGTCATCGATTTTTCCAAAAAAATTAAAGTTTCTGGATCATAAGGAAATTAGTCTAAAACAATGTGCTGATACTAGACATGACCATAAAAGTAATAATTTGCACTCCTGTGGCAATTTTGTTGACAAAATTGAGATAGCTCAAAACTAAGAAATTTCAACACTCATCGATTTTCCCCCAAAAATAAAAGTTTCTGGATCATTAAGAAATTAGTCTAAAACAATGCGCTGACACTAGACATGACCATAAAAGTAATAATTTGCACATTTTGTTGACAAAATTGAGATAGCTTAAAACTAAGAAATTTCAACAGGCCGCCGGTCATCGATTTTTCCCAAAAAATAAAAGTTTCTGGATCATTAGGAAATTAATCTAAACCAATGTGCTGACACTAGACATGACCATAAAAGTAATAATTTGCACATTATGTTGACAAAATTAAGATAGCTCAAAACTAAGAAATGTCAACAGGCGGCCGGTCATTGATTTTTCCCAAAATATAAAAGTTTCTTGATCACTAGGAAATTAGTAAAACTAAGAAATTTTAACATCGATTTTTCCCAAAATATAAAAGTTTCTTGATCACTAGGAAATTAGTCTAAAACATTGTGCTGATACTAGACATGACCATAAAAGTAATAATTTGCACATTTTGTTGACAAAATTGAGATAGGTCAAAACTAAGAAATTTCAACTGGCGGCTGGTCATCGATTTTTTCCAAAAAATAAAAGTTTCTGGATCATTAAGAAATTAGTCTAAAATATTTTGCTGACACTAGACATGACCATAAAAGTAATAATGAGCCTTCCTGTGGCAATTTTGTTGACAAAATTGAGATAGCTCTAAACTAAGAAATTTCAACAGGCGTGCCAAAAAATAAAAGTTTCTGGATCATTAGGAAATTAGTCTAAAACAATTTGCTGACACTAGACATGACCATAAAAGTAATAATTTGCACTCCTATGGCAATTTTGTTGACAAAATTGAGATAGGTCAAAACTGAGAAATTTCAACAGGTCATTGATTTTTCCCAAAATATAAAAGTTTCTGGATCACTAGGAAATTAGTCTAAAACAATGTGCTGACACTAGGCATGATCATAAAAGGTGATTTGCACTCCTGTTGCAATTTTGTTGACAAAATTGAGATAGGTCAAAACTGAGAGATTTCAACAGGTTGCTGGTCATGGATTTCCCCCAAAAACTCAAAGTGTCTGGATCACTAGGAAATTAGTCTAAAACAATGTGAAATTAGTCTAAAACAATGTGCTGACACTAGACATGACTAAGATTCATACATATTATGTCACATCATATAGAGTGAGGTGACACGATTAATTCATATAAGGTCACATCATATAGAGTGAAGTGCCATGATTCATACATATTAGGTCACATCATATAGAGTGAAGTGACACGATTCATACATATTAGGTCACATCATATAGAGTGAGGTGACCAGCTTTTTTCTAAAGAAATCTCTCATACCTGATCAGGTATTTGAAACATGGTCTTTGAATTCCAAGAAGTAGATGAAAACTTCAAATTTATTCAAGAAATTAAATGGCGATTGTCAAGAATTTGTGGCTATAGATAGTAATAAACTTGAAAACTTTATGAGAGCTGGCTAAATTGATGGGAAAAAGGCAAGAGGAATACAGAGATCAAAACTTAGATGGCCTGGCCAAATGGCATAATTGAGACAAAAACACAGAACTGATCCGAGATTATGGTGATCGGAGAGATGGCAACTCATGATTGCCCATGCTTTTCCGCAACATACCTGATGATATTGCTTATTTTGAATAGCAGCTGACGAAAGAATGAATGCTTTGGAAATGTGGCTGTTTAGACAAATGAAACTCACAAATCTAAACAATCTAGGAATGAAAAGAGATTACTAAATGAGATGAAAGTTCTACAAGTATTTTGTATGTATAAAATGGCAATCTTTCTTCTCCTTCTTACTCTTTTTCTTCTTCCTTGTACACCTTCAGATGCCATTTTGAATAAATACAAAAATGTAGCCAGTCAGCTTGAGCTTGTTGACATCACGTCGAGTTTGTCCTTAAATGGAGTGGATGTAAGCCAAAATAGTTTTCTTTGTCCTGTATATGTTGGGCACTCCTGCAGCAAATGTTTAGCTGTCATTTTACCAGTTCGACAGTTACATTAATTAGTATTTCATATCTTAGGTTTATTTCACATGTGGTATTTTATGAGGGTAAGTTAATAAGTAAGTCGCAAATGGCTGTAGAAAAATAACTAAAGATAACATCTTGAAACCAGTTTATTTTTATAGATACATTGTCCCTTTATTTCTCAACAAAATTTCCATCAACAATGATGCACTTATCCCATTGTTTTATAAGTCCTTCCAAAGCGGCTGCATAGAACTGCATGCTGTGTTTTCTAAACCAAGTTTTCACTTCACATTCAACTTCAGCGTCATTCGCGAAATGTCTCCCACCAAGGTGGATTTCCTGTTTATGCTGACAAATGTTTGTCCCGTAAAGCGGTGCATAGCTGGGTAGAAAATGTTACGAGGGCGAGTCAATAAGTAAGTCACACAGTTCTGTGGGATGGTAGGTCAATGAAAACAAAGCACGCAGTTCTATGCAGCCGGTTTGGGAGGATTGATAAAACAATGGGATAGGTGCATCAGTGTTGGTGGAACTTACGTTGAGATATAAAGGGACAATGTATGTATAAAAATAAACTGGTTTCAAGTTGTTATCATCTTTAGTTATTTTCCTACAGCAATTTGTGACTTACTTATTAACTTACCCTCGTAGCTTGTTGTTTCCTGTACAGAGTCTGAGGATTTTTCTCTTCTGTAGATTTGGTAATATGCATGATCTGTCGTTTTGTTATTACAGCATTTGGTTTTATTTTTTAAGAAGTGCTGAAGTTTAGTTTAGTTTAGTCGATGGATCAACATCACGGCACACGGGTGTGACCCATAAGTGCTCCGTTCTTCTCCTGACTCAAACCTGAGTTTGGAGAAACTCATCACAGTGCACGAACTCCGTAGCACCGGCGAGGATCCTGAAATATTTTGGGTAGATTTTTAACTTGAAATTTTGCCCGGGCAGCGCCGCAAGGCTACTCTTTTTCGATTTCCAACTGCCAAGGGATTGTTTACGTGCGCAACACAACACACGGGTGTCCGATCTCACTACCCAGAGACCAGGGGAAATTTTATTACTAGAAGTCCACGTGAAAAGGTCCCGGTCCTCACCGGGGCTTGAACCCGGGACCTCCAGCTCTCGAGGCGGACACCGTACCTCGAGACCACGCAGTCCCCCCAGTGCTGAAGATTGATGGCCACTAGCCTCTGAGCATTTGCCATGTTGGGTGCAGGCTGTGATTTGTATTTCACTTTTGATGGATGAAAATCCATTGCCTTTCCAGGGAATAAAGTCCTGGACTGCTGAGTGAGAGATGGGTATTCTACATTCTCAACTGCTGGCTTCTCCAGAAGAGATAATGTTGTGCTAAATGGAGAGATGGATGGCATGCTTGCAAGAGACAGCTGTTTAAATGAGATGCTAACAGCAACAGTTGGATGCGAAACAGAATGTTAGACTATCAATATAGTGAGAACAGAACATGCTGAAAACCAAGTACGACCAACTCTTGGTATGAAGATGGCATGTGTGCTGATATAAACTGACATATAGACAAAGTTTCTTTGCTTTTACTTTTGGTAAAGAAGGAGAGAGAGGGTGGGAGATAGAGGAGAGAGAAAGAGAGGGGAGATAGAGGAGAGAGAGGGAAGATAGAGGAGAGAGAGTGCAAGAGGGGAGGTAGAGGAGAGAGAGAGATGGGGGAGAGAGGCTAAGAATGAGGAAGGAGGTGAGAAAAGTGAGGGAGAAGACAGACGAGAGTGCAAAGAGTTGGGAGGGAGAGAGAGACGGGGGATGGTGGGAGAGAGGAAAAAGAAGGAGGTAGACTTAAGAAAGGAAAGGGAAGAGGAGAGCAAAAGAGAGATTTCTCACAATTATGAAAGCATTCTTGTTGTCATTTGCCAGTGATTTCACAATTGATGCTCTCCCTCACTTGCCAGCAGTCATGTTACGTGAATTCTGTTTTATTTGCATATAACTTTTCTTTAACGCTGTCCACTTCTTTTCTTCGCCATATAAATTGCCAGATTTCTTGTTTGCTGCAGACCAGTGAAAGTCTTGCCCTCGACTTGTTAACCTACAGTGATGTGGAAACACTGCGACAGATAAAGAATGGTGTAATGTCGAATGTGAAGCCCAGCAGCGCTGCACCTCATGACACTACAAAACGATACCTCATTCTGACTTACACAGTGGAGTTTGATCGGTGAGCTGCTGTGTTACTTCTTGTCAATGTGTTGTCTCAGGGTCATCAGAGGTTCTTCTGCGTCTGCTCTACAGCAGATCAGAAGCATGGTTAGTTAGCAGGATTGAACAGGCTGATAGACTGGCTGCTGGCGTTCCTTTGGGAGACCATCTACCATACGCGTGGCACTGGGGAAGAAGAAATCGCTCTCTGAGACTTCGTGGAAGGTGGAACAAAACAGACAGGGGTATCCACATCTGGAGAGGCTGATTCGATAGGGGATGGGCGGAAGGTCTGGACGGCACTTGGTCAGAGTGGGCAGAACGTCTGGATGGCATTTGGTCCCTGGGGGGAAGGTCTGGATGGCACTTGGTTCCTGGGGGGAAGGTCTGGACAGTGCTTGGTCAGGGGCAGGTCTGGACAGCACTTGGTCCCTGGGGGAGAAGGTCTGGACGGCATTTGGTCAGAGTGGGCGGAAGGTCTGACGGCACTTAGTCCCTGGGGGGAAGGGCTGGATGGCACTTGGTCCCTGGGGGGTGGGGGGGAGGGGAGTCTGGACGGCACTTGGTTGGGGGAGAAAGTCTGGACGTCACTTGGTCAGGGACAGAAGGTCTGGATGGCATTTGGTCAGGGGCAGAAGGTCTGGATGGCATTTGGTCGGGAGGGTTTTGAATGGCACTTGGTCGGCGGGGGGAGGGGAGTCTGGAAGGCATTTGGTTGGGGGGGGGGGGAAGGGCATGTGTCTGGATGGCACTTAGTCGGATGGGGGGGGGGGGAAGGTCTGGACGGCACTTGGTATTTGGGAATGGTCTGGATGGCACTTGATATTTGGGGAAGGTCTGGACGGCACATGGTATTTGGGGAAGGTCTAGATGGCACTTGGTCGGGGGGTGGGGGGGGGGGATATCCAGACGGCATTTGGTTAGGGTCAGGGGGGAAGGTCTGAACGGCACTTGGTCAGAGTGGACGGTACTTGGTCTGAGTGGATGGAAGGTGTGGATGGCACTTGGTCAGAGTGGATGGAAGGTCTGGACGGCACTTGGTCAGGGGTGGAAGGTCCAGACGGCATTTGGCATTTGGGGAACGTACAGACAAATGTTTAGTGAGGCTGCCACTGGTGCCACTAGCATGGGAGCTCTTCTTTGGTTATGTGGCACGTGTGGGAATGTGCCAGGTGCAGTGATGTTGATTCTGGAACTCATCATGTCACAAATTCTTTTCGGAATCTTTCTCTCATTACAACATACCAGAAAGGCCCTTGATCTGTGACCAGGTCCTCTGTCTGATACATTGTCATGTCCATGGTGTCCTTGATGTCCTGTGTCTGCTGTATTGTTGGTCATCCCCGGCCTCTGATTCCAGGAATCATACTTTCTATAACTGTTATTTCTAAAGCACCTTTTTTATCTACAGCAGATTGTTAGTTGCATATCCTTTACAGGACATCGGAGTCAACACGAGCATGTTTTGCTGTTGTGATCTCTTGGCAAGTTTATGTTTAGTAGTTAGCAGATAGATTCCATGGAATCTAATGGATTATGCTTCATGGTTTATTTTGTGATTGAGTGTTTATCTTTACAGAAATAAATAACCAATGTTATACTGACAACAAGGGCTGGACATGGAAGAACTCTGGCTTATAAACAAGATATTTTCTTGGAAACTGAAACATTTTGGCCATGTTAAATGTCACAAAGGCTTGGGGAGAACAGTGACAGAAGGTGTGATGATTTCTGGGTAAAGAGGCAGGATTCTACTAGGACAAAGATGGACACAGGATATTGCAGACACCTAGGGCATGAGGGCACGTGAGGCAGCAGAAATTGAGAAACTTTTCACCGCACCTTGATGAAAGTGACATTCAGCAAAGGACATGCTGTATGATAATCTGCCGCCAGGAAAGTGCTAACATCAGAATCTGAAAATGCATTTCTTGAAAAAGAATTATTTTTGTTTAACAAAATTTGGCCAGAAAAATTTCGTAATTCTCATAAGATAGATAATACAGAAAGATACCTAGGTGAATAATTTTTAAAACGTTTAAATTTATTATTGAACATTTCTTGAAAGCCGTCTTATGAGAGTAAGGAAACTTATGTTTACTGTGTGTGAATTCAGCATCTCATGAGTTCTCTGGGTATGTGCTAAGTGCCATGACTTCAGTGTTGGCTGACAAATTCTGGCACAAACTTCATGTATTTTGTATTTTGCTGATTAACTAACAAATCTTCAGATGGCTGACTGGTCAGAACGTCCACCGCAAACATTGTGGGACATGTGTTCAATCCTAGGTAAGTAAGGCTCAGGGCCTTCAACACAAATCCTGGTCTGTACACTAAATGATGACCTCTTTGGAAAGTGGCAATACTCACCTGTAAAGGTACAAATTCTGTAATGAAGAAAAAAAAAACAGAAATCAGGAGTTAATTTGTAAGTTAGTGCTGTTTTATCTTAAATTATACTCCATTCATTGTAGTTGTTTGTTGTTGCACAGGATACACTATCCTCTTCCACTGCGTTATGTCGGAAAACCAGACCCTCATGTTTTGCAAGAGGAAATCCAAACTCTTAAAGCAGAAGTCAGGAAGTTGAAACAAAACCACCCGGTTGATGATAGAAAGATGGAAAAGTTACTTAGAGAGTAAGTTTGAGGGAATGTATGTTTGATATTTTCTGAAACCATTTATTATTTAGCAAAACCATCCTTTCAATGATAGAAGGATAGAGAAGTTGCTGAGGGAGTCAAACATATGTTTGACATCTGAAATTATGTATCATTTGATAGAAAGGTGGAAAAGTTGCTCGGGGAGTAAATTTGAGGAAATGTATGTTTGAAATTTTCTGAAACTTTGTATCATTTGATAGAAAGATGGAGAAGTTGCTGCGTCATATTACATATCTTCTTATTCATTCCTTGTTCGAGGTAAGAGCGTCACACCAAGTTATTCACCTCAAAGGTCAGTGTGTCGGACTTCGGTACGTGTTTGTGTCAGGTTGACTTCCTCCAGACAGATTCCATCCAAGGTCGTGGACTTTATCTACCTGTGCCATTCCATAGGACATATAGATAGCATATAGAGATGTTTAACATATAGATAGCATATAGAGATGTTTAACATATAGATAACATATCGAGATGTTTAACATATAGATAACATATAGAGATGTTTAACATATAGATAGCATTTCGAGATGTTTAACAAGTACGGATAGAGACAAGACCAGAGTTAATGACAGTCTTAAAAATAGATCATTTAACTGGGTATCCCTTACATTTAACAAAAGCCCGTCTGACACTTCTGTTGAATGCACAAAAGTTAGTTGATATAACGAGCAGGCAATAGGATGAGTGAAGTGATTATAGCCAGGGCAAGATGATGAAACAAAGATTGGGAGACTTGATGTAGAGCAACCTTCCTAGACGGAGGCTGTCCACAGAAGACAAGAAAGGGACTTCCGGTTTCAAGATGGCGACGGACGGTCGTGTTGTTTTGTGTTCGTTAACTTTTTCGCGTAGGGGATGGATTTATTCATCTCTTGCGTGTAATTGGTGTGCCAGGATGTAAAACCAGGAGTTTCTATTCAAGATCTGCGCGGATGCTACGGAGTTCGTGCATCGAGCGAAGCCTTCCTTGAGTGAATTTTCAGCAGCGTGTGTGGTTCTCAGCAGTATGTGTTTACGTTTTTTCAACATGGCGGAACAACGTGTGTTTTCCGAGCGGTCAGCAGTCAACATAACGAAGCGGCATGGTAGCCGCGCAGGGAGGAAGAAGCAAGGTAAGCGCGGTGGTTTGAGACGTTTTAGACTCAAGTGTCACCGTCTAGGACTCAGGAACATCCGTATTCTATATTGGAACTGTGCCAGTGTAAAACAACGGGGCTCTATTTTAGAAACCCTAGTTTACAGGAACGACATTGTAGCACTCCAGGAGACGAGAATGGGCGATCAGCCACTCCGAATTGCCGGCTTCAAATGTTTCTACAACAGACGACATCTGGGAACGGCGATTCTCGTTCGCGACAGCATGGTGGCGTCAGAGCTAGACATGTCCAGTTGGGACAGTGACGATATACAAATACAGGCGTTGAGAGTTCATTCCAGTATACCATTCGTGTTGGTTAATGTTTATGCCCGCAATGCGAGTGTGGACGCCCAGAAGTGGCAGTGCTTAAGCGGCATATTAGGCCACGAGAGAAATGTTATTTTCTGTGGTGACTTCAACGCTAAAGGCAGATCATGGGGAAACACTTCCTCCAATACACAAGGGGAGGAGCTCGAGACTGCACTGGAAACCATCGACCTGGTTTGTATCAACAGTGGCTGTGTCACCAGGACAGCAAGCCGTCCAGGCGATGAGGACAGTGCTATTGATCTGGCGCTAGTTTCACCTTTACTCACTACAGTGTGTAGATGGGGTGTCCTAGGACACCATGGCAGCGACCACCACCCTTGCAGCATATTGGTGGAGAAAGGCAGAACCAGGCAGCACAAGCTAAAGGTAAAGACGTTCCAGTATGACAGTACAGGGCAAGATGTGGTGAGTAAAATAAGACGTGACAAGTGCAGAACGTTTCAGGGCAGGAAAAAAAGCTGGGAGCAGCCACCGTGGTGGAGTTTCGAGGTGGAGAAGGCTTGGGTGGATAAGCGTAGTGCTGTAAGGAGATGGCAAAATGCCAAGAAGAACAGAGCTGGTCATCCTAGTCCCTGCTTGCACTTAGAAAGAGAGATGCACACAAAAGTAAGCTATTTCAAAAAACTGGTCACGGTGGTTAAAAGCGAAAAATGGGCAGAGGTGTGTCAAAGAGTAAGCACAGACAAGTCACTGAAATTGTTCTGGCGACTACATAAAAGCATGAGTGGTGTAGTCAAGAATAAGAGCATTTCTGACTTCCAAGGTGCTGACCTCATCTGGCAGAGGACTGACGAGGACAAGGGCAAAGCCCTCTTTGAACGCTACCTTGTGCAGAGCAACCAGACAGACATGGGAGGCCGAAATCTGGCCAAGGAGGTCACCTCAGACAGATGCAAGGCCCAGAACACTTCGGATGAAGACACAGTGACAGTGAAAGAAATCAAGGCTGTGCTTCGACGATAAAAAAACAGTGCTCCAGGTCCTGATGGCATAAGATACGACGACATAAATAGGTGTACCGACAATGAGCTAGAGAAACTAGCAGACATGTACAACAACAGTATAGGGAGTGCTAGCATCAAGGAGGAATGGTTACACAGCTATCTGATTCCCTTGCCGAAGCCTGACAAAGACCACAACAAAATTCAAGGATATCGAATTATAACCATGCAGAATACAATAGGCAAGCTGCTGGAGAAGGTAATTGCCAGGAAAATATCAAGCCAACTAGAGAGGCAAGGTGTTTTCCCATCTACCCTGGGTGGGTACCGTCCAAAAAGAGAAACCTGGACCAATGCAGCAGTCTTTGCCCATGATGTCTATGAAGGTTTCCACTCAGGCACTGAAACCGTTGCTGCAGCGATTGATCTTGAGGACGCATACAACAGAGTACCACTGGATTTTTTAATGTTTCAGCTTCTTGAACTAAACGTAAGTCCATTCCTCCTTAGTTGGATCGCTGCAGCCCTCTTCCAATGGAAAGTAGTTTTTAGATGTGGCAGTTGGACTTCGGAACCAACAACAATATATCCTGGCCTACCACAGGGATCACCATTATCTCCGGTACTGTTCAACGCCTACACAGTGAGAATCACCAGTGAGCAGATCACTGGACCTGGCAGGACATTGTCATATGCCGATGATGTTTTAGTGTATCGTCAGGGTAAGGATAGAGAGGAGGTTGCTGTGGAACTACAAACCGAACTTAATCGCATAAGTACTTGGTGTGATGAAGCTGGGGCAATGGTCAACCCAACAAAGGCAACAGTGACTTGGTTCTCGTTGAATAATCATATTGTCAACAATCCAACACCAACTGTAATGCTGTGTTCAGAGACGGTGGAAAGAACGCAGGCAATGAATTACCTGGGGATACGGTTTGATCGAAGCCTTGCTTATAATGTGCACATAGACCAGGTGATAACAAAGGCCAAGCGGGGTTTGGCAGCGATGCGGGTGATGGCGGCAGCAAACTGTGAGCAGCGCCATCTATGTCTTCTGTACGAGGGGCTGGTCATGTCTGTTTTGGAGTATGCAATGGCAATCTTGACTCTCAGCCATAAGCAGATAGAAAGGATGGAAAGGATACAGAATGAAGCTATGCGCATTATTCTTGGATGTACAAGAGATACAGCATGCAGGGCGATGCGCTACCTTCTTGATTTTCCAACCATTGAAGAGAGAATACAAGTTTGCAGGGCACGCGCCTACCTCAGAATTAACGCAAACACACAACATCCACTGCATAGTGAAATTAGGAAGGTGAAGGGCAGCAGGTTAAAAAGAGGACGGTCGTGGATGGGTCAAGCTGAAGACATTCTTCAACAGGTGTGTTCACTTGAGGACTTAGAACCTGGCGAGGAGTGGGTGCAAGTGCCAACAGACTTCTGCACATCCTTTTCAGTTTGCATCCAACCAGATAGAAAATGCAGACAAGAAAATCCGGCTGCTGTTGAGGCTGAAGTACAAGCGTTGATTTTCGAGAATTCGCTAGACGGTGACGCGGTCATCTACACAGATGGGTCGGTCGTCCGACATGTGAGAAGCTCATGGGCCTTTACAGCTCGGGCCGGAGGGAGAATTGTGAAGGAGGACTCTGGTGCTTTCACTGAAACCACAAGTAGCCTGACCATGGAAGTCATGGCAGTAAGTAAAGCAATAACATGGCTCGAGACACAGACATTCACTAGGGCTTGTTTCCTTAGCGAATCAATGAACATGATCAAGAGGATAGAGGAGGGGTCGATCCGAAGAGAATGGTTGCTGCCTCTGAAGCGGTCTCGGCTGGCAAAGATTAGTTTCATCTTCGTGCCAGGGCATGCGGGAGTACAAGGAAATGAGCGGGCTGACAAGCTCGCAGGTGAGGCTACTGTGGAGGGCGGACGCGCCATGGACCAGGCTGACATTCTGAATGCTCTACGTGAAGTGAGACTTTTGCGAGAACCAAGTGATGACTGTGAATCTACAACAATGGCCAGACTGCGAGAGCAGCAAATTAAAAGAGGGGTGGCCAAACAAGAACACTACGCAGGAAGCCAAAGAAGATTGATAAACCAACACAGAACTGGCATCGTTAGCCGCTACACGCTGCGGGATTTGCTGAGGAGGGGATCTGAGCACTTATGGACTGAATGGTTCGATGTGCAACGAGGATGATCTGTCGACTAACTAACTAACTAACTAAGACAAGAAAGAACAATGATGTAGTCTGTTGGAAATAGAGTATTTATAGCCACTGCAGTTTCTGACTGGATGAGGGGATCACAGTGCATGAGAAGACACAAACAACATTAACATCTGTTCAACATATTAACTTGTTCCTCGGTGATAGGAGAATGGATCCATAGTCTGTCCGGATTAGGAGGCAATAGGTAAATCTCACATATAGAGGCTGCCAGGACTGGAAGTGTGTGAGGACATCTCTGCACAACGTGGTATTGTATGAGAGCAATAAATGTGTGACTGCTACATAGAGTCAGTCATGTCTTTATATGTCATCTGACATTCTGTGGGAGCAATAAATATGTCACTGCTACGTGAGGTTGTGTCATGTCTTTATATGTCATCTGACATTCTGTGAGTGCAATAAATTTGTGACTGATGCATGGAGTCAGTCATGTCTTTCTATGTCATCTGACATTCTGTGGGAGCAATAAATATATCATTGCTATGTGGGGTTTTGTTATGTCTTTATATGTCATCTGACATTCTGTGAGAGCAATACATTTCTGACTGATGTGTGGAGTCAGTCATGTCTTTCTATGTCATCTGACATTCTGTGAGAACAATAGTGTGACAGCTACATGAAGTCAGTCATGTCTTTCTATGTCATCTGACATTCTGTGAGAGCAAGCAGAACCAGTCTGTACACCTGATATCCTAGACATCTTTAAGTCACAGAAGGTCATGACATCTCAGAAGTCAGTTTGTGGGAACATGTTTCTAATATTTTCTGAAACTATTGATCATTCAAGAGTTTTGACTTATTGGTGATTGGGACTTTCTAAGGGGCAAGTGTTTATAACTAGCAAGTGCCACAATGTGTTCAGGTCAGAATTGTAATTTCCACTGGTTGACATAAAACTGCAACTACATTTAAGTTTCATTCTATCCCCATATTAGATAGAGTGGCAATTCTATTTGACTAAGAATATAAGCAGCTCTTGTAGTCAGCCCAGCAGCATGAGCTCTCCCCTTCACCTCTTCTTTGTCAAGAAACCGGTTTCAGGCAGGAAGTTTACAGCTACATTGCCTGGTTGGCTTTATTCAGTTATAAAAAAATTGTGACATCAAAACCATCTTCTACTTCTGCATCTTTTGTTTTCTTCTCTACTTCTTTGCCTTCTCTTCCATTTCCTTCTCCTCATATACGGGTCAACTTAGCATCATAAAATGAAATCAGAGATTGTTCTTGTGAGAACAGATCAAGGGGGGAATCAAATTTTTACAATTAACCAGAGCTTCCAGGTTGGGCTTCCAGGTTGACCCAGCCTAACATGGGCTTGCAAGTTGACCCAGCCTAACATCAGCTTGCAGGAGATTGACCCAGCCTAACATGGGCTTGCAGGTTGACCCAGCCTAACATGGGTTTGCAGGTTGACCCAGCCTAACATGGGTTTGCAGGTTGACCCAGCCTAACATGGGCTGCCAGGTTGACCCAGCCTAACATGGGCTGCCAGGTTGACCCAGCCTAACATGGGCTGCCAGGTTGACCCAGCCTAACATGGGCTGCCAGGTTGACCCAGCCTAACATGGGCTGCCAGGTTGACCCAGCCTAACATGGGCTTCCAGGAGATTGACCCAGCCTAACATGGGCTGCCAGGTTGACCCAGCCTAACATGGGCTGTCAGGTTGACCCAGCCTAACATGGGCTTCCAGGAGATTGACCCAGCCTAACATGGGCTGCCAGGTTGACCCAGCCTAACATGGGCTTCCAGGAGATTGACCCAGCCTAACATGGGCTGCCAGGTTGACCCAGCCTAACATGGGCTTCCAGGTGATTGACCCAGCCTAACATGGGCTGCCAGGTTGACCCAGCCTAACATGGGCTGCCAGGTTGACCCAGCCTAACATGGGCTGTCAGGACATGTTTTGGGAAGTAAATAAGTCCAGCACAGTGCTGACCATGTCACCCCTCCGAGCTCCAGCTGGTCAATACAAAAAACATGTTTCAGGACATGTGCCCACTGTGCTTTAAGTGTTCTGTATTTCTACTGATTTACTGTTCTATCAAGGGAGAGGACCAGTCACCCCATCTCAATGCTGTAACCTAGTACGTGTGAAGGCCTACCAGCTAAGACAGCATATGTCGTTGGATGAACTTGTACTCTAGGTTAGAAGTGAAGCAACAGAGACAAACGATATTATGTTGCCATGAGATTGTTTTGCATGAACAAATACTCTTTGTCACGTCATAGCTACAGGAGGTTAGAACGAGAGAAGAATGATCTGGAGCAAGAATTTGCAGCTTTCAGACGAGAAGTGCGGGTGACCACAGGAAACAGTTCTGTGCAAGATGTCCGAGCTCTGAGGGCCATGGTGCGCCACCTGGAGGAGCAGCTGATGAAGGAGAAGACCCAGCACCAGCGACTGGCCCACAAAAGGAGTCAGGAATACCGGGATTTGCTGGAGGAGGTACAGGCCATTTTACTGTGGTTTTAAAAATTGTCTTTATTGCATTCGCTTACGTCGAAGATATTCCGCATTCTGCTACTACTCCTGGTAGGACTGGACTGAATTTTGCTTTCCCTATTACCAGTGTCCCTCGCCATCAGGTGAACCCACTCTGACTTCTGAGGTACGTGTAATTTACGTGTCCAAGTCAAGAATGATTACTGTGGTGTGGTCTCTGTGTTTAGTTTGGAGCTGTCTTGTGTCCTTCAGCTTCAACTTCATGGCAAACATGTCTACTATAGTCTAGTAGAGGGCGGGAGGGATGATGATGGTGGAGAGGTTTTGTTGTCTGCCTCTGGCTCACAAGTTGCCTGGTTTTTCCTGATATAGCACTGGGAATCTGTACAAGAATCATGGGTATCTGATGATATGACCCTACTCCCCAGTACCTTGAGTGGTTGGAAATCCCAGAGTGTAGGCTGTAAAGCCTTTACTATGGCAATGTCTATCCCACAGGTAGACGGAGCTTATTGGCTTGAGTGGAATCTGTCTACAGGAAGTGAACTTTGCACAAATGCCGGGCAGAGTTGGACATACCGATCTCTTTGTTTGAGGAGTGAATAGCCAGGTGTGAGATGCTCAACCTGTCAGAGGTATGAAGGAGAAGAGAGGTGAATCAACAGAAGTCTAAAATCCTTTGGAACCTAAAAATGTTACTACAAGAGACAGTCACATAAATGATTAAGTATCCACATCAGGACAGAACAGTCATCATTATTTAGTCATGGTATGAGAAGATTTGGGTGGAGGGGTACGGATTATCCCCTATTAAAGGAGAAATGTTGCCTCCTTCCCTCTGCTAGCCCATGGAACACTCTTCGTCAGGGTGGAGTACCTGTCTAGAGAGAGAGAGATGCACACAAGCATACATGCCCACCCACACACACATTCTCACATCCCCCCCCCCCCCATTATATTGTAGTATAATGTGAAATCACATGAGTAAGTAGCATACTGAAATTGAGAGCAGCCGACAGATAGTTGTTGGTTATGGTCTCACGTTCATAATGGTAGATAGAGGATCTCTTTATAGAGACAATGGCTGTGGTCACTGGGCTGTATGGTCACTGCCAAAAAGGAAAAGCAATTGCGAAAGAAGAAGGAGGAAAGCAATGGCAGATTACCTTCTTTACATAGTTAGTTTGTTAATTAGTTTGTTAGTTAGTTAGTCGCGGCTCCAACTTCACGGCAACAGGTCATCCCCATTATGCTCAGTTCCTGTGCCAGTGAATATAACACAAAATGCTTCTCACTGCCCAATATGAAAAGTTGAACAGACAGGAGTCTCGGCAAGCCAACAGCCCGCACAGGTACATTGTGCATAATGCCACCGCCAGAATGCCAACACAAAAGTCCTTCACAAAAAATACAGTTCCTCGTTGATGGAATCAGCAGTCACCAGAAAGACTTCATTGACCCATGTTTTATCCCACAGGGCTCGGTCTCTTTCCGCAGGGCAACCCGCCGAATGTGCTGCACAAAGCACGAACTCCGTAGCTACAGCGATGACTCCCAGGAGTCTCCTGAAAAATGCACTCATGAACTGAAAAGGCAAACCAGTCAATTCAGCGACAGCCGGCTCACTCAGTAGCAGGGCGACGGAACCATGTACTGCCAGTCCAACATGAGGAAAACGTGAATGCAAACCGTAGCCACAAGCATAAACACGCCAAAGGACTTAATGGTTCAATGCCTAACTGCCATGTTGGGGATCGGAAGCCTCCCTTCTTTACATATGCCTTGAAAACTATTCCAGTATTACAGAAATTATGGAAACATTTCAAGGGGCTGATTTGGGGGGAAAGTTGTCAGCAGGAAAAACCACTGAATGATGATGATATGAGAAGAGTAGTCTGAAGAAAACTGTAGCAACTGGAAAGATTGGGGGTGTTAATAGCAGAGGTCAACAAAGAAAAAATGCTCATAGGTTGGCTGTGTGAAATGGGAGATGATCACTGGTTTAGCTTATCAGGAACACAGAACATGGGTGGTTGTGTGGGAACATTGTCATCTGTGATGCCTAACTTGACACATGCTGATGACTAAAACCTTGACATTTGCTCACCATATTCGGAAAACTTGAAGAGAACCAAAGGTGACATAACAAACGTAACATTTTCAGCCCCTGTAAGTCACATAAATGTAGCAAATAAGGATGATATGTGTCCAGTAGTTTACAGTAAAGTGTGAGGATGCGGTTTAATGATCAGACAAGATGTTTGTTAGTTAATGACCACCATAATTTCAGACTTTGAGACTATACCTGGTTGCTGATTTCAACATGAGTCACACAAATATGCATAAGTGTAAACATTGAATATTATTTGTAAAGAAGTTAAAAGGATGCTGCATTGGACATGTTTGCTGAGCATGGCAGAAAGTACACAATAATTGCATGCTACTGGGAGACAAAGAAGAATTCACATCAGCGCTGTCCGTCTGATACTTTGGTCTTTTCAAAATCCCAGTGCACCTCCAGATTCTGTTTATCACTGCTCATGTTTATTGTGTCCAAAAACAGTAATGGTAGAAAATTGTGATCATCATTTGTTTGGTTACCTAAAGATGGATACACTGCAAAGTTGTTCTCCTTCTGACTGGGAGAGTGTATTCTTATATGAAAGTGATTTATTACAGAAGTTTTATTTTTCCAAGTCAGGTGAGGATATTTATCTTACGACAAATAGCCGAGAAACATTGGGAATATAAAAGAGATCTCCATAACATTTTTGTGGATTTTAAAAAGGCTTATGATAGTGTCCATAGGAATAGTCTATGGAATGCTATGCAGGAATTTGGAATACCAAGGAAGTTAATCAACATGACCAGACTATGCATGGAAGATACTTATAATATAGTAACATATAAAGGCAGGAAATCAGACCCCTTCCAAATAACATCTGGCTTGAAACAGGGTGATGCACTATCGCCGCTACTCTTCAATCTGGCTCTAGAGAAAGTTGTAAGGAAGGTAAAGGAGGAATGTGATATTGGAGGAACATCCAAGCTGCTTGGTTATGCAGATGATATAGATATTATAGGGCAAAGTGAACAAAAGACATTGGAAATATTGACTCACTTAAAGGAAAAAGCCCAACAGATGGGGCTGGTTATCAACCAAGATAAGACAGAATATATGGTAATTTCAAGAGACGGAATGGCTAGAAACTCTGGCCACATACAAATAGATAATATGACCATTAAAAGAACGGAAACATACAAATACCTGGGTACAATCTTCAACTGCTCCAACATCATAAGGGAAGAAATACAAACTAGAATCAACTCTGGAAATAAGATATACTATGCACTACAACATCTACTAAAATCAAAGGCGCTATCTCGTAACACCAAAATCACAATATACAAAACACTGATCAGACCAGTTGTGCTGTATGGCTCTGAAACCTGGAGTACAACGAAAGGAGACGAAGCCTTGTTACAAACCTTTGAGAACAAAATTTTAAGACGCATCTTTGGACCCATTAGGGATACACAAAGTGGAGAATGGAAAAGAAGAAGTAACAAAGACATTTATGATCTGTTTAAGTCCCCGCTAATCACTGGTATCATGAAGGCTAATAGACTACAATGGCTGGGGCATATAGAAAGAATGGAAGATAATAGGGAAACAAAACTCGCTTACACTCAGGAAATAAATGACCGTAGACCCCGAGGTAGACCAAGAAGGTGGTGGAGAGATAATACATGTACAGACCTACAAGCACTTGGAATCAACGA
This sequence comes from Cepaea hortensis, assembly GCA_963921405.1. Taxonomy (NCBI): domain Eukaryota; kingdom Metazoa; phylum Mollusca; class Gastropoda; order Stylommatophora; family Helicidae; genus Cepaea; species Cepaea hortensis. Next base: position 8,745,823 of record OY992881.1, read on the forward strand.
CTGGCAAGAGAAGGTCCACCAGAGAGACGAATGGAGACGGATTGTATTTGCAGCAAAGAACCTCAATGGCTCGGAACGCTGAAGAAGAAGAAGAAGAAGAAGAGGTGAGGTTTGTTTCAATTATCCAAATGAGCAAAAATGCTTCGGCCATACAAAGTAGATAGCATGAGGCTTGTGCTGGTGACATTGGCATTTGCTAGAGATAGAAATGTGTAAGGGAGCAGACACTTGCAGTGGGTATAATGTGCTTATAGTAAACAATATTTGATAATGAAACTAGGCATCTAGTCATGTTGTAGAATATGATTGTGTATGTGGCATGTATGTATATGTGTGTGTCTTGCTGACTAAGTGGGGGATACAAGACTTGGAAGTCATTCATGTTTTTATAATGTTCATCAACCAGTTGAAGGCAACTGGACTAGACATAAATGAATGTTTTTATTATGACTCATCAAACAGGTGGAGGAGCTGAGAGCGTCTGAGAGAAATCTGCGAGTCAGAGTGAAGAGTTTGACCAGTGAGCTGGCTCTGTACAAACGGTGAGAGACGACTTAATGCACATGATTTAGAGAGACCAGGTGGTTCCTTCTGCTGGCAGCTGGCTCTGGTTTCTGATTTTTACGTAACATTACATGTCAGGATTAACATAAAATGTCAGGATTGACATCACTATCCTGTCAGTTGCCTACAGAACTCAGGGCTGCTGCAGTTACTGTTATCTGTTACTGTTTTTCTGAATTAACTACTATATTGTGAACAGTTCTTTTTCTCTTCTCATACTCCTCTAATTCTCAGATAAGAAAATATTTTATTTACTGTATTGTGACCAACAATCCTGATATATGGATGTGTATCATGGGCAATTAGCAAACTAGTTAGGAATTGTGTGGTAGCTGCAGAGATGTTTTTTTTAAAAATAGAAGAATGATGCAAAGACCATGGATGGATACAAAGGTTAATGAAGATATCTTGAAAGAAGTGAACTCACAAAGAGAACTATTCACTCACATCAAAAGAAGACAGTCCACATTCTCTGGGCATGTTATGAGAAGGGGAAAGCTGGAGTGTGTCATGATAACAGGAAAGTTTGAGGGGAGGAGAAGCAGGGGTACCCCTAGAGAGAAGATGCTGGACAGTGTAATATCATGACATGGAGGAACATCAGTGTCAGGAATGATTGGCAGCACATGAGACAGAAGGCCGTGGACAGACATGATCATTATAAGATTATGAGCAAATCTCTGCCTCCTCTATTACTGCTCAGATTCTCAGATCAGAAGAATGAATAGAAGGTTTGTGTATGTGTTAAACATGTCGTAGATCCCCATGGCACTAGCAAATCACATAACAGGGCAGGGGCTCCATGGGGAAGTGGTCAAGCCACCTGCCTCCTGGGGGTCATCACTGTAGGTACAGAGTCCCTCGCCATCAGGCGAAGCCACTCCGACTTCAGAGGTACTTGTAATGTATGTCCCCAAGTCAAGGATGAGAAGTCAACATTTTAGTCCAACTGTCCGGTGTAGGGGTTGAATCCCTTAGCTCGGCATCAGCACACCAGATGTTTCATATCCATTCAGCCATGCTGACCTTCGTACGGTATTTAATTTTGACACGAGAGTTGATGGGAAAATGTGTTGACAAGGTGGATATTAATCTGTGCTGTGTGAAAAACACGACTCTGTGAATTAAGCTTTTCCCCAAGATAAGACAAGTCAGGTGTAGTCACCAGAGTAGATTTTAAGACAGTGGCAGAAATATCTGCTTCACCTAAGTCATTGGAGCTTGTTGCATTGACAAGGAATCTGTGGGTTTAATAGTTGCTCAGACAATGGGGATGTTGTCATTGCTAGAATTTTGCCTGTCTTGTAATGGTTAGGTATTCAAGTTTCCAGTGTAAACCTTTACCATGTTTGGTAATTTGGTGTGTAAATGCTTTTCAGAGGAAGGACACTGACAAGAAGGGCCTCCACAGAACAGAATGGCTCAGTGGATAGAGTCACTGGAACTCGTAACCTCTCCTCGTCTCGACAACGATCAGTGTCTAATGATCGAGTGTCTAGCAGATCAGGTTCTGGGAGTAGGCTTCGATCTGGATCTCGAGAGCGGCCTCTGTTTATACGCAGGTCAAATTCCACAGAACATGTATCTCGTGCTTCATTGAATGGCAGTGGTCTCAGGGCAAGGTCAAATTCTTTTGACCGTAACAATTCAGCCAATCGTAGTCGTTTATCAGCTGGCTCAGGGAGTCATCGCAGCCGTACACCATCTCCGGCGGGTAAGCATTTAACATGAAGATGAATAGCCACAGTTGTACATTTCTGTTGAATAACTTGTTATTCTCTCTCTCTCTCTCTTTCACTCGCTTACTCACTCACTCACTCACTCACTCACTCACTCACTCACTCACTCACTCACTCACTCACTCACTCACTCCATTCATTTCCCACATTTCTGTATGTTTTACTGTTACTAAAATCTGTGTTATTAATTTGATAAACATGTTAACATGTGTCATATAAGTGTATTGTTTTCATTAATTTTATATATGTAAACAAATACAGATTTGTACATAATAACTTTTAAGGTGGCCATAAAAAAGTCTTTATATTCAGTTTTATGGCACATACAGTTCAAATCAAATGCTCCTTCTTCTCCCCACTGAGTATCCTCACTTTGTTGAGTTGGAAGCGCTTGCATGTTCCAATGACTGTAAGGGCTATGCAGACTGGTGTACCTACTGGAGAGGTTCTCCCATGTCGGACAGGTCAAGGCAACCAGAGAAAGAGAGACACAAACCTGCTGCCTTGTAGGGAGACTGGGGACAGTCACAGGCTAGGAAAAGCAAATTCCAAAAAATGCTTGTCACAGTTGAATGTACCAAGGCATAGCTTCATGAAACAGTGCGATGCAATTCATCAAATGATGATTGGTTCCTGCTAAATAAGTGTGTAGTTAGTTCAAAGCTAGCTACATGCCCTTTACAGGACGTTGCAGTCAACCCCAGCATTTTTGGGCTGCTTATGATTTCTTGGCAAGTTTACATTCAGTAGTTTGCCATTGCTTTCTGAACAGCCGGCGCTCATACCATTAAATATGTAGAGAAAACAAAAAAATATAAATGGTCTGTATATTTTTTAAATGTCTGTCCTGCTTTTTTGCAGTGTCAGAATTGTCTGGAATTGGTCTGTGAAGACAAGATGGGAGGGGAGGGGGGGGGGGGGACTAGCCACTCCACCACATATCTCATGGCCCAGAATATCACAGTGTTATCTGTTGGACTTTCTTATTCTTATCTTGGACTTTTTTATCTCGGACTTTCTTATCTTGGACTTTCTTATCTTGGACTTTCTTATCTTGGACTTTCTTATCTTGGACTTTCTTATCTTGGACTTTCTTATTCTTATCTTGGACTTTTTTATCTCGGACTTTCTTATCTTGGACTTTCTTATTTTGGACTTTCTTATCTTGGACTTTCTTATTCTTATCTTGGACTTTTTTATCTCGGACTTTCTTATCTTGGACTTTCTTATTTTGGACTTTCTTATCTTGGACTTTCTTATTTTGTTCCCGAAGCAGTTTCCTGCAATGGGTCTGTAATGTGATAGCATCATCACATTTTGTAGACCTGATTGTGGGAGAAAAGATGGCCAATCTTTTCCTCACTTTGGCAGATGATGAGCCCTGGCATCAAGCCGGTGTCTGACCATGCTCATGACGTTACCAGTGCAGTCCGCTGTCATCTTGACTTGTTTCCCCCACTGTTTTATCTTCATTCTGTCTACCCTAAGTAGATGCACACTGTGACAGCATTTGTTTTTTCTTTTCGCCTTCCACTTTTGCCAATATAATAGGGTTAGGTAGCTAATGAACCTATGAAAGGTTTAACAAACCGGTAGGGAACTTACTGGACCCTAGAAACATACCGCTCATAAACCATGGAGGGGAAGGGGGAAAAGGTGCTACTCACAGGCACTGGAGCTCCACTTACCCCTCCCCACGACGCCTAATGGCAAAGGTGGAAGTGTGACAGCATTGATAACTGCAAACTGAACATAATGAACACATCCTTGCTGTTTGTGTTTCAGTGTCTAGAAGATTTAACCCAACAGCATTCATCAAAGAAAAGGAAAGAAAACAGAAAGAAGTAGTCTTAAAACAGTAAGTTTCTTTCAGATAATCCAATAAAGACATACTTCAATTAACAATTTGTAAGGGGACTTTTGATATTCCTTGTGCAGTGTTTCTGAAGCTGCTGTGATGTGTATTCTGTATACTGTGACAATAGTCACACAGATTGACACACACATATCTGGAGTCAGTCTTGACATTTGGTCCGGCTGTCTGCCTTGCACTGACAAGGTCGTGGGTTCATTTTTGCACTTCAACATTAAGTTTGTGAGTGCACATTTTTCTGGAGATCCCTGAGGCTACAGAGTTCATAATTAGTGTGGCGTTTTTGGCAGATGGTTTAGACGATCTGTGTAAAGAGACTGACCTAGATGGGATAAGACTAGGATCCATGAAGTTGATTCTCTTGTTGTTTAACCTTGTTTTAAAACAAATCTTGACTACTTAGGTACAGACATCTTGAATAATAAATCACCTGGACAATTCAAATTAGAAATATACAACCTTGACTGTATCTACACGCAATGAAGAAATAGTGTGACTGCACTCATGGCAAAGAAATAGATGCCCTGTCTCACTCAGCAAATGTTGCAACATATATGTATAACTGCCCCAGTAACACATTGGTTGTGAACATGGATTCACCCCTCATGTGACTGCTCTAGTAACACACTGGTTGTAAACAATGTGGATTCATTATCTCCTTGCTGGACCCAGACTTCAATTCAAGCTCAAGTGTTCTTGAATATGTTATGTTATCTGTTATTGTTTTTTCAAGTAGCACTCATTCATAGACTGTCTTCAAACATCTCCATTGTCTATTGTGAGTGCTCCATTTTCTGGTGCTCTTGAAGCCAGCAGATCCACTTGCCCATGACCACGTACCCCAGCTTGACCCAACCAGTGTACCCGTGGAAATCCCTGTAGGAGAACAAACAAACTTTATTTTCAAAGGGTGACAAATTGGGCACACAGGCCTGTCTTACATTCAACCCTTTCTATCACTCATCTTTTGTATGTCAATTAATTTTTGTGCGTTACATTTATATAAGAGAAAAAAAACATCAAATGAATGCTGTGCACATAAACAATGCACATTACCATCTTATGAAACAGGTAGGCAGTCAGCCACACATGTGTACACACATACGTACATACATGCATACATACTGACATCATTTACACACACTCTCACAGGAGAGACATGTCTAGCCTAGATGCCCACTCATGCCATATATGTCCATTTTCACTGTATTAAAATCCAGATGTGACTGACTTGGTCAATCGGTCATACTGACCATGGCATGAGCGTGGTCGGACAAGGGTTTGTGCCTGCTCTTGTCACTCGCTACAGGAGAGAAAGATGGCCACTCATTCCTCCCTGCATCCAGGCCCACAAGATGTGATGGGTCCAACACTTCACATCCCCACAGGATGTGATGGGTCCAACACAACACTTCACACATCCGTAGCAGCTTCCTGCTAGAGAATTGAGGTCAAGACTGGGTCAACTGGCAGTGGTGACCCCCCAGAACATGCTCACAGTCTTCGTGTGATTGACTAGGAATGGACAAGCTCGTGAGCAGATGTCAGTCAATGGCCAGTTTGGATATATGCATTCACAATCAGGCATTGACAACATTATATTCATCATGTGGCTGGTCAGAATAACCACAGAAGTCAAGCCAATGATCTATCCAGACTTGTTTGACTTGTATGCAGTTAGCAAACCGCTGGCGTGATACTGACATCACCCAGCAAATGCCCGTCGGTCTATCAAGTATGGATCTAGCATCACATACCTGATGCATCGTCAGGCGTGTGAAAGTGTCCTTGACTTTGCTGACTAGTTAGCAACCCAGCGTGACCTTGTTTCATGTTGATTCAGGATGTCCATAATTAAAGCACCCTGGTTGTTTCATGTTCAAGCAGTAATGTTACCTTATTAGCATATTTTATTGCAGGCATCGAGAGAACAGGGCAAATTTGTCTGGAATCTCATCAAGGTCAAAGCAGTCAGGAAACTTGAGCAGAAATTCAGGTAATGGAATAGTTGTCTGGCTTTATATTATGCGAGGGGGCTTCAAATGAAAACCTTAAAAGTGTGGTAGAAATTACAATAACCACGCCATTGTCTTGTAACCTGTCAATGTTGTTGTTAGGATGTTAAGAGTGTTAAGCATGTGACACCATAGTGCAGATGAACATGCTGACATCATAAGGACAGTCTAAAGGTGGCCGCCCAAATTTTGACATGCATCACCCGTTTTTTTTATCAGTGAAGGGGTGAAACCTATAGATATTTATTGGCGAATGAAGGTCCAGTACGGTGATGCATGTCTGTCAGTCCAACAAGTGTATGAGTGGAGTAGGAAGTTTCAAAACTTTTCAGTCCGATGAAGAGCTACAGCAGATGGTGCATGAGTGATTACACACACGACCAAGAGAATTGTTTTCTACAGGAATCCAAGCACTTTATCTGTGCTGGAGGACTTGCATTGAACACACTGGTGACTACATCGAAAAATGATACATTTGTTCTTTACTTTTTCAGAATATATTCACCCCCCAAAAAACATTTAAAGTTTTCATTAGAAGCCCTCTTGTAGAATATATTCTAGTAGTAAACATGTTTGGTAACTTTGTTGTGTTCAGCCCCCTGTAAAGCAATGATTTTAGTCACTTGTCCTTGTCTGTTTAGACAGTGTCTTGTATCTCAATCAATTAGTTATTTTCTGAACTTCTGCAGGATTTATTTTCATATAGTTGGTGATGCTATTCTCATATAGTTGGTGACTTTTAACTGATTCAGTACCAAACAAAACGTAGGTTTGGACCAAACGTGGTGCACAATCAAATGAGCAAATATTATAATCTAAAGTTCTGAGCTTTAAAATTGTAGAAGATGCCATGAAACAAAACAAATAACATGATGACCCTATTTGGTGATATATCATCCTTCTGTCCAAATGAGAAGTCACATGTGGAGATATATCATCCTTCTGTCCAAATGGGAAGTCACATGTGGAGATATATCATCCTTCTGTCCAAATGGGAAGTCACATGTGGAGATATATCATCCTTCTGTCCTAATTGGAAGTCACATGTGGAGATATATCATCCTTCTGTCCAAATGGGAAGTCACATGTGGAGATATATCATCCTTCTGTCCAAATGGGAAGTCACATGTGGAGATATATCATCCTTCTGTCCAAATGGGAAGTCACATGTGGAGATATATCATCCTTCTGTCCAAATGGGAAGTCACATGTGGAGATATATCATCCTTCTGTCCAAATGGGAAGTCACATGTGGAGATATATCATCCTTCTGTCCAAATGGGAAGTCACATGTGGAGATATATCATCCTTCTGTCCAAATGGGAAGTCACATGTGGAGATATATCATCCTTCTGTCCAAATGGGAAGTCACATGTGGAGATATATCATCCTTCTGTCCAAATGGGAAGTCACATGTGGAGATATATCATCCTTCTGTCCAAATGGGAAGTCACATGTGGAGATATATCATCCTTCTGTCCAAATGGGAAGTCACATGTGGAGATATATCATCCTTCTGTCCAAATGGGAAGTCACATGTGGAGATATATCATCCTTCTGTCCAAATGGGAAGTCACATGTGGAGATATATCATCCTTCTGTCCAAATGGGAAGTCACATGTGGAGATATTATCCTTTGGCAGTGAATGAGTTAAGTATGATTTATGGTGGTCCACATCTGCTGCACGTGTGAAGGAGGGGTTCCAGGCTCAGAGTGGCCGCTGACTGGACCTCATTTGTATCTGCAGAATAAAGGAAATATACTGGAACCTAACATATGTGCCGAGGCGTGTTCTGATATAGCCAGGTTATGATTTCATATGGCTCATAGGCTGGATGAGATTAGCGTAGGTCGGTATTGTTTCCTTCGCAGGTTTTAGGTATTGCCTTAGCAGAGCAGGCTGAATAGGCAGTTGCTTGGCGAAGTTTCAAAATGAGGAAACCAACCCCAAGAATGTATAGCATGTGAGTCTGGCATACAAACATTTAACCCTTGCCACTGCTACAAAGTCCATGCACTGTGCCGAGTTTCTCCTTTTGTGATCTGTGGAGGAAGATTGGAGCATTTATGGAGGTATCTGTGTGCAGTGAGAGTGGTCCTTGACCAAAAGGGAAAATAAGTTGTCATACAGATAAATCCAGAAATTAATTACGGTCGATCGGTTGTGGTTGATGTGTTTGTGTGTTCATGTGTTTGTGTATTGATATGTTTGTGTATTGATGTGTTGATGTGTTGATGTGTTTGTGTGTTCATGTATTGTGCCTGCTGCTGACTGGTTGTCTGTTGTTTCTTCCAGGTTACAATTACAGAAGGTCACATGATCATTCATGTAAGTATTGGAATTGTTTATCTTTATGAGTACATCATTCCATATTTGATATATCTCATTTTAATCTCAAGACAGTAAACAATGTTTTGTTCTGTTTAAACACAAACCATATCAGACATGACAAAAAAGAGTAGTTTGTTAACATATTCCGCTCCAAAACAAAAACAAATTACATATTCTTTTATTTAAATAGATCATTCTTTAGATAGTCAGATCATCCTCACTGCACAGCAAACCTTCAATCCATAAGTGCTGGGATCCCCTGCCCAGTATTTCCCTCAGTGTGTAGCGGTCAATGACACCAATTATATGCTGGTTGACTGTTCTTCTTTGATGTCTAGTGTCACCTCTTTTGAGATGATGTTCTTGCAGTCTGGCCAAGGTTGCAGGCCACACATGATTCCTTCTTTAACATGCCACCAGTGAACAACAGCAAGTGTTGCGGCTGATATAATACAACATGTACACACTTTCATACCTCTCTACTCACTGAGAACACCTTCTCTCATTCCACTCCCCAAACTATTTAGTGTTACCACTGTCATATTATTTATAAAGGTACTTATTATCTTCATCATCTGTCAAAAACTGTCATCTACTAATTATAGTACCTTGCGGTGTTGGGCAGGAGGGTCTTGAGCCTGAGGAATTAAGGCCGCCTGGCTAGTGCAGTCACTACGAACTGTACAGGGTAGGGTTTTCATCATCATCATAAAGTATTTCAGCATTAAACTAGATGTAAAGCTTTGTGATAATTCTATTCCACAATTGTCAGTCTTGTTTCACTCTCTTTAATTACACTGATGTCTCCATTGATAGATCTGTGCAAGCTTACTTTATATATATATATATATTTCTATCATAGCATTTGATCATTTCTCATGTTTGTGTTTGCTGTGTTGTTCCAGTACACAGTGAAGGGAATCTCAGTGATGGCTATGGCTCAGAAGGATCCTACACAGCAATATCAAGGTAACATTCAGTGGAAAGTTTCATCTTTTGTTTTCTCCTTCTCCCGTAGCCAGTGTCTGTAAGTGTCAGTTCTTGTGGCTGTCGGGTGGATGTGTCTGTAAGTGTCAGTTCTTGTGGCTGTCGCGTGGATGTGTCTGTAAGTGTCAGTTCTTGTGGCTGTCGGGTGGATGTGTCCGTAAGTGTCAGTTATTGTGGCTGTCGGGTGGATGTGTCTGTAAGTGTCAGTTCTTGTGGCTGTCGGGTGGATGTGTCTGTAAGTGTCAGTTCTTGTGGCTGTCGGGTGGATGTGTCTGTAAGTGTCAGTTCTTGTGGCTCTCGGGTGGATGTGTCCGTAAGTGTCAGTTCTTGTGGCTGTCGGGTGGATGTGTCTGTAAGTGTCAGTTCTTGTGGCTGTCGGGTGGATGTGTCTGTAAGTGTCAGTTCTTGTGGCTGTCGGGTGGATGTGTCTGTAGTGTCAGTTCTTGTGGCTGTCGGGTGGATGTGTCCGTAAGTGTCAGTTCTTGTGGCTGTCGGGTGGATGTGTCCGTAAGTGTCAGTTCTTGTGGCTGTCGGGTGGATGTGTCCGTAAGTGTCAGTTCTTGTGGCTGTCGGGTGGATGTGTCTGTAAGTATCAGTTCTTGTGGCTGTCGGGTGGATGTGTCTGGTTGACAGAAGTTGCGCCAAACTGTCACATTCACATTGGCACCTTGCCGTCTTGACAGACGATAGTTTGGTACATTGTGCTTCAAAAAAGGCATAATAACTACAACCCATGGTGGTAGCGAATGTGACTGATCAGGCCAATTTGTGCTGTAAATGTTCGTCCACAGTGGATGCATGTGAACAAATGGTCATTTCCGCCATCATGCACCATCTTACATCTCACACGCTCAGCGTGCAATCATTTTCTTCTTTGCCTTTATTCCATTTCTGATAGTTGCCCTCCATGCAACACGTTCAGCGGTGACTTGCTCCCAATGTGCATTATCAATGCCTGTATCAATCATGTCCCGCTTACACATCTTTGTATCGTAGTAGAGGCCGACCCTGAGATCTCTTACCCATCTGTCATCATCATCATCATCATCTTCCACTTCTGCCATCAAGCATCGTAGAAGTGGAAGATGATGATGATGATGATCTGTAATTCACCCCCCAAAAAAAATGTCCAATGGTATTCTACCATCATCCATCCTCCTAACGTGTCCTATCCATCTAAGTCTATGGAGACTGAGCATAGAACAAACCGCCACACAACCTGATCTTTCCAATACTTCAGTATTTATGATTTTGTCTTCCCACTTAATACCAAGTATTCTTCGCAGACACCCCATATGAAAGCTGTTTAAACGTTTCTCTTGGTTGACCAGACTTCACTGCCATAAAGAAGAGTACTAAGAACACAGGCTTGATAGAAAAGGACTTTTGTTTTGGCAGCAAGCTTAATGTTCTCCCAGACTCTTTTTGTTAATATGTTCATTGTTGTTGCTGTCTTACCAATCCTGATGTTGATTTCCTGATCTAGGGATAATTTGCTATTTACCTCTGATCCTAGATATGTGAAATGGTCTACTATCTCCAGTTCGGCGTCGTTAATAAAGATTGATGGTACACCATGTGCACATTGTGACATAATCTGTGTCTTCTTTTTGCTAATTGTTAAACCAAATTCAGAACAAGCATTGGAGAATGGAATGCTGGTTGTAGACGTAATTCTTCCTCAGAGTGGGTGGTAATTGCAGCTTCAAAAAAGCAACTCTCTGATCAGTACCCTCCTAATTTTGGTCTTGGCCTTCAATCTCTGAGCATTGTAGAGGCCGCCATCTGAGCATGAGTGAATGTATATACCACCTTCCTGATCACAAAAGGCATATTTCAGCAGAAGTGAAAAGTATATTCTAAAGAGGGTGGGAGCTAGTACACAACCTTGCTTAACTCCTCTCTTGATTTCAAACTCTTCTGAAGTTGCATCGTCATACTTGATTATACCCTTCATGCCTGTGTGGAACGATTCCACAATGGACGGAAGAGTTGGTGGGCAGCCAATCTTCTTTAGTGCCTTGAACAGACCCTCACGACTGACCAAACCAAATGCCTTTGTGAGGTCGATGAAGGCAATAAACAGTGGTTTATTCTATTCACAGCATTTTTCTTGCATTTGTCACAATGAGAATATCTTATCATTGGCAGACCGGGTCTGTCTAAAGACAGACACACGCATAAAATTGTATTTATTTATTCTCCAAGACTGAAGAGTGCTGCAACAGGGGAGGGAAGACCAAAATCTTCCACATACAAAGCAAATGGAGCAACATACAAAGCAAATGGAGCAATGGTAAGACAACATTTAGCAGACATGTAATAAAGTTCTTTGTTGCAGTGACTTAGTATGTGGTTGGTCACATTAAATCACAAAGAGAACTGGTCACTCGCACCAGAATAAGACAGTCAACATTCTTGAAACATGTCATGAGAAGGGGAAAGCTGTAGTATGTCGTCATACTGGGCAATTTGGAAGAGAGGGGAGGCAGGGGAGACCAAGAGAGAAGATCCTGGATAGTTTGACATCATGTCATGGAGGAGAATACCGGTATCAGAAATTATTGTCAGCACACGAGACAGAGGGCTGTGGAAAGACATGATTACTAACTCCACACGCATGGACTACAAGAAGAAGTATGTGTTAGATCTGTAATAGTCTGTATCTTTCCTGCAGTACCAGTTAAAGCATTTCTTGTAGCCATGCTATTTGTTCATTAAGCTGTTTTATTAATGAATAGTATTTACTGATGTTACAAGCAGATATGTACAGGAAGAAGAGGCAGGGGGACAACTGACACGACAATGGACATAGGACATTAAAAACACCCTGGGCATGAGGCTGGGGAACTGGTAGAAGAGGGAGAGTCCCTTCTGTGTTGTGATTAGAATAAACTGCAAAACCATGCTACCAGATGGTGATGTACATGTGACAGGCACATGCGAGCACATTTTATGATTAAAATGTCAGGTCTACAGGCCTGGAGGAGCATGTTTTTCCTGAAACATTGCTTGTACTATATATTAGCCCATCAGTTGGGAGTCGTAAATTGTAGGCACATCAACAGTTCTCAAGGCAAGACATCAAAATGAGAAAATCTCATAACAAAATAGCATTGGATCATTTCATCAAACAGATCATCAAGATGGCGATGGACGGTCGTGTTGTTTTGTGTTCGTTAACTTTTTCGCGAAGGGGATTGATTTATTCATCTCTTGCGTGTAATTGGTGTGCCAGGATGTAAAACCAGGAGTTTCTACTCAAGATCTGCGCGGGTGCTACGGAGTTCGTGCATCGAGCGAAGCCATCCTTGAGTTAATTTTCAGCAGCGTGTGTGGTGTTCTCAGTCTGTGTTTACGTTTTTTTCAACATGGCGGAACAACGTGTTTTCTTCGTGCGGTCAGCAGTCATCATACCGAAGCGGCGTGGTAGCCGCGCAAGGAAAAAGAAGCAAGGTAAGCGTGGAGGTTTGAGGCGTTTTAGACTCAAGTGTCACCGACTAGGACTCAGGAATATCCGTATTCTATATTGGAACTGTGCCAGTGTAAAACAACGGGGCTCTATTTTAGAAACCCTAGTTTACAGGAACGACATTGTAGCACTCCAGGAGACGAGACTGGGCGATCAGCTACTCCAAATTGCCGGCTTCAAATGTTTCTACAACAGATGACATCTGGGAATGGCGATTCTCGTTTGCGACAGCATGGTGGCGTCAGAGCTAGACATGTCCAGTTGGGACAGTGAAGATATACAAATACAGGCGTTGAGAGTTCATTCCAGTATACCATTTGTGGTGGTTAATGTTTATGCCCGCAATGCCAGTGTGGACGCCCAGAAGTGGCAGTGCTTAAGTGGCATATTAGGCCACGAGAGAAATGTTATTTTCTGTGGTGACTTCAACGCTAAAGGCAGATCATGGGGAAACACTTCCTCCAATACACAGGGGGAGGAGCTCGAGACTGCACTGGAAACCATCAACCTGGTTTGTATCAACAGTGGCTGTGTCACCAGGACAGCAAGCCGTCCGGGCGATGAGGACAGTGCTATTGATCTGGCGCTAGTTTCACCTTCACTCACTACAGTGTGTAGATGGGGTGTCCTAGGACACCATGGCAGCGACCACCACCCTTGCAGCATATTGGTGGAGAAAGGCAGAACCAGGCAGCACAAGCTAAAGGTAAAGACTTTCCAGTATGACAGTACAGGGCAAGATGTGGTGAGTAAAATAAGACGTGACAAGCGCAGAACGTTTCAGGGCAGGAAAAAAAGCTGGGAGCAGCCACCGTGGTGGAGTTTCGAGGTGGAGAAGGCTTGGGTGGATAAGCGTAGTGCTGTAAGGAGATGGCAAAATGCCAAGAAGAACAGAGCTGGTCATCCTAGTCCCTGCTTGCACTTAGAAAGAGAGATGCACACAAAAGTAAGCTACTTCAAAAAACTGGTCAAAAAATGTGTATGTGGATGGGCGTAGGATGTGTGGGTTGGTGGGGGAATGTTTGTGGGTGGCGAGTGTGTTTTGGTTGGGGGATCAGGTGAGGGCAGTGTGTGTGGGTGGGGGATGTGCGGGAGGGGGATGGATCGGTTGGTGGGGTATGTATGTGTCCCTTGGTGTGCGTGTGTGTCGGTAGGTGGGGGTGTGTATGTGTCCCTTGGTGCGCGTGTGTGTGGGTAGGTGGGGGTGTTGTGTGAGTGGGGTGATGTATGGATAGGTGAGAGATGGGCTTCATAACATGGTAATTAGCCTTGTTTATGTTTACAACATTCATTTCACAATGTTTATTTTATCTTCCTATGTAAATGTATAATGCTCTTGATGAACGAAAGACGAGTGATTGGAAGGGCCGAATGTAAGACGGGCCTGCGCGCCCAATTTGTGACCCTAATAAAGTTGATTTGATTTGATTTGATTTGGTCAAGGTTGTTAAAAGCGAAAAATGGGCAGAGGTGTGTCAAAGGGTAAGCACAGACAAGTCACTGAAATTGTTCTGGCGACTACATAAAAGCATGAGTGGTGTAGTCAAGAATAAGAGCATTTCTGACTTCCAAGGTGCTGACCTCATCTGGCAGAGGACTGACGAGGACAAGGGCAAAGCCCTCTTTGAACGCTACCTTGAGCAAAGCAACCAGACAGACATGGGAGGCCGAAATCTGGCCAAGGAGGTCACTTCAGACAGATGCAAGGCCCAGAACACTTCGGATGAAGACACAGTGACAGTGAAAGAAATCAAGGCTGTGCTTCGATGATCAAAAAACAGTGCTCCAGGCCCTGATGGCATAAGATACGACGACATAAATAGGTGTACCGACAATGAGCTAGAGAAACTAGCAGACATGTACAACAACAGTATAGGGAGTGCTAGCATCAAGGAGGAATGGTTACACAGCTATCTGATTCCCTTGCCGAAGCCTGACAAAGACCACAAAAAAATTCAGGGATATCGAATTATAACCATGCAGAATACAATAGGCAAGTTGCTGGAGAAGGTAATTGCCAGGAAAATATCAAGCCAACTAGAGAGGCAAGGTGTTTTCCCACCCACCCTGGGTGGGTACCGTCCAAAGAGAGAAACCTGGACCAATGCAGCAGTCTTTGCCCAGGATGTCTATGAAGGTTTCCACTCAGGCACTGAAACCGTTGCTGCAGCGATTGATCTTGAGGACGCATACAACAGAGTACCACTGGATTTTTTAATGTTTCAGCTTCTCGAACTAAACGTAAGTCCATTCCTCCTTAGTTGGATCGCTGCAGCCCTCTTCCAACGGAAAGTAGTTTTTAGATGTGGCAGTTGGACTTCGGAACCAACAACAATATATCCTGGCCTACCACAGGGATCACCATTATCTCCGGTACTGTTCAACGCCTACACAGTGAGAATCACCAGTGAGCAGATCACTGGACCTGGCAGGACATTGTCATATGCCGATGATGTTTTAGTGTATCGTCAGGGTAAGGATAGAGAGGAGGTTGCTGTGGAACTACAAACCGAACTCAATAGCATAAGCACTTGGTGTGATGAAGCTGGGGCAATGGTCAACCCAACAAAGGCAACAGTGACTTGGTTCTCGTTGAATAATCATATTGTCAACACTCCAACACCAACTGTAATGCTGTGTTCAGAGACGATGGAAAGAACGCAGGCAATGAATTACCTGGGGATACGGTTTGATCGAAGCCTTGCTTATAATGTGCACATAGACCAGGTGATAACAAAGGCCAAGCGGGGTTTGGCAGCGATGCGGGTGATGGCGGCAGCAAACTGTGAGCAGCGCCATCTATGTCTTCTGTACGAGGGGCTGGTCATGTCTGTTTTGGAGTATGCAATGGCAATCTTGACTCTCAGCCATAAGCAGATAGAAAGGATGGAAAGGATACAGAATGAAGCTATGCGCATTATTCTTGGATGTACAAGAGATACAGCATGCAGGGCGATGCGCTACCTTCTTGGTTTTCCAACCATTGAAGAGAGAATACAAGGTTGCAGGGCACACGCCTACCTCAGAATTAACGCAAACACACAACATCCACTGCATAGTGAAATTAGGAAGGTGAAGGGCAGCAGGTTAAAAAGAGGACGGTCGTGGATGGGTCAAGCCGAAGACATTCTTCAACAGGTGTGTTCACTTGAGGACTTAGAACCTGGCGAGGAGTGGGTGCAAGTGCCAACAGACTTCTGCACATCCTTTTCAGTTTGCATCCAACTAGATAGAAAATGCAGACATGAAAATCCAGCTGCTGTTGAGGCTGAAGTACAAGCGTTGATTTTCGAGAATTTGCTAGACGGTGACGCGGTCATCTACACAGATGGGTCGGTCGTCCGACATGTGAGAAGCTCATGGGCCTTTACAGCTCGGGCCGGAGGGAGGATTGTGAAGGAGGACTCTGGTGCTTTCACTGAAACCACAAGTAGCCTGACCATGGAAGTCATGGCAGTAAATAAAGCAATAACATGGCTCGAGACACAGACATTCACTAGGGCTTGTTTCCTTAGCGACTCAATGAACATGATCAAGAGGATAGAGGAGGGGTCGATCCGAAGAGAATGGTTGCTGCCTTTGGAGCGGTCTCGACTGGCAAAGATTAGTTTCATCTTCGTGCCAGGGCATGCGGGAGTACAAGGAAATGAGCGGGCTGACAAGCTCGCAGGTGAGGCTACTGTGGAGGGCGGACGCGCCATGGACCAGGCCGACATTCTGAATGCTCTACGAGAAGTAAGACTTTTGCGAGAACCAAGTGATGACTGTGAATCTACAACAATGGCCAGACTGCGAGAGCAGCAAATTAAAAGAGGGGTGGCCTAACAAGAACACTACGCAGGAAGCCAAAGAAGATTTATAAACCAACACAGAACTGGCGTCGTTAGCCGTTACACGTTGCAGGATTTGCTGAGGAGGGGATCCGAGCACTTATGGACTGAATGGTTCGATGTGCAATGAGGATGATCTGTCGACTAACTAACTAACTAACTATGAAATCTCATGGAAATGTTAAGTAGGCTCCCAAGCGTGTTCCTATCCATTTTAACATCACCTACCTCCCAGGTGAAGTGGATTGGTTTTGCCACTGCTTTCCAATCTTGCTTTTGGGATAACACCGATTGTCTTACCTTAGAGAACTGACTCACTCACAGATTGGGCATTCTCCATCCAACTAGAATTAATGTCTGAACTTTCCTTTGTCTGATTTTTATCCCATCTCCATCCTTCCCATGTTATGTATATATTAAAACAAATTTATGATGTTTCATACATATATTTATTTGTAAAAGTCATTCATTATTTCTTACATTTTCATGTTCACTTCCTTATTGTTTGTTTAGTTTCTTTTACTTCCTGTTTGAGTTTTTGTTTGGTTTTACTTCTTGTACTTTTAGTTTTGTTTATTCAGTTTATTTCATTGTGATCTTTGGATAACCGTTTGTTAATAAATTTGGATAATTCTTTTTCTAGCTAACTATTCTTTTTTCCATTGTATGTTTGTTGACAAAGACTTTGGTCGAACAGTCTGTTTTTGTATGTTTATGTGCATTGTTTGTCAAACTTTGCAGTCACTTTATGTGTCCATTCTCAGCTCCATAGAAGTCACTCCTGTATTTACCCCAAGATAGTATGTGCATTATGAGTTGAAGATGGAGGGCAAACAAACACTAAATAACACACGCACACATCAGACGTGTCAGGTGAAAGGTGTATTTTGTGCAGCTTTCAGACAGACTCAGCCACCAACTTCCTTTTCATGAATAATGATGAAGAATAAAATAATGTGGAGATAGTGTGCCTGGTCTGTCATTAATTCTATCAGTGTTCCCAGGTATTTGAGTTTATGAACCAACCTCACCTGATATCTTTACTCAGATATCTGAATGTTACGATGAAAATCAGATGACAAATGATTTATGAAACTCGGTTGTGTTGGTATCAGGGCCTGGCCAGGTTGGAAGTGTGATGGCTGAGGTGTCTTGACCAGATTTTCTTCCACAAAAACTTGTGCTTGTAATCATGTGTTGTATTTTCCTACATACTTGTGGCCAGGTTACATAACTCTCATGAATCTTCATTTCTTCCAGAATGTTAGAGCAGAAGTTACCCGCCCTCCAAAAGGAAAGCCTACAAAACAATATCCTTTGCAACATGTGCTATTATTATTATTATTTTTTGTGTTTCACTTTAGTTTTAGATCACTACCACTGCACACAGATATCTTCGTAATTGCTCTAGTCTCCTCCCTTAGTTGACACAAGGAGAATTTCATCACAGCGCAAGAACTCCGTAGCAATGAGAGGACCCAAATGTGTGTTAATGAGAACCATCTTATTGTGAAGGTCTCTGTGTACAATGTAAGCACCTACAGTGTTGGATGTCAACTAGCATTAGAGAAGTTTGGAGAGTATTATAATGATTGTTGGCATGATTTCCCTGAACTCTCAGCAAGTTAGCCAGCACACCAGACTTTGCTTTCAAGAAAACCCAGGCTAGACTTAACACAGCTCCCAATGCTGAAAGTGGTATGTTCATTTCACTGCTTTTATTGTTGTATTTTTACTCATGTTGTGAGAAAAAACCCAATCTAGACTTAACTAAGCTCCCAACGTTGAAAAAGGTATGATAATTTCACTGCTTCTGTTGTTGTATTTTTACTCATGTTGTGAGAAAAGAACTCAGTATATTGTTACAACTGTAAAATTCATCTTCTGACCTATATTCCATCTTTGAGCACAGGTCCTCAACTAACTCACGCCAAGACTTAACGTCTTTCATAATCTGCTGCAGCTGCCTCGGTGTCTGCTCGTAGGATCAGTCTGTCTCTGATTCTCATCTTGATGTATTTGTACTTTATACTTTACCTGGTGACTGGTTGGACAGTGTAGTTTATACTTTACCTGGTACTGGTTGTACAGTGTCTTTTATACTTTACCTGGTGACTGGTTGGACAGTGTTGTTTATACTTTACCTGGTGACTGGTTGTACAATGTCTTTTAAACTTTACCTGGTGACTGGTTGTACAATGTCTTTTATACTTTAACTGGTGACTGGTTGGACAGTGTAGTTTATACTTTACCTGGTGACTGGTTGTACAATGTCTTTTATACTTTACCTGGTGACTGGTTGTACAATGTCTTTTATACTTTACCTGGTGACTGGGTGGACAGTGTAGTTTATACTTTACCTGGTGACTGGTTGGACAAGTGGACTTTATACTTTATCTAGTGACTGGTTGGACAGTGTGGTTTATACATTACCTGGTGACTGGTTGGACAATGTAGTTTATACTTTACCTGGTGAATGCTGGGACTAGCGGACTGTATACTTTACCTGGTGAATGCTGGGACTAGTGGACTGTATACTTTACCTGGTGAATGCTGGGACTAGCGGACTGTATACTTTACCTGGTGAATGCTGGAACTAGTGGACTGTATACTTTACCTGGTGAATGCTGGGACTAGCGGACTGTATACTTTACCTGGTGAATGCTGGGACTAGTGGACTGTATACTTTACCTGGTGAATGCTGGGACTAGTGTACTTTATACTTACCTGGTGAATGCTGGGACTAGTGGACTGTATACTTTACCTGGTGAATGCTGGGACTAGCGGACTGTATACTTTACCTGGTGAATGCTGGGACTAGCGGACTGTATATTTTACCTGGTGAATGCTGGGACTAGTGTACTTTATACTTACCTGGTGAATGCTGGGACTAGTGGACTGTATACTTTACCTGGTGAATGCTGGGACTAGTGGACTGTATACTTACATGGTGAATGCTGGGACTAGTGGACTGTATACTTTACCTGGTGAATGCTGGGACTAGTGGACTGTATACTTTACCTGGTGAATGCTGGGACTAGCGGACTGTATACTTTACCTGGTGAATGCTGGGACTAGTGTACTTTATACTTACCTGGTGAATGCTGGGACTAGTGGACTGTATACTTTACCTGGTGAATGCTGGGACTAGCGGACTTTATACTTACATGGTGAATGCTGGGACTAGTGGACTGTATACTTTACCTGGTGAATGCTGGGACTAGCGGACTTTACACTTTACCTGGTGAATGCTGGGACTAGTGGACTTTATACTTACATGGTGAATGCTGGGACTAGTGGACTGTATACTTTACCTGGTGAATGCTGGGACTAGTGGACTGTATACTTTACCTGGTGAATGCTGGGACTAGTGGACTGTATACTTTACCTGGTGAATGCTGGGACTAGTGGACAGTATACTTTACCTGGTGAATGCTGGGACTAGCGGACTTTACACTTTACCTGGTGAATGCTGGGACTAGTGGACTTTATACTTACATGGTGAATGCTGGGACTAGTGGACTGTATACTTTACCTGGTGAATGCTGGGACTCAATCAATCAATCATGTGCCATGCCGGAAAGCGTGGGCGGTCATGACTCGCCATTTCATTCGATCACCAGTGTCGTGGATCAGCTCAGTGTTCCTGTCTCGTCCATGCCATGTGGCTAAGCCATCCAGGTATTTTCCTCTTGGTCTTCCTCTTGGTCTGTTCCCCTCGATCTTGCCAGTTGTCACTAAGTTCTCCAATCCATTTCTTCTCATAACATGTCCAAAAATTTTTGACTGTCTACGTCTAATTTCTCTAATCAGTTTACGATGTTCATTTGTCTCCTATAGTACTTGGTCATTGGTTTTTCTGTCTGTCCATGGTATTCTTTGCATTTTCCTCAGAAACCACATTTCTGCAGCCATCAGATGCTTTTCAGCTTGACTGCTCATTGTCCAAGTTTCACACCCATACAAAAGAACAGGCTCTATGTATCCCCTCAACACTCTTTTTCTCGTTTCAATTGACATCTTTTTATTGGTCAGAATGTTTTTCATCTTGCTAAAGGGTACTTTCGCCTTGGCGATTCTTGTTCTAATCTCTTCAAGGCATCTCCCATCAGATGTTATAACTGTTCCAAGATAATTGTACCGATTCACTTGTTGAAGAATATTTCCATTTACTTGTATATTACATTATATTATTCTGGGACTAGTGGACTGTAAACTTTACCTGGTGAATGCTGGGACTAGTGTACTTTATACTTACATGGTGAATGCTGGGACTAGTGGACTGTATACTTTACCTGGTGAATGCTGGGACTAGTGGACTGTATACTTTACCTGGTGAATGCTGGGACTAGTGGACTGTATACTTTACCTGGTGAATGCTGGGACTAGTGGACTGTAAACTTTACCTGGTGAATGCTGGGACTAGTGTACTTTATACTTACATGGTGAATGCTGGGACTAGTGGACTGTATACTTTACCTGGTGAATGCTGGGACTAGTGGACTGTATACTTTACCTGGTGAATGCTGGGACTAGTGGACTGTATACTTTACCTGGTGAATGCTGGGACTAGCGGACTTTATACTTACATGGTGAATGCTGGGACTAGTGGACTGTATACTTTACCTGGTGAATGCTGGGACTAGTGGACTGTAAACTTTACCTGGTGAATGCTGGGACTAGTGTACTTTATACTTACATGGTGAATGCTGGGACTAGCGGACTGTATACTTTACCTGGTGAATGCTGGGACTAGTGTACTTTATACTTTACCTGGTGAATGCTGGGTCTAGTGGACTTTACACTTTACCTGGTGAATGCTGGGACTAGTGGACTGTATACTTTACCTGGTGAATGCTGGGACTAGTGGACTTTATACTTTACCTGGTGAATGCTGGGACTAGTGGACTTTATACTTACATGGTGAATGCTGGGACTAGTGGACTGTATACTTTACCTGGTGAATGCTGGGACTAGTGGACTGTATACTTTACCTGGTGAATGCTGGGACTAGTGGACTGTATACTTTACCTGGTGAATGCTGGGACTAGCGGACTTTATACTTACATGGTGAATGCTGGGACTAGCGGACTGTATACTTTACCTGGTGAATGCTGGGACTAGCGGACTGTATACTTTACCTGGTGAATGCTGGGACTAGTGTACTTTATACTTACCTGGTGAATGCTGGGACTAGTGGACTGTATACTTTACCTGGTGAATGCTGGGACTAGTGGACTGTATACTTACATGGTGAATGCTGGGACTAGTGGACTGTATACTTTACCTGGTGAATGCTGGGACTAGTGGACTGTATACTTTACCTGGTGAATGCTGGGACTAGCGGACTGTATACTTTACCTGGTGAATGCTGGGACTAGTGTACTTTATACTTACCTGGTGAATGCTGGGACTAGTGGACTGTATACTTTACCTGGTGAATGCTGGGACTAGCGGACTTTATACTTACATGGTGAATGCTGGGACTAGTGGACTGTATACTTTACCTGGTGAATGCTGGGACTAGCGGACTTTACACTTTACCTGGTGAATGCTGGGACTAGTGGACTTTATACTTACATGGTGAATGCTGGGACTAGTGGACTGTATACTTTACCTGGTGAATGCTGGGACTAGTGGACAGTATACTTTACCTGGTGAATGCTGGGACTAGCGGACTTTACACTTTACCTGGTGAATGCTGGGACTAGTGGACTTTATACTTACATGGTGAATGCTGGGACTAGTGGACTGTATACTTTACCTGGTGAATGCTGGGACTCAATCAATCAATCATGTGCCATGCCGGAAAGCGTGGGCGGTCATGACTCGCCATTTCACTCGATCACCAGTGTCGTGGATCAGCTCAGTGTTCCTGTCTCGTCCATGCCATGTGGCTAAGCCATCCAGGTATTTTCCTCTTGGTCTTCCTCTTGGTCTGTTCCCCTCGATCTTGCCAGTTGTCACTAAGTTCTCCAATCCATTTCTTCTCATAACATGTCCAAAAATTTTTGACTGTCTACGTCTAATTTCTCTAATCAGTTTACGATGTTCATTTGTCTCCTATAGTACTTGGTCATTGGTTTTTCTGTCTGTCCATGGTATTCTTTGCATTTTCCTCAGAAACCACATTTCTGCAGCCATCAGATGCTTTTCAGCTTGACTGCTCATTGTCCAAGTTTCACACCCATACAAAAGAACAGGCTCTATGTATCCCCTCAACACTCTTTTTCTCGTTTCAATTGACATCTTTTTATTGGTCAGAATGTTTTTCATCTTGCTAAAGGCTACTTTCGCCTTGGCGATTCTTGTTCTAATCTCTTCAAGGCATCTCCCATCAGATGTTATAACTGTTCCAAGATAATTGTACCGATTCACTTGTTGAAGAATATTTCCATTTACTTGTATATTACATTATATTATTCTGGGACTAGTGGACTGTAAACTTTACCTGGTGAATGCTGGGACTAGTGTACTTTATACTTACATGGTGAATGCTGGGACTAGTGGACTGTATACTTTACCTGGTGAATGCTGGGACTAGTGGACTGTATACTTTACCTGGTGAATGCTGGGACTAGTGGACTGTATACTTTACCTGGTGAATGCTGGGACTAGTGGACTGTAAACTTTACCTGGTGAATGCTGGGACTAGTGTACTTTATACTTACATGGTGAATGCTGGGACTAGTGGACTGTATACTTTACCTGGTGAATGCTGGGACTAGTGGACTGTATACTTTACCTGGTGAATGCTGGGACTAGTGGACTGTATACTTTACCTGGTGAATGCTGGGACTAGCGGACTTTATACTTACATGGTGAATGCTGGGACTAGTGGACTGTATACTTTACCTGGTGAATGCTGGGACTAGTGGACTGTAAACTTTACCTGGTGAATGCTGGGACTAGTGTACTTTATACTTACATGGTGAATGCTGGGACTAGCGGACTGTATACTTTACCTGGTGAATGCTGGGACTAGTGTACTTTATACTTTACCTGGTGAATGCTGGGTCTAGTGGACTTTACACTTTACCTGGTGAATGCTGGGACTAGTGGACTGTATACTTTACCTGGTGAATGCTGGGACTAGTGGACTTTATACTTTACCTGGTGAATGCTGGGACTAGTGGACTTTATACTTTAGCTGGTGAATGCTGGGACTAGTGGACTGTATACTTTACCTGGTGAATGCTGGGACTAATGGACAGTATACTTTACCTGTTGACTGGTTGGACAAGTGGAAATTATACTTAACCTGGTGACTGGTTGGACTAGCAGACTTTATAGTTCAGCCTTTGAAAACTCCCATGACTGGCACCAGCGAAGGTATAAATGATGTAGCAATATTTGTTTAGTTTCTGTGTGACCTTTAACTGTGTGCCGATTATTTTCATCTGATGGCTATGATGCAGTTTCTGTGTGTCATTGTCTATTTTAAAACATGTGGTTTATGGACATTAACATTAGTGTAAAAAGGTAATAGACAAAACATGACCAAATTTTGTAAATCTGACAGTGTGTCGATGTCTTTGTCCGCAGACGACGATGAAGACAGTGAGTACCTGGATCGCTCGGCCGAGATCAGTGAGATTGATGAAAGACTAGACCGCTTGCAGCAGTTAATGAAGGCCACTATGCCATGACCTGTCGTCTAATCTCTAGAGATTTCACTCAGTAGACACTTATTGACAGCTACTGTCCTGAGTCAAGCTCAAGCTGTGCATTTGTTGCAGACAGTTTTAGCAAACGTAGGGAATTAATTTATTGTATGATGATCATTGAGTGGTTACAGCATGGATGATTGAAATACAGTCATTACAATTCTGACATTGCCAGATGTCGCCTGATGTCATATGTCAGTGTAGGAGCTGGCAGGCACAAATGTATAAAGTATAGAGGTTTGATAATGCTAGACAATGATGCTACTGAAAATATGTGGGCATTTGAGTAGAATGACTATAGTCCAGATGATAAATTATCTTGATTATAGTAAGACATTGGTTATAGACGTGGTTGTTTGACTCTTTTGACCACAACTCTGGTGATCGAGTGAGATGGCAGAACATGACCGCCCACGCTTACCGGCATGGCACATGATGGATGGATGTTTGAATATAGTAAGAGATTGATTATAGTCATAGTTGTTTGATTGGCCAACAGTCAAGTAAAAACTGCTTATGAATCATTGAGGCTGGTTAATTGATGTCCACTCTGTGGCCTGTATTCATTCCTTGGATTTCTCTCTTGAGAATTGGGAACAATTAATCAGTTATTTAAATAATTCAAACATCAAGCCTGAACACAGCAGACACTAGACAGGTTCTTCTTCTTGTGTGTACACACCCTCAAATGTCACGATCACGCAGTCCTTTATAAGTTCCACCATATAGAGGTATTTGAGGTATAGTGTTGCTGAAACATGACAGCATCCAGCTCCATGTACAAGCTGTGTAGGTTGGCTATGTAAGCTGACAGTTTTGTTTCTCGCCAGCTGCTGTGCAGAGTTTGTACGCAGGTTGTTGTAGCTGGTGTTAGCTTTGTGTTCTTGGTAGCTTACTGTGAGCAGGATGTCATGATCTGATGCGACTGGCTGTACAGGACTCATTTAAACTTTTGCTTATTTGTTTGTTTTTAAATTACAAGTCTGTTTTTCCCCTGGAGAGTTTATGTATGTATACGTGATTAGATTTGACAATGTATGGTGTGAATGAGTATTCGTGTACATACATTTCTGGTAAATTTTCTTGCTTTATGTAAATAAACATTTTATAAGCCCTTTTACTGGTGCATTTTATAAAGATTAGTTGGGCTACTGTTGTTGAACTCTTGTGCTGTTCTTGGTAGAATGTTGGGCTGCTTTTGTTGGTTTCTTGTGCTGTTCTTGGTAGAATGTTGGGCTGCTGTTGTTGGTTTCTTGTACTGTTCACTGTAGAATACCCTGCTGCTGTTGTTGGATTCTTGTGCTGTTCTTGGTAGAATTCTGGGCTTGGACTTGTGTGCTGAACTTGGTAGAATGCTGGACTGCTGTTGGACTTCTGTGCTTTTCTTGGTAGAATGCTGTGCTGCTGTTCTTGGTCTCTTATGCTGTTGTTTGTTGAATGCTGTGCTGCTGCTGTTGTACTTGCATGCTGTTTTTGTAGAATGCTGTGCTGCTATTGTGTGATTTGTATGCTGTTGTTGGTAGGATGCTATTCGTTGTAGAATGCAGTGCTGCTGTTGGACTGCCATGCTTTTATTAGATGACTGTGCTACTGCTGTTGTTGAATTGTCACGTGGTAGTTAGTCTACAGTGCAAACAAACTCATGTCATAACCCACTCCTACCACTGTCTCCACTGTACAGTAGTAGTGGAGCATGCATGCCCACCACAGTTTTGGTGGTCAGACAGCTAATAAAGCATTTCCCAAGCCAGGCAGGAGCAATGGCTAGAGAAAGCCTTCCCATAAGACATGCCATAGAGAAAGCTAATCCACACGCAAGATTCAGTCCAGCACTACTAGAAGTGTGTGAATGGACTACGCTTGAATTTAAAACGAGCGAGTGCAAAAAAAAAAGACATGCCTGTCAATGTTGATGCACACGACCAGAAACCTGGTATAACTGCAAAGTAATTTGCTTTATCATGTTTCACTTTATGATGGGGTAACAACTCTTGAAAGTTATAAATACAAAGTCGATAGAAAGAAAGCTCCGCAGCAGGAAGCTGCGATGTGATAAGGTCATCATATTTTGCAGGCCTGAATGAACAGAAGAACAGGTGGTCAATCTTTTTCTCACGTCAGCGGGCGATGGATGATGAACATTATCAGTGTAGCACATTATCAACCACATTAACACGCCCGCTAATGTAGATAAATACAAAGTCATTTATGTCCTAAATGATTGAGTACATGCGAAAAGATGTTTTGTGTGTGTAGTTTATGTAGTTAAAGTATACAGTACAGACCTGATAAGGCAAACTCACCTAGGACCCAAGAAATATTTCTTCTTATCAGAAATTCCTCTTATAGAGATAGGAGACAAAGAATAAAAAGTGCCGGGGATAAATCAGTTGTTCTTGACAACACAAATTTGCCACATCCAAGATCACCTTCAGCGGTTTGCACTGTATGTGTGGGTCTCTGATTGTGTTGAACTTGAGCGTAGTCCACACATGTGCTAAAAGTTGTGAGTGCATTGGACTGATTTTGTGTGAGGGTAAGTTTTCTCTTTTACCAGTGCCCCCCACCAACTGGTGAACCCACTCCGACTTCTGAGGTGTGTCAAAGTATGTTGATGTGAGTTGAGCTAAAAACCGACATCAATGCACTCAGGACATTCCCACATACACACTACACCCTCTTTTAACAGCCAGCGAAGAGTCATACTGCTAATCATTCCAACTGTCATCTGATTGAAAGTTCTCCTGATCTTCCCTTTCAGTTTTGAGATCCCCTGCCATATCATTCTCTCCAAATATAGGTTCTCAGTCTGTTCCACCACTTTCTCCACCTGGTACCATAGACGCCTGACCACCGCTCCCTCGTCCATGGGTAATCTACCATCGAGAGGTGCATTCTCTGTCAGCCTATCAGCCCATTCATTCCCCCACATTCCCACATGACCAGGGCAGAAAATCCATACAATTCTCACAATCTGAGACCTCTGAAGTGAGGCAAGCATGAAACATTCCTTTCTCCACCTTACTAATCATATTCTACAAGTTTGTAATGAATACAATGTGTGTTGCAGCGGTCATCTCCAACCGTAGGAAGGATGTTACTGCTTCCACCTCCATTCTCATGCTGGAAGTTGTAGTTGTTGGTGTGAACTGTGGACACGCAATATCCATTGTGAGAAACGTGTCCAGTGTTGGTGAAGTGTGAACCTTGTGTGAGTCAAGTGTGAATCTTGTGTGAAACTCATTCATGTGAGTGAGTCAAATCTGAATCTTGTATGAGTTAGTCAAGTGTGAATCTTGTGTGAGTGGATAGCAAATCACAATGATGGGGACCTGTCTTGAACTTCAGTGTGACAAGAAGTTATTTTTTGAGTGAACCACTGATATTTAAGGTGTATATATATAAATATTTTTGTAACTCAAATATCAAACACCCCCCAAATTCCACCAAAAAAACCCACAAAAGTATAACAATATGTTGAATGATATATATATATTCATGTTAATGCTAACCCGATTTTCATATTCATAAATGTATGCACAGATATATCCTCATACTGGACTCTCAGAAATAACAGATACACTGCTAAATGCACATACTGAAATAACAGATACACTGCTGAATGCAAATATACTGAAATAACAGATACACTGCTAAATGCACATATGCAGAAATACACTGCTGAAGCAAATATTCTTAAATGCAATGCTGAATGCAAATATACTGAAATACATAGATACACTGCTAAATGCAAATATACTGAAATAACAGATACACTGCTAAATGCAAATATAATGAAATACACTGCTTAACGCAATTATACTGAAATACAAAAATACACTGAAATACATGGCTGAACTCAAATACTCTGAAATACACCGATACACTGAAATACACGGCTGAATGCAAATATTCTGAAATGCAGATACACTGCTAAATGCATAAATACTGAAATAAGATTTGCTGAGATATCATTGCTGAAATGCGTATACAGTGAAATATGCATACATAATAAGGCATGCAGATATATAACAATATTCTTAAGTATAAAGATGCGATGACACACCAAGATATAAATATGCCAGGATATGTTAAAAGTGTGGCATCTGTATTTTTATTCAAGTGGGAATTGCCAGCATGTAGGCGGAGGATCTCTTTACAGAGACAATGAGCAAATCCTACGAAAACCGCTAACTGTTTAGAGAAATTAGACATAGACAGTCAACATATTTTGGGCACTTTATGAGAAAAAATAAACTAATGAACTTGGAGACAACTGGCAAAATTGAGGGGAAAAGAACAATGGAGAGGCAGAGAAGTAAATATTTGGATGGCGTGGCCACATGGCATGGTCGAGGCAAGAAAACTCAGTTGACCCATGACTCTAGTGATCGTATGCGATGGCAAAACATGACCTCCCATGTTTATGGCACATGATGATGATGATACATAGTAACTTGAAAGAGACATTTTGTTCTATAGGCTACCTGTCCTTTTGTCCTATCTGTGCTTAGTTTTTCTTCCTACCTGTCCTCTGTATATATGTACTTAGCATGTCCTAAGTGTCCTGTGCCCTACCCGTACTTATCCTGTCCTGTCTATCCTTTGCCTTACTTGTTCTTATCTATTCTTTGCCCTTATTGTACTTATCCTGTCCTTTCTGTACTTTGCTCTAACTGTATTTATCTTGTCCTATCTGTTCTTTGCCGTAACTGTACTTATCCTGTCCTTTCTGTACTTTGCTCTAACTGTATTTATCTTGTCCTATCTGTTCTTTGCCGTAACTGTACTCATCCTATCATGTCTGTACTTTGCCCTACTTGTACTCACCCTGTCCTATCTGTACCTTGTCCTATGTATACTTAGTCTGTACATTGCACTATCTGTACAGTGTATCCCACTTGCATCTAGTCTGTAATAATACAAACCCCAGTACATTACTCATTCTTCTACTGCAGGGAGTGTGTCTCCCTTAGCCAACCAACCAACCAATAACCAAATAACCAACCAATGCCATATCAATAGCTAATAC
This sequence comes from Cepaea hortensis, assembly GCA_963921405.1. Classification (NCBI taxonomy): domain Eukaryota; kingdom Metazoa; phylum Mollusca; class Gastropoda; order Stylommatophora; family Helicidae; genus Cepaea; species Cepaea hortensis. The sequence continues at coordinate 8,775,335 of OY992881.1, forward strand.
TAGTAAGTTATGTATTCATGATTTTTGCACATTTCCCATGCACTTATAATACATTTATTGATACTGTTGTTGTCCAAGATTAGCCTATGATCTATGAAAAAAATAATATATGAAAGGAGAGAGACAAGAAGGGCAGAATGTTCGACAGGCCTGCGTGCCCAATTCTTAACCTTTTGAAAATAAATTTGCTCTGTCTTGTCTACATTGAGGCGTGATGACGGGATGAGAAGAACAAATAGATGAAAAAATGAAAGCAATGAAGAGAAAATAAAAATTTGAAAAAATGTTCCTACTTACCTGGGAATCCAAACGTGTCTCCGATACATGTTCGGATTCCCAGGTGAGTAGGAACATTCTTTTCAAATTTTTATTTTTTTTTCATTGCTTTCATTTTTTCATCTTTTTGTTCTTTTCATCCCGTCGTCATGCCTCAATGAAGTTACTGGAGGGTCTTCTCCGTGGCTATGTGTTGCGTTTTGTGTGTATTTGCTGATGAAGGCTAGTCGCCGCAACGTCCTGTATGTGTCGTAATTCTGTTATGTAAAGCTGCACTACTTTGTGTCATTTTATATTGTTTACATTTTCACAGCTTTACCGCAGTTCCACCAAATTTTATTCATATTTTTCTGTCTTGTCTGGATGTTGTCCTATCTGTACTTAGTCTGTTAATCTGATCGTTGCAGAATGTGTCAACCAGTACCAATGTGCCTCGGCACCACTTGGTTCAGGCCTATATGTGAATATATTTAAGTAAATGACCAATATATGATGTATTTATGTAAATTACCAGTGGCCAGCTGGTTTACACGCATCTATACTGTCCTCTACCATGATCCTTCCTGCCTGTGCTAAACTGGATTCCTGACTCCACCATTCAAAGCTGCATATGCTCATCAATTTGTGTTGCCCAGCCAAACCAGAAATCAGTTATAGAACGTAAAAGAGAGGCTCAAACTCAGTGTTGCTCATGGAGGTGTCCTGGAGGCGAGCTAATAGGTCCTCTCATTTCCATGTACACCAGAATGGCCTGGACAGTAGAACCACTTCATCTCTTGTAGAGATGATGACTGAGTGTGTCAACCATCCTGTCAAAAATATCTGAACTGAACCTTCCAGAACATTGACTGAGAGTCAGTTGCAATGAATGCCTCCATCGAATGGAATCTCAAAAAGACATCTCAGAGCTGCAGTGACCACCTCCACTCTCATGCTGGATGTTGTGCTTAAATATGCTCCACTCTGCTGAACTATAATCTTGCCCCTCCATCTAGCTTTGAAGTCCCACCGGATCTTTCACCTTGTTGCACTAATCCATTGGTAAATGCTATTACATCTTCCTCCCCAACGATATCCTCTATTAGCTGCCGCATTTCCAACTCTGCTGTCTCAATGCACCACTCCCTATTTTACCTACCAAAAGTTATGTAGACTTGACAATATTTGTCCCTCTCTGTACATGAAGGAATCCATTCCGCTCAGCCAGGCATATCATAGACCAGGATCACTTTTGTGATTGTCGGTCAGGCATATCATAGACCAGGATTACTTTTGTGATTGTCTTATCTACCTGCCATCGTAATCTACAAAATTCATTAAGTCTTGCTGTCAGTCATGTTCCTACGTAGGCGATGTCTTATATCATTTGTGATCCTGAAATAAGTCTTAGGTGTGTCTGGAGCTGACTGAGTCAAATCATGTACCACATTGTGTTTATGGGAGTATCTCTCGTGCAGCCAGCACTTTTCTCATTCATTCACAAAGTATTGGAGCTGTGGTGGTGAAGCGACTGAATGCTTCCCTGCCAGTGGTCAATGGTTTGAACCTTAATAGTGCCGATACAAATTGTAAAAACTGACCTCGACCCCCAGGTCAAGCCCCTACGGTTTCAGGAACTCTTAAGAAGTCAAGGTGCTGGTGTGATACTGACCACACCCACCCAGTGTTGATTGGTTTACAGAAATACGGGGCTAGCACGTCATGTCTGCGCACCTGAAGACATGTGAAAGGGTGCTGGACTGTCTCACAGGGTCCTGGACTGTCTCACAGGGTGCTGGATTGTCTCACAGGGTCCTGGACTGTCTCACAGGGTGCTGGACTGTCTCACAGGGTGCTGGACTGTCTCACAGGGTGCTGGACTGTCTCACAGGGTCCTGGACTGTCTCACAGGGTGCTGGACTGTTTCACAGGGCGTGCTCAGATATTTCAGCCTGTCATCTCCACCAACAGTCCCCCCGTAGAAGCACACATCACGCAGGTTGACTGGACTGTCTCAAAGAGTCTGCTCAGATATTTCAGCCTGTCACCTCCACCAACAGTCTCCCTGTAGAATCACACAGGTTGGCTGGACTGTCTCACAGGGTGCTGGACTGTCTCACAGGGCGTGCTCAGATATTTCAGCCTGTCATCTCCACCAACAGTCCCCCCGTAGAAGCACACATCACGCAGGTTGACTGGACTGTCTCAAAGAGTCTGCTCAGATATTTCAGCCTGTCACCTCCACCAACAGTCTCCCTGTAGAAGCACACATCATACAGGTTGGCTGGACTGTCTCACAGGGTGCTGGACTGTCTTACAGGGCGTGCTCAGATATTTCAGCCTGTCATCTCCACCAACAGTCCCCCTGTAGAAGCACACATCACGCAGGTTGACTGGACTGTCTCAAAGAGTCTGCTCAGATATTTCAGCCTGTCACCTCCACCAACAGTCTCCCTGTAGAATCACACAGGTTGGCTGGACTGTCTCACAGGGTGCTGGACTGTCTCACAGGGTGCTGGACTGTCTCACAGGGCGTGCTCAGATATTTCAGCCTGTCATCTCCACCAACAGTCTCCCTGTAGAAGCACACATCACACAGGTTGGCTGGACTGTCTCACAGGGTCCTGAACTGTCTCACAGGGTGCTGGACTGTCTCACAGGGCGTGCTCAGATATTTCAGCCTGTCATCTCCACCAACAGTCTCCCTGTAGAAGCACACATCACACAGGTTGGCTGGACTGTCTCACAGGGTGCTGGACTGTCTCACAGGGTCCTGAACTGTCTCACAGGGTGCTGGACTGTCTCACAGGGCGTGCTCAGATATTTCAGCCTGTCATCTCCACCAACAGTCTCCCTGTAGAAGCACAAATCACACAGGTTGGCTGGACTGTCTCACAGGGTGCTGGACTGTCTCACAGGGTCCTGAACTGTCTCACAGGGTGCTGGACTGTCTCACAGGGCGTGCTCAGATATTTCAGCCTGTCATCTCCACCAACAGTCTCCCTGTAGAAGCACACATCACGCAGGTTGGCTTCTACCCTGGTGTTATTCAAGGGCACCACACCAGACATGCCTGATCAGGCTTCCCCTGGGAGCTGGTCTCCTCTCATCACTGAGAGATTTCATGTATGCCTGCATGCCTCTGCCCACTTCTTTCCAAGTGAGGAGTCTTGTAAGTGAAGATATTATCAGCATATACTAGAGTGTGTGCTGGTCTATGTTATAAGAATAAGGGGAACTGCAGTAAAGCTTAAAAAGGCAATGAATGAATCACCAAAAAATGAGAAGTAGATTGTGAGCTTTAATATAACACAATTACAAAATACAAAATGGATGTTGCGGCTAAAGCCTTCATCAGCACAGAACAAACAAACACAAAAAGACATACAAGTACATGAAAAACACTACATAAAAATACAGAGGTTACTTATCTGAATCCTGGTTTGGTAGAATGCCTTCTGCATTCAAGTATAACTCTACCAGTCTCACCTGGAAACTAAACCATACAGAGCAGCACAATAAAGAACTTCATGCAGACACAGAAATACTGAAGCTGGGAATGAGTTAATACAACTTTTATATCAACAAGCTCAAGCTCTTTGCTGAAAATTGATGTGGCGCCATTTTAACATGTACAACGAAAATACTACTTTTATGGTAATTTAAGGTTACCTTCTCCATTCACCCACCTTCGTGGGTTGGCCACCCACTTCACCTCTTGGCCATCCTCTTAACTCAACCACCCTCCTGTCAATTCCACCTACTCCACTCTGCCACCCACACTCCCCACTCAGCTACTAACTTAATTCTCTCTTGGCTCACACATTCACTCTACTTGACCGCCCACTTCACATACCCCTCCTCCCCACTCATCTACCCATTTAATTCATTCACTCACTCTTGGCTCACCTGTCCATTCTACTTGGCCACACATCTTAAACAGTAAATTATTGGAGATGATGCTTCTATTGTCTTCAGTAATCCAACTATACATATTTAATGCACACAGCTGTGGAACAATTGCTCTCATATCAAACATGACCACACATACTGAACTCACACAGCTGTGGAACAATTGCTCTCATATCAAACATAACCACACATACTGAACTCACACAGCTGCAGAACAATTGCTCTCATATTAAACGTAAGCACATATACTGAACTCACACAGCTGCAGAACAATTGCTCTCATATTAAACGTAAGCACATATACTGAACTCACACAGATACAGAACAATTGCTCTCATATCAAACATAACCACACATACTGAACTCACACAGCTGTGGAACAATTGCTCCGTTACCAAACCTGACTATACACTGACTCCATAAAGCTGAAGAACAACTGCTATGATACCAAAAATATCTAACTTCAAGTCTATGTCAGCAGCACTGGAAATGTTTATTATGTCAAAACAAAATCAAATATTCATAAATAGAAAAGTAAAGAGCAAGGACTGACAACCACGCAGGGGTCAGAGATGAGGTAGTAGAGGATACAGCCCAACAGGCTGCCCCATTTTTGGTGTACAGCTCATCATACGCAGTGATACTGATTATAAAGCAAAACCAAAACACACAGATATCTCATCATACACAATGATATTGATTATACAAGAAAACCAAAACACACAGATATCTCATCATACACAATGATATTGATTATAAAAGAAAACCAAAACACAAATATCTCATCATATACAATGATATTGATCATAAAATAAAACCAAAACACAAATATCTCATCATACACAATGATACTGATTATAAAAGAACACAGATATCTCATCATCTGAGAGAAGCATCCGTTGATCTGTTTATATGTAACAAATCTGGGATTTTATAAATAAGTGTTAAAAGTTATGACAAAGTGCTAGCTGTGAGAAGTGACCTCACAATAACACTTGTCTGTGCCTAGTCCAGAAGCAGACCGTCCGTACTTGTTATAATAAGAAAAACATATAATCTGGTCACATTAAACAACACACAATAATTCCTTATTGAAAAAAATACTTCATGCAACATCTTTGGTGACACAAGAAAACTAATTTGTTTTTAGGTGTCAGAAGAGTTAAAATGTGTGTATAAAGAAACAGTTGAAAGCATTTAAATAGAGCAAAATTGATCTTGGTATAAAGTGTTAAGCCAAGACAGTCTGTCACAGAATGTCGGTCAATAACAGGAATGCAAATGGAATGTGCCAGATACATGGACTGCATACAAGAGACCAGAAATGCAGTTTTTGAATGATCCACTGAAAACTATTTGGTAAAAAATACCTCTATCATCTATCTACCTGCCTGACTACCCAGTTACCTACCCACCCTTTCAAAAAGTGTGCCAAGTTACCTGTGGCCATTGTTTAAATATAATGCCAGACACAGCAAACACCTGAACATATTGGATATCCTAAAGTGTAGGAGAGACATATAAAACAAGCTTAGCATCCTTCACAGCTCACCTATGGGACAATCTTCCACAGTAAACCAAAGACACCACCAATCCCATACATAAAATAGTGCACTATTGGTACAGAGTACATGCCACCTTAAAACATCCCGAATGACAGGAACCTAGTGAGTTCATGTCAGAGTTGAGTGTGCCCCACGCTTTCAAGCAGATTGCATGCATCGACTGAATGGAAGAAGTGACTGTCTTAGGAACAGGTCGGATTAAAAAGCCTCTAATATAATAAACATCTTTCTATACTAACCCTCCTTCTATCTTGTTCTACAGAAAATTTCTCTTAGTCTTATTACAAATACAATAATAATAATTACTATTAATTAGACATGCAGTAATGGTTTTTTGCATATTTTCTACAAGTTTCTATAAGTTTATAATGCATATATTATTATTATTATTTAAGATTAACAGAATAAGAAATGTTTGCATGAAATTATGCATGAAAGGTCATTGATAAGACGTGTAGAATGTTAGAGGGGCCTTCTTACAAAATTCCTAACCCACTGAAAATAAAGTTCTAACAACTTACCTGCCTGTCCACCTACCTGCTTACACACATATTTATGTACGAGGGGAAGTCAATAAGTAAGTCACAAATGGCTGTAGAAAATAACTAAATATGATAACAACATGAAACCAGTTTATTTTTATACATACATTTTCCGTTTATTTCTCAACATAATTTCCACCAACATTGATGCACTTATCCCATCGTTTTATCAGTCCCCCCAAACCAGCTGCATAGAACTTCATGCTCTGTTTTCTAAACCACGTTTTCACTTCACATTCAACTTTGGCATCATTTGTGAAATGTCTCCCGCCAAGGTGGGTTTTCAGTGGACCAAAACGGTGGAAATCGCTAGGGGCTAAGTTGGAGCTGTCAGGTGGATGTTACAGAACTTCCCACCTTAGTTGGTAAATTTTCTCCTGGGTTAATCGAGCCGTATGTGGTCTGGCATTGTCATGAAGAAACAACACTCCTCTAGTCAGCAGTCCTAGACGTTTTCTTCGAATTGCATCATGAAACATCAATAGAACTTCACAGTATGATTCAGAATTCACATTGTCACCTTTCTTCTTGAAATTGGTTAAAAGCACACCTTGACAATCCCAGAACACTGTCAGTTTAACCTTCCCTGCTGATAGCGTAACCTTGATCAGATTTCATCAACAATTTTATGTCCTTGAGAAAATTTTTCTACCCAGTTATGCATCGCTTTACGGGACAAACATTTGTCAGCATAAACGGGAAGCATTTCCTTATGAATGTCCTTTGCAGGCAGTCCTTTTGCCCACAAAGAATGCACAACAGCAAGTTGCTCTTTTGTTGTACACTCCATAAGTACAGTTGCCACTTTGTTTATGCGCATGAGACACCTAGCGCCACCTGACGAACGGGAATATAAAGTTCGATGTTGCTGTCACCTAATGACACCTGTAGAAAACAACAACTACATTTACCAGCCATCCCACAGAACTGTGTGACTTACTTATTGACTCGCCTTCATATATATATATATATATGACCAGATGACACGACTAGATGATATAAACACCAGTATTTAAACCAACTAACCCAATGATCATTCATGTAATACTGGGGCCTCAAAGGGGATGTCAAGAAACACTGTAAACCTTCTGTTCATGACATAAAAGGCATCTAATGAGGGTTGGTCTGGGACTGGCTATCTCACCCCACAGAAAACAATCAGTCAATATCAAACCAACCATGAATTGGCTACAAAGGACTTGGCATGCATGGTTGGGGACCTATACACAATTAGGAGTCTTGTGGGCAAAAGAACAGAATAAGAAACCAATGATGCATATCCATCCATCATGTGCCATGCCGATAAGCATGGGCGGTAATGTTTTGCCATCTCACTCGATCACCAGAGTTGTGGATCAGCTCCGTGTTCATGTCTTGACCAAGCCATCCAGGTATTTACTTCTCGGTCTTCCCCTTGGTCTCTTCCCTTCGATCTTGCCAGTTGTCACTAAGTTCTCCAAGTCATTTCTTCTCATAACATGTCCAAACAATTTTGACTGTCTACGTCTAATGACTCTAATCAGTTTACGATCTTCATTTGTTTCTTGAAGGACTTGTTCATTGGTTTTTCTGTCTGTCCATGGTATTCTTTGCATTTTCCTCAGAAACCACATTTTCACAGCCATCAGATGTTTTACAGCTTGACTGCTCATTGTCCACACTTCACATCCATACAAAAGTACAGGTTCTATGTAGCACTTCAACACTGTTTTTCTCATTTCATTTGAAATCTTTTTATTGGTCAGTATGTTTTTCATCTTGCAAAAGGCTACCTTCGCAATGGCAATTCTTGTTCTAATCTCTTCAAGGTATCTCCCATCAGATGTTATGACTGTTCCGAGATAACTGTACTGATTCACTTGCTTAAGAATATGCCCATTTACTCATATATCACATTGTGGTATTTCCTTCTTTCCAGTGACAACCATAATCTGTCTTCTTACTATTCAACTCTAACCCTAGTTGTTCACTGTGTGCAACAACCGCATCTACTAAATGTTGCAGGTATAAATATAGGAAAAGAGGGAACAGGGGAGAGGACAACAGGAAAGAGAGCGACAGAGAGAAAAAGAAAGAGAGGTACACTGTATATTTATATGTAGTTATAACGTGAATAGATTTAAGGCAAAAAATGTAACATAAATAATTTCTTAGCTTTAAAAATTTTATAAAAATATCAAAAGGAAACAGTTTATTTGATTACTATGTCACTCAGCTATGATCAATTTCGTAATATAAACTGTTACAATTTTCAAAATTCCAAACTGGCAATAAGCAATATTAAGAAATACAATTAATTAAAGCTTAAATAACCAGACAAACAAAAGATCAAACCCAACAACTGACAAGATAAATAAATTAAATAAAGCAAAACTGTTTACAACAATAAAAAAGCAAATGCATCAGTTGTAACGGATAAGTATATGAGTATCACATTTCAGATCTGTCTGTTTATTGTCTGTTTGTTTAGACATGCTCAGACCTGGCTGAGTTCTCACAACACATTCTCACAATAAAGCAACTATCACATGATCTTCACAGCTGGTTCAATGAAACCTGACAACACAACAGTGCACTTCCTGTATCAGCCATTGCTGTAAGACTCGTATTCGGACAGCAACGACTGGATCTCATTCTGGGACTTCATGTCCTGTGAAAAAAACAATCGTGGTTTATTTTTAAAAAATATACAGCCTTTGTGGTCATACATTATAAAACATAGACATATACAAACATATAACAAAGGATGCACGTTATATTCCATATCATATTTAGATAACAAATAGAGTGAGAGGTGTGACCAGACAAGAACACTATGCAGGAAGCCACAGAAGATTAATAATCTAATACAGAACAGTGATGCATAATTTCTCCAGATCTTTTTTCTCTATACAATGACAATAATATGAGAAATTTAGAGGATATGAGAGGAATTACCATTGGGGATATAACATCAATAACATAAGATATACAGATACCGAAGAGATACAGAGGAGCAGCTGGCCAAGTGGCTAGAATGCCAGATTCTCCTTTGGGAGACCTGGGTTTGAATCCGCGGTAAGGGGTGGAGATATTTTCTGTCGGGGGCAAAAAGAAAACTCCAACCTGCACAGTTTGCGGCGACTGCACTAGCCAGGCGGCCTTAATTCCTCAGGCTCAAGACCCCCCATCCCCCCCCCCCCCCCACACACACACACACACACCGCAAGATACTATTGGCAGTAAATGACAGTTTATATAGATACCCAGGTTTCTCCCTATAGTAACATATAAAGGCAGGAAATCAGACCCCTTCCAAATAACATCTGGCTTGAAACAGGGTGATGCACTATCGCCGCTACTCTTCAATCTGGCTCTAGAGAAAGTTGTAAGGAAGGTAAAGGAGGAATGTGATATTGGAGGAACATCCAAGCTGCTTGGTTATGCAGATGATATAGATATTATAGGGCAAAGTGAACAAAAGACATTGGAAATATTGACTCACTTAAAGGAAAAAGCCCAACAGATGGGGCTGGTTATCAACCAAGATAAGACAGAATATATGGTAATTTCAAGAGACGGAATGGCTAGAAACTCTGGCCACATACAAATAGATAATATGACCATTAAAAGAACGGAAACATACAAATACCTGGGTACGATCTTCAACTGCTCCAACATCATAAGGGAAGAAATACAAACTAGAATCAACTCTGGAAATAAGATATACTATGCACTACAACATCTACTAAAATCAAAGGCGCTATCTCGTAACACCAAAATCACAATATACAAAACACTGATCAGACCAGTTGTGCTGTATGGCTCTGAAACCTGGAGTACAACGAAAGGAGACGAAGCCTTGTTACAAACCTTTGAGAACAAAATTTTAAGACGCATCTTTGGACCCATTAGGGATACACAAAGTGGAGAGTGGAAAAGAAGAAGTAACAAAGACATTTATGATCTGTTTAAGTCCCCGCTAATCACTGGTATCATGAAGGCTAATAGACTACAATGGCTGGGGCATATAGAAAGAATGGAAGATAATAGGGAAACAAAACTCGCTTACACTCAGGAAATAAATGACCGTAGACCCCGAGGTAGACCAAGAAGGCGGTGGAGAGATAATACATGTACAGACCTACAAGCACTTGGAATCAACGACTGGCAAGAGAAGGTCCACCAGAGAGACGAATGGAGACGGATTGTATTTGCAGCAAAGAACCTCAATGGCTCGGAACGCTGAAGAAGAAGAAGAAGGTTTCTCCCTATTCTGTATGAAAGTTGGTGATGTGACATTTCTCCCTACTCTGTATGAAAGTTGGTGAAGTGACATTTCTCCCTACTCTGTATGAAAGTTGGTGAAGTGACATTACTCCCTACTCTGGCAAGACCGGTCCTGGAACTTCCCATCTGTGGAGAGGCACATCAGCATGGCCAAGTGGGGTGGGCAAGACCGGACCTGGAACTTCCCATCTGTGGAGAGGCACATCAGCATGGCCAAGTGGGGTGGGCAAGACCGGTCCTGGAACTTCCCATCTGTGGAGAGGCACATCAGCATGGCCAAGTGGGGTGGGCAAGACCGGTCCTGGAACTTCCCATCTGTGGAGAGGCACATCAGCATGGCCAAGTGGGGTGGGCAAGACCGGTCCTGGAACTTCCCATCTGTGGAGAGGCACATCAGCATGGCCAAGTGGGGTGGGCAAGACCGGTCCTGGAACTTCCCATCTGTGGAGAGGCACATCAGCATGGCCAAGTGGGGTGGGCAAGACCGGTCCTGGAACTTCCCATCTGTGGAGAGGCACATCAGCATGGCCAAGTGGGGTGGGCAAGACCGGTCCTGGAACTTCCCATCTGTGGAGAGGCACATCAGCATGGCCAAGTGGGGTGGGCAAGACCGGACCTGGAACTTCCCATCTGTGGAGAGGCACATCAGCATGGCCAAGTGGGGTGGGCAAGACCGGTCCTGGAACTTCCCATCTGTGGAGAGGCACATCAGCATGGCCAAGTGGGGTGGGCAAGACCGGTCCTGGAACTTCCCATCTGTGGAGAGGCACATCAGCATGGCCAAGTGGGGTGGGCAAGACCGGTCCTGGAACTTCCCATCTGTGGAGAGGCACATCAGCATGGCCAAGTGGGGTGGGCAAGACCGGTCCTGGAACTTCCCATCTGTGGAGAGGCACATCAGCATGGCCAAGTGGGGTGGGCAAGACCGGACCTGGAACTTCCCATCTGTGGAGAGGCACATCAGCATGGCCAAGTGGGGTGGGCAAGACCGGTCCTGGAACTTCCCATCTGTGGAGAGGCACATCAGCATGGCCAAGTGGGGTGGGCAAGACCGGTCCTGGAACTTCCCATCTGTGGAGAGGCACATCAGCATGGCCAAGTGGGGTGGGCAAGACCGGACCTGGAACTTCCCATCTGTGGAGAGGCACATCAGCATGGCCAAGTGGGGTGGGCAAGACCGGTCCTGGAACTTCCCATCTGTGGAGAGGCACATCAGCATGGCCAAGTGGGGTGGGCAAGACCGGTCCTGGAACTTCCCATCTGTGGAGAGGCACATCAGCATGGCCAAGTGGGGTGGGCAAGACCGGTCCTGGAACTTCCCATCTGTGGAGAGGCACATCAGCATGGCCAAGTGGGGTGGGCAAGACCGGTCCTGGAACTTCCCATCTGTGGAGAGGCACATCAGCATGGCCAAGTGGGGTGGGCAAGACCGGACCTGGAACTTCCCATCTGTGGAGAGGCACATCAGCATGGCCAAGTGGGGTGGGCAAGACCGGACCTGGAACTTCCCATCTGTGGAGAGGCACATCAGCATGGCCAAGTGGGGTGGGCAAGACCGGTCCTGGAACTTCCCATCTGTGGAGAGGCACATCAGCATGGCCAAGTGGGGTGGGCAAGACCGGTCCTGGAACTTCCCATCTGTGGAGAGGCACATCAGCATGGCCAAGTGGGGTGGGCAAGACCGGACCTGGAACTTCCCATCTGTGGAGAGGCACATCAGCATGGCCAAGTGGGGTGGGCAAGACCGGTCCTGGAACTTCCCATCTGTGGAGAGGCACATCAGCATGGCCAAGTGGGGTGGGCAAGACCGGTCCTGGAACTTCCCATCTGTGGAGAGGCACATCAGCATGGCCAAGTGGGGTGGGCAAGACCGGTCCTGGAACTTCCCATCTGTGGAGAGGCACATCAGCATGGCCAAGTGGGGTGGGCAAGACCGGTCCTGGAACTTCCCATCTGTGGAGAGGCACATCAGCATGGCCAAGTGGGGTGGGCAAGACCGGACCTGGAACTTCCCATCTGTGGAGAGGCACATCAGCATGGCCAAGTGGGGTGGGCAAGACCGGTCCTGGAACTTCCCATCTGTGGAGAGGCACATCAGCATGGCACCAGGTCAGGATGCAGCACAGCACACACACACAGACTGGCTGGGGTTAGGCTTCCATTGGGAATACTTCCTCCACAGGTGTGAGGCTGGGGTTAGGCTTCCATTGGGAATACTTCCTCCACATGTGTGAGGCTGGGGTTAGGCTTCCATTGGGAATACTTCCTCCACAGGTGTGAGGCTGGGGTTAGGCTTCCATTGGGAATACTTCCTCCACATGTGTGAGGCTGGGGTTAGGCCTCAATAGGAAATGCTCCATCCACAGGTGTGAGGCTGGGGTTAGGCCTCCATTGGAAATGCTCCATCCAAATGTGTGAGGCTGGGGTTAGGCTTCCATTGGGAATGCTTCCTCCACAGGTGTGAGGCTGGGGTTAGGCCTCCAGTGGGCATGCTCCATCCACATGTGTGAGGCTGGGCTTAGGCCTCAATAGGAAATGCTTCCTCCACATGTATGAGACTGGGGTTAGGCCTCAATAGGAAATGCTCCATCCACAGGTGTGAGGCTGGGGTTAGGCTTCCATTGGAAATGCTCCATCCACATGTGTGAGGCTGGGGTTAGGCTTCCATTGGGAATGCTTCCTCCACAGGTGTGAGGCTGGGGTTAGGCTTCCATTGGGAATACTTCCTCCACATGTGTGAGGCTGGGGTTAGGCCTCAATAGGAAATGCTCCATCCACAGGTGTGAGGCTGGGGTTAGGCCTCCATTGGAAATGCTCCATCCAAATGTGTGAGGCTGGGGTTAGGCTTCCATTGGGAATGCTTCCTCCACAGGTGTGAGGCTGGGGTTAGGCCTCCAGTGGGCATGCTCCATCCACATGTGTAAGGCTGGGCTTAGGCCTCAATAGGAAATGCTTCCTCCACATGTATGAGACTGGGGTTAGGCCTCAATAGGAAATGCTCCATCCACAGGTGTGAGGCTGGGGTTAGGCTTCCATTGGAAATGCTCCATCCACATGTGTGAGGCTGGGGTTAGGCCTCCATTGGAAATGCTCCATCCACAGGTGTGAGGCTGGGGTTAGGCTTCCATTGGAAATGCTCCATCCACAGGTGTGAGGCTGGGGTTAGGCTTCCATTGGGAATGCTTCCTCCACAGGTGTGAGGCTGGGGTTAGGCCTCCATTGGAAATGCTCCATCCACAGGTGTGAGGCTGGGGTTAGGCTTCCATTGGGAATGCTTCCTCCACAGGTGTGAGGCTGGGGTTAAGCTTCCATTGGGAATGCTTCCTCCACAGGTATGAGGCTGGGGTTAAGCTTCCATTGGGAATGCTCCCTCCACAGGTGTGAGGCTGGGGTTAGGCTTCCATTGGGAATGCTCCCGCCACAGGTGTGAGGTGTTCCACAGTCAACCCTATACTCAGAGGGAGTCCCACCAATATTCTCCACAAATCTATTCAGCTCTGCCTAAGTCTGTTCCCCAATGCTCCATTCAATCTTGTGTGATGACTTTTTCCCAAGGACGCCCTCTTTGTCTCCTGCCTCCAGTATCTTCAGTAGCAGACCCCCATGTCTCAGTGTCAAATTACGACCAAGCCAAAATAACCTTTTTGTTGTTTCATGTTCAATATTTGTCTATTTTCTCCACTGTCTAAGAATGTGGTAATGTGATCTCTTGTCTGTCCACCTTCTTCCTTACATCCTGTGATAACTCATTAAAAACTTATAAATTTTTTAGGACTGGTATTCAGTCCATGTTTCACAGCCATATAGTACTATAGGTTAGTAATTTTTAATTTGTGAACTGCAATATTTCAATATGTTGTTACTGTATGATGTATATGTTGTTATTGTACGAGGTATAATATGTTGTTATTGTACGAGGTATAATATGTTGTTATTGTACGAGGTATAATATGTTGTTATTGTACAAGGTATAATATGTTGTTATTGTACGAGGTATAATATGTTGTTATTGTACGAGGTATAATATGTTGTTATTGTACGAGGTATAATATGTTGTTATTGTACGAGGTATAATATGTTGTTATTGTACGAGGTATAATATGTTGTTATTGTACGAGGTATAATATGTTGTTATTGTACGAGGTATAATATGTTATTTCCAGACTTTATATTTATGTTGAATATGCTGAATGAGAGAATCATAAAGTCACAAATTAAAAAACACATCAGTTTACCAAATTCTCCATATGTCATCTCTTTATATGCATGGCCGGTGCCTGCAGTGAAGGGTCAGTGACCATGATTCGTAATACTGTGTTTAAAACACAGTTGTGGGTGATTTGGAAGCAGACTACCTGATGCTGGTTTTGAGACAACGGTATGAGTGCCGGTCGTTCAGAAAGCAATGGCAAACTACTGAACGTAAACCTGCCAAGAAGTCACAAACAGTTAAACAGTGCTGGGGTTGACTGTGACGTCCTGTCAAGGATGTAGCTTTATAAGCATGACTTGGTGTAAATGACATGACTTCTGACTTGCTAATATTTATACTGAGATTTATATTACTTCATTATAGATATGACTTACCAACGTTTATATCCAGATTTATACTGTTTTTTTTTAATAAATGACATGCTTTCTGACTTACCAATGCTTATCCTCAGATTTATACTTGGTTATAAATGGCATGACTTCTGAGTTACTAATGTCTATACTAGTATCTATACCAGATTTATACTTGTTCTTTATAAATGACTTCTGCCTGGCTAATGTTTATATCAGATTTATACTTGTTGGTTATCTACTATAGTTTCCTTACGACAGACTGTCAACCATGTTGCTTGCAGCATCATGCGTCGGTATCAACCAGTAACAACGTATGAACTGGCAACAATGCGTCAAGGAAGAACCTTCGAACAAAGAACCCCCATCTAAACAACAAACCCCAAAACAACCAGGTAACTTCAATTGAATGCAAACCATAAACTGGGACCAAAGAGTTGCACTGCTTAAAGGCAACGAGCCAACCAGGCCCACAAATGAGAGGAAGTGCCTAATCATTAGATCTATACCGTACCACAAACGCGGCAATTCTTACATCTCGTGTGGAGCAGGGTATGCTGGATCCAACCTTCAGCCATGAAACTGCAGACTTGTAGTCCTGCTGTGCTATATAACCCTGGTAGAAGAGATGAGACAACAATCAGCATTGGACACTGTCTGTGTTCCGTTTGAGATAAATTACCATAGGCAATATGTGTGTTATATATGTTAGCTTGAAGGATTTAATGTTCTGCTTTGTTTTATGTTGTGTGACGTATGCAGCAAAGTATGCCAGGCAATATACTGTGCATTCTATTGTTAGTGTCTTCAGCATTCATATTCACTATGGGAACACAGTTTTGAAGGTTCAGTTTCTAACAATGTTGTGAGGAACTAGGAACTATGATCAACATCACATGCCCTGTCAACTAATGTATGAATTCATGTCTCTCCACACATCTCATCCTTGGTGTTTTGTATATACATTCTACTGATGAAATGCCTGCATTTCCCCCATCCTAGCACCGAGAGATCATCTCTCTCGGTCTGCCCTTACCTCTGTTAGTGCTTCCAGTCGTCACAATGTTCCCCAATGTCTCTCTTCTCACTACATGACCAAAGAACACTGTCTATTAATTTTTTTATAAGTGTGAATAATGTTCAACTTTCATTAGCCTCTTCCAGGCAATCGTCAGTTACTCGGGAGATCAAAGGTATTCCCAACATTCATCTCAAAAACCAAATGTTTGATGTCTTCAAGCTCTTTCTAGTTTGTTCATACACGTTCCAAGACATACTGCCTTACATCAGAACAAGTTCAATACAAGATTTCAGTTTTCTCTTCATTCTCATTAAAAAGACTTGAGAAGATAATGTGGTGGTTTCCCCTTTAATTCCACATCCACCCAAGGATATGTTACCTCTGCCTTTAACAGCAATTTCAGACTGTCAGGAATAAATGAAGTAAGGGCTGAGAAATGAAGCTAAAATAAAATCATCATTGATTATGAGAGAAATAAAAAAATATGATCAAATAATAAATAAAACAATGTATCAACAGACTGCTATAAAACATACAATATGTGAGTCATAGACCATGTTGCAGTCACTAAGAAGTCCCCACCTTGCTTGACGGCAAACATTCATGATGATGGTGATGATGATGATAATTAAAGCAGTAAATCAGGACTTTAGAACATAAATGTTACAGAAACATTCTTAGAATACCAAGGGCAAGAAGCAGAAAAACACTGATATTAAAATACCTGAACATCAAAGAAAGGTGACTCTAAAACAGAATTATACCTGGGAAACTGGAATACTTTGGCCATATCAAACACCACAATAGTTTGGAAAGAATAATGATGGAAAGAATAATGATGGAAAGAATAATGATGGAAAGAATAATGATGGAAGGTGTGGTTGCTGGAAGAAGCGGTAGGGATTGACGAGCATGAAGATGGACATAGGACTCTGAAGATGGACATAGGATACTGAAGATGAGTCATGAGGCAGAGGAACTGGCAATGAATGGAGAAACTTGTTGCAGGGTGTTGATGAGAGCAAAATTCTACCAAGGACCTGCTGTATGATGATGATGTCTAACAGATGCATGCTGGGTTACCAGAGATAACTTACTTTTGCCAGGTACAAGGCATTGTCTATGGAACCTTTTGGCTTGAGTTCTTCTGCCTGATAAAACCACACATATAGGATTTAAATTATTTCAAATGATAACAAGATCAGAAAATCACACCATCATCACTATAAAAAATGTTGATCAGTTTGAACGATCCCTGTTTACCTTCTCAAATGATCACCAGTCTTGGATCAGATTTATGTTCTTGTTCTTGATCTCATCTAACCAGGACATCCTGTCATTTATCTCTATGTGTTCTTCGTGCTTTTCAAGTTTATTTCTCCTCATAAGATGTCTAAGTCTTGACTATCTACATCTAATTTGTCTAAACAATTTATGGTTTCCAACTGCCTCTTTTGTCTTTTCTCTCTGTAAGCAGAGACAGCCCCAGTATAAGACACACAAATACTTAGTATACCATACACCATTTGAGAGACTAAACCATCAGCCCAAATTGATATCATACACCATTTGACAGGCTAAACCATCAGCCCAAATTGATACCATACACCATTTGACAGGCTAAACCATCAGCCCAAATTGACCATTTGACAGGCTAAACCATCAGCCCAAATTGATACCATACACCATTTGACAGGCTAAACCATCAGCCCAAATTGAAATCATACACCATTTGACAGGCTAAACCTTCAGCCCAAATTGATACCATACACCATTTGACAGGCTAAACCATCAGCCCAAATTGAAATCATACACCATTTGACAGGCTAAACCATCAGCCCAAATTGATACCATACACCATTTGACAGGCTAAACCATCAGCCCAAATTGATACCATACACCATTTGAGAGGCTAAACCATCAGCCCAAATTGATACCATACACCATTTGAGAGGCTAAACCATCAGCCCAAATTGATACCATACACCATTTGACAGGCTAAACCATCAGCCCAAATTGAAATCATACACCATTTGACAAGCTAAACCATCAGCCCAAATTGATACCATACACCATTTGACAGGCTAAACCATCAGCCCAAATTGAAATCATACACCATTTGACAGGCTAAACCATCAGCCCAAATTGATACCATACACCATTTGACAGGCTAAACCATCAGCCCAAATTGATACCATACACCATTTGACAGGCTAAACCATCAGCCCAAATTGATACCATACACCATTTGACAGGCAAAACCATCAGCCCAAATTGATACCATACACAATTTGAGAGGCTAAACCATCAGCCCAAATTGATACCATACACCATTTGAGAGGCTAAACCATCAGCCCAAATTGATACCATACACCATTTGAGAGGCTAAACCATCAGCCCAAATTGATACCATACACCATTTGAGAGGCTAAACCATCAGCCCAAATTGATACCATACACCATTTGACAGGCTAAACCATCAGCCCAAATTGATACCATACACCATTTGACAGGCTAAACCATCAGCCCAAATTGATACCATACACCATTTGACAGGCTAAACCATCAGCCCAAATTGAAATCATACACCATGTGACAGGCTAAACCATCAGCCCAAATTGATACCATACACCATTTGACAGGCTAAACCATCAGCCCAAATTGATACCATACACCATTTAACAGGCTAAACCATCAGCCCAAATTGATACCATACACCATTTGACAGGCTAAACCATCAGCCCAAATTGATACCATACACCATTTGACAGGCTAAACCATCAGCCCAAATTGATACCATACACCATTTAACAGGCTAAACCATCAGCCCAAATTGATACCATACACCATTTGACAGGCTAAACCATCAGCCCAAATTGAAATCATACACCATTTGACAGGCTAAACCATCAGCCCAAATTGATACCATACACCATTTGACAGGCTAAACCATCAGCCCAAATTGATACCATACACCATTTGACAGGCTAAACCATCAGCCCAAATTGATACCATACACCATTTGACAGGCAAAACCATCAGCCCAAATTGATACCATACACAATTTGAGAGGCTAAACCATCAGCCCAAATTGATACCATACAACATTTGAGAGGCTAAACCATCAGCCCAAATTGATACCATACACCATTTGAGAGGCTAAACCATCAGCCCAAATTGATACCATACACCATTTGAGAGGCTAAACCATCAGCCCAAATTGATACCATACACCATTTGACAGGCTAAACCATCAGCCCAAATTGATACCATACACCATTTGACAGGCTAAACCATCAGCCCAAATTGATACCATACACCATTTGACAGGCTAAACCATCAGCCCAAATTGAAATCATACACCATGTGACAGGCTAAACCATCAGCCCAAATTGATACCATACACCATTTGACAGGCTAAACCATCAGCCCAAATTGATACCATACACCATTTAACAGGCTAAACCATCAGCCCAAATTGATACCATACACCATTTGACAGGCTAAACCATCAGCCCAAATTGATACCATACACCATTTGACAGGCTAAACCATCAGCCCAAATTGATACCATACACCATTTGACAGGCTAAACCATCAGCCCAAATTTATACCATACACCATTTGAGAGGCTAACCCATCAGCCCAAATTGAAATCATACACCATTTGAGAGGCTAAACCATCAGCCCAAATTGAAATTATACACCATTTGACAGGCTAAACCATCAGCCCAAATTGATACCATACACCATTTGACCGGCTAAACCATCAGCCCAAATTGATACCATACACCATTTGACAGGCTAAACCATCAGCCCAAATTGATACCATACACCATTTGACAGGCTAAACCATCAGCCCAAATTGATACCATACACCATTTGACAGGCTAAACCATCAGCCCAAATTGATACCATACACCATTTGACAGGCTAAACCATCAGCCCAAATTGATACCATACACCATTTGACAGGCTAAACCATCAGCCCAAATTGATACCATACACCATTTGACAGGCTAAACCATCAGCCCAAATTTATACCATACACCATTTGAGAGGCTAACCCATCAGCCCAAATTGAAATCATACACCATTTGAGAGGCTAAACCATCAGCCCAAATTGAAATTATACACCATTTGACAGGCTAAACCATCAGCCCAAATTGATACCATACACCATTTGACAGGCTAAACCATCAGCCCAAATTGATACCATACACCATTTGACAGGCTAAACCATCAGCCCAAATTGATACCATACACCATTTGACAGGCTAAACCATCAGTCCAAATTGATACCATACACCATTTGAGAGGTTAAACCATCAGCCCAAATTGATACCATACACCATTTGAGAGGCTAAACCATCAGCCCAAATTGATACCATACACCATTTGAGAGGTTAAACCATTAGCCCAAATTGATACCATACACCATTTGAGAGGCTAAACCATCAGACCAAATTGATACCATACACCATTTGAGAGGCTAAACCATCAGCCCAAATTGATACCATACACCATTTGAGAGGTTAAACCATCAGCCCAAATTGATACCATACACCATTTGACAGGCTAAACCATCAGCCCAAATTGATACCATACACCATTTGACAGGCTAAACCATCAGCCCAAATTGATACCATACACCATTTGACAGGCTAAACCATCAGCCCAAATTGATACCATACACCATTTGACAGGCTAAACCATCAGCTCAAATTGATACCATACACCATTTGACAGGCTAAACCATCAGCCCAAATTGATACCATACACCATTTGAGAGGCTAAACCATCAGCCCAAATTGATACCATACACCATTTGAGAGGTTAAACCATCAGCCCAAATTGATACCATACACCATTTGAGAGGCTAAACCATCAGCCCAAATTGATACCATACACCATTTGAGAGGTTAAACCATCAGCCCAAATTGATACCATACACCATTTGAGAGGCTAAACCATCAGCCCAAATTGATACCATACACCATTTGAGAGGCTAAACCATCAGCCCAAATTGATACCATACACCATTTGAGAGGTTAAACCATCAGCCCAAATTGATACCATACACCATTTGAGAGGCTAAACCATCAGCCCAAATTGATACCATACACCATTTGAGAGGTTAAACCATTAGCCCAAATTGATACCATACACCATTTGAGAGGCTAAACCATCAGCCCAAATTGATACCATACACCATTTGAGAGGCTAAACCATCAGCCCAAATTGATACCATACACCATTTGAGAGGTTAAACCATTAGCCCAAATTGATACCATACACCATTTGAGAGGCTAAACCATCAGCCCAAATTGATACCATACACCATTTGAGAGGTTAAACCATCAGCCCAAATTGATACCATACACCATTTGAGAGGCTAAACCATCAGCCCAAATTGATACCATACACCATTTGAGAGGTTAAACCATCAGCCCAAATTGATACCATACACCATTTGAGAGGTTAAACCATCAGCCCAAATTGATACCATACACCATTTTAGAGGTTAAACCATTAGCCCAAATTGATACCATACACCATTTGAGAGGTTAAACCATTAGCCCAAATTGATACCATACACCATTTGAGAGGCTAAACCATCAGCCCAAATTGATACCATACACCATTTGACAGGCTAAACCATCAGCCCAAATTGATACCATACACCATTTGAGAGGTTAAACCATCAGCCCAAATTGATACCATACACCATTTGAGAGGTTAAACCATCAGCCCAAATTGATACCATACACCATTTGAGAGGTTAAACCATTAGCCCAAATTGATACCATACACCATTTGAGAGGTTAAACCATCAGCCCAAATTGATACCATACACCATTTGAGAGGTTAAACCATTAGCCCAAATTGATACCATACACCATTTGAGAGGTTAAACCATCAGCCCAAATTGATACCATACACCATTTGAGAGGTTAAACCATTAGCCCAAATTGATACCATACACCATTTGAGAGGCTAAACCATTAGCCCAAATTGATACCATACACCATTTGAGAGGTTAAACCATCAGCCCAAATTGATACCATACACCATTTGAGAGGCTAAACCATTAGTCCAAATTGATACCATACACCATTTGAGAGGTTAAACCATTAGCCCAAATTGATACCATACACCATTTGAGAGGTTAAACCATTAGCCCAAATTGATACCATACACCATTTGACAGGCTAAACCATCAGCCCAAATTGATACCATACACCATTTGAGAGGTTAAACCATTAGCCCAAATTGATACCATACACCATTTGACAGGCTAAACCATCAGCCCAAATTGATACCATACACCATTTGAGAGGTTAAACCATTAGCCCAAATTGATACCATACACCATTTGAGAGGTTAAACCATCAGCCCAAATTGATACCATACACCATTTGAGAGGTTAAACCATTAGCCCAAATTGATACCATACACCATTTGAGAGGTTAAACCATTAGCCCAAATTGATACCATACACCATTTGAGAGGTTAAACCATCAGCCCAAATTGATACCATACACCATTTGAGAGGTTAAACCATTAGCCCAAATTGATACCATACACCATTTGAGAGGTTAAACCATCAGCCCAAATTGATACCATTCACCATTTTTCTTTTCTTCGTTCACATTTGAACTCAAGCATAGTCCATGCACATGCTACTACTACTAGTGCACTAGACTGATATTTGCTTTCCTTACCAGCGTCCCCCAACATGAGGTGAACCCACTCCGATTTCATGGGTACTTGTAATTTATCCCCCAAGTCAAGGACGATAAGTCAACATTTTAGTCCAACTAACCAGTGTAGGGGAACGAACAAAAGAACGAACTTTATTGTAAAAGGGATAAGAATTGGGAACGCAGGCCCGTCTTACATTCTGCCCTTCTATCACTCACTTTCATATATTATTTCATTCATACATCTTTCAAGGCTAACAGAGAACAGCAACAATATAAAAGATATGCATTATAAAGGCATTGGCAAAATGCGAACATCAATACTACATGACTCAGTAATATTAGATAACAGTGTGACACTTGTTATTAGCCATGTGGAATATACTGGTCTACCAAAAGGGGACTGGCTGTTATACTAGGGTTTTATTATTATTATTATTGAATGTTGGATTGAATGAACCCGCTACCATGGCATCAGCACACAGGATGTTTAAGAATGAGTGCTCTTATCCATTTGGCCAGAATGATATCCCCACACACCACTTGAAGTGGCTAAGACAGCAGCCAAATTGATCAAACTCCACTTAGAGAGGCTACAGTAGTTGAAAAGTCCAAATTAAATAAAAACATATCTTGTATTCATTTCCAGTAATTCTACAAATCTCTTCTAGGAATGTGTGTCAAGCAATGAGATTCAATTTGCTGTTAGCAATCATGACCGAAAATGTACTTTGAAAATGAACTTGTGAAAAGAATGCTGTCAGAGTCTAGAGTAGTGCAGTGATGCAGTGACATCGTTACGCCCGCCAGGCGACTTAGTTCCCCAGCCGGGATGCCGTAACTTCGTTACGACCGCCAGGCGAGTAGTAGTTACCTGCCTGCGAGGTTGCTGGCTGACGAGACGGCCAGCGGTCAGGCAAGGACGAAGCAAGACGCACGCATGCCTCGTGAAGCCACTTCAGGTGGGGAGGCACATTGCGAGCTATAGACAGACAGCTCTGGGACGTGGACTCGACTGGACGTATGATGAGAGAAAGGCGTTGTGTGGTTTCTGTGCCCGAAAGTCGAGTGTCTGTTCATCTTGAGAGATAGACTGTGAGCTGTATTGTGTATGTAAGTGTATTGAAGTATAACTTATATCTTGTAATGATCATCGTATCGTATATGATCTGTAAATAAATCCATTGAACGTTGTGTCGTTGAGTCTCAAGTCAAATCACGTTGTACTTGTACTGTCTCACATGTGTTAGGAAAAACGAGCCAGGTTTAAGACCCTGACAAATGCATACACTAAGAATTAAAATACAGTAATTAAGAGAAAGAGATTAACTAACACATATGATGGATTGATATAACATTTGAGGCTGTGACACAGCAAGTCAGAGGAAAAGGTCACTCTCACATATTATTGATTGATGTAACATTTGACACTGTGACACAGCAAGTCAGAGAAAAACGTCACTCTCACATATTATTGATTGATGTAACATTTGACGCTGTGACACAGCAAGTCAGAGGAAAAGGTCACTCTCACGTATTATTGATTGATGTATCATTTGAGGCTGTGAATACCACCAAGTATCACACACAGACAAGATACAGGTAACTCTAAAAGTTTCTTCTTAATCTGCTGCTGAAAATGAAAACAGGAATAGGAAACAGCACCTGGGAAAGATAACCTGGTCAACAAATCCCAGAGGAAGTCAGATTTGTAGAGCGCAAGGCACAAATATCACAACAATGCAGTAAACAGACACAACACAATTACATCCACACACAAAAATTTGCAAGAACGAAGAAGGAAATAGAAGAAGAAAAAGAGGAAGAAAAAAGAGGAAGAATGAGAGAAAGAAGAAAAAAGTAGAGGATCTATTAATGGAAAACCTCAGAAGTCAGAGTGGGTTCACCTGATGGCAAGGGACACTAGGAAAGGTAATTCACATGCAAAAATCAGTCCATTGCACTTGAAGCAGTAGCACACGTGTGGATTACGCTTGAGTTAAAAGTAAACACACACAAGACTATTAAGAGAACAATGACAAACCTATAAAAAATTACACATGTTTACAGAAGAAAAAATGCACACAGATTTGTTGAGTAAAGACACACAAAACAAAATGGTTACTGTAAATCACAGATGAAATGTGTGATGTCATCTTGCCTTAAGGAAACAGTCCATAGCTTCCTCCAGGGTGGCTGTCGGAGGCACGGCAAACAAGGTGGATGCAACTTTCCGCTCCACCCAGGACAACATGTACACCTGTGGACAGAAAATACAGAAATAATACAGGATTATCATCATCTTGTGCCATGACAAGCGACACAAGTGATCATGATCCTCCACAAACAGCTGTCCTGTGTTCTTAATAAGTTTGACCGCTGATTGTTTTCCATGTCACATGTCAACCAATACAGCATTTTCTCCCTCTGTCAACCTCTGACTCCAACACCCTTGAATTTCCCAGCTGTCATGACTTTCCGCAGAACTCTTGTCTCATAAATTGACCCAAAAATGACAACTGTCTTGTCCTGGTGTGAGCAATTCTTGTCTTGTGAACTCACCTCTTGCACTCTCTGGATACTGGTCTTCTTAGCTGTCCATAGCTGTGACCTCCAGTGTCTTACATCTCTCTGTCCATGGCTGTGACTTCCAGTGTCTTACATCTCTCTGTCCATGGCTGTGACTTCCAGTGTCTTACATCTCTCTGTCCATGACTGTGACTTCCAGTGTCTTACATCTCTCTGCCCATGGCTGTGACTTCCAGTGTCTTACCTGTCTCTGTCCATGGCTGTGATTTCCAATGTCTTACATCTCTCTGTCCATGATTCACAGGCATACAGTAGTATGGGCAGTACGTAACACGGTACAACTTATTTTCTGATTTCTAAGAACAGAGGTCAGTTACACAGAATGTTCTTCATTAGATGGAATGTATGATATTGTCATTTGGAAAGTAATGGCAAACTACTGAATGTAAAACTGCATAGAACTCACAAACAGCCAAAAAATTCTGGAGTTGACTGTGATATCCTGTAAAGGATATACAACTAACATAATGATATGTCTTAAATATATCTTACATTAAATAACAGCCTCAATCTCATTCAGTTGTCCTATCACTAGCAGCCCTACTTACAGTATTACATGCTTGAGTCTGATGGGGGTAACAAGACAACACTATGGCATGGACTGAGCTGGCTGGCTGCTGGGTGAATCCCTTGGAAGGCTGAGTGTTGACTCCAAAGCCCTGTCGTTCAGGTCGTTATAGTCTTGACCAGGGCTTGAAGTTATTGGAAAGAGGGAAGTGGAGAGACCTCAAACCTGGTAGCCAAGTGCCAACTCCATGGAGACTGTGGCAGAGCTCTCCTTGCCATCTCCCAGCCCAGAAACCATGTGTCAGACAGGTACTGGATCTTCAGTCTACAGAGAGGCATCTCTCCTTGCCCTCTCCCAACCCAGAAACCATGTGCCAGACAGGTACTGGATCTTCAATCTACAGAGAGGCATATCCAGCGGTAACCAGGTCACCATGCAGCACTGCACACACAGACTGGCTGGCGTGAGGTTGGCCAGATTTCCTTGCTCTACAAGTTTAAGGTATTTCATTCTCAAGAGACCCCAACCCTCGCCCTGAAGAACATGGAAGGAGTTAAATTAACAACTCAGATAGATGGGTTAATGTAACAACTGTCTGCAACAAAAAGAGTTAAGAATAGTGTGGTATGTATGGAATAGCCAACAGATGGTTGGCAGGTTGTTCGATGCTCAATGAACTGCAACAGTTATGGTTTTCATTGGCTGATTGAACAAAATGTATTTCAAAGGGTTAAGAATGGGTCTCACAGGCTTATCTATGATTCTGCCCTTGTCTTCAGGTGTCTTACATCATGTCATCCTCACACCTCATATCAGGACAATGCTAAACAATACAATAACTACTAATAATAATACAAATACATACATCATTCTTGCATGTTACATAGAACCAGTTTTAGAATACAGTTGCGAATCCCGGACAATTAGTAAACAGGCGAAAAATATCCCTAAAAGCTTTGGCGATGTGATTTCAAAGAAGAATGCTGAAAATTCCTTGAACAGACAAACAAAGTAATCTGGACATTTTGAAGGAGGCTAAGTCACAAAGACATTGTATCACAAACATCAGAAAGACGCATTCATCATGTTTGTGGCCACGTTATGAGAAGACAAAATCTGGAACATGTTATGACAACTGGAAAGATTTGTGGAAAGAGAGCTAGAGAAAGACAATGAGAGAACATTCTTGCCAATATTGTGTCATAGCATGGAAGAGAGTCAACACACGAATTAATCAGAGATTACAGTTTGTGGAGAAGCATGATCGTCGACACTAGTCGGCAAGGCACTTGATGATGCTGACATGTATTACAAACAGAATCATAAAAGAAGATGGACCCATAGAACAAACCTGATGCATAGAACAAAGATAGAACCACAGAACATAGACAAAAGTGTGATACGATAGGATTCAAGAACCACTGTTGTCACACTAGAAATGATCCATCAGTGCTCCAATCACCCTGTTTGTAGAATACACTCATGAACTCAATATCACCGATGAGGAACACACTGCATCTATAAGAGTATTACAGATGAGGAACACACAGTATCTATAAGAATGTCACAGATGAGGAACACATTGTATCTATAAGAGTATCACAGATGAGGAACATACTGCGTCTATAAGAGTATCACAGATGAGGAACACACTGCATCTATAAGAGTATCACAGATGAGGAACACACTGTATCTATAAGAGTATCACCAATGAGGAACACACTGCATCTATAAGAGTATCACACATTTGAAAACAGCAGTAAAGGGTCATACAGTACTAGACCTGTAATTGTACAGACAATCAGCACTCAGTAGGGGCTGTGGTCAGTATCATACAGTGCTAGACCTGTAATTGTACAGACAATCAGCACTCAGTAGGGGCTGTGGTCAGTATCATACAGTGCTAGACCTGTAATTGCACAGACAATCAGCACTCAGTAGGGGCTGTGGTCAGTATCATACAGTGCTAGACCTGTAATTGCACAGACAATCAGCACTCAGTAGGGGCTGTGGTCAGTATCATACAGTACTAGACCTGTAATTGCACAGACAATCAGCACTCAGTAGAGGCTGTGGTCAGTATCATACAGTGCTAGACCTGTAATTGCACAGACAATCAGCACTCAGTAGGGGCTGTGGTCAGTATCATACAGTTCTAGACCTGTAATTGTACAGACAATCAGCACTCAGTAGGGGCTGTGGTCAGTATCATACAGTGCTAGACCTGTAATTGTACAGACAATCAGCACTCAGTAGGGGCTGTGGTCAGTATCATACAGTGCTAGACCTGTAATTGTACAGACAATCAGCACTCAGTAGGGGCTGTGGTCAGTATCATACAGTGCTAGACCTGTAATTGTACAGACAATCAGCACTCAGTAGGGGCTGTGGTCAGTATCATACAGTTCTAGACCTGTAATTGTACAGACAATCAGCACTCAGTAGGGGCTGTGGTCAGTATCATACAGTGCTAGACCTGTAATTGTACAGACAATCAGCACTCAGTAGGGGCTGTGGTCAGTATCATACAGTGCTAGACCTGTAATTGTACAGACAATCAGCACTCAGTAGGGGCTGTGGTCAGTATCATACAGTGCTAGACCTGTAATTGTACAGACAATCAGCACTCAGTAGGGGCTGTGGTCAGTATCATACAGTTCTAGACCTGTAATTGTACAGACAATCAGCACTCAGTAGGGGCTGTGGTCAGTATCATACAGTTCTAGACCTGTAATTGTACAGACAATCAGCACTCAGTAGGGGCTGTGGTCAGTATCATACAGTGCTAGACCTGTAATTGTACAGACAATCAGCACTCAGTAGGGGCTGTGGTCAGTATCATACAGTGCTAGACCTGTAATTGTACAGACAATCAGCACTCAGTGGGGGCTGTGGTCAGTATCATACAGTGCTAGACCTGTAATTGTACAGACAATCAGCACTCAGTGGGGGCTGTGGTCAGTATCATACAGTGCTAGACCTGTAATTGTACAGACAATCAGCACTCAGTGGGGGCTGTGGTCAGTATCATACAGTGCTAGACCTGTAACTGTACAGACAATCAGCACTCAGTGGTGGCTGTGGTCAGTATCATACAGTGCTAGACCTGTAATTGTACAGACAATCAGCACTCAGTGGGGGCTGTGGTCAGTATCATACAGTGCTAGACCTGTAATTGTACAGACAATCAGCACTCAGTGGGGGGTGTGGTCAGTATCATACAGTGCTAGACCTGTAATTGTACAGACAATCAGCACCCCGTGGGTGCTGTGGTCAGTATCTGGCCAGCTGCCTTTACTTCAAAAAACATTTTTGGTACCCATCTTAGGCTGGGTACACCGGGTGGATGTAAACATCTGAATCCTCCCAGCTGCAGATCGAACCCATGACCACTGTATCTGAAGGCGAATGTCTAGCCACTATGCTATCGCGGCCCTCTAAGAATCACATATGTTACAGATAATCAGTTGTGAGCAGTCTTTCTAATTTTGAAATGTAGTAAAACTTGTTGCCTATTTGATCAACTCTTTAGGATTTCTTATTAACGAGAGACTTAATTTGTATAACATGCTCCAATTTTCCATCCTTGTTTTACCTGGCTAGACACCCATTTCATTACCATGTGATCAGACTGGAATATAGCATTCTTAAGTTCCAGATTTTTCAAAAATAATCATACTGCAAAAATAGTCATATAAAACTGGACATTTACCAGATGTGTGCCGAGTTAGACCAAGGCATGGTACCTCTAAATCTGACTCCAGGATTTAAGTGTTTTGCATGAAATATTTACAGTCTTCTTTTTTTGCCCTTTGTTCCCCCATCAGAGTACAGGCCATGAACCAACTCAAACCTGCGTCCTATCTTTTGCTGTCTCCCGCAGCTCCCTGTTCTCCCCACATTAGTCACCTCGGTGCCTAATTCTCTTCTCTGTGTGGAGTTAGCTCTTTCTCTATTTCAATTTCCCCATGGGTTCCAGAGAAACAACTTTCTTGTTACACTATTACCAGGTTTTCTCAATGTGTCCTATCCAATGCCAGTGCCTCTTCTTAATCTCTTGATTTGCTGCAGTTTGTTTAGTTCTTTCTGTAAGCTCTGCATTAGTGATTCTGTCATACCATTATTAGTCCTATTCTGCGTAGGCACCAGTTTATAAATGTTTGTTGTTTATTAGTACTGTTGTATCGTTGTGAGACATGGACAATGAGCGGACAAGCTGAATAACATCTAATGGCAGTGGAAATGTGGTTTCTGAGGAGAATGCAAAGAATACCATGGACAGACAGAAAGACCAATGAACAAATTCGACAAGAAGCAGATGAAATCCGCAAACTGATTAGAGAAATTAGATGTTAACAGTCACAATTTTTGGGACACTTATACGAAGAAATAAACTAGAAAACCTAGTGACAACCGGCAAGATTGTGGGAAAAAGAACAAGGGGAAGGCAGAGAAGTAAATATCTGGATGACTTGGCCAAGTGGCATGGTCAAGACAAGAACACGGAGCTGACCCACGACTCTGGTGATCGTGTGAGATGGCAAAACATGACCACCCATGCTTATCAGCATGGCACATGATGATTAATTTATTAGTAATTGTTTTACTCAATCTCCATGTTTCTGACCCATACAGCAGAACTGGGTTAACGTAAGAGTTAAATATTTTAAGATTGGTAATAGATTTAATTTCTTTTGACTCCCACAAATTTCCTTCATTTGCAGTGTTTTATGAAAATACAAATTGAGCAACTGCAGCAGCAACAACAACAAAACACTTACAGAATAGCACCAGCGACCCAACATGTGATGTGACAGCGCATCTGATGGGTTGTACTTGATAGCTGCCTGTATGTGTTCCTTGAGATCCACCAACAAATAACATTACAAGTCTGGTTTCAAATATGAACTCACAGACACCTGGCATAGCTCAAACACATGGTGAAACAAGCAACACATTCTGTTTGATTTACAGGCAACCAGGCAACATTCAAAATTGGTAACTAGTTATAATTGGCCATAATAGACTATTTAAAACTGGTAATAATACACTACTTACAATTGATAAACACATGTTTTTCTTCTTCGTTTGCTGGCTTTAAATTCGAGCGTAGTAAACGCTAGATTGATTTTTGCATGTGGGCTAGCTTTCCCTATTGCTAATGTCCCTCGCCATCAGGCAAACCCACTCTGACTTCTGAGGTACTTGTAATTTATGCCCCCAATTCAAGGATGAGAAGTCAACATTTTAGTACCTCTGCAGTCTGATGGTGAGGGATACTGTTAAAAGGGAAAGCTAAACCACACACAAAATTCAGTCCATACACACTATAAATAGTGTGTGGACTATGATTGAGTTCAAAGCGAGCAAGCTCCATAACAAACAAACAAACAAACAAACAAATAACATTTTAGTCCAATTGACCAGCATAGGGGTTGAACCCACTAGCTTGGCATGAGCAAACCGGAAGTTTAAGAGCGAGTGCTCGATCCATTCAGCCATGCTGGCCTCCACACAGAATTTAAAAGAGGTAAAGGGAACCTTTCTAAAAGTGATGAAATCAATCCTTCTCAAATCTGTAATGACATATGATATAACATTTATGACACACTATCTGCAACTACCTACCTTCATTTACCCCCATTTTTTAAGATAATAAAATCCATTGATTCATACGAGATTAGAAAATGTCTCCAGATTTTCGAGATTTCTGGCCTAACCACTTAGCCACATGTTCATTATGTTGAATATGATTGCTAAATCTGGACACTGCCCTAAATGATGCAGATACCAGCCAAATACATAGCCAACATAACTGTGGCCTCAAAGAAAGGAGACAACAAATATTTAGTCTTACTCTGATGTCAAAAGCATTTTTGATCTGTTCTTGTACCGGCAGAAACTGTGTTATGCTTCCCATTATGATGGCCAGCCTGTAATCACAATATACAACAACAGCAATTACATTTCTTCCTCCTCCTCCACTTCTTCATTTCTCTTTCAAGAGAAATACATCACACCTAGTTATGCAGCTTTATAGCCCAGAGGTCAGTATGTCCAAGGTGACATGAATGTGTGTAAAGTTGACTTCCTCTACACAGACTCCATCCACGGTTACAGAAATTATCTACCTGCCAGAAGTTAGGTGCATGTCCTTTACTCCTAGGAAGTTGCAATCAACCCCAACTTTTATTGGCTGTTTGTGATTTACTGGGCAATTTTGTAGTTCAGTAATCTGTCATTGTTTTCTGAACAACTGATGCCTTATCTCATCTCATCTCATCAGGTTCCTCTTGTACCTTGCAGTGTCAAGGTGAAGTATAAACAGCGGGAGACTGCCTGCTTATGAGCTTCATGTATCGATATTCCATGGACTCTGTTTGTATTACATGGATTGTATTACATGGTGAGTTGCCCATGTGTTGCCGGGGCCCATACTGGGGAGCAAAGAATAGTAACACTGTTGCCTACCATGCACGTCGTAAGAGGCGACTAAGGAGGATATGGTTCCGTTGCCCTGATACTGAGTGAGTGCGTGGCGTGACACTGTGAGCTGTGAATTTTGCATGGAATGCTTTTACATCTGTTCGCAGTTCGTAGTGTGAACTGCATGATCGGAACGATGGCAGCCGGCTGTTGCTAGATTGACTGGTTTGCCTTTTCGGTTCATGGGTGCATTTTTCAGGAGACTCCTGGGTCGTCGCTGGAGCTAGAGAGTTTGTGCTTTGTGCGGCGCTTTCGGCGGGTCGCCCTGCGGAAAGAGACCAAGCCATATGGGATAAAACCCGGGTAAATGAAGTCTTTCTGGTGACTGCCATTTCCATCAACAATGAACTGTATTTCTCGTGGAGGACTTTTGTGTTGGCATTCTGGCGGCGGCATTATGTACAGTGTATCTGTGCGGGCTGTTGGCTTGCCGATACTCCTGTCTATTCCATTGTTCACATAGGGCAGTGAGGAGCATTTTGTGTGATATTCACTGGCACAGGAACGGAGCATAATGGGGACGACCCGTTGCCGTGAAGTTGGAACCGCGACTAACTACCTAACTACATGGTGAGTATATTTGTGCATATGTTGTAATTGTTTGTTCTTTTATTCTCACTGGTATGATTTTTTCTGATATATATTTCATTTCTAGTATTCCTCTTGCTTCTGTAGTAGTGTCAAATGAAGTAACAAGACTTGATCTGTACTAAAACTTTATACTTTATTCTCAAGATGACAAGCCGTGTCTTCTCAGCTGGACTATCGGATGTTGACTCCCTTCACAACAACAATACGTCACGATTGAGCATCTCTCTCCGCTTTCACTCATAATGCTCAATCGTGCTGTATCTCTAATTCCCCACTAGATCCTAATTATAACCCAAACTACACATACTGTTACACCTCCCCATGTTTATTAAAGAATTTTCCTTATAAAGGAAAAATCTTTACTCCTAATCCCCTTACTCTATTCCCTCTTTTTCCTCTAATCTTCCATAGTTCTTCTAATCCTCCCCAAACCAACTCCAATTTAATTAAACATTCTATTTCTTTAACTCTTTCCCCAGCTATATAATCAACCCACTTCTTCTTCCATTTTACCTCTATACCTCGTACCATGTACTGTAACCCTTTTTTAACTTACCATTTCTACTCTTCTTTCATTTCCCCAAACTATATAGCAATCCACTATATATTCCTTGGCTCCTCAAGTTCCTATATAAAATATGCATATTATAAACAAAATGGCTCGTAAAATCGTATTTGTACAACTGGCATTAGGAAATCACTCGCATTTCTCAATACAAGACAACCCGAACAACGAGAACAACGTATTTAGAAGAAGTAAAGAAGGGGTGCACCAAGTAAAAGGAATAAATAGTCAAGATAAGCACAAAGAAACGCATATTCCACATAACCACATTTACCTCCTTTGCCAATAAAAAAAATTTGTACAATCAAATTTTTTCTTATAAATACGTCATACAAAAATAGATCTTTGTTTTCTATAAACCAAGTTGATATAATGTTTTACAAGCTTTATATATACAACCCTATATGAAATAGAACTTTTTACGTAAGTTTCAAGCCTTATATCTTCAACATTTAAAATTTCCAACCACAATCTTGTCCAAATTGCGTTATCTCACCTTTTAGCATGAGATCCTGTTCAATTTTTATGAACACCTTTAATATAATTAAAGCTGGTTTTTCACAGCACCTATTTCTTGCCCCCTTCATGTCCCATGATCTGCCCTTTATCCCCCTATGTATTTCTTCTATATGCTGCTATTCACAGTTTTTCCCTTAAACTTCTATCTAGTTATACTCTACTTATATATTCGAAGCTTTTCAAGCAACCTAACCTTCCCAACAGCCTATGTCTCCATACCCTCCCTCAATAATTTTATAATTCCTTTCTGAACGAAAGGGCTTTTTTCTTTTTTTTATAAAGCCCCCTGTATTTGAAAAGTTAACTAATATTCTAACCAAACTTAAAACCAATTCATTAACCACATCACTTAATCTATCAATCCAACTGTTTACGCAAAACTAAATCAAAACAAGGCGTCACAATTATCCAATTAAAACACATTTTCAAAATTAATATGGCATGCATTTTATCAACCCAAAAGCAAATATTATATCATTATTAGACACTTTTACGGTCCAATAGTGTTTTACTCAAAGCACTATAAACTCAACGATCCTAACTTACTTAAACTAACTTTTTATAAAACCAAACCAAGCATGAAATAAAACATAATACATATACATATAGTATTGAAACATAGTCTCAATAAAATAATCAATTAACAACCATCATTGCCCAGTTACACGAAAATAAAACTCCAAGTGAATAAACAAAGATTTTCCAAGTAAACTTCCTTAAAATTATTACGTATAGTGGCCCCAACAACCATACTAATAATGTACCAGATCTCTATTTATTCAGGCCATTCCATTTATATATTTCCTAACTCCATTCTCATTTTCCTACCTCATCATAGCCAACTGCTAACCAGAGACATACTTCCCAGTATATCAATAATACCAAAAACTCCCCACCAAATTCTCTATAAAACTTCCTACAACTCTCTGTAAGCGAACCGCTTTTAAATTTAAATTGTTCATTAAAATTATGATTGACAAAACTGAAGATATTTCCCTTATCCCCTATTTCACATTCTCACAGAAAAGATATGTTAGATTGAGTTAGTGCGCACTTAGGAAAATAAGAAAAAGAAAGGAAAAAGTAAGAAGCAATCACACTTCTCTTTCCATACATACTTTATGAATAAAGTTTCAAAATTTATCTTCAGTTTCCGTCAATAATAATTGTTATTATCAAAAAAATATTGATTCAACACTACTAGCTTTTCTTTTTTTTTTTTTTCTTCATTCCTCTCGTCAATTTCAAGTTTACCATTCCAAGTAAACCCATCAATTCAATGCTACATATGTGTATCTGTTACTTACAGACCAATATCCAAATCTTATAAGCATATCTGCCGATATCAATGATAACAAATAGTACAAACATCAATTCCTCCTTTTTATAGCCTAACTCCAAACACATCATACTACCCGGAAAATCCTCTTAATTAATCACTGTAAACTACAGTACAAGTCCTCTTATCTATACTAATGTAGTATTCACCATCCACTCACCTATTTACTTGTGGCCCTACCTGCCAATTATTTCCCTTCAATTTGTCCAAGCTACTAAAAAAATCAACCATCAATTCCACCCCATAGAGAAATAACCAAATATATACATATACTTCATTCAAAACTACCTCCATATTGATTATAAAAATACCAAGAGTCATCTTCTTCATTTTCGAATTCTAATACTTATAAATTGCTATCTGCAATATTCTCTACTTATCTACTTCCTACGGTTCCACTTCTTCAATAACTCCAAATTTCTTTGAACCAATGCTAATTCTACATCAATGTCTTCTTCTTCGTACAATCCATTTGTTTCCTCCATACTACTACTACTTGACTCTGACTTTTCATCCATTTCTTCTTCTTCGTCTGTATGTCTCTCTTTAGCTGCCGCTAATCTCTTTTGTTCAATATCCCATCTAATTTGTCGATCACTATTCCTCAAGGATCTTTCTAGTAACGGCATATCCTCCCCGCTCGTTGAATAATCCCTAATTCTCCTCTGTCTTTTCACTTCTCTATCTCTTTGTCTATCCATTCTCCTTTTCGTTGCCTGTCTAGTGTTCCTAAACGGAGCACTTATTTCCTCTTCTATACTATCATAATGAGTCTCATTCAACTTTTCTTCTTCTATTGTTTTCGGTATCGTCTGTTCTTGAGTATCATCAAAGCCTGGAGTTGCTAATAAGCGATTTTGTGCTGGATCTCTTCTAACGCCTGGGGTTACTGTAGCACCTCTAACGAGTTGTTCATCTAAAAACCTTGTGTCTGAATAATAATTATTATTATTATTATATTCTATCTCTTCTTCATCTCTCCTTAAGTGTTCCACGTGTGCCCTTGCTACATGTCCCGTGACCTGGTTCTTAATTTTATACGATACTTTACCTAGTTTTTCCAAAATATAATACCCTGGAATCCAACGATTATCAAACTTAGAGTTTCTCCTATGCTTCTTGTAATAGACCCTATCACCAACCTTAAATTCCTGCAAGTTTGTATTTATATTCTTGTACTTTTTCTGCCTTTCCCTAGCTTTAATTATATTATTCCTTAGTCCTACGTGTGCTTTATGCATTTCCTGTATTATAAGCTCTTGAAAATCTTCACCCATATATTTCCGTCTAGGTTTTAATAGATTGTCTATAGGTAGTATCGGTTCTCTCCCGTATATTAAATAATATGGTGAAAAACCCGTGCTTTCATTTTGATTAGTACGAATGGCGTTTAGGGCAGGTCCTAAAAACAAATCCCAATCCCTTTCATGTTCATCTACAATCTTTGATATAATGCTATATAACGTCTGATGTTGACGCTCGTTTCTAGCATTGGAAGTAGGTCTATAATATGATGTCTTTATATGTTTTATATTTAAATCATTTAACAACTTTTCAAATTTCTTATTTATAAATTCTTTACCATTGTCTG
This sequence comes from Cepaea hortensis, assembly GCA_963921405.1. Lineage (NCBI taxonomy): Eukaryota > Metazoa > Mollusca > Gastropoda > Stylommatophora > Helicidae > Cepaea > Cepaea hortensis. The sequence continues at coordinate 8,812,354 of OY992881.1, forward strand.
TAAGTATACTTTGTGGACAACTAAATCTTGGGACAAACTCTTGTAAAAAAATATTGACTACTGTATCTGCACTCTTATCCGGAATTGCATAAACCTCCGGCCAAAGACTGTAAACATCTACTATATGAATCAAATACACGTTTCCTGACAATGTTCTGGGGTGTGGACCCGATATATCTAAACTAATCTTTTGCATTGGGAACTGAGGAATGTCAGTATCCTGCAAGGGACACTTTATTGTTTTCATGTTCCTCAATCTGCACTTCTCACAGGTATCCACATATTTATATGCAGATTTAAATAAATTTGGCCAGTAATATTTACTTGTAAGCGCCTTCACCAATTTGTCTCTACCTAAATGTCCATTTTCATCATGATATGCCTTTAAAAGTTCATTTTCCAAATGTTTTGGAATGTATTTCCTCAGTTGTTCGTTCCTTTCAGACATGTAGTATAAATGTCCATCCTCTTGTAAAACCAAATAATTCCTTTTATATTTGTTATCTTCTGTTTCTCTTAATTTTTCTTTTATTTGTATCACTTTTGGGTCTAGGTCCTGCTCCTCTTTCATGTTAAATTTTTCTAAGTGTAGATCATCTTCCCTATGTTCAGACTCTTGTTCCGATGGTAGACTATCAAATTCTTCTCTATTTATTATAGCAGAATCTAAAATATTTACTTGCCAATTTCGATCGTCAATCTCTGGTTCTCCTTCATCTTCTGTGTCACCTGACGACTGTGGATAGGGAATCCTAGACAGTAAATCAGCGCATGTGTTAATCTTACCTGGAATGTACTCAATTTTCGTATTATATCCCTGTAAGTTCAATGCCCAGGTTTGTATTTTCCTGTTCTGCACTGGGGCTTCTAAAAAAGACTTTAAAGGCATATGGTCAGTTCTAATAACAAAATTTGCGTTATGTAAGTAGTAATTTAGTTTTTGAAGAGCGTAATGTATTGCGTAAGCCTCCTTCTCAATAGTCGTCCACTTTCTTTGTGATCTGCTAAGTTTATGCGACAAGAAGTATATAGGCCTTTCATTTTTAACCCCTGGTATTCCAGACTCTTTCCCTTCATATGGTTGCACCAAACACGCTCCTACTGCATTGTCTGAAGCATCTGTGTACAGTATCAACTGTTTGTTTAAGTCTGGATGCGTCAACAGTGGTACCAGTGTTAAACTGTTTTTTAAATACTCGAACGCTTTTTGACACTCATCATCCCACTTAAACCTAGCGTACTTGCCTGTTAAGTTTGTAATAGGTTCAGCTATTTTTGAAAACGCTGGGACAAACCGCCTATAATACGCGCATGTTCCTATAAAGGCGCGTACCTCCTTAACGTTAGTTGGAGCAGGTAACTCTTTAATAACCTTTATTTTGTCCTGGTCTGGTTTTATACCTTCTCTATTTATAATATACCCCAAATATTTTGTTTCTGTCTTTAAAAATTGGCATTTACTGAGCTTTAACTTCACATCATGTTTTCTTAACCTGTCAAACACTAACTTTATATGTTTCAAATGATCCTCCACATTTCCAGAAGTAAAGATCAGAATATCATCAATATAAGCAAGGGCGAACCTTTGCATACCTTCTAAAACTTCATTTATTAAGAGCATGTAGTGAGATGGCGCAGTTTTGACTCCAAAAGGCATACGTAAAAATTCATAAGAACCCATATGAGTACAGAAAGCACTTTTTCTCTGCGCGTCTGCCGACATCGGAATGCACCAAAATCCTGCTCTTGCGTCTAACGTCGTAAAAAATGTAGCGCCATTTAGCAACCCCAAAATATCATCTATCACTGGTAGTGGATATGCAACATTTTTAGTAATTTTGTTCAACGCCCGATAGTCGCAACAGAATCGACTCGAACCATCAGGTTTGGCCACAATTACCACCGGAGATGACCACTCTGATTTTGATCTTTTGATTATCCCTGCTTTCAACATTTCTTCTATTGCCTTTTCTACAATTTCTCTATTTCTTAAGGGAGTTCTATATGGTTTTAAGCTAATCGGCGGATGGTCTCCCGTATCTATCTCCATTGTTACCGTTTTTGTCTTACCCAACTCTAAATCACTAATTGCAAACACATCCTGATTCTCCTTTATAAACTGTTCCAATACTTCTTTATTTTCTGGTGAAGTCTTTAACTGTGCCAACAATTCCTGTTCTCTTGTCTGTTTATCTAGAGAATGTATTTGTGCTGTATTTCTTTTGAATGGATGGATCAATTCATTCATTCGTGTGTTTCCTCTACTTCCGCGTCCGCGTCTGTTATTACTTCTTTCACTAGAAGACTGTGAATAATTAGTTCCCGGCATTTCTACTCTATCCGTTGCCAATATTTCACTAACGTTCTGTTCAATTTTTGCTACTACACACCCTCTGTATAATTTAATTTCTCTACCTGTGTTGTTAATCACCATAACTGGAAAGGTTAAGTGTTTATCTAACGCTATTATTCCATCCGGAACTTCCAAACCAGGCTCATCAATTATTTCCTCTTGTAATTCAGTGATTCTGACTGTGTTTCCTTCTACATAATATGGGTTTTTCTTCAGCTTCACTTGTATCAAATTAACCGACTGTGGTTTTAACGTCGTTGTCATTTTAACTCTAACTAGTGCTGATATATGCATGTCTTCTTGCATATCTATATAGACGTCCCTGAATTTTAATTTGTGTAAATCATAGAAAAGTCTTACTCCATTTTTTATTAAAAAATCTCTTCCTATTAACATGTTTCTATTTAAACCCTTCACTACATGAAAAAGGTGTCTTATGTTGATCCCTCCTAACTTAAAATTTATTATTGTTTGTCCAACTACTTGTAAATTCTGTCCCGTAACAGAGTGTAAATTATTATGACTCTTAAATACTCTACAATTTCTTACTATTTTGTATAGAAAACTTTCTTTTACTACACTAACCTGAGCTCCCGAATCAATTAACGTACGAACTCTATACTTTCCTATTTCTAATATACAAGAACTATAATCTGTTTTATCTTCTATAAATTTCTTGACTTCATCTAGTTGAAAATATTCTCTGTTCGACCTATTATACCTGTTATTAACATATTCTCTAACCCTTGGGACCTTATTATTTACCCTCCTATCATAGGTCCTGTCTAATAGGTAGGGCGCCGATTTTCCTGTGTTCTTGTACCTGTAAAATTCCTGTGTCCATCTACAACATTCCTACTCACCCTATTATTGTCATGTCTACCCTGTGTATTCGACTGGACATGCCTGTTATTACAAAACCGAAAAACATGTCCCCGTTGACCACAATTCCAACAGACAATATTTGTACTATTTGTGTTACCTACTGTTTCTCTTGTAGGGTATCTCATATTTCTTCTTTCCTCATTATCATACCTATTTCTACCTTGTAACGTCTGTATACCTCCTCTCCTATTCCATCCGAATCTTGTTTGTCCTATTTCCATAGGTTCCTCAACTCTGTCATCTCGACTACTTCCCACTTCTCGTCCTGTTCTTAATCTAAACCTACGTCTCAAATTTTCTTCTTGTACCGCGATATCCACCGCTTGTGATAACCTCTCAGGGTTTTCCCTCATTAATTTAAGTTTCAAACCATCAGACTTTATGCCATCCACAAAGATCCCTACCAACATCCTTTCCACCTCCTCTCCTCGTACATTCTGTCCTAAGAATGCCTCTTCAGCCAGATTAATTAATCTATCGCTAAACAATTGTACCGTCTCTCCGTTATTTTGTTTAGCCTGCCTCAACACCGAAAATGCATGTTGTGGATCCGTTATTTCTGCATATTTCCTTGCTAGGTCTTCCTTGAATTGTTCCCATGTCTCATCTACTCTAGCTTCTAGCTTTCTTCTTATATGATCCGAGACCGGTTCCGTTGCCGTCTGATAAGCCAGTCTCATTTTTTCTTCATCTGTTGCTGAGATCAAATAGGCATATTTTTCTATAGAGGTGACCCATTTCTTATAGTCTCTGGCCTGTCCACTAAACTTTACAATTTCTGTTGCCATGCCTTGTTGTTTAATCACCATATTAAGTCGGCCTACTGCTGTACCCACGCCTGTCAAAACCTGGGCCAAGTTATCCGGTTCCGCCATGCTGAAAAATACTAAAACAAAGCAAGCAACCAATCACACAATTACAATTTCCCAAATCCCAAACAGCACAATTCAGTTGGTTATAATATTATAAGATATTACATTAATCAGAGGAAGCATCAACAATATCCTATCTGAGCATAGGAAGAATGAACCCTGTCCTCAATAAAAAACTCAAATTTGTGGCAATCAGAAGGTTCCTTGTAGATATTTGTTTCTTAAACCACAATAATGTCCTGTACTCCACTCTAATTAATAAATTCGGAAGCTCACGGGAGACCTCGAAATACACAACTTTTACTCCGAGTCTATTTCCTTAATTAATCCGTCATCTTCTTTTACCAACTTACGGATTCAGTTCAACCAACCAGAGCCCGCATCAAGTGAAAGTCTCGGAATTCAGGTGGTGGAGTTCAGATATCACTTCTCTTCCCTCAGGTAATTTCGTCCTTCTCGTGGGCTGCCAGAAAATTTTCAACCCCTGGTTGGGTCACATCTCATGGGCTGCCAGACAATCTTCGACCCCCTGGTTGGGTCCCTTCCTTGATCTCAAGTGGGTACTTCATCGTCGTATGGAATGGGTCATAGGAATATAACGAGGCCCAAGAATGGATTAGGGGTGTTTGGGTCATAGGAATGACAAGGCCCAAAACTGGATTAGTATCAATCAGCTAACGGCTAGTGATGAGCTGACCTTGAACGAGTTCTGACTTCCGATAAAATCTTGAAAGTGGCAAGGTTCAGGCAACGGCCAGGTTAGGCCCCTTATAAATGATACGATTCAAATGTTCAGCTACGGCTCCAGGAAACCCTTCTTGTCCTGGCAGTTTTGTCTGGATTCTTTAGTACTTCGCGTGGTAGGCCATTATCTTCATAATTTGTCTTACAGCATGCCGCCAGTGGATAGTTGTTGTTGGCCGGCCTAGATCAACCTCAGATCCTCGGTCCACGGCACCATTTATTACTTCTGTAGTAGTGTCAAATGAAGTAACAAGACTTGATCTGTACTAAAACTTTATACTTTATTCTCAAGATGACAAGCCGTGTCTTCTCAGCTGGACTATCGGATGTTGACTCCCTTCACAACAACAATACGTCACGATTGAGCATCTCTCTCCGCTTTCACTCATAATGCTCAATCGTGCTGTATCTCTAATTCCCCACTAGATCCTAATTATAACCCAAACTACACATACTGTTACACTAGCCGTGGTTCGATGACTATTCCCACACCGTGTCTTGCCCTTTCTTGCTGTTCCACTCCAGAGTAGACAAACGTGTAACTGTGGTGGATCTTCTTGCATCCTTCCCCCTTTATTCTGGTGTCCGCTATTCCCATCAGTCCAATTTTCCTCTCTTCCATTGTTTCTATGATGTTCTTCTTCTTTATTATTAAAACCGCAGATGTTCATCGTGTCTATGTTTTGAGACACTGATCTATCTCATAGTCCATTAACATTGCCAGGTCTACATCCATTTGAGTCAGTCCGTTTATACTTCTTAGTTTTTCTACGAGCAATATGAAAATCCCCTGCTGGCTTGCTAGGCCAGTCACAGGATTTAGGACAAAAATCTGACCAATGGGAGTCCGCCCCTCCTGGCGAGCCAGAGCCCCATTGGCACATAACCTTGCGATCATGGTTTCCCAGTCTACACCACGTGGAGGTGGGGTTGACTTGTGTAGTCCGCAGGTCATCTGTAGGCTACTAATTTTCACTTTTCTTCCCTCCTGAGAGAGGCTAGCTGATCCTAACCCTGCTGGCTGCAGGGCCAGGCGCAGTCCACACCCTGTAGACTGACGCCTCACACCACTGAAATCAATGCAAATCAGTCTGCTTCCAAATCACTCGTGGCTAATTTTGAAACCTCGACTTGGTATTTCAGCGAATCTTTTAAGCCACAGTGCCAATGGGTAAGTATTTTTGTCCTGGCAGTGGCCAAACAGCCTCCTCTTTGCAATGTTTAACTGTTGCGGGATTCCTAATGTGTGCAACTTGCCCCAAGGACCACCTGTTTTTCATCCTTATCCAAACTCACTACCCAAGGTGTCAGAAGCACCTTTAGAAACACATGATTCATGAGGAAATGTCCAGTCTTATGCTGGGATTCAAAACACAGTAACTTTCGAGCTTTTAGATGGACACCACAAGCTCACAGCCATAACATCTTTTTTAGAAATTGAACAATTTCAAAACAATGGGAGGAAAATCAACTACTGAAAATGAAAACAACAATACTGACTTTCAAGATGTCTTGATTCATGGATTCACTGACTAACTGATGGACAGATCGAAGGAAAGATTTATTCATAGATTGATGGACATATTTACTGACTGACTGCTTGACAGACAAATTGATTGTCTGATGGGCAGATTTACTGACACACTAACTGACTGACACACTGACAGCCACATTCATTGGCTGGCTGATTAATGGACAAATGCATTGACTGACTGAAGGACAGATCTGTTGAATAAGAGATTAACTGATTGACTAATTGATGAGAAGTTTAACTGACTGACTGATTAATGGACAGATGCATTGACTGATTGACAGATTTATTGATGGATTTCAAGAACCACCATCATCACACTGTGAAACTATTTATCAGAGTTCCCATCGTCCCCTTCAGACAACACCAGGAGACTCTTAGCTCAGTGCACAAACTCTGTAGCACAAGTGAAGATTCCAGTGTGGACATATCAGAATCCACACATGGTATAAGTATTTTGCTGCAGGTAATAATAAATGCTTGAGGAGAGCTGCCAACTTAACTACCCGATACCAAATAAGAAATGATGTTATCAGACAGTCTGTGGGATCAACACCTTGTGCCTCATATATTGAAAAACAGAAGATCAAATGGTTTGGCCATCTTGTTAGAGTGCAACTTCCCTACATCAAAGATCGCTACGGGAGCAAGAGGACGCTCGAGAAGAAAATGGATTGACAACATCAAGACATTGTACAATCACATGGAATGACACTATCCAATGCCACCCATCGGGCGCTGAAACGCCAATTATCCCTCCTCACGACGCTTCATTTTCAAGAGTCATAAATTTTGAATGAAGGCTCATCTTACATTTAGTCCTTCCAAGAACTCATCTTTTGCACACAAATTACCTGTCATGAATATTACATGTACATTGCAAAAAATAAAAGAAAAAAAGAAACAAACGTAAAATGAATGCTGTAAACACACACCAAACAAACAATTCATAATTTAATAAACAATTCCACGAACTCATGAGCCTTATCAACACCTGGATCAACAACATAAACAGCTGTGACTATCATACCATTTATGGGCATCTCCGTTCTTGCTGTCAAGCTGTACTCCAGCAGTGGCCGCTTCATGAGCTGCCCGCATCAAGTCCTTCTGACCTTCCTGTGGTTGGTCTGGGTGGTTGAACATTTCCTCTGATGCCAACAAGAATGCTGCTCTTGCTAGCCTCCACAGGATCTCTGCATTTTCTGGATTCTGAAGATTAACAAGGCAGCAAAGTTGGTCTCTCTAAGGACATTTGTCTGGAAGGTAGCTCTTCTAGTGCCCCAATCAGAGCAAGGGCAGTAACCAGAATATGAAGACAAAAACAGATCAAAGTTGGAATCTGGGTAGGGTCTGAGCCCTGAAATCTCGCCTAATTATCTGTGCTCAGTCTCTCACATCCAAGGTGGAGTGATGGCTGTAGAAGCTAGTGGTTGCTCTGATATTATGCTTTCAGTGCTATGTGCTGTAGACACATGTGCTGTGTTCAGTGCTGTAGACAATGTGCTTGTGTTCTGACTTGCTTGGGCAGAGATCAGATGCACAGACTGTTATTCTACTATCAATAACTCTGTTTAATACTTTCATGACATAACTTATGACAAAGCTAGCATCCTTCCAGTTTGTACTGTTCTGTGCAATTTTCTATGCTCATTTATTTCTTTATTTCTTGACTACTTGTTTGATGTGTTTTTTTTCTCTCTTTCTGTTCAGCTTATTCTGAACATTTCAGCCATCAAAGATAAACTAGACTTTATCAACAGCTAATTGGAGGTAAGGTGAATGGATAAGAGCCCTTGTTCTTCAACTTCCGGTGTGATGATGCCGAGGCGGCATATTCAATCCATATACCGTTAATGTGGACTAAAATCTTGACTACTTGTCCATGACTTGGGGATGTACATTACAAGTACCTCAGAAGTTGGAGTGGGTGTGTCTGATGGCAATGGACACTGGTAATAGGGAAAGCTAATACTCATGCAAAAATAAGTCCAGTGCACTAGAAGTAGCAGCACGGTGCTAATCAACAACTATTGGGAGTTTAAGATGATTGATTTCACTGCACCAGGTTTTATATATGGAAAGGTCTTCTTTCTGCCAAGCTGTCTGACAGCGCCACACAGAGCATGAACTCTTAGATCCAGCGACACCCAGGGATCTCATGAAAAAACTGCACTTGTAAACTGAATGACAGACTGAAAATTAAGACACAGGCCCCACAGCACAAGACAGGCGGCTGATCACTTCATCACGGAGACTCCCAAACCACATCTAAAACATACCATTTTGGATAATTCTGTTAAAGTAATCCACAACTAAAATATATCATATTGGATAATTCAGTTAAAGTAATCCCCAACTATACATACCTTATTGGACAATTCTGTTAAAATTACATGAACATTCCTTAAGTTCTCAAATCCTCCGTGCTCTATTTGCTGGTCAAGTTTAGTCAGAATGTTTGTTAAATGATCTGGAACTCTGGAAACATCGTCACACTCTGTCTGTGAAGCATCAGATACAATGCGCTCAGGAATGTTGGTTCTATGAAGGAAATTAAAACACCTACAGGTAACAGTTTATGAAAATTACAAGGTGAAAATATAAAAACATCTGCAGTTGACTTCCTAAATTAGCTGCATGTCCTTTTGTACAGGATGCTGCAATCAACCCCAGTATCTATTGGTTTGTATATAATTTACTAGGCAATTTTAAGCTCAGTAGTTTGCTATTGCTTTCTGAATGGCTGAAGCTCATACCAACAAAATCAATCTTCTCATAAATGGCCAGTGGCTGATTGTGAACCCTCAACCCTGTGTGTCAGGGAGAAACTGCTCACAAACCCCTACAGCACAGATGCTGACCTAATTCTACAAACAGAATTTACTTCCATGTTTCTTCGTTTTTAATGAAACTGCACTTTTTCACAACTGTCACTTTAGTTTTGTCTGAGCAGAGCAACGCACTCACTTGTCCTGACAGCCAGACATGGCTGTCAAAGGCAGAGGTAAAAGACCCTCATGTGAATGTGGAAGGCAAGGGGAAACTACCATATTATCTTCCCAAGATTTCATGAATAGATCTTGGAATGAAAATTGACAAATCATAGTCAATTAATTATTGCTCACTGGATTTAGGAGGCCTGGTGTTCCTTGCCAGTGAGAAGTCCTGATCGTTCGGGTCCCATCGATTGACGGACGTCGGTCGCTGTGATTGGGCAATCTTGAGCATAGCCTACGATGGGTAGCGTTGTGATGTTCTGTTGTGATAATTTGGTGTGTCCAGTGTGTGCCGCGTGGTTACACACCCGCTTCACACGCGTGATCCGGGACTGTTTCCGGATCCGGTCAGGGATATGCACTACTGACGAGCTCAAATGAGGGCGAAACTCGAGTATAGTGCTTCCATATTGACGTGGATAGGCCTTAGGTTCACACCAGAATGCGATCGGCGTTGCCACTGGTGGGTTGTGCTCAATATTTAAATTTCAAATCCCGAAACAACCACATAGTCAAATTGGGAAGAATTTGGAAGAAACAGAGATGTGGTTTCTAAGATGAATGTTGCGAATCCTTGGACTGTCAAGAGTAACTAATGACGATTGCCTGAAAGAGGCTAATGAAACTAGAACATTACATACAATATAGAAAGAGACAAACAGCTTTCTTTGGTCATGTGATGAGAAGAGGGGCATTGAAGAACATCATGATGACTGGTAAGATCAAGGGGAAGTGAGGCAGAGAAATGATGCTGGATGGATTGAGGCGGTGGCATAGAGGAATATCAGCGGCAGAGTTGATCCAGAACATCAAAGACCGAGATCTGTGGAGAGCCTTGAACACCTATGCCAGCAAGCATGGCACTTGATGATCATGATGATGATGGTCCCTAGTATTAGTTGTACTTCTTTTCACAACAGTCAATTCCTTCAGATATACTTGCCCACACTGTCCTATCTTCTTCGCCGGTGCTGTTTTCTAGACTTATGCTTTGGATTTGCTCAGTATTTTGTTTTACTTATTTCTTTTTCAGGAACCATTCACTAAAAATGGCTAATTCATGTTAATCTGTTGTATGTAAAGACTGTTGTAATTAATGGCTTGATCGTGCTACAAGATTACCATAAGAAAGTGCCCAAAGAAAGCTCTAACATACAACACAAAGGAAACACAGCATGAGGTTGCCCCTGCAAACGATGGATTGATGGAATGAATATCTGAGACTGCGGATGCCAGCATGACCCAGCATGCAAGAGGCACACTTCAAAGCTGGCTTCAGATATCTCTTCTTTACCTGAGACAGAAAGGCAACACAGAGGTAGAAGTACAGAATAAACAATAACTAAAGAGAGAAGTGAGTGGTCAGGTATTTAAGGTCTCTCACAATGGGAGTTCTAAGGAACAAGTTTTAATCATCTTCTTCCCCCCTTACCTTTGTCATCAACTGGAACAAAGGCCCTGAAACAACTCACACCACCCTGTCCTAACGTTTGCTATTTCCAGCAGCTTCTGCTTCTCCGCCCAATATTATTCATCTCTGTTTCTAATTCTCTTCCCAACGTGTTTTTAGGTTTCAATCCCAAAATGCAAATCTTATATTTTATTTATACTTGTCCCAATTAATACACAGCTCTAACACTCGAGGTCCCAATTCATACACAGTTCTAACACTCCAGGTTCCAATTCTGGAAATGTTCAGTGAAAGGAGTTAAGTAGGCATCTAGACTTCTTGTGGCTATCTCTGCATAATATCATACCCCTTCTAGAAGAGGCCCCTTTAATCTTGGTTGGCTGAGCTAGTCCTCTTTTATTATCTTTTGACTCATACATAGTTGATTGGATTTTACAGCTAACATTTTCTACAGGATGATGTAGCTATTTCCATGTCAACCCTCCTTAGTGGCCTCTTACAACATGCCAGGTGCCCTCCAGTGTCACTACACTTTGCTTCCTTCAAGCACATAGCAGAGATTTGATCTACTGATGGTACAACATGCCAGGTGCCCTACAGTGCCACCACACTTTGCTTCCCTCAAGCACATAGCAGAGATTTGATCTACTGATGGTACAACATGCCAGGTGCCCTACAGTGCCACTACACTTTGCTTCCCTCAAGTATATAGCAGAGATTTGATCTACTGATGGTACAACATGCCAGGTGCCCTACAGTGCCACTACACTTTGCTTCCCTCAAGTATATAGCAGAGATTTGATCTACTGGTGGTACAACATGCCAGGTGCCTTACAGTGCCACTACACTTTGCTTCCCTCAAGCACATGAGCAGAGATTTGATCTACTGATTGTAAAACATGCAAGTGAGTTACAGTGTCACTACACTTTGCTTCCCTTAATACATGAGCAGAGATTTGATCTACTGATGGTAAAACAAACAACATAGTATGCAACCAGCATGGCCTCAGCAAGGACAGCAATCCTTAATCCTCAGCCCAGGGCAGACACCAGCAGTGGTAATTAAATGCTATAATTATATGTTATGTTTATAACTGACTGCTTTAGCTGTGCTAATGTTCTGGTTGTTTCTAATCTCCATTCATTAGTAAGGGGGCTGAGTGGTCCGAGGTATGGTGTCTGCCTCGAGTGCTGGAGGTCCCAGGTTTAGCCCCGGTGAGGGCCGGGATTTTGTCACGTGGACTTCTAGTAACAAAATTTCCCCTGGTTTCTGAGTAATAAGATCTGACGCCCGTGTGTATTGTTGCACATTTAAAAAATCCGTTGGCAGTTGGAAGTTGAAAAAGAGTAGCCTAACGGCGCTGCCCAGGCAAAATTTTGTTAAATTGCCCAAAATATTTCAGGATCCTTGCTGGTGCTACGGAGTTCGTGCACTGAGCTGAGATTCTCTGGACTCAGGCTTAAGTTAGGAACAGAATGGAGCACTTATGGATTACACCTGTGTGCCGTGATGTTGATCCGTCAACTAAACTAACTCCATTCATTAATGCTGACATCTCTGACTGAGCTAATTTTCTGACTGTTTCTATCCTTCATTCGGTGGTGTTGCCAAGATCCACTGCTGAACCACTGCTGGACCTGTCCGGAGTGTAATGAAGATAATCCTTACTAACCACAAATCCACAGTTGATTCATTTATTTTGTTTTGCCCGCGTTCATAGGGTCCACTGGGGAAGCCAAGAATAGTCACACTGTAACCTATGAGGTGACAAAGGAGGGTTGGTGTGAGACTGACTACCTCATCCAGTAGACAAAGTTCACCTGCACAATTCAGTCAATCATGAACAAGCCTAAAGAGGGCTCAGTGTAAGTTGGTTGAGGGCTCGGTGTAAGTCGGTTGAGGGCTCATGTTCCGTTGGGATATGAAAGGCCGAAGCAGAGAATATGTTGGTTTAGTTTGTAAAGGTTCATCTTCATGCATATAGATAGCTCATCTAGTGGCATGGAATCGATTTATGACCAATCTTCTATTCTATCAGTTTATGCAACAATGTAATAATTGATACGATAGACAGCTCATCAACTGAGAAACTTCAGAGATGTGGTTTTGCATAAGAAAGTCTAAAAATTCCTTGGAATCTAAAATGAGTAATCTAAACATTTTGAAAGTCTAGAGACACAAAGACAAATTATCACAAGCATCAGAAAGAGACAGTCACCATTTTATTGCCACATTTTGAGAAGACAAAAACTATGAACACACTGAGACAACTGGGCAGATTTGGGGAAAGAGAGATAGAGGAAGACAGCAAGAGAAAATGGAGTCTTGTGTCATGGCACAGAAGGGTGTTAGCACACAAAGTGATACATGTCATTGGAGACCACAAGATGTGAAGAAACATGACTATCCATGGCATATGGCATGGCACTTTATCTTGTTGTTGGCTTGGAGCCAGGTTATCAATAGTGCTGGATGCTATCAGTTTGTACAACAGTGAAACAAGTGATACACATGGGCTAGAGCAATAAGATCTATCCTAGGCTCAGACAGAGACAAGTAGCCAACTATAACAGTTTATTACTTTGATTTAGGATTAACTTCATTGCACTTGGATGGAGGTCAGCTTGATTGAATTGATGAGAGCACTTGCTCTTAAAACTTATGTGCGGATGTTGAGGTTGCGGGTTCAATCCCTATACCGGTCAGTTAGACTAAAATGTTGACTTCTCATCCTTGACTTGGAGACGTAAATTGCAATCAGAGTGGGTTCGCCTGAATGGGAGTGATACTGGTAACCATCATCATCAAGTGCAATGCTAAAAAACATGGGCGGTCATGGTTTGCCATCTCACACGGTCACCACAGTCTTAAATCAGGTCTGTGTTCTTGTCCCGACCATGCTATGCTGTCAAACCATCAAGGTATTTATCCCTCTGTCTTCCTCTTGCTCTCTTCCCATCAAACTTGCCAGTTGTCACCAAATTTTCAAGTGCATTTCTCCTCATAACATGACCAAAACATCTGGACTGTTTACGTCTAATTTCTCCAATCAATCTCCGTTTTTCATTTGTCTCTTGAAGGACTGTCTCATTTTCTGTCCATCCATGGTATTCTTTGCAATTCTCTCAAAAACCACATTTCCACCGCCATTTGATGTTTCTCAGCTTGTATGTTTATTTTGTCTATGTTTCGCATGCATACAACAATATGGGTTCTACATAGCACTTCAACATTCTTTTTTCTATTTCTCACTGGTACTAGGCACAGCTAATCCACACGCAATAATCAATCCAGTGAATTGGAAGTAGTGCATGGACTTCGCTTGACTTCAAAGCTAGTCAACGCAAACAAAAAATTGTACATATGGCTAGTTCCATAAGTACAACAGTCTCCTCCCCATAGGCCAAGCAAGGACAATCCAACACTTATGATGATCCCAACATATGTAAGACTTCCAGTCGCCAACATGGCGGTTAGGCGTTGAACCGTTAAGGCCTGTGGCGTGTTTATGCTTGCAGCTACGGTTTGAAATCACATTTTCATGTTGGACTGGTAGCACATGGTTCCGTCGCCCTACTACTGAGTGAGTGCGTGGGCGACACTGTGAGCTGTGAAATTTGTGGGGAATGCTTTTACATCTGTCCTGTACAGTGACCTGCAAGTTCGGAACAATGGCTACCGGCTGTTGCTGAATTGACTGAGTTGCCTTTTCGGTTCACAGGTGCATTTTTCAGGAGACTCCCGGGAGTCGGCGCTGAAGCTGCAGAGTTCGTGCTTTATGCGACACTTTCGGCGGGTCACCTGCTGTAAAAGACTGAGCCTTGTGAGAAAAATTGGGTCAATGAGGTCTTTCTGGTAACTGCGGAGTCCATCGATGATGAACTGTGGTTTTCGTGGATTAATTTGTGTTGGCATTCTGGCGACGGCATTATGCACAGTGTACTTGTGCGGACTGTTGGATTGCTGAGACTCCTGTCTGATCCACTTTTCACAATGGACAGTGGGGAGCATTTTGTGTGATATTCACTGGCACAGGAATGGAGCATAATGGGGACGACCCGTTGGCGTGAAGTTGGAACCTCGACTAATTACTTAACTAACCAACGTGTGTATACCAGCCGTTTTCTCATCTGAAATGTTACCTATAGCCTACCCTTGTGAAATTCCAACTGCTGGGAAATATGTAACTTGCCCATCATGAACTATCTAAGTTGATCTGAGTCAAGAATCAACATCACTGCACTCGGGGCATTCCCAAAAGAGCTCGTCGTCATCTTCAACAGCCAGCACAGAGTCCCAATACTAATGATGCCTGTTACAATCTGATTATATGTCCGTCTTGCTTTACCTCTGAGTGACGCCTGTCTACCAGATCCTCTGACCACCCCCTGCAGCTGCATTCTCTCATGACTATGGTAATCTACCTGTTCTTCTGCATTGTTCAAGCGCTCCCAGAGGGCCTTCACCAATCTGCCTTATCATGCATCAAATCACCCCTCAATGATGCAGCACCAGCCAATCTGTTTACTTGTTCATTTCCAACCACACCAGTTTCCTGGAGAAAACCTCCAGCGAATGCTCACAATCCGCGACACTTGAATTTATGCATACCATTCAGCACGAAGCATGCCGGTCTTCACCTTTGTCAGCCTGCTTTGTGAATAAGTCACAATCACAACATGCGTATACAGTTTGTTCTCCAAGTAGTTGAAAGCTGTAGTAACTGCCTCCACCTCCATTCCCAGACTTGAGGTTGTGGTATCATATGTCACTAGTTTTCATCCATATCTGAGAAGACTAGGGGTCTGATCTACTAACACAGGATTAGAGGGATGCTGATGAATGTTACTTTCACAGCATTGCAACAATTAATTAATATAAATGCTACAGTCTCCTTCTTGTAGATCACACATCCCTTATTCTCTCTCTCTATCATACACTGTGACATTTCTCACTAATGACATTTATTAATGGCTAGAGGAGACTACTGCAACACACGTTGTGGTTGTTACGGATTCAAACAATATGCTTAGCACGGTGGAGAAAGGAATGTTTCGTGTGGAATGGCTCTCGTTGCTTCAGAGGTCACAGATTGTGAGAATTGTATGGATATTTTGCCCTGGCCATGCGGGTGTACGGGGGAATGAAGAGGCTGATAGGATAGCAGGGAATGCACCTCTTGGTGGTATCTTGCCTATGGACAAGGGGGAGGTGGTCGTGCGCTTGGGGGACCAGGTGGAGAAGGCGGAGGAACAGATTGAGAACCAATATGTGGAAAGAATGAGATTGCGGGGGATCGGCAGGGGTTCTGGAAGAATCTCAAAACTGAGAGGGAAGATCAGGAGAACTTTTAATCAGATAGCGGTGGAAACGATTAGTAGTATAACTCTTCGCTGGCTGTTGAACGAGGGGACTGAGCACGTATGGGAATGTCCTGAGTGCAGTGATGTCAGTTCTTAACTCAAATCAACTCAGCTCAACTAACATTTACTTTCATAGCATTGCAACAGTTAATTAACATCACTTCAGTGACACATCCAAACCACAAAATATTATAACCATTTTTATCATTCAAACTTGTCTTTGTGTTTACTTTGGCATGTAGTGGTCTTTGGTTAGCCTTTCCTCTTCTGTCGTGGGCTGTACAAGTATCTTATGGTCATGTTTAGTTTTTTATCTGTTACTTTAGGGTCTAGAATTTATCTAACTGTCTTGTTATCTTTGAGCATAAGCATACATACTGTATTGATCTGTTGTACTAAGTCCATTGAAGCACTTCACACAGGATTGAACTCTGGACTTCCACAGCATCAAACAAGTGGACTACCACTTATATCCCTATCACCTGCTGTTAGTAATAAGCAAAAGGTTAAAATAAGATGATGAAATAAATGTTACATTTCTTGGGCAACGTCTGAAGCATCCACAAAGACCTCCTCCATTTCATCAGTGGATGATGAAGTGGCTGTGGCTTCTTTGATCTGTTTTATGTCATTCTCCAGTTTGAGAATTTGCTGCTTCAGCTGAACAATCTGAGCCGTGAGGCATTTCTGTCTCCTAGACCACATATACTGCTGGTAGGCTATCAATGCTGCCCCTGAACCCAGCAGCAATGCAGTGGACAGGACGAATGTCTTGGATGAGAAGAATCCTCCTTCTCCACTCATGACTAGTGCTAGAGTTTGTTTCCCCAACAGAGAATTCTTGGAAGGAGTGTTCATTCAAGATCATGGACATCACCTGCTCCAACAACTAAAATAAAACAAAAAATGCTATGTCAGTGAGTGTGAATAAGTTTTATTATCATCAAAATATTCAAATACATAACATTACTAATGCCCTGATATGTGTTTTCACAGACTAAATATATTGGCTATACAATCATCAGCTATGGGAGCTTTTAAATATCTTGGCTCTACAATCATCAATTATGGGAGCTGTTAAATATCTTGGCTCTACAATCTTCAGTTGGGGGCTGAGTGGTCTTTAGGTATGGTGTCCGCCTCGAGTGCTGGAGGTCCCGGGTTCAGGCCCCGGTGAGGACCGGGATTTATTTAAAAAATCCACCTGGACTTCCAGTAATAAAATTTCCCCTGGTCTCTGGGTAGTGAGATTGGACACCCGTGTGTATTGTTGTCTCTGGGTAGTGAGATCAGACGCCCGTGTGTATTGTTGCGCACGTAACAAATCCCTTGGCAGTTGGAAATCGAAAAAGAGTAGCCTAACGGCACTGCCCGGGCAAAATTTCGAGTTAAAAATCTACCCAAAGTATTTCAGGATCCTCGCCGATGCAACAGAGTTCGTGCATTGAGCTGAGTTTCTCCAGACTCAGGTTTGAGTTAGGAGGAAAACGGAGAACTTATGGGTTAAGCCGTGTGCCGTGATGTTGATCCAACGACTAAACTAAACTAATCTTCAGCTATGGGAGCTGTTAAATATCTTGGCTCTGCAATCATCAGCTATGGGAGCTATTAAATATCTTGGCTCTATAATCATCAGTTATGGGAGCTGTTAAATATCTTGGCTCTGCAATCATCAGCTATGGGAGCTGTTAAATATCTTGGCTCTATAATCATCAGCTATGGGAGCTGTTAAATATCTTGGCTCTATAATCATCAGTTAGGGGAGCTGTTAAATATTCAAAACAATGTTTTCCCGTAGTGAATTTGAATAATAAAAACACAAACAATAGATTGGACGATTTATTGCCTGGCATATTTCGCTTCATTTCATTAGGTGCATACTGCAGAAATCACACAACATAAAGTAAATTAACTAGATAAATCTTTCAAGTTGAAATATACACATATTCGCACAGTAATGTCAGTTGTCTACCACGGTAATTTTAAGCTGACTAACATGTCTTTCTGTTTGCACAAATCTGGCTTGCGTTGATTGATCATAATTGCTTCTGCAAACTTTAACAAGCGAGTATTTTGTGTGTTAAACAACATGCGAAAGGCAATGTCTCTGTCAACCACATGGCTGCTTTCGATAATGTGCCTATCAATTGAAGACGCGGGGAGCTTCCGGTGTGTCGGCCCCACTAGGCTCGCATCGCCTGTGTGTCGTATCTTGTCGACCCATTGAGGTATGTGTTCTGACACTCTTTTGTTGGTGGAATTATTGGATACTATGGACATAAACAATAAACACATGGCATCCATGGATATAGTCTCCCTATTCACCAACGTTCCATTAGAGGAGACAGTGGAAATAATAAGGAAGGCATTGAAGACAAACAACTAAAATTAGGCATACCAACACCTATTCTGGAAAGGCTACTACTACTATGTACCGCCAACATACAATTCAATTTTCTACCAAAGTCATACCGCCAAATTGACGGAGTGGCCATGGGGAGTCCTCAAGGTGCTATTCTAGCGGACATCTTCATGGCACATTTAGAAGAAAAGAGACCCTCAGACATTAACAACTTGGTCTTCTACTGTCGTTATGTGTACGATATACTAATTAATTAATTATACAGCATGCGACAGCGCCACCCCCCGGGCAACAGCTGTGAGAGGCTGGGTAAACCAGGCGCGGGTAGCCGATTTGGTGTCAAACCAAGCGGTGAAGTAGGGTATGCCTATCCAGCATGTGAAGATAGGATCCGGCAGACTGCACGGAAGAAATC
Organism: Cepaea hortensis; assembly: GCA_963921405.1. Lineage (NCBI taxonomy): Eukaryota > Metazoa > Mollusca > Gastropoda > Stylommatophora > Helicidae > Cepaea > Cepaea hortensis. The sequence continues at coordinate 8,831,290 of OY992881.1, forward strand.
ATTCCTGATTCAATGGGCAAGACGGCGTTTACCTGCAAAGCGTTGTGGAACTGAGCACGGCAAGGCACATAGAGCGCCCTGGTCATCCACTGCACCTGTATTCGTCTCCAGTCGTCTGGACTTGTCCTGCCACTGGATTCAGATGGACTCATGCGAGAGAGTGAGGTCGACGAATTGCGCAACTCTTCCTCACTTTAATCCAATTCATCGCGCAAGTCATTCTTCATCCTTAATGAAGAATCAGATTTGCCGGGCTGGTCACTTGACTCGCATGCCAGATCACAGCCTCCCTAAACGAATTTTTTACGGCGAGTTGTGCTGTGGTAAATGCTCCCAAGGCGGCCAGAGGAAACGCTTTAAAGACACTCTGAAAATTTCAATGAATGCTTTTGAAATTCATCCTGACACCTGGGAGACTGCAGCCAGAGACCGAAATTTGTGGCGTGCATCCTTATGCAAGGGTACAGTCACTTGTGAGACAACCAGGACTGCAAGAGCTGTGAAGAAAAGGCAGAACAGAAAAACCACTGCAGAAAATCCTCCTCAAGAAACATCAAGCATTCTTTGTCCTCATTGTCAAAGAATATTTCAAGCCAAAATAGGCCTTATCAGCCATCTTAGAACTCACGGCTCCATACTTTCAACTCCACTGGATGAAATGATGGACAAGCAACAACAACATACTAATTATCACCACAGACGAGCTACAAGCAACATCGTTCCAGGCCATAATGAACACGATGCATAAAAACATCTCTCTATCTATGGAACACGAACACACTGAAGCGGTGCCGTTCCTAGATATTCTAATGAGACGTAGAGCAGACGGCACATTTAAAAGATTGGTGTACCGCATAGGAACATGGACTGGCCAATACCTAAATTTTCAGAGCTTCACACCTGTCCTGTACAAACAGGGCTTAGTGCGGACCCTGTTTGACCGTGCTAGGAAGATATGCACCCAGGACACATTGACAGAGGAATTTGAAACTCTGAAGAATGTCTTAAATCTGAATGGGTACTCCACAGGATTTATAAAGCGCCACTGCCAACATCCAAAACCAAAACCAGTCGTAACTATAGTCCCTAAGCTCAAAGTATTCATCCAGCTAACCTTTCGAGGGGATGACGTAATGCAACGTCTACAAGACCGGCTTACTACAGCAGTAGGCCGAACATTCTGTGCTGTAACTCCAGTCATTAGGTATAGAACCACACAGATTCCCACACCAGCAGTAAAAGAGCCTGTTCCTCTGTATGCCAAAAACAATTGTATTTACCAATTGACATGTAGATGCCAGGCCTTCTACATCGGTAGAACAGAGAGACAGCTGAACAAAAGAGTGTCAGAACACATACCTCAATGGGTCGGAAAGATACGACACACAGGCGATGCGAGCCTAGTGGGGCTGACACACCGGAAGCTCCCCGTGTCTTAAATTGGTAGGCACATTATCGAAAGCGGCCATGTGGTTGACAGAGACATTGCCTTTCGCGTGTTGTTTAACACACAAAATACTCACTTGTTAAAGTTTGCAGAAGCAATAATGATCAATCAACGCAAGCCAGAATTGTGCAAACAGAAAGATATGTTAGTCAGCTTAACATTACCGTGGTAGACAATTGACATTACTGTGCGAACATGTGTATATTTCAACTTGAAGGATTTATCTAGTTAATTTACTTTATGTTGTGTGATTTCTACAGTATATACCTGACGAGTTGCAGCGAAATATGCCAGGATAAAGCTGTTAAATATATTGGCTCTATAATCATCAGTTATTGGAGCTGTTGTTAGCCACGGCAAAGCTGAGGTTAAACAGTAATAACAGCACTACATGTGTGGAGTGTTTGATTTGAGTGACTGTTTGACGGGGAGACTACATGTGTGGAGTGTTTGATTTGAGTGACTGTTAGACAGGGATACCACATGCGTGGAGTGTTTGATTTAAGTGAGTTTAAGGGGGAGACTACATGTGTGAATGATATCTGTAGGAATAAATGAGTGTTTGGTCGGGTGCTTGCTATAAAATGTGTCTGAAATTAGTTATAGCCATAATTCAATGGATTGTATGCATTGCTTGTTACGTAATTATGTATGTGTGTGCCTGCACCTACAGTTATACATGTATTAAGTATATTTCACATACGCTGAAACTAAACATATTTGCAAGACACCTCCAATATAGAAATATAATTTTTAGTGATTGATTTATTGACTGGATTCTTTTTTTTTTTTTTGGCGCTCTTTCGCTCGCTTTGTGTGTTTGGCTGGGTGGTTGGGTTGTGTGAGTGTGGGTGGGTAGATGGGAGATGTATGTGTTGATGGGTGGGTGGGGGTTGTGTAGGTGTGAGTGGTTGAGGAGTACATGAGTGTGTACAGGATGAGTCTATGGGTGGGGGATGTGTGTGTGTGGGGGTATAAGTGGGTGGTGGGGTGTTTGTGGATGGGAGATGTGTGTGTGGGGGGATGTATGTGTGGGGGATGTGTGTATGGGTGGGGAGATGTGTATGAGGGTGGGGTGATGTGTATGATGGTGGGGGATGTGTGGTTAAGGGATGTGTGGTTAAGGAATGTGTGATTGGGGGATGAGTGACTGGGGGGGGGGGGTGTTGGAGGATGTGTGGGTGTGGGTGAGTGTGTGTAGGTTGGGGGATGGGTGGGGGATGTGTATGTTTGTGTGGGTTGGGGATGTGTGGGTGGGTTGGGGATGTGTGGGTGGGTTGGGGATGTGTGGGTGGGTTGGGGGAGATTAAGTGGGTGGGGATGTAAGTGGGAGAAATGTGGGTGGGTGTAGGTTTTGTGTGTGGGTAGGTGCGGGATGTGTGAGTTGGCGGGGATATGTGTTCTGGGACGTGTGTTTGTCTGGGTGATTGGGAGTATGTGGGTGGGTGGTGGAGGATATGTGGGTGGGTGAGTGTTGGTGGGTGGAGGATGCGTGTATGGGTGAGGAGATGTGTGGGTGGTTGATGGGTGGGTGGGGGATATGTGTGTATGGGGGATGTGTGGTGAGTGGGCGATGTGTGTGTGTGGGTGGGGAGATGTGTGTAGGTGGGGTGTGTGTGTGGGTGGGGGAAGGGTGGATCGCTGGGGGAATGTATGTGTGCCTGAGTGTGTGTGTGGGGGATGTAAGGGTGGATGGGGGATGGGTGGGTGGGTGATGTGTCTCATAATATGGTAATATGCATTGTTTATGTTTACAACATTCTTTTGACAATGTTTTTTTCCTATGTGAATGTATTATGCACTATTGATGAACGAAAGATGACAGATTGAGAGGGCTGAATGTAAGATGGGCCTTCGTGCCCAATTTGTTACCCTTTGAAAATAAAGTTTGTTTGTTCACCTTGAGCTCAACTTAGTCCATACACAATATTTCTAGTAGCACTGGATGGATTTGTGTGCGTGGATTAGCTTTCCCTATTAACCCACACTGTCTTCAGAGGTACTTGTAATTCACATCCCCATGTCATGGACAAAACCTCAACATTTATGTCCAACTGACTGGTGTAGGGGTCGAACCCCCTTCCTCAGCATCAGAACACCGGATGTTTAAAAATGAGCGCTCTTATCCATTTGTCGATGCTGACCTCATATTGACTGGATTCAAGGGTAATTTTAATTGCACTTGAAATTATCCATTAGTTCGCCAATCTTCTCCTGTGTGGGTTACACTAGGAGAAACTCAGCACATGAAGGTAGGTTACACTAGGAGAAACTCAGCACATGAAGGTAGGTTACACTAGGAGAAACTCAGTACATGAACTCCGTAGCATTGGTTAGGGCTCCAAGGTGAAGTTAGAATATAGCATGAAGAAACCAGAAGTAAACCTAACAGAGGAACACAGAGTGAAAATACAAATAACTGTCAACATTTTGAAATATTATGACACAAGAATCTAGCTGTGATGGATGTTATAAATACAGTCTAGAGGAAATGCTAAGCCAGCGAGTCTCCAGTGAAAGACTGTCACCAGAGTGATTAAAATCGAACAATCTCATCATCATCATTCATCATTAATTGCCGTGCCGGCTGGCGTAGGCGTTCATGGCTCTCCACAGATCTCGGTCTTTGGTGTTCTGGATCAACTCTGCTGATGATATTCCTCCATGCCACCGTCTCAATCCGTCCAGCATAATTTCTCTTGGTCTGCCTTTGCCTCTCTTCCCCTCGATCTTTCCAGTTGTCACAATGTTCTCCAATGCCTCTCTTCTCATCACATGACCAAAGAAAGCTGTTTGTCTCTTTCTTATTGTTGTATATAGTGTTCTAGTTTCATTAGCCTCTTTCAGGCAATCGTTGTTAGTTACTCTGGCAGTCCAAGGAATTCGCAACATTCGTCTTAAAAACCACATCTCTGTTGCTTCTAAGTTCTTCCTAATTTGTTCATCTACATTCCAAGATTCACTGCCATACAGCAAAACTGATTCTATATAGCATTTTATCACTCTCTTTCTTACATTCATTGATAGCGACTTATTGCATAAGATACTTTTCATTTTCTGAAATGCTGTCTTTGCCTGCCCTATTCTTAATCTCTTTTGTACATCTTCCATCCGATGTTATAAGTGCCCCTAGGTATGTAAAATTATCCACTTGGTTGAGAATTTCCCCTTCTATTTCTATGTCACATTTTGGTGTCCCCATTTTCTTTGATATCATCATTGTTACTGTTTTCTTGATATTCAAGGAGAGTCCTTTCTGTGCACTCTCTGATACTACAATGTCCAACAATTGTTGTAGGTCTGTTGCATTATCCGCCACCAATACTGTGTCATCTGCGTAGCGTATATTGTTTATATTATATCCTCCGATTAGTATTCCTGGCTTCTCTTTGATCTCTCTCATTATTACTTCACTATATAGGGAGAAGAGATCGGGTGACAAGACACACCCCTGTCGTACTCCTAGCTTTATCTGTTCGTAACTACCCTCTTTATTTCCCATTTTAATTGCTGCTACTTGGTTCCAGTAAATATTCTTTATTATTCTTAAATCTTTCCCATCAATGTTGATATCTTCCAACATTTTAATCAGCTCATCATGTTTTACTTTATCAAATGCCTTAGTATAATCTATGAAGCATAAATATATGTCCCTCTGTTTCTCTATTGACCTTTCTATTAGTGTTCGTAATATATATATTGCATTGTTTGTACCCTTTCCTTCCATAAAACTGTATCGTTCTTCACTAATTTCCATTTTTTATTTTCTTTCTTGTTCTTCTCATTATAATTCTGAGTAGAAGCTTAGTGACATGGTTTATGAGGTTAACTGTACGAAAATCTTCACATTCAATTGCTCCTGGTCTCTTTGGTATTGCTATAAATACAGATTTTACCATATCGCTCAGTAAATATCCACTGTTGTAAATATCATTTAGCATTTTGGTTAATATATCTACCCCAAATTCTCCCAATACTTCTAATTCTTCTACTATGATTTCATCTGGCCCATCTGTTTTTCCTTTCTTCATATGTTTCATAGCGTCAGCGACTTCTTCTTTTAGAATAGGTGGGCCGAACAATCTAGTTTTAAAATATGTCACTTTGAAACTGTAAAAAAAGGTAAAAAATATAATAAATAAATAGAAAAAATGCAATTTCTTTGCACACCCTTTGCAGGATGTTGCGATCAACTCCAAATTGATATTATAGGCAATTTTACTTTCAGTACTTTGCCATTGCTTTCCGAATGAGAAGTCAATATTGCAGTCCAACGGACTGGTGAAGGACATTTGCTGAACTAAAATATGCTGATGAAAAACTTGTAAACCTGGCAAAGAAAATATATATCAGTATTAATATTAGAGAGCCCCTATTCACAAAAATTTGTGAATAATACAAGCCCCTATTCATACAAATGTGTGAATAATATGAGCTCCTATTCACACATATTTGTGGCTGGTCAAGTGATTCGACAAGGACACACTCTACTCATCTCATCATGTTCCTCTTGTACCTTGCAGTATCGAGGTGAAGTATAAACAGCGAGAGAGTGCCCGCTTATGGGCTTCATGTATCGATATTCCCATGGAATCTGTTATTCCCTGCGTCCATCATTTACGTGGTCGGCCTCTTCCTCTGCTTCCCTCTGGTCTGTACACCATTGCTTGTTGTGGTATACTGTTAGTTGGTAACCTACTTGCATGGCCAAACCATTTGACTTGCTGCCTTCTAATAAAATCTAGTGCTGCCATAACCCCCCCCCCCCCCCCCCCCCAGTCCTGATTTCTTCATTTCCGATCTTATCTCTTCTTGATACATTGAGTATTCTTCTCAGGAATCTCATTTCTGTTGTGATTTTTCTTTTCTCTTTTTCTGTCATTGTCCAGGTTTGGCATTGGTAATATAAAGTTGGTAGGAAGATTGTGTTGTAAAGTGCTTTCTTAGTAGTTATTGATACATGTTTGTTCTTTAGTATTGGTGCCATTTATTCAATGAGTTGGTTTGTCTTATTTAATCTGTTTTCGATCTCGCCTTCTGATTTGCCATTTGATGATATTATACTTCCTAGGTACTCAAAACTCTTTACTTGTTTCAAGGGATGTTCGTTTAGGTGAATCGTTGTTGCTTTTCCTTCTTTAGTTATAGTCAATACCTCTGTTTTACTTGTGCTAATTTTCATGTTATGTTCCCTACACATTTTGTTTAGATTATTCATGTGGTCTTGTAATTTAGCTTCTGATTTTGCTTGATTAGTGCTTGGTCGTCCGCAAACAGGAATTCTCTAATGGTTAGATTTCGCAGATGTTCTCATCATGCAGTGTTCTTGCAGTCTCTGTTTGGCTGGTTTCTTTACATATCTAATATCTTTATATATGTGTTAGTGTATCTATATGTATGTAATATCTTTATATATGTTATAAACAAGAGAGGGGACAGGACACACCGTTGTCGTACTCCGAATCTTATGGTGAAGGGTTCTGAGTGTCTGCTCACTAAGAGGCTCACGAATCGTGTTTGCAAGCCTTAAGCCATGGAAATTCTGGATGAGAACCATTGTTGTACTATTTGGTCATTTTGGTTAATTTGGTCATGTGACACACTCTACGTACAGTGATATTTTATTTGGCAAATAAAATTCACATTAAACAAAGACATCTATTGGTTGGATCCATCGGTTCCGACACTAGATCACTCTGTCGCTGCCTGGGGGATGTCCCCCCCCCCCTCCCCACCCGCCAGCTTCCGCAGATCCATAGAGTACACTTTATTCACAAGCTTCCAGTTTCTCAGTTCTATATTTTAGTTCCTAGTTTCATATTTTTTTTTTTTTTATTTTTAAAAAAATCGTTGACAGGGAGTTGAACTCCAGTCTCCGCATGACAGGGGAGATACTAACCACTAAACTATTGAGGACTCAGTGATAATTCCACAAACATTAATAATGTAGTCAAATTTAATGCCACGTGATAAATTTTTTTGATTAATGTCTCGTATTATTCACAAGATTTTGTGCCGAATAATCACGTGACCAGCCACAAACTTTTGTGAATAGGGGCTCAAATTATTCACAAATTTTTATGAATAGTCACTCCGTTAATATTATTATCAGGTTAGTAGAAATAATGTCAGACCTTTTCCCACACAGATGAAGTAAGTAAAGCTATGAAGGAAAACACGGAGAAAGAGGTCAGAAGGAATGCTGTAAATCAAATCAAATCAACTTTATTAGGGTCACAAATTGGGCGCGCAGGCCCGTCTTACATTCGGCCCTTCCAATCACTCGTCTTTCGTTCATCAAGAGCATTATACATTTACATAGGAAGAAAAATAAACATTGTGAAATGAACCATGTAGGGACCATGAGGATATTTTGACACACAAAACACACCATGGAAGTTCATCCACCATGAAGAAACATCACTTAGATTTCACAATCACCGGGAAGGTTAACCCGGTCAACAAATGCCTGCAGAGGTCGGATGTGTCGGCCTAACGGCGCAAGAACGCAGCTCTGCTGTAAACAGGCACAACGCAGTCAAGTCCAAAAAAAAGAAACTCCGGATGAACGCAGAAGAAGAAGAAGAAGAAGAAGAAGAAGAAGAAGAAGAAGTAGAAGAAGAAGAAGAATTCACAATCACACTGTCCAGACACTCTGTCTTACTTCATTTAACCATTCCCATTGTCTCAGCTCTATTTTAATGTTCATTTGATAATATTTTGGAAAAGTTTATTAAAGTGCATATTCTATTCCCCCCTATTTATTTACACTTATTAGGTAATAAAATTAATTACTAAGTAATTTCAAGTACAATAATTATTATATGCAATTATTATATTATACGTGAAGGGCCGAAGGATGACTCTGTACTGTCGTTACGGTACTGTGATTGGATTGGCAATTCAATGACTGTCTGATGATGTTGTCATTATTAATAATATTAATAATATATTATTATTAGCCGCAATATTCATTGAATGAAGGCTTCATCATCAATATTCTAAGTCCACAGTGACAACAGTCAAGTATATAGATCGCAAACAAAGATATCCATCAACTGTGGTGCCGTCTTGACGAAACTGGGCGGTGAATCCTCTCTATTATTTAAACTGTGAAACAAGAAAAGAACGTTGCCTGGTTTCACTTCTGCTGCTCCTGGAAGCAAGACGGTCATCTCTTGTGTTGGAGGACATCTTAGTTCTATACGTCTTTTTATTGATTCGGTTTATTTTATTCGCCGACGCTGTAGTGTGGGCGTTATGAACTGATTCTCATCACGTATACCGCGTCGAAACACAACTGCAGGTGGTTTTAATACAGTAGTATTAGTGCCGGTCGTGCATAAAGCAACGGCAAGCCAATGAACGTAAACTTGACAAGAAATTACAAACAGCCAAAATTGCAACTATGTTTTAAAACTTTTACTCATCCATTCGTGACCACAATTACTAACATAACACCACAATCTTCCGCCATCTGCTATTGCTGCTGCTGCTTCTACTACTACTACTACTACTACTACTACTACTACTACTACTACTACTACTACTACTACTACTACTACTACTACTACTACTACTACTACTACTACTACTACTACTACTACTACTACTACTACTACTACTACTACTAGTTACTACTACTACTACTACACTACTACTACTACTACTACTACTACTACTACTACTACTACTACTACTGGGGGGGGGGGGGGCTGAGTGGTACTGGGGGGGGGGGGCTGAGTGGTCTCGAGGTATGGTGTCCGCCTCGAGTGCTGGAAGTCCTGGGTTCATGCCCCGGTGAGGACCGGGACTTATTTTAAAATGACCGGGACTTATTTTAAATTATCCACGTGGACTTCCAGTAATAAAATTTCCCCTGGTCTCTGGGTAGTGAGATCGGACACCCGTGTGTATTGTTGCGCATGTAAAAAATCCCTAGGCTGTTGGAAATCGAAAAAGAGTAGCCTAACGGCGCTGCCCGGGCAAAATTTCGAGTTAAAAATCTACCCAAGTATTTCAGGATCCTCGCCGATGCAACGGAGTTCGTGCATTGAGCTGAGTTTCTCCAGACTCAGGTTTGAGTTAGGAGGAAAACGGAGCATGTATGGGTTAAACCGTGTGCCGTGATGTTGATCCAACGACTAAACTACTACTACTACTACTACTACTAGTACTACTACTACTGCTGCTTCTACTGCTGCTGCTGCTGCTCCTGTTACAATGAAGACAACAGCAACTATCACTACTTCTACCATCACCACCACCACCACTACTACTACTACTACTGCTGCTGCTTCTGCTCCTACTCCTTCTAGTGAAGCAACAATAACAACACAACAACAATAAAAACTACTACTCCTACTACCATTGCTGCTGCTGCTGCTTCTACCCCTACTCCTAGTGAAGCAACAATAACAACACAACAACAACAATTGCTACAAAACAACTGCTACTGTTGCTGCTACGACTACGACGACCGCTTGTCTGGGATGTCGGATAAAAATGAACACCACGCTTCTCTAGATATACAGTCGAACATCACATTAGACACAAGTATTGCTGCTGTTTCTGCTGCTCATACTCTTCCTATTAGTAGACACCTTGCAGTCTTGACAGACCAAAGTATGTGAGTGGAATGTGGCCAATATTCCAACACAATGTCTGGGCAGAGCTTCAGAGATCATGTGATGCCCAAACGACATGATTTCTCTCTCGGCCTAGTCTTGTGTATTCCAGAGGAATGGGTAACCAATACGTCTGGCACAAGGTAGGCTGCAGACGCTGGCGGCTCAGCGTCAATCCACCGAGACCTCACCACCACGAGCCGGTGGCGAGTTATGGCCAGACCCTGACACCCAAGGGACCCGGCTTAGAGGCGTTCAGCCATGTCCCACAGGTGAGGGCCTTGTACGAGCCCGGACCATGAGGGCGCGCACATCTGTCAATCACAAGTGTCCGGACCTGTGTAAAGCGTGCACTATCGTCAGACTCCCCACCTGACTTATAGCGGTCCCCGCGACCAGCGGGAATAGGCCCGCCATAGCTACCGCAGGAGATATTGCCTGTCTATTTGCAAGCAAATCTCCCATACTTCCACTGTGCGGATCTCGCGACCAGCGAGAATAGGCCCGCCGGAGATTATGCTCGTCTGCTGCGAACAAATCTCTACCGAGAGACTGAATAAGTAAAGAAACGATAAAAGTAGTGGTATTTCAACTGCGCTTGCGCTCCCACCTATGCTACACCCTTCATGTGTCTTCACAAAGTCGGACTAGAGTCAAGCTCAACAGGGTCTTCTTTCCCCGCTGATTCTACCAATTAGCTCTAGAATTGCCACAGTTATCCAAGTAGGATCGTATTACAACACCAATAACAACACAACAACATCAACAATTATTATTCACAAAACTGTCGCTTGTTAAAGGCCGCAGAAGCAATCGCCATTAATTGGCAGAAGCCAGTTTTGTGCTAACAGAAAGACACGATAGACAGTTTAAAACTACCGTGGTAGACAGTTGAAATTACTGTGTGAATATGTGTATATTTCAGTTTGAAGGATTTATCTGATAACATTATTGTATGTTGTGTGATTTCTGCAGTATGTACCTGGCGAAATGCAGCGAACTAAGCCAGGTAATAAATCGTTCAATCTATTGTTTGTGTTTTCGTTATTCAAATGACTAACTACTGTTGTTGCTGCAACGACAACAACGACCGTTTGTCTGGGATGTCGGATAAAGACGAACACCACACTTCGCTAGATACACAGATAGTTGAACACACATTAGACACCATCCTGGAGTGTTTGTGGGGTTCCTCTTGGTAACGCACCTGGAATACGTGAGAGTAGGCGCCTTGCAGACTGCCAGACGGTGTTTTAATATAAATAATGAAAACATAATCAACAGTGCTCAAATGGTCCAGGGCTTTACCCATCCAGCAGACCTTGGAAACAATATCAAACAGTGATTAATGACTCGAAGCCGTGACTTAATATGTTGAGGCACTATTTATTGGCCTATGTCGAACTTGTTGCATATTCAATCGGAGAAACTACAATTCAATAATACCGTGCCTGTTATGGCCAGGCGGGACGGTAGTGAAAAACATTATATGTGAATAATATACCGTTGAATATGTTAGATACTTGAATTACTTGCAACTAAAATTTCCCAGTCCTTCTGTCATTCACCAATCGGCTTCTGCGTCACCTTGTCCTGACTTTCTAAGTCGCATTCTGATACGGTCGCATCTGTCCGTCTGCTTCGGGCTTATCCAAATCATACCTGAGTAATGTCGCCCTTCTATCTAATATTTACTGTCCATCTTTACGATGTTGTGCCAGCTTATAACCTATCTTATTTCTGAGAATTGAATTGTGCTGCCTCTTCTCTCAATCCCCAAGATCTGACTGTTTGTTGTTGTTGACAACTTCTGTGACGTCTTCTCCCTTTTTCTTCATATCGTTGGTTTTTCGTAAAAGTTGGTTCGCGATTCTCTCACTAACTCTATTTGACGTCATTTTGTCTACTCTACTACTTGGCCCAGACACCGATATAAACAAGTGAACTAAGCAGGACGATGATTATTCTACAGCACGGACAAACACATACTGTCGTTGGCTATCGTGACGTCACAAATAGAAAGACACATGACCCCTCATCTCAGGGCAGCAGACAACAAGATATGTTGACGTACTGCTGGTACAATTTATTACATCAACGCATGACATCGCTGGAGCACAGGGTCAGTGGTAAGTCAATTCCCGCCAAGTGACCCCCATTAGTCGTTTTCTTTTGTTAATTAATGGGGAGGAAGTTGATCCTTTTATTACCCTATTACCCTTGCAGTCGCTCTCACTGCCTCAGCCTCTAGACAAACCTGTCCAAGTTCCCTCCATCAATGTTGTACAGAGCCTGGATCAAATGTAGTATGTAGTTTCAGATCTCCGGCTGCTAGACTGACTGCCGGTCTGTCAACAGCACTTCTCATGAACAGAAGCCGGTCTATAGCAACTGTCACAACCACTCATACACTGCTGACAGACAGTTCTCCAAAGTTCTCCCTACTCCGAGAAGATGACCCCTCTCTGCAATGATCTCATGTTTACACTTGTTGGGTGCTGCACTTGACCCTTTCTTTCACGTGGAGACTTAACAATCAAATATCACAAGGACAACTTATGTCTTCACTTCCATGTATCACAACACATACAAATCTTTTCAAACAGATCTGGGACAATCAGATATCTTATGGACAACTTAGGAACACACACTCCATATTGTTTAAGGATTTCCCACAACTTGTTTCTATCTACTCTATCGAATGCCTTTTCTTGGTCGACAAAGGCTAAGTAGAGTGTTTCATTGAATTCTATTGATTTATCTATAAGTTGTCTAAGAGCAAAAATGGCATCTGTGCATCCTTTGTTTTTCCTAAATCCAAGCTGTGTCTCGCTTAGCTGGGGTTCTAAAGTAGTTCGTAATCTTTTTTCTAGAATTTTGCAAAATATTTTCCCAGTATGACTCAACAGTGAAATGCCTCTGTATTGTGTGCAGTCTCTTTTGCTGCCTTTGTTTTTCCAAATTGGGATAATTATGGCGTTTCCACAGTCTCGTGGTTTCTGTTGTTCTACCCAAACATGGTTGAATAGTCTATGTAGCCAAGCTGTTCCTACTTCTCTTGCTGCTTTAATTAGTTCATTTGGTGTTTACTTCTTAGTTTTTCTACGAGCAGTAACTTGTAAAAAACATATACTGGAAACAACAAGCTGCCATCAGAATTTATAACGATGTAGGTCAATATCAGCCTATTAAAAGAGGTGTGCGACAGAGATGTGTAATGTCTTCATATCTGTTTTCCCTGTACAGAGAAAATATTTTTAGAAATATAGAAGATATGGAATGGAATCAACATTGGGGGACGATACATCAATAACATTAGATATGCAGATGATACAGTCTTGATTGAAGACAATGAACAGGACCTGCAAAATTTAGTAGGCGCAGTTGTTGCACTCAAAGTGAATCGATACTATTATCTCGGCACAGTCATAACATCTGATGGGAGATGCCTTGAATAGATTAGAACAAGAGTTGCCATTGCGAAGGTAGCCTTTTGCAAGATGACAAGTATACTGACCAATAAAAATATATCAACTGAAACGAGAAAAAGAGTGTTAAAGTGCTATATAGAACCTATACTTTTGTATGGGTGTGAAGCGTGGACAATAAGCAGTCAAGCTGAAAAACAACTGATGGCTGTGGAAATGTGGTTTCTGAGGAAAATGCAAAGAATACCATGGACAGACAAAAAGACCAATGAACAAGTGCTTCAAGAAAAAAATGAAGATCGTAAACTGATTAAAGTCATTAGACGTAGAGAGTCACAATTTTTTGGACATGTTATGAGAAAAAATGAATTGGAGAACTTGGTGACAACTGGCAAGATCGAAGGGAACAGACCAAGGGGAAGACTGAGAAGTAAATACCTGGATGGCTTGGCCACGTGGCATGGTCGAGACAGAAACACGGAGCTGATCCACGACTCTGGTGATCGAGTGAGATGGCAGAACATGACCGTCCACGCTTATCGACATGGCACATGATGGATGGATGGATGGATGGATGGATGGATGGATGGATTCCTCACGAAGCCGATGCTGTGGTGAAGGATTTACGAACGCAGTTCGTATTCCAGCATACACGTTCGAAAAAATTGCAGGCGATTTGGAAGCAGACCGTCATGCGCTGATGTTCATACAATGGTATAAGTGCCAGTCGTTCAGAAAGCAATGGCAAACTACTGAACGTAAACTTGCCAAGAAATCACAGTCAACAAATGCTGGGGTTGGCTGCGACGGCCTGTAAAGAAGGATATGTAACTAATTTTTACAGAAAGAGATTTCCCATGAGCCTCTTACAGACGTTTAGCGTTGCGTCGTCCATGTTACAGTATAAATAGCATCTGGCCTTTTGCGCACAACCGCACGAGATATTTTCTTTATTTTAACACTTTCTAAATAATACCATTTATCTCCATCTTATGACCCATGACCCCTCTACCCTAACTGGCTCGGAAACTGTTGTGGAACATAAAAACCTGTATCAAATTTCAATGGATCAAGTTTCTATAGATTAAATTTCTATAGATCAAATTTCTATAATACACATTTCTAATTTACAGTTGTAATTACTTGCCAGTTAGTGCGCTCTCTACTTTACATCGATTCTGTTACTGTGCAATATGCTGTTTATTGCAACAGAACTTATTCAAATTTTCATGATGGACAATGTTAAGGTATTCACTCTAACTATTGTCAATAATGTATGAGTAGTTATCACATTTCCAGTGCCAATCATCCATTGGTCATTTAGTATGGTAGCTATTTCCAATTATAGTTATCCTCCTTCTGGAGTAAACTGTGCAGGCCGAGAGAGGGATCATGCTGCATGGCAACACATGGTCTGTATAATTCAGTCCAAGCTTTGTGCAATGGAGATTTGTACAGCAAGTGAAAAGTAGGTTATGCTTAAGGAAACACGTTATAAAACAGCGGTAGGGGTTTAGATTTACTGTGGATCAGAAGAGCCGGGACTGGTTTGCGGCAAACAGCCAGACACTGCAGCCCTTGATTGATAGGAGGAAGATTGCATTCTTAACTGACTCAAACAAAAAGTAAGTTTGAACCAGGCATGGTACACAATCACATGAACAAATATTATAATGTAAATGGGAGTCACCATGACCGAATGGGTAAGAACGCGTGCTCTTAAACATCCGGTGTGCTGATGCCGAGGTAAGAGACTAGGGGATTCAACCCCTACACTGGACAGTTGGACTAAAATGTTGAATTCTCGTCCTTGACTTGGGGAGGTAAATTTCAAGTACCTCTGAAGTCGGTGTGGATTCGCCGGATGGCGAGGGGCACTGGTAATATGGAAAGCTAATCCACACACAAAATTCAGTCCGTCACTACTAGAAGTTATTTGTATGGGCTACGCGAGTTCAAAGCGAGTGTGCGCAAATGAAAACAAAATGTGAATTTCCGTTCACAGATCATTGAAATTGTGGAAAATACCACGAAATAAAGTAGCTAACGACGAATGCCTTAAAGAGGCTGGCCAAACTAGAACATTATATACAACAATAAGAAAGAGACAAACAGCTTTTTTTGGGTCTTGTGATGAGAAGAGAGGCATTGGAGAACATTGTGACAACTGGAAAGATCGAGGGGAAGAGAGGCAGAGGCAGACCACGGGAAATGATGCTGGATGGATTGCGTCGGTGGTATGGAGGAATATCAACGGCAGAGTTGATCCAGAAAACCAAAGACCGAGATCTGTGGAAAGTCATGAACGCATACGCCACTCGGCACCGCACTTGATGATGATGACTACGAAACAGTACGAATAACACGATGACACTGGCATATATCATAGCGATATATAGCGATATACATAGCAATATATCATCCTTCTGTCCAAATAGGGAGTAAAAGGGGGGGGGGCACATGTGGCGATATATTATCCTTTGGCATTAAATCAGTTAAGAAACAAGAAAAAACAACGCGAAACACTCTCAGTGAGCTGACACAAGCTAGACAGGATGTGCGCAAGGTTGCCAGGCAGTGTTCAAGCGACTATTAGATAAAGTTATGCGAGTATTTTCAACATGCACGTCATCAGGGAAACATCAGAGGCATGTATGAATGGATAAAGAAGGCCTGCGGTTCAGTAATAAATATATAATATATATTTACTAGCTGACACGGCCCGGCTTCGCCCAGTCCCTGGTGGGGAGCATCTCATTTAATTCATATAAGTAGTCATATAAGTTCTCGTTCCCGTTACCGACTATCTGTCTGTCTGTCTGTCTGTCTGTCTGTCTGTCTGTCTGTCTGTCTGTCTGTCTGTCTGTCTGTCTGACCCGGCCCGGCATCGCCCAGCTCCTGGTGTGGGGCATCTCATTTAATTCATATAAGTAGTCATATAAGCTACCGTTCCCGTTCCCGACTGTCTGTCTGTCTGTCTGTCTGTCTGTCTGTCTGTCTGTCTGTCTGTCTGTCTGTCTGTCTGTCTGTCTGTCTGTCTGTCTGTCTGTCCCTCCTTCTCTGTCTGTCTGTCTGCCTGTCTGTCTAATCATTTATTGGTTGCAGTTAGAACAACCTTAGATAAACGAAGACCAACTTACAAAAAGCATTAGAAAGAGCACTTGAAAGATCTTTACATCTTCCCCAACAATTAACTTGGGTAAATGGAGCGGCGGCAGCAGCAGCAGCAGAAGAAGAAAAAGGAGGAGTAGGAGCTGGGAGGAGGAAGAGGGAGGTGGAGGAGGGAGGAGGAGGAGGGAGGAAGAGATAGGCGGAGAGAGGAAGTGGAGGGAGGAGGAAGGAGGAGGAGGAGGAGTAGGGAGGAATAGGAAGGAGGAGGAGGGAATAGGAGGAGGAGAGAGGAGGGAGGAGGAGGAGGTAGGAGAAGGAGGAGGAGGGAGGAGGGGAGGAGAAGGAGAGGAGGGAGGAGAAGAACGCAGGAGTAGGAGGAGGAGGGAGGAGGAGAGGGAGATGGAGGAGGAGGGAGAAGGAGGAGGGAGGAGGGAGGAGGCGGAGGGAGAAGGAGGAGGAGGAGGAAGAGGGAGGAGGAGGAGGGATGAAGAGGGAGGAGGAGGAGGGATGTGGAGGGAGGAGGAGGGAGGAGGAGAGAGGATGAGGAGTGAGGAGGAGGGATGAGGAGGAGGAGGGAGGAAGAAGGAGGAGGAGGAGGGATGAGGGGGAGGACGTAGTAGGAGGAGGGAGTAGGAGGAGAAGGGAGGAGGAAGGAAGAGGAGTGATTAGGAGGAGGGAGGAGGGCGAGGAGGTAGGAGGAGGAAGATGGAGGAGGAAGGAGGAGGAGGAAGGAGGAGGAAGAGGGAGGAGGAGGATAAAGGAGGGAGAGGGAGGAGGGGAAGAGGAAGAGGGTAGGAGGAGGAAGAGGAGGAGGAGGAGGATTATAACGCATATGCCTGTAGATAACTGCACTGAAAAGGTGGGTCTGTCTATCTATCTGACCCGGCGTGGCTTCGCCCAGCTCCTGGCGGATAGCGTCTCATTAAATTCATACAACAACAAAAAGTAACTTAAAAGAATGTCCTTCCACACACCATCCATTATTTTTAATGAAAACTGTTTCTAATCACCTACATGACTGTAGATAACTTCTTAAGCATAAAAAGATGAGTTACAATTATATGCATTATGCATTATTTTTATGAAAACTTTGAAAATGCCTTAAAGATTGTATCATTATTTATTATAACTCATATGCCTGTACATAACTATAGACAAAGAGTTTATAAATCTTTGAAAACAATGCAACAATATGACTATAAGATATACAGAAAAGTTATTAAAAGTTATGCCCCTTGAAATAACTTTTCTAGAGTTAAGTCCCCTTGCTATATAGAAATTATAATGAAAAATTAAATAATATTAAGTAAGCAGCCGATTTTACACTAAAAAAATATCACAGTTGGCAGCGCGGGAATGAGAGGAAGACGTGTAGAAAATTTCATCTCAATCGGATGGACCGTTCGCGAACGCATAAAGGACATACAGACGGAGATTGCCTTTTATATATAAGATATTAATTATATAAATAATACTTAAATTAATTAATAATGACTGCTGAATATCTTAACTGGAGATATCACCACTGATAAGAAACAGCAGATGGATTGATGGATAGAGCACTATTTGGAGCTTTATTCAAGCAAAACCAAACTAGTCTTTTTCTCGTTGCGATTGGCATCGTTTTTATTAGTCAGTATGCTTTCCATTTT